>CM061160.1:14502500-15702500 GCA_030710495.1 Labroides dimidiatus
TGAAATGCATTATGGGAATAACTTAGATCGGCTAAACCAGGGTCACATGATATGGAAATCTCTGGTCTGAAGTGAAAATGCTATTTCAGTAAAATGAATATTTTAACTTAATCCAAGATGTTTGCTTTTTGCTTTCAGGCAAACTGAACCAAACAGGTTTAAAACAAAAACCAAGATTTTAAGTGAAGCCAATTTAAAAATGCAATTTGACTTAATGACACAGTTGTTTCACTTTCTTCAGTGTGAGCATGGCTGTGAACGTTAAATGTGCACACACAGTGAGATGTTGTCCACGAGCTCCACCCAACCAAAATACAGCCATGTCACTGACACTATGACTGTATGAACTGAGGGCCAAAATACATTTCCTGCAGCAGAAAAAGTAGATCCTAACTAACTGCTGGATGCACCAGGAGGACCTGAGAGTTAACCAAAGATCATAGAGGCAGATATGAGCATCAGAAGATGGGTTT
Organism: Labroides dimidiatus; assembly: GCA_030710495.1. Taxonomy (NCBI): domain Eukaryota; kingdom Metazoa; phylum Chordata; class Actinopteri; order Labriformes; family Labridae; genus Labroides; species Labroides dimidiatus. The sequence continues at coordinate 14,502,974 of CM061160.1, forward strand.
GAAGATGTGTGTAACCATGTCCTGTTAGCATCTGTGTTCAGATGAGGAGACAAACAGTGTCTAAACCCAAATAAAAGGATGAGTAACAACAAATAATATGGTCAGTTTGGATGATTTATTGATACTTTGATATGCCTAGAGTAAGGCTTAATCCAAAAGGTAACTGGATCTATAGACATATAAATACATATAGATAGGTAGAGAGGGAAAGAGATAAAAAGGCTATGCTATTCTTCTTCTTCTTCTTCTTCCTCTTCTTCTTCCTCTTATTTTTATTATTATTATTATTATTATTATTATTATTATTTGTATTATTATTATTATTATTATTATTATTATTATTATTATTATTATTATTATTATTATTATTATTTAATTCATCTATTTATTACTTACTTGTTTACTTACTTATTTACTTACCATAACCATTTCTTGTCTTAACTACTTCTTCTTCTTCTTCCTCTTCTTCTTCTTCTTCTTCTTCTTCTTCTTCTTCTTGTTTTCTTCCTCCTCTTCTTCTTCTTCTTCCTCTTCTTCTTCGTCTTCCTCTTCTTCTTCCTCTTCTTCTTCGTCTTCTTCTTCTTCTTCTTCTTCGTCTTCTTCTTCTTCTTCTTCTTCTTCCTCTTCTTCTTCTTCGTCTTCTTCTTTGTCTTCTTCTTCTTTTTCTTCGTCTTCTTCTTCTTCTTCTTCTTCTTATTATTATTATTATTATTATTAAATTCATCTATTTATAACTTACTTGTTTACTTACATAACCATTTCTTTTCTTAACTACTTCTTCTTCTTCTTCTTCTTCTTCCTTTTCTTCTTCTTCTTCTTCCTCTTCTTCGTCTTCTTCTTCTTCTTCCTCTTCTTATTCTTCTTATTATTATTCTTATTCCTCTTCTTCTTCTTCTTCTTCCTTTTCTTCTTCTTCTTCGTCTTCTTCTTCGTCTTCTTCTTTGTCTTCTTCTTCTTCTTCTTCTTCTTCTTCCTCTTCTTCGTCTTCTTCTTCTTCTTCCTCTTCTTATTCTTCTTATTATTATTCTTATTCCTCTTCTTCTTCTTCTTCTTCTTCCTCTTCTTCTTCGTCTTCTTCTTCTTCTTCGTCTTCTTCTTCCTCTTCGTCTTCTTCTTCTTCTTCTTCTTCTTCTTCTTCTTCTTCTCCTTCTTCTTCCTTTTCTTCTTCTTCTTCTTCCTCTTCTTCCTCTTCGTCTTATTCTTCTTCTTATTTTTTTTATTATTATTATTATCATATTATTATTATTATTATTATTATTATTATTATTATTATTATTATTATTTAATTCATCTATTTATTACTTACTTGTTTACTTACTTATTCACTTACCATAACCATTTCTTGTCTTAACTTGTTAGTATTGACATCATCATTAAATCATTACAGTCCTCTCATCTATCTTTTAATAATAATAATAGTAATAATAATAATAATAATCCTCCAAAGAAAATCAATTAAATCAATCAGTTTAATCAATATATTGCCTAGCCCTAACAGATTTATAGATGGATAAATTAATATTGATAAATATATATCTAAAGCCCAGTTACTCTTTAGATTGCCTTTACATTGCATGCCTACATTGGATGTTTTTGGCCATGTGGGAGGAACCGGAGTACCCGGAGAAACCCACGCAGACACGGGGAGAACATGCAAACTCCACACAGACAGCCTGAGTCCTGAACTGTCTGTGAGGCTTTCCTGCTAACCATTGAGCCTCCGTGCTGCCCTAAGATCTGTGAGAGCCTGTACAGCAACACTTGGCAGCATTTCACACAGGAGCGTCTCTCTCGCTCCCTGTGTGAAATCCTCCAGATGAGACTGTACAGACCCCCACAGGAAGGTCTTAAGTAAGGGGCGGTCTTCCGGTGGGGACTCAGTTCTCAATGCCGACGACATTGTCGCGGAAGACTCTTCAACTTACCCAGCCGAAGAAACGGTTGAAGATGTTCCTCTTCTTCCTCTTCTTTGGCGTCTGCAGATCGAGGCATTCCTTCCCCTCTTCAGCATCCGCACCAATCAGGTTGGACAGGGGTAACATCTTGTCTTTGATCGAAGGTTTGATCAGCTCGGATACTATATAGACATGAAGGTTCTAGAACCTTCCTATGACATCACAAGACGTTGTAAGGTCATAGTTCTGTTTTAAAGATTAAAAAAAAAACTCTGCAGAGCTTGTGACCGTGGTAACAAAAAAGAACAGTTTGCTGAGCACCTACCTATTTTCCCCTGGCACTGAAAGAGTCCCCTGTTCACTCTCTTTTGATATATGTTCATTTTATTTTGAAGGGGCAGGTATGGAGGACAGTTTTTGTCCTCCTATACAGAGTAAATAAGTTTTGTCACAATACCAAAATTATGATTCAATATGATACCCGCTTAAAATATTTTGATACCGATACTTAAACCATACCATGGTAAAACCCAAAACATTAGTAAAATAAATAGAATAAAAGGTGACAGAACATGTCACTTAGAAACATTACTATTTTATTAAACAGGAAGTTTAAAAGTTGTATTCCCTTGAGAAATTAAAAAAAAAAAAATTTGAACACCAATGCTTTAACTTTCTTTCTTTCTTTTTTAATAAAATGGAGCGACGCCTGCGAGCTAGTTCAGGCAGACAACTCGAGCTGAGCTGGTACCGTATGGCTGGTACTCACGTCACATGTCCCACTCATCATAACCTTCTTCCAATCATGTTCTCTGCCTCTAAATTCTGCGGTCTATTTAAACTGAGGAAAATCTCCCATCTCTCCCTCTGCCTTTCAATGCCGCTGTTGCCCTGCATTGTGTTGCTGCACCAATTGTGGTGCTTCGCCAATTGTTTTATTCTGCGATTGTCAGCTTACCTTCTGGCTCTGTTGGTCGCGGTGTCTCCTGACGTTTCGGATTCAGAAAGTGAGTCACGGCTTTATGGAAATTTGTTTAAACCTAATTTTTCATTTTGAACAAACCTATTATATATATATATATATATATATTCACAAATACAAAACCTGCATAGGGTGCTTAACCATTCTGCAAAATGTATGTTGTTGCCCCTCTCACATGAGTGTTGCATCAATTTTTAAAGAATACTCAACCATCGATGATATGGAGATATTGAACAAATACAACTAAATGTGACATGTTGGGCTGTTTGATCAACTGCATACCCTTCTTACTCATGGTTACATTTAATATATAATAAAATAATTAATATTCTTACCCAGTGTTATTTATAAGTGAGCTAATCAGTTGCTCACAAACAAGTGTTAGATAAACTATTTGTAAAATAATTCATTTGTAACATAAAATACAATATGAACTGATTCGGCTGAAATGCATTATGGGAATAACTTAGATCAGCTAAACCAGGGTCACATGATGTGGAAATCTCTGGTCTGAAGTGAAAATGCTATTTCAGTAAAATGAATATTTTAACTTAATCCAAGATGTTTGCTTTTTGCTTTCAGGCAAACTGAACCAAACAGGTTTAAAACAAAAACCAAGATTTTAAGTTAGACCAATTTAAAAATGCAATTTGACTTAAAGACTAGGGATGAGCCGGATATTCGTTTCAAACGAGTATTCGTTACGGATAATGCATTTTTGCCGAATACGAATACAACACGAGTTTTTTTTAGGATTATTCGTATCCGTACCATAGACTGTATAATTAATGGACGTAGTCTCTGCGACGTCACCCATCTGTTCCTGAAACGGACTTTTGAAGCCAAACGGTCGGCGCGGCCATATTGGAAATGAGGCGTGTTGTGGGTCTCCACAGTAACAACCATAGGACGCTCCACAGTCATGTGATCTGAGCTGTGCCTCTGATTGGACGAACTGGCGAGCTTGATATTGTGGACACTGCCGATTTAGAAAAAAATCCCCCCCCCCACACACAGTGCGTGCCGTTAGTGAAATTAGCGATTCAGACGGGAGACATTCTTTGTACCAGGCTGTAAATAGGCTTATTTTGGCCGTGAAAACGGCTTTTTTTGGCTTGGTGTGTACGTGACTTCCGGTACTTCCGGAGCCAGCCTCAAGCGGACACTCGAGGAACAGCAGACTTTAGCACTTCCGCATTGCCTCATATTTTCAGACCGGAGGTTGCTGCTTGATCCGTACTAAAAGAATCCTCATTGGGTATCAACAACTACTGTCTTCACTCTTCATGCTCTGTGATCGGCCAGTCACACACAGCACACCCCCCTCCCTGCACCCACATACTGCAGCGAGGAGGTGCCTGCTCTCCTCTTTTGCACACACACATACACACACGCACACACATACAGGCAGCGAGTGACAGTGACTACTTCTCTTGCTTGCTTGAGTTGACTGTAGTTTACGTTGCTCTAATCTCTACTACTCACTCAGTTTTCTTCTGCTCGTCTCTATTGAGGTTTGTTTGGTATTTAAAGTTATTTCTTGAACTTATTTCGTGTCATATGCGATGCATGTGACAAGACGGGGCTGAAAACAGCTCGTGTCGCGCTGGTCAGTGCCTCTTGCTTCAATTCAGGACCGTTTTTTAAGGTTTTCGTTGTCTCGCATCTCTTTAGTTCTTTTTTTATATTTAAAGTTACTTGATTAACTGTTTTGCAACGTACACACAACGCATTTGAAGGCTTAAAGCTGTAAACTCCTGGTGTCGCGTTTTTTTTTTTTAACTGGCTGTGTGATTTTAGTTTGGCTGGTGAGAAAGAAACAGAAAATAAAGTGAAAAACAAGACATATTTTTTAGTTTTTTGCCACTGAATGTTTGCACAAATCACCTATCAAATTTGCACAGATCATAAATAAAGAGACAGTCTTTTACACCACTACATACACATTTTACCAATTGTACATAATACATAGCTGATCACACAAAAGCCTTTAAAAGAAAAAAAAAGCCAGTTTCAGACTTAAAATAAAGTTCGGGTTTAAGCCCCGCCCATTTCCGGGCAAAACACAACCACTTCCGGTTTAGGCCCCGCCCATACCGAATACGGATACGGATAATATGGATGGGCAAACAGATACAGATACAGATACAGATAATGGTGTACTCGCTCATCCCTATTAATGACACAGTTGTTTCACTTTCTTCAGTGTAGCCTGGACTACTTCCAGTCACTAACAGCGCCTGTATTGTCCTAAAGCTGCTGCAGCATTAAATCAATGTGGAGGATCTCTGTATGTCTGCCAAAGTAAACAGTAAATAAAAAATCTTTCAGCCTCAGCCTTCAATCACAGCCATGTCAGTTTGAGATAATTAATTTGGCAAAGGTGAAGCTATTCCCCAGCTGCCTACACCGAGCTCTGTGTGCAGAAAAAAAAACTGTCAATCAAAGAAAACTCTTCATCTTAATGAGTCTGGCAGAAATTCACAGACTTCTGCTGACACGTGTTTGAGTTTTCACACTTTGCATCCCAGACTATATATTTTACTTCATTAGACATTAATTTGATAATTTTTCTGATGTTACTTTCTTTATCAGGTCTCTCTGAAATTATATTTCAGTCTTAATTTGGGTCTAAAACCTTGCCTGTAATAAAAACAAATTTGATCTACATGCAAACTCTTAAAATCCAAGAAATTAACCAAGCTTAAACAACTTGATTTTTTGCATGTTTTAATATTAATCTGTTCATTTTCATACCTTGAATCTTCTCTGATTTGTTCACACTGCCCTCTACTGCCAGCTGAGATACACTGTGCTGAGGTGATCATCATAGTGCAGGATCAGGTGTGTGGGCCTCATTACTCTGATGGGGATCAGGTGTGTTAAGCTTAAATTCCTGAGCTCCAGGTCCCTGTGCTGACTCATCATCTCTCCTTTAGAGGTCGTGAGAGGCTGCTCCTGTCTCATCATTAACACACCACTCCTCCTCTGTGGCTGGCTTTTCATTTTAAGTATCTTCCTGAGAGTAATAATAATGTCTAAACACAGCTCTTCTCACCTTTGTATTTCGTACAAGGAGTGACAACAACTGTGTCCCACTTTCAACCAGTGCCAGCTGCAGCACACAGGAGCTTCTTACTAAATAAAGTGAGGGATATTATATGATTTATTATTTAAATTACATTTTACACAGACTTTCCTGAAAACCAAAGGATTGAAGATAAAAAAAAAGCCAGTAATACTGATAATAAGCCAATAATACTGATAATAAAAAAAAACAAACCAGACCCTTGGAGGTGTGATGCACATCAGCGTGTTGTGCAAGTCAAAGTTAGCTGCAGCTTCACTTCCTTCAGCAGTGAGAGAACAGAAATAAAGCATCTGAACTGATGCATTTTGCACTCCCCCCAGGAGGTGGTGCTCTAACAAAAATGCAATAACAATAGGGAAGTTTTTACAAAGTTGGGAAGTTTGGAGCGGTTTGGACTCTTTACAGTATTTTTTTTTACTCAAACTAAAGAACTTTTCTTTTAAAGTCTTATTTGGTGGAGCATAAACTTGAAGTACAATGAACAAACTCCGCAGGAAAGGTGAATCTAAGTGTTACCCCAGGTATTGAAAAAAACCCAAAACAAACAAAAAAAATATATTTTCCAGATATAAAGTTTTGATGAGCTTCCACAGCCAAGGCTTTTGGCTTTTTTTTTTTTTTTTTTTTTTTTTTTTTAAACAAGTTTAATAAGTTAGTCCTTTTGAGGTCTCTGCTCACTCCACACTAGATTTAAAGAGGACTGGATTATCTGGCTCAGAGGAGCTCATGCTTGAATGACCCCTGGAGAAGTCTAAAAACTATGCAATTTGAATTTTTGGATGAAATGGGCTGACATCTTGTTGGCTTTACAAAATTAGTTCAAAAGACTGTGTCTTAAACAAGTTTTTAGACCAGTTTATGGTGCTTCAACCAATTAAAAAAATGTTAAAAGAAGCTATTATAAGTTTAGGATCTCAACTGACCAAGCTAACAAATCTAGTGTATAGAGAGAGAGTGTAAAATGACAAGACATTAAGTGTAGTCTTCAATGTTTAATACAATAATACAGAAAACAGCTGTACAATATACAGAGCACACACATACACACACACACACACACACACACACACACACAATCTCACACACTTCTTCAGTCTCTCGCTCTCTCACATGCACACACACAAACAGAGCCAAAGAGCAAACAATGACTATAGCACACGCTGCATTAACAAACTCAGAAGACCTATAGAGTTCCTACCGTCTGCCATGCTGGCTCCTCTCTAACTCGTTGCTATAGAAACAGGAGTTTCTGTCGCCCTGTTTGTGATTTAATGTACAGTTCTCATCAACAGTCAAATGCACAGAAACAACAGGAGCTGTCCGATGTCTGAGAAACTCTCTTTAATTTTTCTTGATTTTTCAGAGAGTCCAACGTTTCTACAAAGATGGCAGAGAGTATAATGTTACGCTAACTTGAGACTATATCGGCCAAAAGTACAACAAGACAACCTGTGTTGTGATAAAAACATGTAAACTCTGGTGTGGTGATGATTGATTATTAATCCACACTGACCAATTTCTGCAGTTCTGCTCTCTGTGGACTCAAACCATCGGACGAGTTTGGCTTTTGGTGTTTGTGACAAGCTAGGTAATGGTAGAATGCTACTGTTAGCTTTTGTTACAGTTACAGTCATGTTTTCACCTAATAACTTCTTAAATATGTTGTTTTACCCTCTAATATGTCTCATTTTATCTTCAAATCCTTGTTTGTTGAGAAAACAAGAAGTTGTTAATTTTAGTAGATTGAGGTCAGATGAGCTATATTTACGTAATTCAACAACTTTAAAAACTATTGTACAACTCAGCAGCAGCTCTGTAGCTTTTCAATATGGGCACTATTTGCATACGGTGAATGACATCACAACTTGGAGGCATGGCAAAAAGAAAAAAGGTCATGATGGTTTGAGCCCAAAAAGGAGAAAAGAGCAGAAATCATTTCTCACACTCTTAACACGAGAGTTAAGCTTCAATCACTAAGACCTCCATGAGGATGTCTTAACAACTTCTGCCTGTTTTGTTTTCACCTCTTCCTCTTAATTTCATGTTTTTATTTTTCGCCTGTATTCCTCTGAGTCTTTGAAACAAACACATTCAGCTCAGTGAACGCACCATGAAACTGCTAAGAAGCTGATCTCTGATGAACGGTGTCACTTAAAATGTGATATTCTTTCACAGTCTGTTGTAAACATAAGGTCTGAGGGCCCCTTTAGGGGTCCACAAAGGGGCCGCTGAGTCAGCTGCTGCTTAAACAGAAGAGTCTGAACCCTCAACGTCACCATTTGTCCACATGGTGACCTGCCACGGTCAGATAGAGTGGCGAGTTAGCCATAGCTCCTCCTCAGGCATTTTCAGGCACTTCTTTCTCCTCCTCTTCCTCTTCCTTTTCCTCCACTGACCCCGCCCCTGAAATGATAACCACAGCCTCACAGTGAGTGAACAATTCAAGTCACCTTTCCATCTGATGTCATGTTCCGTACCGTTCCAGGTCAAGTGATCTTCGGGGTTGTGGTCAGGTGACTCTTCTTCCAGTGTTTCTTCAGGAAGAGGGCCGTCACAGTTCCGTGATTGGTCAACAGGGGCACTGCGATTAGGTGAAGCATGGGATTGGTTGTCTGAGGCCACGCCCTCTTGTTCTTGTTGCTCCTTACTGGCTAGCTCTGTGCACAGCAGACACAAACACTTCAGGAACAGGAACTTAAACATGAAAACATCATGTGCCATGGCTGCAGGGAACGCTACTATTAGCACACGTCATTGTTTTTACCGTGCACAGACAGCTCCTTCCATCTGTCCTTGTTGCTGGCGATGACTCCTGACAGATGAAGCCTGAGAGCCGGCAGGTCAATTGCAGTCAGGGAAAAGTCCATGTGTCCATCGTCACTGTGACCGAGGCGTCCACTGCTATGTCTCTGCACCGATTCAACGGTAACTGAACCACTTCCTGTGAGACTGGAGTAAAGAAGAGTTGAGATGTGTAAAATTTCGAGTTTGTCAAGGCAAAGACGTGAAAAGAATTTGCACATCACTCCTCTCTAAAAACTTAACTAAAAAAAAGCTGAAATTGAGCTTTGAGAACAATTTATAACTTTTTGGTGCACTGTGTAAAAAATGTGACCAAATATCTTCATAGTTTTGTGTCAAAATCAAAAACCTGAACTTTGCTGCAGCTGGTGTGAAAGCACATGATATCTTTGAACAACACAAGATCTTGTCTGTGCCATTTATAGTGTTTCTCATTTTGTAAACAATTGCTTTAACACTATCATTTAATCACCTGGACCTCCTGTTTCCAGTCTCTTTGGCCTTCCTGTCCTCTTCAATTAGAGGACCAATCACCTTCTCTGTTGTGTCGATCAAACCGCTAAAAGTTGGCTCCACAATGAAGTCAATGAAACCTGAAAACAGACAGAAAAAAGGATGGAGGAAAAGAAAGCAAGGACTGTGACTGCAGTTCTTCCAAACACCAGCAGGTGTCACTGTTGAACCAACATTAATACACACTTTCAGCCGAGTTCAGTTAAGGTATTCAAGACTCCTGACCATCTCAGTGCTCCTTGTTATTCTCCCCTCACAGTTACTTGAAACTAAAATTCTTGCAAGTTGCAGGTTGTGCTTACCAATCTGAGACTGGGCGATCATGGTGGCTTTACGGTCGCAGAGAGGAGAGAAAGGAAGGCCGAGCTCCACCTCTTTATCCCCCTGTAGAGACACAGTCATCAAAGAAACATAAATGCACTCTGGTGTTACCATATGATGTTTGCACACATGCAGAAAAACAACGGAAAAGCAACCAGCGTGAAGTAATTTTAGGAGGCCTGAATTAGCAGTTACCTTCTGTTACCTGTGACTGTGGACTCTCACCTGTCTGAAGAACTCCTCCATCAAACTGTGTGTCCAGCGGTAGTGCAGTGGCCAGGCTTTAGCTGGATGACTGATGTCAGCGGCATGAAGCATCAGAGACAAAACCTTGACCTTGTCTATACTGAAAAGAGAAAGAGAAGAGGAGTTGTTTCATCCAAAAGTCATGCTAAATTTCCCACATCATCAAAAGATATCAGTGTGCTTCTAATGGTGTTTTAATATTTGACGTATCCTGGGTGCAAAAGCTGGATCTCTTGCAGCTCCTGTCATGCACAGGAGCTGTAAGCATACTAGTGATTATGGGTTGTCACTTTGATGAATGTAAGACCATGCAAACACAAGCACGTTCAGCTGCTGTACACACCAATCAATATTCATGACGAGCTCTCCCTAGTTCTCTGTTTCTAAAGGAAACATGATAACAGTATACTGAAATCAAACTGCAATCAACCTCCTATGATAAACTGTTTCTAGGCGTGACAAGATGTAAGATTCACCCCATAAATAATGATTATGTAAATCAGGAAGGAGAAAAGCAGCTCCTCCTCATCCTCCTGTGTGTTCTCTGAGCTGAGTTGAGTCTTTTATTCTGTATTTCGGACAGCGTGCAGATAACAGCCCTCCACACATCTGCTGCTGCTGCAGGAACACAAGCAGAACCATCCTGTCGACAGACTGATGACAGCGACTATCCTGAAATCTCATCCAAGCGTGAACACTCCCCCTTCCTCCTCTCCAACAGGTCTAACAAACAGAGGACGGATCTGGACTCTGATCAGACTGGATCATATTCTCTCAGTCTCTGCAGCCTGCAGCAGCATATGTCTGCTGTTTCACCAAACTCCCACTGAAGATCTGCTTGTCTTCATCACATGAACACACAGTCTGCTGGGACACACTCCTCATGAAGCAGCTGACTAGTCTGATTTTTACTGTTTATATAAGTATGATTTCATTTGAATTTGGAAGACAAACACTACATCTTAATTTAAGACAAACAAAGAAGCCAGCATCAAATCTCAAAATTTAGAGAGTACAGATTGAACTGCCACTGACCACAGAACTTTTCTTGCTTTCTCCTAATAACAGGAAACATTTCTAGTGTTAAAATTTTATGCTTTTGTACCCCCTGCCTCTCAGATTCAGTGAATGTAAGAGGTGATGTTTGCAGCAGGTACCTGTGTGTCTGAGTCAGAGCATTCCTCATCGTTTTTATCTGCTGAAAGTGGCACGACATGTCTGTGGACATCACCATCTCAATCACCAGAGCCCTCAGCTCCCTGTGGGTAAATAAGAATCACAGACAATCAGTATGCCAATAATCAGTGATCATAAAAGATAACTACACAGATAATCCTAAATAAACTCGGCTCCCTACAGAGGATTACAAAGTCATCAGAGATCAATAATTTCAGCTCCCTGTTATCACCACACACAGGTATGATCACTGATCAATAACATATGGCTCTGTGTTATCGGTCACCTCCAGTCGTCTTTATTCAGGTTGATCAGGATGTTCATGTCCTCTTCAGCCATCAGCCTGTAGGCGGCGCTCACATGATGATTCTCCAGCACCGAGCGGTCGTTGTACAAGATGGCAACCTCTGACCTAACGGACGGATACATGGGACATAGATTTAATCCACTGAGGAGTATTTGAGAATGTATCACCGTCCGCACACTCACCTGGTGTGGATGTGGAAGTTGTTTGTGGTTCCTGTGTGCTCAAAGTCGTGAATTGCTGCAGCAAAAACCATCGCAAGAATCTCCAGCTCGCTCAGCCAGTGCTGGAAACGTACACAAGCACAGACTGTTTGCCATCTTAATTCAACCTTAAACAGAGATCATGAACAGTAAGCGAGATGGACAAGTGTGTGTGTGTTACCATAAGCCCTGTGTGTAGCATGAGGAAGTGCGCGGTCTGTGTGACGTCAGCGGCATGGATCAGGTTGTGGTATGGGTTCTTGTGTTTGCTGTATCCATTCTCCAAAGCTTCAACAAACTGCACCAGAGCCTGGACCGGGATCTGAAACCAAAGTTTGAAGTGTGTACCACAGGAGGAGCTGGTTTTAAAGGTACAACATATACCACTCAACTACGAGTTTAAGAACATAAAAAAAAACCCAAAATGAGCTCTAAAATGCCTTCAAAGTACACCTATCACCATTAGTCTGAACATTAAGCCCCGCCCACTCTCCAGGAGTTAAGGAGAAAAGCTGTGTACCCTGAACCTGTTGATGAGGTCATAGCGGGTCAGCAGGTCATAGACCAGGAACTTCAGAGCGTGGTCTCCTGTCGCCTCATGGAAGGCGAAAACATCAAACGACCATTGATCCACTTCCTGGTAAACAACCAATCAGATTCATTAATTTTCAGTATCACAACATATATGAGATAGATTCAAACCCATCTCTATACATTCAGTGTAATGCCAAATATGTGCCAGTAGAGGGAAGCGTGATAATGACATTATCCAAGACCAGGAGGAGGTGAAACAGAACATCTGATTAAACGAATGTTTATGATTATTGATGAAGTTATAATCAGATTTAAAGATATTTACATCATGATTTCCGTGTTGATTCTAAAAGTTCTATTTTTGTTCTATCTGTACAAATTAAACATCCTGAGAGGAGCAGGAATAAGGGAGCGTAAACATAATTATTAAATCATTATTTATCTGATTTAATTATTTTAGTGTATAAACAGATGGAGAGGAGGGAAACATCTGTCAGCACACAAACAAACAGGAGAAGCTGTTTTTCTTTCTGCACCTGCTCCTCTTCATCTTTATCTGTTGAGGTTTCATCTTTCATATTTTTCCACATCCCATTACACTTTATATACCTTCTTTATCTCCTCCTTTCTTCCTCTACTTTCTTCCTTTTCCGTCTCCTTTTGATCTCCTACTCTCTGTCCTTGCCGTCACTTTTACTTCCTCACCTCCTTCTTTTAACTCCACTTTCTTTCTATCAAAACTTTTCTCCTCTGCTGCCTTGTTTCTTCCTTTTCCTTTCTTACCTCCTCACATCCTTCAAAACATACTTATGTCCTCTTTCCTAACAATTCTCCAATCTCATTCAGTTACTTCTTTTCTTTCTTCTTTCCTTCAAAATTTTTCTCGTTCACTTCCACCTCTTCTTTTTCATTCCCAAACAAGCTCCTCTATCACTTTAATGTTTCCCATTCACCTACTTTCCTCTCTTGTATTTCTTTCCTTCCAGCATTTCTTCCCATCTTTCCAACCCTAACCCTAGCATGGCTTTGCCTTCCTAATCTCCTCCTTTCATACTCAACCTCTTCATTTCCTTTCCTTCTCTCCTTTCTTCCTTTCCCTCCAAAAGTTTCCTAATTTGTCTTCCCTCCCTTACTTCCTTCTTCTCTCTTGAACTTCATTGTTTCCATCACTTTCCTTTCTCTTCTGCTTTCTTGCCATCCTGATTTGATCCTCCTCCCCACATCCTTTGATACGTACTTATTTCCTTAGCCAATACTTCTCTGCCTCCTCCTTATGTTGCCTTCTCTCCTACCCACTTCCAATTATTGTCTCAGTTTTTCCTTACAAATGATCTTTTCCTTTTCTTGCCTCCTCTTATCTTGTATCCCCTACCGAGGTCCTTGCTTTTTTCTCCTTACACCCTTAGTTGATCTCAAATTATCCTTGTGTGCCTCCTCTTCATCTTCACCCTTTCTCCAACCAACTGTACAAAGTTTTTCTTTCAATGAAAAAATATTATACAGATGTACTTTTGTTTTGAAAAAGGATGAATGATGTCACTTCCTGTTGATGGTTCAGGTTTTACCTTGAGAGCTGTCAGAGCTGTGGGAGGGTAGGTCAGACCGGCCATGTTGGATGTCCGTCTGTACATCCTGATGTCACACGCACATGCACACACACGCACACACACACACATAGATATAAATATCAGATCGCACACTTGGTGATACAGACAGCTGTGTGCATATAAACATTTCATCCTCCACACTTCGTGAGCAGGATGGAGTGTTTGTGGCCATGGTAACGGAGCTCTAAACACACTCAGTAAGCGGTGCTGTCGCCGCCACCGTCACAGTGCAGCAGATATTTTCTGATTTCATGCGTCATTAAGCGGCAGCAGATGAACTGATAGCACTCTCATTTACACTCTAATGACATCGGACCTTATAGTTTCCCCCAGTGATCTTCGTCTCCATCTCTGCTCGCCACTAACATTGTTACACGCCTGGGCCGCCACTTTAATCACATCTGAGAAGAACTTCACCCGGATGTTTTTTCTCTTCACGTTTGTCTTCGAGACATTTTTCCTTTTCTTTCTTCAGTTGATCAAAGCGAACGATAGAGACAAAAATAACTCTAATATCTATCTGAGATGTTCATTATTAATGAACTGCAGGGGCAGAGTCCTCCACGGGTTTTATATCAGGGCCCAGCTCACCAAAAGTGATCACTCGAAGGATTGGATCAAAGCTTTAAATTGAATCATATTATCCTGAATCAGCGTTTTTTCAGTGGTGCTTTGACCCCGGGTCACAGGGGATGACTGTCAATTGTTCATCCCCAGTGAAAGAGTCAGTCTGGTTAGCTCCTCATTTATAGGTGCCTTCACTCTGATAACCTCATCATCTAGAAAATCCATCTTGATAATCTGTAACCTCATTTACAGCAAAGACTCAGGTTGTATGAAGCAGATCATGTTTGCAGCTCATTAAATCTAAGCCTGTTTATCTAGTACAACCTCCATGAGGATTACAGGAAGGACTGAAAACCGAGACCCATGTCACATCCTCCTCTCTGATTGCCTTTATGATGATTAGAGTTCATATTCAAAATCCCCCAAAGCAACTGAAGTGTATGATTTACCTCTCTACAAATATCCCAGCCTGCACTGCGTGCACGATGCTCCTGAATCTCGGCTTCTCCTCAGGACGCCGCTTGGCCACACCCATCTTTCTGCTGAAGGTACACGCCAGCCAGTCCCGTACCTCTGTGGGCACAGACTCTGCCTGCAGGTCGCTCAGCTCGTCCTCTGTATCCAACAGACGCCTGCAGACACAAAAAAAAGGTCAGTCTCATTGTGGACAAGCAGACAAGATCACCGTCCAGAGGAGTCTCACCTGGTCTCATCAGTGTAAACAGAGTCCAACATGGCTGCAGCTAGCTCCAGGTTCCTGCGGAGCTCCTGCAGGTCAACCACGCCTCGATCCATCTGCTCTAGGACCATCTTGAGCCTGAACAGACACACAGAATTACCGGAGCTTTCATTAGAGGGCAGATCACTGAGCACAGCAGGACAGAGAGTAAACAACATAAATCCTCCGTCACAGTAACACTCAAGTTTTTCATGAATCTGTGTTTGAATCATGAACTTTTTGGGAAAACACTGCATTTGCATCTTTCAGTGTTACAAATTCATTTTTCAGACAAGTCAAGTTCAGTCAGTCAGCTCACGTCTTAGCGATCAAAACTTTGTAGCAGCAGCAGAACATTTGTTCAGAACCTCATTGTTTGCTACTTTCTTTTTGTGACAAAAGGAAACTTTCAGAACAAGATGAGGAAAAATCAAACTACACATGGCTGCTGTTTTGCAGTAAAACAGCACATCCCTTCATCCTGAAATGAAATCTCCTTATTTCATGCTGTTTTTCATTCTCTTCAGCCTGCTGAGACCCGTCCTGAGTGGATCTGCAGGAAACACTTTGTACCAGCTCTTATGTTCTTCTGATCACGCTCCACTGCCTTGACTCAGTGTTTCCTGATTTCAATCAGACAATCACAGCCTTGAACTCGCCCACCCAAAACTATTTTTACCGCCCACTTGAATAAAGAGTGGTCAGATTCTGGCAAGGCTGTCTGAGTTGCTGCAGGTACACAGGAAAAAAACTTCTTTATCCAATTTGAGCATCTTAGTCTGAAAAGAGATGGTGTTGGAGTTAAAATCCAGAGGGACTTCAGCGTATCTTGCAGCCCTTCTGTGTGTTCTACTTAAAGGAGCATTCCAGCATTTTTCTCTTTAACATGAAGGCCTATCTGTGCATGGATCTTTCTTTTAAACTGTCAGACACATAGAGGAATATCTGAGCTCATTGGGGATGAAAACAGGAACTTTTAGAGGACACACTTTGATCCATCACGAGTTACGTTGCAGCCATCACACCCTGTTGTCAGCTGAAGCAATCCTCTACATCATCTCTAAAACGATTAGTCATTAAGTTTCTCTATCATCCTTCAGCATGTCTCATCCAGAGCAAAGTTACTCCTCAGAAACCATCTCTGCAGACTTCACACACCTGCAACCTGACAGAAGGAAACACTGTTTTTCATACTTTGCCCCCACACAGCTGCCGCCCTGTTCTCACCACACAGCTAGAACATGAAGATCTGCTTCCTCCAGATGGTCACATGACACCCTGCCTCCCGTCAATCATCTGACGCCCACAGAGAGCAATAGGAGTCTCCTGTGGGTAGTGAAAATGCTGCCTGATAGACCTCAGTATGAATTTCTCTCCTTAGAAGCTCTCTGTACCTCACTCAGGAAGGCAGTTTATTTTGATTTAAACCCAAACTAGTCCGTCATAAACTGTGTGCAGGGGTCTGGATTTGGGATAGACCTGACAAAGCTCGACTTTTAACTTTTTAATCGTCTGCATCTTGATGTTATTTCACTAGATTTAAGACATGAAAATGTCAAGAAAATGTGTGAAGAAAATCTAAAAACCTGTCTCCTGGTTCCTGTTTTAGTCTGAGTATCAACCAATCAGGTAGCAGCAGGAAATACAGTTTGCACGGAAAGTGACAGCAGGTGTTCTTAGGGACAAATACAATTTTTTTGTGATCAAATTTTTGGGAATAAATCATTTAAGTACAGACAACAAAACCCTGCAAATTTCTATAATTCCTGAACTAAAATTCCCATGGAAATTTTCAGGAAACTTTCCTTAAATTTACTGGAAATTTTCCACCTTTTGCAACCCTGGGCACTCTAGAATTCTACGACCAAAGAAAGAATTCTTACATCGATTTCAGAATCCTAGAACATAAACAAATCAGGGAGACAAAGTAAAGCCTCTGTGTAAGTTACTGTTTACAATGAAGTTGTGACTCATCAGATAAACAGTTAAATGGATGCGGCAGTTTACGACTAACAGCTCGAGTTGGTCATTCTTCCAAGAGCCATTTATCAATATCAGACGACAGCCCATTGGCTCCCAGGTTTTAAAATGTTGAGCTTTGATGCAGTTCCTCACAACAATGTAAAAACTTCCAGTGCTGTAGAAATGACTTGTGGGTTCATCTGCTGTTACAGAAAGGAGGCTGAGTGGGTGTGAAGGTGCAACCTGTACCCTGAAGAATGCTTTCAAACGTCCAGTAGCTTTTTGGATGGTTGGATGTTTAAATGATGGCTGTATGTTTTATTCTCAGCTTGTGTTTGTGTTTTTTCATAGAACTCGGGATGGAGGGAGGGTTTTGATGGTTTTGAATGTTTACAACAGAGGAGCCATAAAGACTCCACTGCGGCTAAGCATCGTGCCGTTGCCATAGCAGTTGAAACACCTCCTTGTAAACTGGATGGAATCTGTTTCAGTTGCCATGGTTACAGCTGGAGTCAGAAAAAAGGAGGGAAGCAGCGAACACAAAGTTCAAGACTGAGGACACAGAAGCATTTTTTAATTTTCTTGCAAAAACAGGGGTTCATTGATTTATCGTTAGGCTGTCTGAGAGTGGAGAGAGACTGAGCATAGTGATGGTGCCTTTTTTTAATTTATGAAGTATGCAAAAAAATTAAAAGATGACCCCCCAAAAAATCCTGCTCCCACTCAGGAGCAATCACAGTTGTTAGTGGTTTATGTCAGGTTGGGTCTTCAGAAAATGTGTGTTTGTGCACACGTGTGTTTCTTACCTCTGTGATGTGTTTTTATATTTCTGCCTGTAAAAAAGCAAAAAACAAAAAGTCACTGAAATGCATCAATCATATCATGTTCTAGATCAGATCTATCATAACAAGACTTTAACATTGTGGTTGCATTAAATGTTGCAGGTTACTACAAAATTTGTATCAACAGAACATTTCTGTTCACTCTAGACTTGGAATAATCTCCGCACTCTGAGCTGAGTGTTTTCCACAAACAGTTAAAGACGCAGAGTGCTTTTTCCTTAAGTGGGAAATTATGATAGATTCAGACACATCTTCCTCCAGGGTTGTAACCGCACAGTGTGGACCTCAAACAAGAAGAAAGTAAATATAATGTAAACAAAATAACTCAGTATATAGATCCATCAGAGTCACCACTCTGCAGTAAAACCACTCCAGGACTCTGACCAGTGAGGGGGTATCTCTGGGATCTAAATATGTAGAGGAGAAATACACCAGCAGCTCTGGGATCTGACCCTGGAGGCTGATCACTGCTCTGACACGTCTTGGCTTTGAAACCTGCCAGCAGGAAGCTGTTATTTTATGCTCTAGCAGTAATTGTACCCCGGCCTGCGTGGGCGGAGAAGCTCTGAATTACAAAGAGGGGGCAGCAGGGACGGCAGAGGGCTCTGCGTGTACAAAAAAAAAAGGACAGAAAACCTGCTGCAGCAAGGATGGTGACAGGTGAGGAAGGAGACAGGTGGGACAGAGACATATAAAGCTGAAGGATAAAGACATTGCAGGAGGCGAGTGTGTATGGAAATAGAGGTTTGTGAGATTAACGACAGATAAGAAAGAAAGAGTCTGAAAAAGTAAGGACAAGGATGGGGAAAAGTAAGCTCAGAGACAGACAGGGATTGTCTACATTCTGATGTGTCTCTGTCTCCATCCTCATCCGTCTTCACTTGTCCCTGTTAGTCACGGAAATATTTGTCCAGGTGAGGACAGGCTCAGAAATAGCTGCGGAGAAAGACAGTTTATTACCAATGAGTCACCACCCTGTCTGATTTTTCTGAACTGACACTTTTACATTTCTTCTTCTCTGACCTCCAGCTGTTTCATTCTCTCACCTTGGACGTTTTATTTCTTGAATCCTGAACATAATAAACGTGTGAAGTATCTTTTTATTGTAACATGCATAATATCTCTGTGTGAGTCTGTTGATGTGATGCTCCGCCGCGGGGTGCATTTCACACTTTTTTTGCGGTAAACTCCATCTACACCACCTACACCAACACCAACCGCCCTACAGCGGCTCTGATAATGAATTGACTTTAAAAAACACCACAAAAATATAACTTCATGTAAATATCTCTTTTGTTCTGGACTGACACTTTGGTGTTTAAATTTTTATGAAAATGCAATGTCAAGGAAAATAACGCTCTGTTTTGAATATTTTCACACAGCTGAGTGGAGGAATTTGATGGATTTTATTGTGATAACTGAGCTGGATGGACAAGTTTTATTGCAGGAAGTCTTTGTTATTGCTTTTCATGAGTTCCTGTCATCTTCATTTTAATATTCCACCTGACTGGACATCCAAAAATCAAAGTCAAAGTTTACTGAATCATTTCAACAGGTTTCAGTCCTATTTTATGCCTCACAAAACAGTCTGATGAACTCCTCATGCATGCCCAGTTTCTCCATCTTTTTTCTTTGGTTTTTCATTTCTCTTCTTTCCAGACATAAAAATTAACTGATAGCCTACTGAAAAAAAAACAGAGCAGGAATCAGACAAAGACAGGATGAAAGCGTAAAACGAAAGAAGTCATCTCCGTCCTTTTCTCCTCAGTGGAGTTTTACTGCAGAAATGTTGCTGTTACCCTGGTAACAAGGAGGAGGACAAAAAAGAAATAAATGAATAAAATTGTGCACACGCGTTTGTTTTTTCCCTCCAAGCACAGAGAGACTTGTTTTGTTTAATCTGGATCGAAGAATTAATGTGCTCAATCTGGACATAAGAGGACTCTAAGTGGTTCAAGGACTACTGAGGCAGATGACCTGGACGCATGCACACATGCACACACACACATACACTCAGAGTAATACACAAACACCAATATAAAATGAAGCAGCTGGCCGTGTATTTAGAATGATGTTAGCCGTGATAGTGTGTGTGTTTTTTTTTTTGTTTTTTGTTTTTTTTTTTTCCAGCTCTAAAAGGTTAGAGAATTATCATTTAAATGGTTTTTGGTTCTCTTGAATGAGCTGGAGTGGCCCATCTTCTTGATTTCTTTGAATTTTTTTATGGTAAAATATAGCATTGACTAACTTTTTTTCTTTTGTGCTCCACTGTCTCACTAAAAAAATCCCTATTTTTTCTCTCTCTGTGTTTTTGAAAACTTATTTCAGCCTTTGTCTGAAACACTTTGTTTTAGCTGCTGTCTCTTTAAGGCTCCCTGCTTCACAAACCCCCTTCCATCTGATTAGCCTCTGGAGACCTGTCAGGGGAGGAGCTATGGGCAGAACTTGGTGTTTGAGGCCATGCATCACGAAGTTAGCACTGAAGACCTTGTGAAGATCTTGAGCAGTTTAACATATGAATGTGCAGAGGTTTGAAAACTCACACTGGTTTAGTCAGAACTTACAGCATTGTTACTTTATATCCATGTTTAAAAGCACAGTAACCTCTCTTTAAATTACTGCATTGTGGGTAACAAAGGCCCCGAGTGTTGACCAAGGAGAATGTGTGAAATAAACACATTTATTCAATCTTTTGAACTGTCAGATAAAAGTCTTGGGGCCAGTATTGAGAGATGTTTTTTCAGCTCTGTGGAAATCTTTAGAAAAAGACTTAACGATGTTTTCAGAGACCAAATAGTTCCTGTAATGGATTTGTCCCTTGAAGTTATATAAGATTTCAGCCTAGTCGCACTGAATTCTGTTCTTATTTTTGCACCTCATTGAATCACTGCTGACAGTTCACACGTTTACTCACTAATGTTTATTACTGGATTTGGCTAAATTAAACACTTTTCTTGGCTTCAGCTTCTTTAGCTCACTCCCGCTGGTCAGTTTCTGTTTTCATTCCTCCTGTGATATTCTCTCTCCGTGGCCAACAAGAAACTAAAACAAGCTGCTGTGAGCAATTGGTCTGTTGTACACAGCAGGATTTGCCAGGGGGCATAAATCTGTTTGTTTTATAAAAAACGGTGCGGCACATTATTCATTTCACTGATGTGTGAAAGTTCCATTAAATCAGAGATTGCTGCAGAGTTTTTTTGCTGTAACGTGATAAACGAGACAACAGGGAAGTGAAGAATGACAAATGATCTTATTATGAAATGTAAATGTACAAACAGGCTTCAGTAAGTGTGTTTAAAGAGTGTGATCATTCATCAGATGTTTCTGACTCTTCCGTCTGCAGACTGATGATTCACAGATCGACTCTTGATTGTCAAATTGCATCAGACGAGTCCCAAATACAGCAGGGAGATTCACACATTATATGTATAACATCCAGTATGCAGACCTCTGGACGTGTAGCCTGATGTCCTGTGTGAACATGTAATTATGTCACCACGCTCATTAAAGGGGCTGTTCTCTAATTTGCAGTTTTTCTCTATTTTTAGAAAAAGTGTGAACGAAACTTCAGCTGTTGCACGTTTGCATCACCACAAAGAGCAGCCTTTTACGACTCAGTTGGTGTCTTAGTGGAACTATTTCATTCATTCATATTTCAGACAGAAAATAAATCTGCAGCTTTAAAGCCGTGTAAGAAAGAGAGAAAATGATATTGCAAAAGTAAGATCAGAAGTTTTAATGTTTAGCTGTATTAAGCATTTTATAGAATGAAGCAGGCCTTTATTTTGAAATTGATGGATTCTACAAAATCATTCCAAAACCATAAGTTTTATGGCATTTTCAGGTGACATGTTTTCTGTGTTTAACTTTGAGGCTTCAAAACTTTTCTTGGAGGACAATGACAACTTTACAGGAACAAAGGCAAACTTTTATTTTGTTTTAGTGTTTGTTATTCTTCTGTCAACAGCTCATAGTCCCTGGAATATTGATTTGGTTTGCAGTAAGGCCGCTCTCTGCGCCCTCTTTTTTGTCTTTTGCTGTGTGCATTTTCCACATTTTAAAAGAAATCAATGTTCAGATTCTCACTGGGAAATGTTAATTAATCAAAACTTGTATAAAATCAGTGCACCACAATTGTCGGATTTCAGTTATTTTTTTTTTGATGTAGAAATCCACCTGTGACAGATGCAAAGCATCCTTGAACATTTGACAGCTTGACTCCACTGACAGCAGGATGCAGCTTCTCTATCCGTAAAGACCAGAGTGAGGATGTTCTTTCTCCCTGATTTCATTCACTGTCCCCACAGATGAGACACCCACATGGGCCCCATCAGAAAAAGCTGCAGGAGCA
This sequence comes from Labroides dimidiatus, assembly GCA_030710495.1. NCBI lineage: Eukaryota > Metazoa > Chordata > Actinopteri > Labriformes > Labridae > Labroides > Labroides dimidiatus. The sequence goes on from CM061160.1 coordinate 14,525,088, forward strand.
TTAGTGGTTTCTTTTCAAACACCTGACATCACTCTGCAGGTGTTTCTTTTCAGGCAGCAGGTTGAGCACTCACTGTAGGGCAGCCTGAGAGGCTAAAATAAGACCAAAAATCAGTCGTTGTACCTTGTTGGGTATAATTACTGAACAAGCTGCACCTGAAAGAACATTTTCAATAACCCCTCTCTCCTCTTCTCTGGCTTATGGCTGCTGGGCTCGAGTGGGAAAAAACTTTGGGTTCTGAATCATTCATTTTCTCATCTGCATGTGCAGATTCTGAATAAAAACACAGGAGCTGAAGATGCAGGGATGGATTTTGTTTCATCTCACAGCTTTTAAAAACAGATATCTGCATGAGAGTGTAGGTAACACACTGTTATACCTCTCTCCACACCCACTTCTGAAGTTCCAGTGGTGTAAACGGAGGAGACATGCGGAGCTTCTAGAGATTATGTTAACTATGTCCACATAAAACATACTACCTGGGGGACTGATTGTGGAGTTTTGGGCATTGCTGTGTTACAGGTGTAAAGGAACGAATCACCAAAATGATAAATGTATGCAAAAGTGTTAAAATGACAAAAGACAGTTTAACAAAAGAGCCACAAAAATGTTCTAACAAAAAAAAAAATCTAAACAAAAGGAAGTTTGAAGACAGGCTGTCTGTTAACTTTTGGCTGTTTGCACCTCTCCCTGCGGGAAAACTCAGACATGAGAAACGTAGGATTCCTTTTTCAGGAGGTGTTGTGTGGAGGCTGAATGTGTGATCAGTGGTCTGTTTTAGACTCTCTGAGGAACAAACAGTGAAGACTTGCATTTTCTTCAGAGGGAATCTGTCAGGAGCACTTTTAGCATCATCTTTATGAAGACTGTTTTACATATTTGAAGAACCACCAGCACTTTAGATGTAAAACTCAAACACTTTGCATTCAATCTCCATAAATTAACCTGAAAAGTAAGTGCATTCCTTACCCAGGTGTCTGCCTGACAGGATTCTGGGTGTCTATGTCCTTAGCTCAGTCTGATTGGCTTGAGCCTGAGCCAGCTCCACTCTGTCCAGTTAGTTATTCCTTCCCTACAGTCTCTGCACATTCACAAACAGATACTGTAACCTTGTAAAAGTTCTGCTATTAAAATGGCCCTTGAGGCTGCAACCAACGAGAGCAACAAATTGTAAATATAATAATAATAATCCCCTTTGAAGATTGATAAAGAACATTCTATTCTATTTTATTCTATTCTATTCTATTCTATTCTATTCTATTCTATTCTATTCTGTTCTGTTCTGTTCTGTTCTGTTCTGTTCAGTTCTGTTCAGTTCAGTTCTATTCTATTCCCTTCTTTTCCATTCTATTCTATTCTATTCTATTCTATTCTATTCTATTCTATTCTATTCTGATCTGATCTGATCTAATCTTATCTAATCTTATTTTATCTTATCTTATCTTATCTTATCTTATCTTATCTTATCTTATCTTATCTTATCTTATCTTATTTTACTTAATCTAATCTAATCTAATCTAATCTAATCTAATCTAATCTAATCTAATCTAATCTGAATTGATCTGATCTGATCTGATCTAATCTAATGCAAACTGCTCTGATGACATTCAAGGGCAAAAGCATCCACAAAGTCCTGCAGCTCTTTGCAGTTTGTTCAGTTTTGCACCTGATTGAGACGAGCTGTTAGCATCTGCACACTGTGACTCATCATCATAGAATCTGCACTGACTTTGCAGTTTGTGAAGCATTTAACCCTTTGTGCATATCCTTTCGTGAATGCAACAGTCTTTTTGGCTGCGCAGTCCTTCAGTGAATCAGGCCCTTTGTGTTTGAGATGTTTGTTTCCCAGGTGACAGGTCTAAAAAGATTTGGGTGGCACACATTCTACAGTTTATGAGTTTATACTTTGTTCTGAACAATCTGAAGATGTTGCACTGTTACTTTGATTCCTTTATAACAACTTCTAGAAAGACACTCTTCTCTCAGATCATGTATGCAGTTAGCATGTAAACATCATGTCATAGCCTGCCTCTCCCTCTCTCTCTGCCTTGCTTCTGATCTGTCTTTATCTTTGCAGTTTGCTGCATCGCAACGCTCCACCGTTACCATGGCAACTATGGAGAATACAAAAAAAGGGGGTGAGAGAGAGAGCGACGAAGCTGTTCTACATCTGCAGCTGTCCTCAAAAACACAGACAGATGTGATGCTGATGTTCCCTGCTGAGACGTTAGCTTGTTAGCGCCCAGAAATACCTGACTAACAGACTTTATCACACACTCTCTCTCTCTCTTTGTTTCGCCTCTGCTCACTGATGTTGCACGCCCACAGTTTTTCACTCGCTTGTTCCGTCATCCGTCTTCACCTCATGCCAACATCACCACAGCAACCAGGCGACCACGCGGATGCTGAGGACTGTCACCCCGCATCTCACAACACAATCTTCCCCACTTTTACCCCCTATTACATCATCACCATCAGCATGACATCATCACCATCAGCATGACATCATCACCATCAGCTGAGCGTGTGTACTCACATCCCTCTGAGGCGATTCAGGACCTGCTGGTTATGGTTCTGCTCCAGAGCGTCTTCCAAGTCCTGCACCCCTTCCTCAGTCTGTGGCATCTCAATAATCTGCACCTCCTCCTCCCGCTGCGGCCCCTCCTCCTCGGTCTGTAGGAGCTCCTCAGACTGCTCTTCCTCCAGCCTCTTCTCCTGTCCACTCTGCTGCAGCTCCTCCTCCTCGGTCTGTAGGAGCTCCTCAGACTGCTCTTCCTCCAGCCTCTTCTCCTGTCCACTCTGCTGCAGCTCCTCCTCCTCCTCGGTCTGCAGGAGCTCTTTAGGCTGCTGCGCCTCCTCGTCTTCCACAAGTTGCAGCTCCTCTTCCTCCTCAGGTTGCTGCACCTCTACATGTTGTGTTTCCCCATCCTGTTCCTCCTCTTCATTCTCTTGTACTTTTTCTTGCAGCTCCTCCTGCCCTCTGTCCTGTTGTTGCACCTCTTCCTCCTCCTGTCCTCCCTCAGTGTCAATCTCCTCCTCTTGAGTTTGCTGTTCCTCTTCCACAAGTTGCACCTCTTCCTCTTGCTCTTCTTCTTCTTCTTCTTTCTGTTGCGTTTCTTCCTCTTCCAGCTCCTCTTGCTCCTGCACCGACTTCTCCTCCTCTTCCTGTTGCTCCTCCAGCATCTCCTCAGACAGCTGTGCCTCCTCCACCTCCTCGTTCATCCTTGTGTGGAAGAAATGAGGCTTTTCAGGTGTTTGCAGAAGTCTTCACAGAGCAGAGTTTGCTCGTATTGCAGAGTGACGGAGTTGTGAAATCATGGAGAGCGTTTGGGTTCGACAGAACTTCATCCAACTTCCTGTGATGTCACCAGACGGCCTGACAAATCAAAACAGGAGGACGTGTGAGAGAATCCGGAGGGTTAAAGGTCACAGGACAGAGCGTAGTTTGGGATTAGAAAGTTGAAAAGAGAGAGAGGATGGACAGCATGTTTCTGCAGCAATGTAAAGCTACAGCGATCAGCTGATGACTTCCTGCAGCAGCAAGCAGTCAAGCTCCGCACTCTGACGCTGCAGCTGAAGAATGATCCAGCTGAATGTCCCAGAGCATCGCCGTAGCAACAACGCAAGGAGGAAGTCGACCAGAGGCAGTAAAGATGGGACAGAGGGAGAGAGTGAGAGAGAGGGAGAGAGTGAGAGAGAGGGAGAGGGAGAGAGAGAGAGAGAGAGAGAGAGAGAGAGAGAGAGAGAGAGAGAGAGAGAGAGAGAGAGAGAGAGAGAGAGAGGAGGAGAGGAAGAGAGAGAGGAAGGAGAGCAAGAGCAGGACAAAGGAGAAGCAGAGAACATCGCAGAGCGTTTCCCTGGTAACTCATAACGGTTGCTAAGAGTGATGGAATCCTGCAGTCGACAGACCCCCTCCTTCTCTTCCTATTCCTCACTCCATCCCCATCCTCATCCTCACCCTGTCTGAATTCACACACACACATAACTTTATGCTCCATTCAGCCAAAAACAGCCATCCCAATCTGCACCCCTACCTCACTGCATCCAAAAGTGTGTGTGCGTGTGTGTGTGTGTGTGTGTGTGTGTGTGTGTGTGTGTGTGTGTGTGTGTGTGTGTGTGTGTGTGTGTGTGTGTGTGTGTGTGCAGTTTTGCAGTTTTGAGACAATGATGATGTAATGGTCCTGAAAACGTGTCACATAACCTCTCCAGTCAAGTGGCACAAACCAGGCAGTCAGTCTTTAGCGGTGCTGCTGCCCCCTACAGGCTGCAGAGGTCATTACATTCAAAGTGCGCAGGGGGTTTAGACCAGGACAGGGCTTATAAGCATTACAAACAGATGAGAAGAAGTCTTCTGAGCTTAAAGATGGAGTACATTAACTATTACAGAAACATTGGGGGGTTATTGCTGACAAACTTATATTCCCATTGAAAGTAGTGCCAACAATACTTCATTCATTCATTCATCCATTCATCTTCCATTCATCTTCATTCAGGGTCACAAGTGGCTGGGGCCTATCGCAGCTGTCTTAGGACAAGAGGCAGGGTACATCCAAAGAACCCCTAGAGAACCAATGCATGCACAGGGAGAACATGCTAACTCCACACAGAAAGGCCACTGGGCGAACTGGGACTGCCTTGCTGTGATACTGTGCAGTTTAATAATCAATCATAAAAAAAAGGTCTGAAGCAGCTGCAGGGTGGTTATAATAACTTTGTCCAATCATTTCATGCAGAGTGAAGTGATTGGATAATGTGCCTGTCAATCAAGCTGGAACCTATGTGTATTCCAGTGCCCTATAACAGAGATATGTATAATAATAAAATATGAAGAAGACAAACATACGCCAAGAGTGTTTGATTCCAGGATTGCTATGCAAAAAATGTGTAGCTGGCCTAAACCACATTCATGTGTGTCAGAGGCCTGGCTTTATAATAGGGCTGGAGATGTCTGTTTTTGGTTGCATCATTTCAAAATCCGACTCACCTGTGTTGCATACTCCAGATATCAAATCCCAACTTTAAGTCTTTGAAGGCTCAAAAGAGAAATCAGTCACTGAAGACAGAATCTTGAAAAAAAAGGCCATTGTATAGGATTCTGAGGTGAAACGAGGAGGGCCCATTTCACCCCTGACCACTTCTATGGACACAGCTCTCACAATCAGGTATCAGGTGCCCCCCTCTTCTTCACAAGGTTAATAATCTACGGTGACTTAACCATCAAACTAAGCACTCATGTTTGTGTTTGTCACCTCTCTGACATCTGGAACTGAATCTGAAAACACTCACACAGCTCCTCTGAGCTTCCTTTGAACCATAAGCCATCCCTTTAAACCAATTTTCTTTGTCGTCATTTTAACTCACAGTCAGAGTGGGTCATGCAACATCAAACACAAGCGCTGTTTCCATGGCTCCGTGCACCTAAAGGAGCTTTGTTTTGTTTTCTGCATCTTCATCTTTATGGTGTGCAGCTGTAGATTTATGAGCAGATTATGAGCCTTACATAAACCCTGCTGTTCCAAAACAAAGATTAACACAGCACTTTAGTTTTTGCTCCATTTATCCCAAAAGACACAGGACTTTTTCCATGCTCACAGTATTCTCCTCAAATACAAGCTTGTTTTCTGTGTGTGTGCATGGAAAATGTTTTGAATCGTTTAGTACAGTTTACAAAAAGTCTGATCAAATTTATTCTTAATGTTTCTAATAACTTATATGTGTGATTTATATTTCTGGATTTTTCTATAGACACCCTGGAGAAGAGTGTACCAGCCACCTCTGTGCAGCTCCTGCAGGATTTCTCATCACATCTTAAAGACACATCCTCCTGAGACACAATGTTTCACACTCCTGCAGTCTGACAGGTGGAGCTGCAGAGGAAAGTGTGGGAGAACCAGCCAAGGCGCTGAACACTTCATCCCCTCCCGTCACACCAGAACTTCATCTCACAACACCAAGAAGAACCCCATCTATCCATCAGAGAGGCATCTGAACGTCAACCAGTCACCCACACACTGCTTTTAATCTTATCCCAAATATTATGCCAAGAATTATAAACCATGAACTGAAATTATCCCTTTACTGTCGTATTTCTAAGTTAAGGTGCACAAGCATGTTTACAAATTGAGCTGCAGCCACAGAATGCCAATCACAGGAGGTGGCAGCCTTATGTGTTGCAAATACTTGTCATTCAAAAGCTTCAGAAAGCTGTGCGGAGCTGTCAATCACATGCTCACCCTGTAAGAATAGATTTCATCTTCATCATTCAATGTGTCAAATTTGCAAGTAAACAACTCTTTGGTCCAAAATGATGACTTCTGCAGCACAGAGAGTTTTTTAGAGCAGCCAAGCATGGTGTCATAACACTGCTGAAAAGATTTTGCAGAAGCCCTAAGAGGTCATGAATCTTAACATTTATTCACTCTGTGAGAACCAGTTAGTTTCAGCTGATTTAGAGATTTTGACTTAATGTCACATGATCAAAGCTTATATCTCTAGAGTTGTAAAGAACAAAGCAAACAGGAATAGGCTTAACTTAGGACCAGACACTTTTTTTTATATCACCAGAATATGATCACATTACCCCAAGAAAATATAATAATCAAAACCAGCTTTAAGATCTTAAAAAAAGAAATTATTCATTATGAAAAAAAACATTGTATAAATACATTTCCACCTTCAAACTGCCCTTGTATTGCTCATGCCAACTTTATTTTTAGACACTGTATTTCTCGCGTTGCATTTGTCTGTTTGTATTACTTGCATGACGTAACGCCCTTTGTGTGTTTTGCAGATTTTGCACATTAGGAAATTAACAGCTGGATTTCATTCCCATTCAGAAACTTCTTTTGCTTTAATTTTAAGCAGGTCACAGCACCCAGCCTCTTCTCTGTTTACTGTCAACTATGTGATGTACACAGACTGAGAAGTCAGCAGTCTGCACAGAAGAGTCAGAGATCTATGCTCTGAAGAAAATCCCACAATTTCCCTCTTACACAGAGCAAAAAGAAAATGCATGTATGCAGCCCCAAGATCTTCTGTATTAACTGGATGCTTGTAAAGACAAATAGAAGAATTATGAAACATTTACCAGGTTCTGGGGTTTTTTGCAACACAGTGATTGGTGGATCCCAGAGTGCGCCTCCTGATGCTGCACCTGTTCCTGTTCTGTCGCTGCGGACGACTCACTACTTTAATGGGCTGCAGTGAGTCTCCTGATGAAGAACAGAAAGAAAACTGTTTTTACACTGCAAACATTTTAACTGTTGAAAAGTTTAAAAATGTCCATCAATTGTGACACAAAATTCATCAAGAGTTGAGGAGAAATCCAAGTAATGTGATCATGTGACTGATGTTTAATGTTGTAAACAGTAAATCAAATACCAGAGTACAATGTTCTTGTGTCTCCTCATTGTACTCCTTCTCGCTCTCCAGAGTCATTTTCCCTCACAAAATCTGACCCTCATAATTTGTACGAGATATCAGACCTAAAAATAGACAACGCTGAAATGGACTGGAGCAAAATTTAAAGGAAAGCAGCCACACAGGGAAATTTGTGTTTCTGTTTCTCTGACCTTTTGATGCAGATGCTACCCAGATATTTTATAAAGTTCTCTGCATTATAGGTTCATGTTTTATCACTGTTTTGGAACATATCCTGTTAGTATTTAGGACAATGGTTAAAAGGGATGTCATTGTAAAGGAGATGGAGAAACTAAACAGCAGTACAGAAAATCACAGGAAATGCCAGGAAATGAATCTCAGACAGGCACTGAGGGGAAAAGAAAAGTTTGACTGAATGTCTCCCTCTGCTGGCCAGTCAGCTCTACAGAAATTGGCATATGATGTCCTTGGCAGAGAATTATTTCTGCTACATTTATGGGGTGGACTAGTACAGATTAATACAATTTGTGTTGAAAATAAGACGACATATAAGCCAAATAAATTCATTCAAAGTTTCTGTGAGGATCATTCGGGTTTTTTGTCCTTTTTTGTTACCCCCTGTGGCCAAAGTGAGGTAATTTTGTTTTCAAAAACAGTTAAATCATCATGCTTTATGTGCACATTACTGAATTAACAAATTTGTATTCTTAAATTCGTGTTGTGTTTCAGTAAAACACAACAATGAAAATCTATTTAGATCGTATTTTTTCTCTAAACCCGTAACTCTGGCCCGTAGTCTACTTTACATTGTTGCAATAACGTACCTCTACCGCTTGTTGTAAACAAACGACCAGTGGTGGAAGGAGGTGGAAGTAATATAATAGAAGTAGTAGAAGAAGAAGACGCTGGAGGCGGGGCTCTTTACTCACCAATCAAAGTAACGTGTTAGTGAATGTAGCCATAGCAATGCCTCGCCTGCTCTTGAATTAACCAATCACGATATCGAGCTCGGGTAACTTCTCCGACGTCACATGTGAAACCAATTTCAAATTTTGTAAAGGCACAAACGAGAAACGCCGATTCAGACTGAGGCTGTGTTCACAGGGGAAGAGGTAAGAACGCGAATTTTGTTCCCAGCTCGAATAGTTTATTCTTTATGCTTTCGAAATCTTTATAAAGTAGAAGTTTTCGGCTCATTTAAGGTGCTTAAGCGATGCTAATGTTGAATTTGATATGTTGGCGTCAGCATGTTTCGCCCAACTACACTGGAACCCAGGTCAGGGGTGATGTTATCTGTAAGCGTTTTGATTTAATTAGACTTTCTTTGTTGACAGGTGGTGTGCAAGCCTAGAATAATGGCGCAGTTTGGATTTGAGAACGACATCCATAGCATCTTGAAGCTGGACATGCCCATCACAAATGCACCTATGGCGAGGTGGCAGAGGAAGGCCTGCTCCTCCAACACCTCAGCCCTAACTGGTTTATCACCTGGGAAGTCTGGGAACTCTTCCATGAGCTCCTCAAAAACACCCAGCAAAACACCAGGTAATGTGTGTGCGCAGTATTAAACCTTAAAAACCCATGCAGTCTATATTATTTGTTCATTTACTCATGTTTTTGACCTGTTTTGGCAGGTAAGAAAAAAAAACAAACTCCCTCCAAGATGGGGGGCGATCGCTTCATTCCCACCAGAAACAGCAAACAGATGGATGTGGCAAGTTTCCTTCTCACAAAGGAGAATGAGCCTACAGACACAAATAACACAGGAGGATCAGCAGTAAGTTACTGTGCTTTGTTTCATACACAACTCATCTTCACTCAGAGCTCCTCTGTGGAGTTTAATGTGGTTCTGAAACAGACTGAAACCTACAAAGCAAACAAGACTGTCAGTATCAAGAAAAACCTTTTTGTGTAGTTGTTCTTATTCTGATGCATGTCCTTTATGTTCTGTAAATGAAGAATCGAACTAATATGAAGCATGTGTTCTTTGAAAGGAAAACCAGAAGGCCTGGTCTGTGTCCCTGAATGGCTTCAACATAGAGGACGCAAAGATTCTGCACCTTGGAGGGAAGCCGCTGAATGCTCCTGAAGGTCAGGATGTCGGCACGCTAAGCTGGAGTTTAGTACAAAACATAGAAGTTGAGGATTTAGCGATTTAATTGTGAATCTTTAAATGTAATTTCCAGGCTATCAGAACAACCTGAAAGTCCTCTACAGTCAGGGTACGACTCCTGCTTCTGTGAAAAAGACAAGATACATCTCCTCAACACCTGACAGAATCCTGGATGCTCCTGAGCTTCGAAATGATTTTTGTGAGTTAAATCTTTAAGATTGCTTCCAATGCCCTTTTTTTTTTTAAAATACCCCTCAAAGTGTGACCTTGAAGATCCAAAGCTTATAACTGGAGAGGTGGTTTTGCATTTGCTTTTTCCTTTCTTTTTATGCAGATCTGAATCTGTTTGACTGGAGCAGCAGAAACGTCCTGGCCGTGGCTCTTCACGACAGTGTGTACCTGTGGGACGCCTCGCAAGGAGACATCACTCTGCTCATGAAGCTGGAGAGCGAGGGGGACTATGTCTGCTCTCTGTCCTGGACCAAAGAGGGGATGTATCTTGCCATCGGGACCAGCGACGGTAAAGTTCAGGTTAGTGTGATGACAGATTTATACAGATGGCCCATTGGTGAAGGTCTAGCTAAGCTCATGAGGAGATGCTTCAAAGTATGCTGGTGTTTAATGGTTTAATTGTGTATCTTTCTGTCCAAAGTTGTGGGACGTGGATAATCAGAAGCGATTGCGCAGCATGGCCAGCCACACCGCTCGAGTCGGAAGCCTGAGCTGGAACGAGCACATTCTATCAAGGTATGTTTCACTCCTTGTACCTCAAACAAAAAGCTCAGTCATAGTCTTTCTTTGAGTCTTATTTGACATTTTGTCCTCCATAGTGGCTCAAGATCTGGACACATACACCATCATGACGTACGTGTGGCAGAGCATCACATCTGCACACTAACTGGTCACTCTCAGGAGGTGTGCGGGCTGACATGGTCACCCGATGGCCGATACCTGGCCAGTGGAGGAAACGACAACCTGGTGTGTGTGTGGCCACGTGTGCAGGAGGGTGGGAACGCCAGCCAGCCAGTGCGCTGCTGGAGCGAACATCAGGGGGCTGTAAAGGTCAGTCAAGACTTATCGCAACTCGATCTGACATTGGCTGGAGAAAGTTAGTAGTATTTCAAGTTTAGGAGGGTTTTTTTTTTATGTTTTATAATTCAGGCTTTAGCTTGGTGCTCCTGGCAGCCAAACATCCTGGCATCAGGAGGTGGGACCAGTGACCGTCACATCCGGATCTGGAATGTGAACAGCGGCTCCTGCATCAGCTCACTAGATACACAGGCACAGGTGAGACACAAGGCTGCACCGTCTTACTCCAAATGTGAATCTGGGTATAAGTACTCTGAAAGTATTAAATCCTTTGATGCACAGAGATGTTATGGACCTCTGTTACATGCAGGTGTACAAGAAATATCTTTTTTTTCCCCCCTGAAAATTAAAGCGTGTGGGAAAAAAAATGTTATGAAACAACTGATGTCTTTGGTTCTCAGATCTCGTCACTGATTTTTGCTCCAAACTACAAAGAGCTTGTTTCTGCACATGGCTACGCTCACAACAACGTGGTTATCTGGAAATACCCATCTCTCACTAAAGTCGCAGAGCTCAACGGTATATCTTTTCTTATCTGAATTGTCTCAGCAGTTGCTGAATCCTATTTTACAAATGGTAGCGAATAATTCGAATCAAATGTCTTAACATAACGCTGTTCTAAATTTCAGGTCACGAGGACAGAGTTCTGAGTCTGACAATGAGCCCAGACTGCTCTACGATTGCAACCGTCGCAGGAGACGAGACCATTCGTCTGTGGAAGAGCTTTGAGGTGGATCCTGTGAAGAAGAAGGCCAAAGACAGGCTGCTCAAACCCACCAGCAGCGTCATCCATCAGTCAATCAGATAATTTTATTTCTTTTTTTATCTATTCTTGTTAATGACTGCAAATGTTCAGATGAATTATGTGCAAATGTTGTGATAGTTCTCAATAAAGATTTTAACCCATCGAGGGTGTGCAAACTGATAGACTCCATGCAAAAGTTCTTTTCAGCTTTCACTCCCTGACCCAAGTCATGTTTAATTCCTGAAGAACTTTCACTATTTCTCCAGTTTTCCATCCTTGAACCTCCTCTGGTCAGTGCTGAGATGCTCTGACTCTGTCATCTTTTCTAATTCAGGGTTTCTTAAACTTTTCACCCTGAACCTGAAAAGTAGCATTGCCAGTTAGCTCAAAGATAATTTCTATTTTAGTCAGTCTCCTGACAGCTGAAAGTGAACTCCATGTGTGTATTCATGTTCACAGAGCAGCTCCCCTGGTTGTGAATCAACCTCATGGCAACAGCAAGCTGTCTGATTGGTAAGCAGGGTAATTGATTGTTAATTGGTTCTTCATAATCAGCAGCAATACTTAAGAGACAATTAAAGATGAAGTGAGGGCAGCTGGAGGAGTGTGTGTGCGCATGTGCCTGTGAGTGTATGTTTTACTAATTTATTCAGGTCTTTGTTTGTCAAAGGGCTTTTGAGAAAACAAACAGAACAACATGAACAGAACTGGAGGCACATTATTAGCAGACTTTCACTGGACTGCAGCTTCAAAACAGAGGCATATGAATGGACCTTCAACATGTTTAACAACAATTTCATTACAACCAAACATGAGAACTTTATCACTGGCAAGACTTTTGTCTTAAAAAGAGTTAGGTTTCAAACTGTATTGAAAATGTTTGAAATTGATAACTTGCTCAAAAATTCACATTAAAATATTTTAAGAGAAACAAAAGACACCTACTGCAGAGCTCATTTTCTTTTATCCCTCTCGATACTATGTGGTTCACTTTAATACTCTTTATTCAGTATTTTGTCATAACAGTTTACTCATGTCAACAACTTCATGGCATTGCAACAGTGGAGGAGGGTTCTGATGGGGGCTTGAAGAGACAGTTGCTAATACAATGCATTTCAGACTGACTGAAATCCCGGTTTTGAAGTCAGCGGCCTGAGATAAGTAGAACTGTTTGAGCTGTAAATCATGTTAACTTCTTATCCACCCGTTTCTTCAGAAACCTATGGGTGTTGACTTTCGGCTGCGGTTATCGACTTCCGTTTGGTTCGTTGGCTCACAACAATATGGCTGACCACCACCGGAAAGCTAGCTCAAAACAGTGTGAAATCATTAATGCTAGATTGTGGATAAAATGAGTCAAGGTACAGCATGTGTGGTTGTTGGTTGTCACTAGCGAGTATGACAGCTAGGCTAACAGCAGCTTTGCGGCCTCCTTGGCAATGTAAACAGAAAGTTCATTCAGAAGAGCAAAACTGACAACCGCTTTTAACTATGGGTAGTTAGGAAAGAGGTGGATAGAGACCAAGACTGGATCTATATCAGGTTCTAAACATGTTTATTTTTGCTGTGAAGTTGTAACATGGGGCTCTATGGAGCTTGCTTTTGGAGACAGCCTCTGGTGGACACTTATAGAACTGCAGTTTTTGGGACTTTCAAGTTAGCTGCAAATTTCTGGCCCACTGGTAGCTTCCACTGTTTACATACTTGAACATCTACTTGAATCTTTGTCTTGAGTATCTTAATTAATTTCTCTTCAGTCTGAATCAAACATAAATATCAGGAAATTATGTCTGCATCTGCAACACAACACTAACTTTTTGTAATCTTAAACTTCACACAGGAAATAACAGAGATATCGAAAGGTTGAAAATATCTGTCTGACCTGTTACAGTCTTCACAGGAGACCCCCCACACGGTGTGATGGTCACTACTGCCATCTTTCTGTCCAGAGCCGAGCAGAAGGAGCCCATCGTCAGCAGGATTCACACCAGGAAGAGGAAGAGGACAAAGAGGGAGACTCCAAATAGACAAATGTATCTTTTAGTTTCCATACATGATTGCACGACATCTTCCTCCCTCTGCCCTCCACATGCTGCTCTGCACAGCTGCCCGCCTCTGTGAGTGTGCCCTCCACTCCACCCAACCCCACCCCACCCCGTCTCTCTCTCTCAGACTGAGTGTGCTGAGTGTCTCTCGCTCCTCTTATCTGGAAGAATAATTCAGGAAAGGCAGGTATAATAGAAATGCAATAAGAAGACAGTAGGATAGTTGTAAGTTGTTGTTTTTTTTATTTGAGAAATAATATCCAGGAATCTGTTTTTGAGTCTTATAACAGAGAAGTTAAATCTAAATGAACTCATCCAAATTTAATCGAAACAAAAGAGAAAGACAACACCAGAACACAAAGAAGACATCATCATTAATAGCACACAAAAGGACGTGAAGCTTTGTCTTTAAATGTATCTTAATAAAAAAAAGGAAAAAAATCTAAAAGAAGAAAAAGGGAACTGTTTTGGGGATTTCTGGCTGTATTTTGTGTCAATATCAGCTTTTAGAGGGTGAAAAATGTGCAATATTCACTTTAATCTGAGATTTTAAAATGTGTGATGCATCATTAAATCAAACCTCTTACTTAATTTTAAAAGTTCTCCAAATTAAAAAATATTTTCACCATAAAATATTCTTATTTTCTTTTAAACCACTCTCATTTTCTTTTCCTCCTTCAGTGCTTGGATCCATTCATCATTGTTGGTGTTTTGAAGTTCCTCAGTTGTTCCAAGAAGCCACGGTTGGGCGATGAAGCAGGCCGAGCTGATTTGACCAATGAGAGAGCAGTGTCAAAGGACTGGCCGTCACATGACATCAGGTAGCCAACGACCACTGCAGGTGCTCGTGAGACACCAGCATTGCAGTGGACCAACACCACACCTTTCTGAGGAGGAAACAGGAAAGTTAGATTAGGACTCAATGTTGCACTGCCCCTCTCAGACCAGTAGAGGGCCCCTAAACACCAGCAGACAAAGTGTTAGACATCCCAACAGGCCTCATCACTGACATGCTCTTTAGTTAATAGATGTCTGTTCTGTTTGTGTCTTTAGAGCCTCATTAGTGTCTCCATTACAGCCTCTGTTTCCTTCACACGAAAAGTTTCCTCAGGAGCCATGTCCCAATTAACAAGAGAAGGGCTGAGCTCATCAATGTCAATCTTCTTTAAAACTTGGAGGATGAAGAGGGGAGCTTTTACAAAGATGTCAAAGTCCTCCATTGAGACCAAAAGCTATCACTGGGTGTGGAAGTTTGCCAAAGTTCTCCCCACAAAGCAAAGATAAAATCAAATGTTGTTTTGGCGCCTCCACCCTCAGCGACTTAACTTTAAAGCCTGAGTTAATTTTGCACATCAATTCCTGCTGAACTTCAAACTTTTGGTGCTGCCATATAAAAAATTCTCAAAAACAAAGAGCATCAAAACCTCTTAACATTGGGTGAAACAAAAAATTTGTATCATATTTTCCACTAATCCAGTCCTTTATGTGCTGAAAAAACAGAGTACAACAACAACAACAACAACAACAGTTTATCTATCAGTCTGTACTTTAGTCACATGATGCTGTTGTTGTCATGACAGTCATCTCCAGCCAGATGGCCTGCAGGGTAATGTGACCCAACCTTTCAAAGTAAAAGCATCAGTTTGATTATTGGGACTGGAATTACCATCACACACATACATGCAGAAACATTTCATTAAGAACCCGCACACACACACTTAGACATACCATAATGAAAACACACTTCCTGTAATAACACACCCCTAATGACTGTCTAATGATCTGTGTGTGTGTGTGTGTGTGTGTGTGTGTGTGTGTGTGTGTGTGTGTGTGTGTGTGTGTGTGTGTGTGTGTGTGTGTGTGTGTGTGGTGTCATGTTAAGGTGAACTGCAGGCTCCACTGCTAAAAGCTTGTATGACACTGAGATCTGAGCTGTGTGCAGTTTAATAAAACATGAGCAAAACTAAACATCTATTATTTAAGATAGAGGAGGAGGAGGAGAGAGAAGTTAGGAATTTGTGTCGCCTTATTTTGAGACCCTCACATCAGCGTTCTTGTTCCCATAATCCCTTTCTCTGATGAGTTTGATGTTTTGGGGGGGCTTGATCTGGTCATGTGGTTTAACTCAGCTGGAGCAGCTGTCACCCTCCTATATTCTTTGGTTTTCCATGAGGGAGAAGAGAGGGACAGGCTTCACCCTATTTTTTGGTCTCCTCCTTTTCCCTGTCTATTAAAACCCAAAGAAACACTTATTCAAATACTTTTATGATGCAAAACATTTGGTTTCACTTGAGCTAGAGCAGCTCCCACCTTCCTTTGTTTATTCGTGGAGTTTCTGATGTGTTTTAAAGTTCCTGGTTCTTTTCATTTCTGTTGAAATAAAAACAATGAGGCATCTCCATTTCTAATGCCTTTCAGCTCTCTCGAAGTGTTACCTCATTGCGAGCCTGCTGGATGAAGTCGCAGCACTCCTTCATGTGAAGCAGAATATCAGCGTCTGGATGATCCATGATGCTAACAGTTTTATAGATGAAGAGGTCAGGAAAAACGTTCTCCACCCCAAAGGCTACGTTCAGGATGTGGGACACCTGCAGAGGAAGAAGGGGAGGACTTGATTTAATCATCTCACAAACCACTGCACAGTAAAAGGAATTGAGTATACCGTCACATTAGCACATTTAGCCGTAAGGTCCCTAAACAAGCAAAGAATGAACTCAGTATTGGTCTAAGAGACAGAAAATAGTCTTACCTTGTGTTTTCTCAGAGTGCCAAAGTCATGTGCAGCATCTTGAGAACCTACACACACGCACACACACCAAATGCACAAAACACATTGTGAACTACAGCAGTCAGAGAAATTGAAGATATTCTGAGATGTCTTACCCAAGTAAAAGTGACAATGACAGCTTTAAAATGTATTCCAGGAAGGACTACTGGCAGAGCAGCATCTTGCTATACACAGAGACATGGCTAAGAGAGCTAACACTGGACACAAACACCACAGTGGTTGGATTTAACCTGCTGAAAGTGGACAGGATACGGGAGAGTGAGACTGATCAGACTGAAGAAGGCTAGCTCAGTCCTGGACCCTGTGGACCCTGTGGAGGTGCTGGCTGACATGCAAATTATGGCCAAGCTGATGTCTCTGATTGATTTTTTTTTTCTAGTTGACATTAATATTTATACTAGTTATAAATTCTTGGAATTTTTTTTGCACTATAACTTTGTTTGCTGCTGACTCTTAATTTCTTTTGGGGGATTAATAAAGTACATTCTATTCTATTCTACTGACAGACAAACCTCTTTGAGCATCACTGAAACCCTCAGATTGCTCTAAATCCTGGATCGTTTGCTGCACTCATTTTGTTAATTCAACTGTCACTCATTCCTGTCACTACCGGTGTTCCCCAGGGTTCTTTCCTGGTGCCCGTTGTGTTTTTGAACATCTGCCACCTCCTAGCCATATAATCTGTAAATTTAATACCCCTTTTTACTGCTATGCTTTCCACCTATGAAGCATCAATCACCTCCACACTAATACCAGACATACATCCTGACAGTTAACACCAAAAACATGAATAATGATTGCTACATTTTCTTATCAAGAAGTGGAAAAGTTAGTCTAAGATGTAAGTTATTGGTTAGTTAGTAAACTAGTCCAGAGAGCTGTCCATGGTGCTGAACCAAACAGTCCCCCCTGCAGAGTGTCTGCTGCAGGTCACAGGGTCATGTCTGTTCCAACTGAGAGCAGGTGAGCCCTGATAGATAAAATCTCCCCCATGTCTGGACTCATGTTACTCAGAGCTAAACAGGTTGGTGCACTGAGGGTGACTTGAAGGGCAGAAGGGCGGGGGCGGGGGTAAATCCAGTAGAGTGGCTGCTTGGTGTGCTGTTTTTTTTTTTTCTTCATCACTTGAAAAACAACACATCAGAAGCTTATATTTTTCCTGATAATTTTTGGCTGAATTGCTCCAGATTTTTACAATGAAACTAAATTCTTCTCACTGATTGGTGCATGTTAAAGCTCTAAAATTAAAAGTGAGGGTCTGACCTCACGCTGTGTGTTACAGTCTCCAGAGTCTCCTCCTAAACTACTCATTCAAATGTTTTTCCCTTTTCCCACAAAAACTGAAGTAAAATACCTAAAGTTTGTTCATGTTTTGTTGTCATTTTCACTCACCAAGCAGCAGGTACGGTTTGACGAAGCCAACCTGAACGTCCCACGAAGTGTCAGGAACGTACCCTAGTGTCGTCTCTGGAGGGACAGGGTCTTCAACCACTGTGATCGTGGAACCCTTCCAGGTCTCAATGATGCGGCGGCCACTCAGTGAGGTCACACGGGTGCACTGCTTTCTGAGGCGCGTCCGAGAGAAACTCTGGATCTCTTCCGTCAGGGACTGCATGACTGGAGGTAGGTACTGAGGTGGACCAGATTTGAACCTGAGGAGGCTTTAAAGGTATGCAGATACTTGAGTATTTTAAATGTTAGATCTGTAACAGGCACTGCTGTTCTTTGGTGCACCCCAGGGTTCAGTCCTGGGTCTTCATGTGTTTAGTGGACAATGTTTTTTTTTTTAACTTTCTATTTTGTTACTTATGACTGACAGGTCCTTAAGTTATTGGATGTTCTCGTTTTTCTACCTTGATTGATCCCCAGGAAATAAAATCCTACGTGCTTCTCCTGAGCAGTATGTGAAGTGCATCCTTTTGTTTTTAAAGTAGGAGGATGTTACTAAATTTAGACTCTCATTTCACCTTCCCTGGATCACTTACAGGTGGATCTAAATGCTTGAATGCTGCAAAGCTTTTAATCAGATCCTTTAAAGTTCTCATGTGACAAGATCTTTGTTTTTTTTCTGGCTCTCTATCAGGCTAAGGATTCAGGTCGAGATACTGATGATCATCACTTTCTGCAGGCTAACAAACCCAACTTCATATAGAAGCTCTCATAGCTGAATGTCACTGCATGCAATAGATCTCTGAGGTTTTCATACAAGGAAGTATTGTATTTCTACAATTACAAGTCTAAAAGACAGTTTTCCTTTTTGAGTAAAGAGCTGTGTAAATTAGTAGAGAGCATTAGATGATCACTAATAAGCAACTTATCTCAAATAATAAAAAACATATCCAAAGAAAATGGTCTAAAATGCTTTTGGTTTAAAAGTGTGTGTGATGGGGTGTGTGTGGCAAAGACCTGGTTCTGCAGAGGTTCAGGTTTGGTCCTGCTCAGCTCAGAATGGTTGAAGGTTTTTGCAGATAGTTCAGTTTAAAGTCCAGAAACAGAGCAGCTGATCAGTTTGCAGAAAAGAGATGAATTTATCATTTTCCAGTCCAGAAGATTATTCCAGGTTCCTTTTTGTTGACTAAACCTGGTCCAGGTTAGATAAGGTCCAGAGCTGACCCAGTGTCCCAAGCTGCGGTCTGTCTAAACTGAGTCAAACTGTGAACTGACCAACTCTGCAGGAGGTCGGTCTTAAGTGCTGCTGTGCAAGATGAAACCTGCAGTCTGTCATGTTGCCACTCTGCCACCAGAGCTCCGTGACCGTGACAGGTTTATGAACTAAAACTACAGAATTAAAACGAAGCCAAATAAATTTAATATTTAAAATATGGGCAAATATGAAATTTAAGGTGTGAGTTTCTTTCATTCATGATGATTAAAAAATGAAAAATACACAAAAAGGTTAAAGATAGACTTTAATTTTGATACCTTTAAAGATATAGATAATGAAAGCTTTAAACATTGAGGTCCTGCAAAAGAAAGAAAGAAAGAAAGAAAGAAAGAAAGAAAGAAAGAAAGAAAGAAAGAAAGAAAGAAAGAAAGAAAGAAAGAAAAGTAAATATAAGTGGAGGGTGCAGTTCCCTATTTTTATCCACAAGAGGAAGCCATAACTCTCCCTTTGTGAGCTGCTAAAGCCAAGCCATAAAAGACTTGTTTGCTTGATTGAAATCTTGCTCTTGAATCTCTTCTAATTTAATTTAAAAAAAAAACGCTTTACATTAGTTTACAAATTGAAACAGAAATGTTTCATATTTTATCTTTAAAGGTAATTAAGCATCCTCTCTTGATCTGATAAACTAGGACTGTGAGAAGCCCAGAGGTGCAGCTCTGCCCTCAGACTCTTTGAGCCTCTGCAGCAAAATCAGTAATTGCTGCAGATCATTTTTAGTCTTCTGCCCAAAAGTGTGTGTGTGTGTGTGTGTGTGTGTGTGTGTGTGTGTGTGTGTGTGTGTGTGTGCGTGCGTGTGCGTGTGCGTGCGTGCGTGCGTGCGTGTGTGTGTGTGTGTGTGTGTGTGTGTGTGTGTGTGTGTGTGTGGACAGCTGCACTCTTATTTATGTTGGACAAGATTCTGGTAGTTTCCAAGAATATTTCCAGTGTGAGGGAGAGAGAGAGTTTCTGAAATTGGAGCTTTTCATCTTCCTAACAAACTTACACACATGCGCAGGGATAGAGAAGAGAGAGAGAGGAGGAGGGGGGGGGGGGTCAGGTTTCCACAGAAGTTTGTTTTGAGGTTTGAAAGAGGAGAGGAAACACAAGATGATTGGAAAAAGAAGTGAGGAAGAAAGAAGGAAAGGAAGAAGGATGCAAGAAAAGGAAATAATGAGGGTGTTAACATTTTCAGAGGAAAGAAAAGAGGCAAGGAGACATTTAGAAATAGAGGAGAGAAAGAATTATGAACACTTTATTCTATCTCTGATGTGCTCTCATTATAGTTTGAGGTACAAAAAGGAAAGAAGGAGAAACATAAGGAGAGGTGATGATAGAAGTGCTGATTCATCCTACTTGAGCTTTTGTGTGTTTGTTGGTGTGTTCATGTGTGTGTTGTACTACTGCCAAAGTGTACGGGGGTCCTAACATCACACACACACTGCTGGGATGAAGTCATGAGAACAGAGAAAAGAAAAACCAATGATGAAAAGGAAGAAGGAAAGGAAAACAAGAGAGGGTTGGATGGAAGGAAGGAAGAAAGGAAGGAAGGAAGGAGGAGAAAGTGCTGACTCAAATCTCTGCATGTTGATCCATGACTCAGAAGATGTGTGCGCAGATGTGTGTGTGCTCAGACAGAAGAAGGAGAGCTCCTCCAACATCTGACAACCATTACTTCTCTCTCTCTCTCGCTCTCTGTGCAGCTTCATTTTAACCTTTAAGGGACCAATAACAGGAGCTGTTGATGTGATAAACCTGCAGGGGTCAAAGGTCAACCCCAGCTACAGCACAGTCTGAGATACAACATTGTTCAGTTAAGAGCTCAGGTGTGCAAAAAAAAAAAAAAAAAAAGGCAGATTAGTTAAATTTGCAGTAAAAAAAAACAGCCTGCCGGCACATTTCAGGAAGTTTTTGGGAGTTTCCTGCACAGATATGAATTCACCTGCAGATTTATCTCCTTTAGTGGACTAACCTATCAGACTGTATCTAATTAGTTTGAAGTGTCTCAACCTGCAGATTTAAACTGATGCATCACTTTATAGACAAATCATTTCAAACAGGTCCAGAAAAAAAGTTTTACTTTTCCATCATTTTATTTGCATTATTATAGTTGTCAGAGAGCTTAATGATGTAGAATTCAAGTAAAATCCAT
This sequence comes from Labroides dimidiatus, assembly GCA_030710495.1. Classification (NCBI taxonomy): domain Eukaryota; kingdom Metazoa; phylum Chordata; class Actinopteri; order Labriformes; family Labridae; genus Labroides; species Labroides dimidiatus. The sequence goes on from CM061160.1 coordinate 14,546,041, forward strand.
AAATTTTATGAGGTGTAATGACTCAGACACCAGTAAGCTTCTAACAGCTTTACTGGTATTTACTTTTCATCTAAAAGGAATCTAACTTTATTCATTGAGGATAAGAAGAGGAGAGAAAAGAGGAAAGGAGGCGAAGGAGGAAAAGAGGAGGGAGTTTTGGAGGAGGAGGAGGAGGAGGAGGAGGAGGTGAAAGCATGAATAAGAAAGCAGCTCCTCCCGCCTCCTCGAGCTGCTTGCAGACCGGACAGCAGCAGCAGAGAGGTACCACTCTGCCACAGAAACGCGTCTCTGTTTGGATCTAACTCTCCGTGACTCCACCGACCCTCCGTCATGCTCTCCCCGGGACTCTACGTGTCTCTGCTGGCCGTGTCCTGCGCGCTGTGTCCCGCTGAGGTCCGGGCGGCGTCCTGTGAGTCGGTCCGGATACCCCTGTGTCGGTCCATGCCGTGGAACATGACCAAGATGCCGAATCACCTCCACCACAGCACGCAGGACAACGCGGTGCTGGCCATCGAGCAGTTTGAGGGGCTGCTGGGTGAGCTTCACTAATTATCGCCTAATTAATCCTCCAATGGACTGAAAGAATAATTAACTGACAAAGTGACTTTTCAGATACATAAAATATCATATAAGAGAACCAAAAATATCATTAAAACTATATTTTTCCACTTCGTGTTTTATTTACAAATCAAAGTTTTCAGAGTATTTTATTCTCATATTTTCTTCTTTACTTTGGTGAAATTTAACACATTTCTTCTTAAGTTATGGTTTGCTTGTAATCATTACTTTTTTTACATAATAATTTTTTGTGCATAGTAATTTTTGGATTACCCAAAAGACAAGAAATTACTAAGCCATGTAAAATAGTCAAATTATTATGTTTTTAAAATTTAAAGGCTGATAATTAACTCTGTATGGACTTTCTGTTTGGTTAGTTTTTAGGTTTCTTTGACTGATATTTTTTTTTCCCCTGAAGTTTCATTGTTTGTAGTTGGTGCAATTTTAGGTGCCATCACCTGAAGAAATGCATATTTATGCAAAAGCCTGATATCACAGAGAACGCTTCATTATTGCACCTGTTCCCACATGCATCTAAAAGTTTCCAGAGTTCAAAAGTTCATCATTGCAAGAACCTGAGTTTAATTCAAGTTGAAAGAGGAATGATGAAGTCCTCTTTTAGTCTGCTGTATCTCGAAACATTGTACCTGTATATGCTCAGGTGAGATCAGGTGGGCTTCCATGGCAACCCAGCCTGGATGTCACAGTGCAGCCACCACTGCCACACAGGTTTGCAAATTTGAAACAGGATTATGAAGCTGACTGAGAAAGTCTCTCAGAACTGATGCAGAAATACAAGAGATGCACTCTAAACCTGAGAACCTGCACAAAATTCCAAAACTGGAGCTCTGTTTTTTCATGATTTGGTCAAAATTAACCCTTAACTGTCATGGCTTAGCCTTGCAAAGAGTTGTTACTGAAAGATTCCATATTCCTCCTAAACTTCTGAGTGAAACTAGCAGCAGAAATGAACCATAACTCTCCTGCCCGCCTGAGAAACAGGAAACTCAAAACCATCAGTTCGTGTAGAGAGCATGGAAACATTTTTGTGGAAACATCTTTCTGATTAGTTTACTTAGGAAGAGAAAACTTGGCTCCTGCTGCAGCTCTCAGTGATAGAGCAGTCTTCGGTCTGAGTTACAACCCTCTGCAGGTTTCTGGTCTGACTGCAGTCAGTGAGGCGCTCGCTCAGAAGGAGCATCAAGTGCAGAAAAACCAGCCCACCTAGCAGATTAAAGTCCAAGAAAACACTCTTGATTGTCCCTCATCCTGTGTCGGCCTCTGCTTTACCTCCTCCATTAAAAAGAATGTGGGAATAAAGTGAAAGCTCGCTGTTCCAGCGGTCCTACAAACCAGCTGGTACAGAATGTGAAAAGCTTTGTGTAGTTTTGATAAGTGGAGCTGATAATGCTGCACGTTCTGTACACACACACACACACACACACACACACACACACACACACACAATCTGGCAGTAAACTGGACACTCAGAATGACTTTTTTACACCATAGTCTGGCTCCTATTTGACGTTTTTTTTTTTTTTTTTTATCTCCGTCTCCCTCCATTTAGAGTAAATATTACAGACTTCCTGAGAGAGCTGATAAAATGATAAGTTATTTCCAAGAATCAAACTGTTCACTTTCTACCTGGGTGTTCTTTTTGGGAGCATAGACCTTATACATTAAGATGCATTATCCTTCATTCTGATATACTTTTGCATTACGTAAATGAAAAACATCTTGGCTGGACTGTTGTAAAATGTTGTTCAGTAGATACAGAAAATCACAAAAATTTTGGTCCCCTTCTGAGGCCACCACAGACTAAGATTTATGATTTCATAAGCATTGGATCATTAAATCAATCATTTATTTAGTGCGGACCTCCTGGTTCCTTTTTCATGATAAGCTGTGGCTGTTTTTACCCCACATCTTCGGGTGAATCGTAAAATCTAAATAAGAAATAGTTTGATGCTTCCAGGAACCAAATACCTAGAAAAACAGATGCAATCTCCAAGAACCTCAAATGCACTCAATGTTTCGTGTTAAATTTCTGGATCAGATCTTGCTAAAGCAACTGGTTTTGCATGGTTAACATACCTGCTTTGCATTAACATGCAAGCAAAATGATGCACATAGTCTTGTTCCCTATTTCCTTACTTGGCAGAGAAATGAAATCAAAATACTAATGTTCTTTAAAAATAAAAAACATGTCTGCAGCTGATTTTGATTTCTGCCCTTGGACTGAACATATTTAAAGAAGCTCCTGCTTCTCCTATTTTAGGAGTTCTTTACACATGCTTATTATTGAATGGCTGCATGAACTAAGTTTGTCTACAGAGATAATTTGCTGACAAAATAACCATTAAGCATCATTATGGTGAGTAACAGTGCACATTTTAAAAGTAAAACTAGAAAGGATGAAAACTGAGGAAAAAAAAAACCTTTGGTATTTATTAATTTATTTATCTTGATAACTGATCAAATGTCAGTGTGCATTTCATTGAGAAGATATGGTATCTATTTTCTAAACCATGCACTGAATTCACAGGGTGTTAAAGTTTGCAGTAAATGATGCGTTGTGCAATATTACTTGTTTTTGCAGTTTAAATCACCTGAACTGTAAATTCTTCTGGAATGAAGAGGCTGCAGACAGCTTCATTAACTTCAGAGATACTTCATGACACAAACACGTCTGTCTTCAATCAGACCCGGCACTCGGCTGAGGTCAGAAGAGTGAGCAGAGAAAATGCTGAGGCGAAGAGCTTTAACCAGAAAAATGTACTAATGAAAGACCTGCAGGCCAAAACCAGGAAGCAGCTTCAGGTCACGAGTTCAGAGTGTTTCTGTGACTTCATTATGAAGCTGCTCTGCCAAACCTCAGCCCATCTCTACAGGAAAGAATCTGATGTGGAGTTTTTACCCAGTGTCGAGCTCTGACTGGTTTCATCCCATGTGAAACCTGCAGCAGGATGAATATGAGGGAACGTCCTGGGTGTGGTTAACCACATCCACCGTGTCCTCTGAATGCTAACAGAAAACTTTACTCACTTTGAAAGAAAAATCCTCAAGTTTGGCTCAAAATCTGGTTGGTTTTGAAAATGTCTTCCTGTTGCTTTGTTCCCACCAGAGAGGAAACTTAGTGCTGTGGGGAAAACATGAATTGTAAGCTGAGTCAGAAAGGTTAAAGTGACACACCTGTCTGTTTGTTTCCCTAGGTACTGGCTGCAGTCCGGACCTGCTGTTCTTCCTCTGTGCGATGTACGCTCCCATCTGCACCATCGACTTCCAGCATGAGCCCATCAAACCCTGCAAGGCTGTGTGTGAACGAGCGAAGTACGGCTGTGAGCCAGTGATGAAGCGTTATAACCACAGCTGGCCCGACAGCCTGGCCTGCAGCGAGCTGCCGCTGTACGACCGTGGAGTCTGCATCTCACCTGAGGCCATCGTCAAGGCAGAGGGACCAGGTATCTGTGCTCTTCTCAATCATATCAGTGAGAACAGAAATGTTCTGACCGCTTTTTAAGATAGCAGTCCCTGTGCTGCCCCTGATGTTCATGCCAGCCTTGTTCATTTTGTGTGGAGAGACAAAAATGATGCTTTAAGTAGTTAAAGCATCGAGTGATGTGTGAGTCTATAACTATTGCTGGAGCTTGATAAAATGATCCAACCACAATGTCAGTTTAGAAGCAACTTTTTTGCACTTTAGGGACATTTTCTTAAATACTAGTTCAAAAATGGAGATTCAATTTGAGCCTTAGCTCAAGCAAACATGATGAGAAGTTGTAACTGTATAAAAGCTTTAATGTTTTTCAATTTCTTGATCAGCCACCTCTTGGATGTTGCATAACATCCTGGTACTTTTTTACATTGACACACTCATATTAAATGTCTTTCTTTACTACTACAAGGTACAGAAAGGAAGTCACGTTTTTTTTTCTTCTATTCTGATATGGCTTGTTGCACCTAAAACTTGGTATTATCTCATATGGAGGGCCTCTGACACCAGTGTGACACAAAATCCTGCAAAATAAAATAAATAGCATAAGAGAAAATGCAATTGAGCTTTGCACTTAAGACTTTACTTAAGGATAACCATGGGCTATATAATAAAATGGATCCTTTTTTGCTTTGAGGCCAAATCATGAAGAGCTCCCTCTGCTGGCTGGACACAGTACAAGTCATTAACCCCACCTCCTAATTGCAAACAGATGGAACAGAGGGGAATCTAAAAATTCAACATACACCTCAAGTAAATGTTTCTCAAACATGGTATTTTAGCCTCAGTTATTTAATTTCGAGTAGAACAGATATGACATCATGATTCACATCTCTGTTGACCATTGAGGCTCCTGCAGCATTGTGTGCACCGGATTATCAGAATAGAGGAGGAACGGTAAGAGAAAACGTAACAAACACTAACACAAGAGTCATTGAACCTTCCAGAACTGTGAGTGTCTACTTCAAGCCCACTCAAGAATCTGTCCTGCTGTGGACTGGACTCAACTGAGGGAGTGACAATGTTTGATGCAGACCTTGGTTGAAATATGTCAGCTTCTCTGGAGGCTGTCTTTTGGCATCACAGTGGGCAAAAATGGACTTTGTTAGTGGACGATACAAACACTTGAATAACTCTGAGCCATGTTCTTGTGTACTTATGAACTCTTCTCTCTACCAAAGTTGACTTTCTGTGAGTTTATTTGAGCCAAAGGAGGTTCTTTTGGCTCCTGAGTGTCCAAACACCTGTAAATGTAATGCAGTGTGGAGCAAACAGGCAAACTTTGGCTGCTTTGGCTCTCCTTTCCTATCAGAGACAGACTCTTTAACAGAAACTTTAAGACCGCTCCTCTGAAAATCACTGGAACAAGTTGAGCGTTCCACCCTGACTGAACCTCAGCAAATCAACAAATCACAGCGAGGGAAAATCCCCAGGCTCCGCTGAGCCGGGCCAGGCCGGGGTGGCTCAGAGATACGTGGGTGTATGGTTATGGAGGTCAGGGGGATTGAGATGGTCCAGGGCCGGTCCGAAGAAGCAGAGGACAGTGAGGGTTTTATTGAGTGTAAAACGAGTGGGCCGCTTGGATCAAGGAGCTCTTTGAGAAAGTCAGTGGGAGTGAAGTTGGAGGGGAAATGAGTCACGCTATCTGTTGGAGAGGGAGCAGAAACAAACTGGTGAGAGTAGAAACACGATAGAAAAAACACCACCAGGGCTCGGCAGAGAGGGGCAACTGCTTCCTGATGGTTTTCAGTGAAGAGAGGGGAACAGACTGATCCTAGAGCAGCTTTCATACTGACACAAAGTAACCTTCAGAAAAGAGAGCCATGATGGTTTTTTTCTTACTTTGGTGACAGCTTTGGTTATAATGCTGGCTTGCTAATTAGCATCTAGATCCCTCACTCAAAGCCTCAAATGTCAACCTCGTTTTGACACTGGAGGAAAGGTTTTATTCATGAGGACCAGAAAATGCATCTTCTGTCTTTGCTGATGCTGACCAATCCTTTCTGTTCCTCTTTAGATCCTTACTACCAGGATCCAGCCAGGTGTAACCCAGGTGAGGTTTCCCTTTGATCCCCTCTCTGCCTAAACTACCTGGACACCTGTTTGTTTTTAGTGTTGGAGTAATAATGTACAACTGAATACAGTCTGGTTTCTAAAGAGCTGATCTCCTCTGATCCTCCGACAGAATCCAGTCCAGACTTTCCAATGGACTCCAACAACCTCCACTGCAGAGGACCAAATGGAGGTAATCTGTCAGCTTACCTGTCTCTACTGCTCAGGCTCCTCCTTTGTGGAGAGCATTAGCTTTTTGTGGAGGAGGAAGAATAGACTTTGGCTGTTAAGAATTTGGCACAATTTTACTCTGCTGCTCTTTTTTTGCACCCAATCGCAGAGATCAGCTGTTAGAATCTCCACGCACTGCTGTACAGAGCTGCTCTGTGCGCTCTGATCCTGATGGCGTCTTGGACTCTTGTTATAGTTTATTGTGTAGCTGTGAAGTCAGTTCATGGCAGACGTGATACAAGCTCTACAGTCTGTAACAAAACTTCCCTTGTGGAGGGAACCAGACCACCCAGCACAGGCAGCTCCTGACTTAAAAGGGTCTGTGAAGACTTTCTTAAGTGATCTTGAAAAAGTCTCACTTCTAGATATATGCCTGATCGCAATCCACAACTTAAAATGAGATCAGCACCACTATAGTTTATTTCGAAATGCTATTTCTTAGCTTCCCAATCAGGTCAAACAGGACCGGATTGATTTACAGCATGTTGAAGTTTCAATGACAACACCACACCGGCTGACGAAGTTTAGTAGTGAGAATAGAGATCTGTGTTTTTCCCTGATGAAAACAATTTCTAGGATTAATTTTGTTGTGATGGTACACACTGGATCTGAACTGTCAGACAGAAAAAAGACAGAAGAGCAGAAGAAAGCTAAACGGCAGAGTGATAGAGCACGGGTCAAAGGCTAAAAAACAAGCTAAAGGCTAAAACATGAGCTTAATCACAAGCTAAAGGTTAAAACACAGGCTAAACTGTTTGTGATAAGGTTCATTCAAACCCACATGCAGCAATTATACTGCAGTGATCTGATCAAACTTGAGAGTCTGTCAATAAAATGAAGAGTGAGGTCACGGTAGCCCTGCTTGGTAGATTCACTAACATTACACTTTAGCCTACAGACTCCATGCTGAAAGTAACGTTAAATATAGTTGGCTACTGAAATTACAGTACAAACGAACAAAGTTTGCTTGTTGTCACATTTCAAACAGCAGCTCTGCATAGCTGTTGATAAATACCTTATCTTGTCACGTTGTATCCTGTAAAAAATTGTCTTGATCAAATAAAAAGTAGTGTTAAAAAGATGATCCAATCCCCATTCATTTCCAAAACAAATGCACACCTTGTTGAGAGTCATGTCATCAAGACAGTGCGTGTGCAATACCAGCCAATGTCCACCTGTTAACAGTTAATGTTGAGACAGGATTTAACATTAACAGACCATTTTCTGAAGATATTTTGGGGTGTTTGCAAGTGGTGTGGTTAGCACCAGCTCTCAACAGCTGGTAAAAATCTCTCTTTAACTGAGTGTGGCTGTCAGGAATTAGACGATTTTAGTAATGAGGATCATTTGCATAGAAAGCAACTAATTTTGTCCAAAGAATGCATGATTGCTTACTAAAATATATCCAAATACCACTGGAGTACAGGAAATTTGCTCTGCAGCAAAGTTTATAAAGCATTTAACCTTTTGCATGAACTTCATGTCTCTTTTTTTTTTTTTTTGTCTCTTTGCACAAGTTTAGCGGGTGGACGTACTGTGCAATCCTGCCACACAGCCCTCTGTCTTTTAAAAAGTTGGCATCTAAGAGTATCTGCTCTCTGTTTTTACTGCAAATCCTTCCAACTTGTGTGTTTTGTCTTTCTTTTGCAGATCGCTGCAGATGTAAGAATGTGAAAATGGGGCTGAAAACGTACCTGAAGAACAACTACAACTATGGTGCGTCATCTCAGCATCTTTAATCTTGTTGTTACCTGTTGATTCTGTGATTTTTTTTTTTTTGCCAAATAATATTATCTATGCTGTCTTTTCACTCCTTCTGATCCCACTGATAACCCATCAGAGTCAGTCTGCAGCTTTTAGGACAATCTCAGAAATCTTCATGTCGTGTTTCTTTTTGCAGTGCTGATGCAAATTGTTTCACAAACCTGGTTTTGTGTTGTATCTTAACTTCCAATCATGGTTCCCTCTGCTCCTTGAGAGATAAGATCAGCCCAGATCTTTCAACACATCTAAACAGTATTTATTCGACTTGTTTGGAGGCTTTACTGTGCTGCTGAATGAGAAATCTTTGTAATATCACGCAAGTCTAAAGTGGATTCTTTCTCTCTGAGCTTTATTTCTCCTCACTGGGGGAAAGATTTTGGTTCGGAGGCATTTAGGTTACTTAGATTAAATCAGACACGCTAATGCTAAAAAGGCTTTTCCAGATGATTCTTGTGCACAGGCACGATTTGGCGAATCCAGCAGAGATTTCCATGAGGACTTTTTGAGCTCACTGATGCCTCTGGCCACAGAATCCATTTGGGGGAAGATTTCAGACTCTTTCCAGCCGTCATAAAAACAAGAGCTCACTTTAGAAATATTTGGATATAATTGAGGAGTTTAGTGAGCGAGAGAACAACAAGGTGGTCTTCAGAATTTAACCGCTGGCATCTTTACCGGGCTCTTTATTATTTCTTTGTCTGCTGTCTCATGCAAAATGACACTTTATGAGACAAAAACAGCCAAATATCTGTTTCAAGTACTATTTGCATTGGATTAGCATTTCGCGGGGACCTCTGATAACTTTAAAATTAACCCCTGATGTCAGTTTTTGGTGTGGCGCATTTGCGCAAGATAAGTAAAGCTTATAAAAAACTTGTTGTTTTTCTGATTTGAAAACGCTGCACAGGCCCACCGTGTTTGAGCAGCACCTCTGCAGCGCACAGCCAGCCATACATTCTGATAAAAGAAGACGACGTCTACATCCGGTTTCAGTCAAACTTTTTTTTTCGGTCAAACAATGTGCATTGAAAACTTCTGGATATGCTGAATAAATTTAATTATCTTAAGATTTAAAAGCTACTACATTTAAGATCACTTCTTAATGAGTCGTACCCCCTGATTTTTGGACTGAATTAGTATTATCAGAGGACCTATGTGTGTCTCGTAATATGGTAGGTGGTTTGCCCTGGAATATTTACTTCACAAATACGGACATGGTTGATTGAAAAGGATTAAAAACACAAACATCCTCCACAATTATTACAAATTATTACAGGTCCCCAAGTGAATCTAATCCCACGTAAATAGGGCTTATGATTCTTTTCTGTGAGGTATCAGGGTGTCCAGAGTCTCCCTGTGTGCTGACGACTCTCTCCCCTTCAGTGATCAAAGCAAGGGTGAGGGAGGTGAGGAACCGCGGTCTGGAGCCCACAGCCGTGGTGGAGGTGAAGGAGGTACTTAAGTCCTCTCTGGTCAACATTCCCAAAGAGACGCACACACTTTACTACTCCTCCTCCTGCCTGTGTCCTCCTCTGACTCCCGGGGAGGAGTACCTCATTATGGGCTACGAGAACGAGGAGACATCCAGGTGAGGAACTTTGAACGTAAACTCTCGGGAGTAGACATGTCCAGTGGGTGTTTATTTACTCCAGCCTCCCTGATGCTTCAGGTTTTCTCTTCTGTTGTTTCACCAGATGTTTCTGTGTTATAAATGAGCTGCTTTCACCTTTATGATGGGCTAATACTTGTTCCCCCGACACTTAATGGACTTAATTGGACATTTACTCTGGGGATTCCTGCACAAACTTCACTCTGTGTTTGTGGTTGCAGGTTGCTCCTGATTGACGGCTCCATTGCTCAGCGGTGGAAGGAAAAAATGAGCAGAAAGGTCAAGGTGCGTTCCAAACGTTGGCACACAGACAGCAGCGGTTTTCTTGGCAGAGGGGTTGATTCTAAAAGAAAACATGTTGACGGTTTGGGGTTGCGTTGCTTGTTATTTTTTGTGTAAACACACCTGCAGCTGTACAAGAGGATGCTGTTTAGGCTGATTGTACGGAACTGAACTGTTTCTGCAGCTTCTTCACAAATGTTTCTGTCTTTCTGTGCAGAGATGGGATCAGATCCTGCAGGGCAAAGGACGAGCGAGTCAGCGCCGGAATCGCCACTAAGACCTGATCCTGTGTGTGTGTGTGTGTGTGTGTGAGAGAGAGAGAGAGAGAGAGAGAGAGAGAGAGAGAGAGAGTGTGCGTGCGTGCGTGAATGAGTGACTGTAAATGTGTGTGAAGTGTGTGCGTGTGTGTAGATATTGCACTATGACAGGATGTTGTAGCTGAATCTAGTTCATCTCTTCATCAGTCGGACTGTTTGAAGTCTGATTTTTGTCTTTTATTACTTTGCACAAACATTAAGTAGTGTGCGTTTAGAGTGTGTGTGCGCATGTGTGTGTGTTTTGTGTGAGTGTGTGTACACTTAAAGCACTCAAAACAGTCTAGAAACGGGGATGTAACTTCAAAGTTGTAGTACTCAGCCTACACACAGCCTTACACCACATTACAGGACATGTTTTTGGATATGTTTCGTTGTGGCGGTCACAGCTTGCAATAATCCTGGATGTTGATCATGTGACAATGATAATATGATGCAGAGGACATTTAAATTAAACAAAAGCCATCTTACTTGGACTTTTTGGGCTGTAATGGATCTGTAGATAAAATTACATCTTCTGCAGATGGCCACAATTTTAACAGGAGAACCTTCTTCAGCATCCAAGAGCAGGACGCCTCAACTGTGCAGAAGCGAACATGCAGGCCAAAGATCAGAAACCTGAACCTGGAGCAGCTAAATCGAGCTGAACCATCGTTAATCTGATATGTCCGCACTTTTCCAAATGCTTTGTCCGGATGTATCTGTTAAAATTCCTCCTTGTGTTCCTTTCTGTTCTTATTAAACCTAGAGAGGAGACTGCTGGTTCCTTCATTGTCACAGGAACTTTCCATGTAAACACACTAACACCCAACACAACTTTAAACTGTACTAACACTCTGATGTTTGATCTCTGGGCTCGTCACAGCGATAATAAACATGAATTTAAACAATGTCTTTTTTTTCATCTCTTACTGTCACAGTTTGAATCTTCTACAGGTGGTTTAAAGTACAGTGTATAAAAATGGGAATATTTAGTGAAGTACAGTGTATAAAAATAGGAATATTTAGTGAAATCTAGAAGTCAGAGTCAGATAACAACACTTAGTCTCACGGTCTTAGGCTACTGTAGAAACATGTCGGTAAAGATAGCAGCCTCCATGGAAAAATGCTTAAAAGGCTCATTTGATGTTAACAAAGACAGCATGACTTTTATATCCAGATGATTATACACTTGTTTAAACATAATATGAATATTTCATTCCATTTCACTCATTTTTGGATGCTAAATGCCAGCAGAAGTTTTATTGTTTGTTTTTTTAAGCTAAATAATTGCCAGCTAGTGCTGTTTTCTTACCAAAGACTACATGAAACAGATTTGTTACAGAAACAGCACAGAACAAAATCCTCCAAGGAAAATTAAAACATGTATATTGGCAGTGACTGTACAAGCACACTTGTTGCGCCACATTCTCAATTTATGTACCTTTTTGGTTGTTGTAGGTTGTTTTTTTTTGGCCTTGTTTCTAAAGTTTTACTGCTAATTTGGTCTAGCAATGCTTCATGTTTGAACCCTCCTGTGTCTCCACAGGGTCACTTTGAAAGCAAAACATCATGACACTCCTTTTGCAGGAGCTATGCACAACGCTGTTCCCTCAAAAGTCCCGCCCATATCATTGGATGGTACAGGTAAAAGAAGCTCCGCTCTCTTCATTTGCTTCCAAAACAAATTCATGCCTTGGAAAATAGTCACGTCTTTACGACAGTGGGTGATGGTGCTCATGGGAAATGGTGTCTTTATTCCGAAAAAAAAAAAAAAAAAAAGAAACACTATGGATGTCAGCCAAATGTGTTGAAAACATCAGTTAGGCTGACAGGCATTGATTCACTTTGAGACAATTAGGTTGTCTGTGGTGTTATTTTATTTCTCTGTTCAAAGAGCCAAGTCACTATTTTGGGGGGTTGATTTAAGTATCTACCAACAGATACTTATCATCCATATTTTGCTTGATAAACACTGGCGCATAGCTTCAATTTTTTTCCAACACAGTAATGAGCCAACAGCCTTTAAAAAAGTCCATTTCAATGTCTAATATAAAAAACAGTGATAGAAATCTACACAGTAGATCAAAACTAGAAGAACGGAGCTGAACCTTCAGACCTCAGTGATGGGAGTAAAGTTTGTTTAACAAAACAGGGCAGTAGCATGAACGTGTTCAGTGTGTGTGTGTGTGTGTGTGTGTGTGTGTGTGTGTGTGTGTGTGTGTGTGTGTGTGTGTGTGTGTGTGTGTGTGTGTGTGTGTAGGCATGCGTCCAGTAGTCCCTGCCTGCTAATTTCCAGCCATGTTTTCTCAGCTGCAGTTTCCATGAGAGGGGAGAGAAAATGTTTTCATAGATTTACTGCTATTACACCTCCTTATCCCCCTCTGCCTCTGCCTCTGCCTCTGCCTCTGCCGCTCTCTCTCTCTCCCTCTCTCACTCTCTCCCTCTCTCATCCACGTAGACTTCAGCTGACTGCCTGACTGAAAACACACCTGGTGTTGGTATAAGGTGAAGTCTGTTCCTTCGGGCTGAGTGCCTCTATTCATGTTCCTGAGTGCTGACACAGCAAGCAGTCGCACACACTGAATATTTTCATCCTGACTGACCTCGCTGAAAGAAGTTAAAGATGCATCAAGTGAATTTTTCAGCACCAGAGGGCAGGAAGTGGAAAAAAACACAGAAGCCTTGTGGATTATATTTATCTCAACGAGCTCTTCAGACTAATTCAGCAACAAGAAAAAATAACAGGAATTATGCTCAATGAAAGTAGTTTAATCCTGCACTTGTTTTTACCCTACTTCTCAGACCTTTTCACAGCAGTTTAGCCCCGATCTGGTCCAACATACTCAGGTGTTGTGGCTCAAGTCGCTTCCTCCAGTCTTTGTTATGCAGCATCCAGAGTTAGAAGTGTCAGAGCCTTTGTTTGGTCCAGTTAAGACTGTTGTTTCAGATCTGATTTTTCCAGTATTCTTTGGCAGTTTACCCTTAGTTTAGTCTAGTATTATCAAAGGTTAAAGTCCTGATTTGGTCTGGAATTTGTTGATATTTTTGCCCTATTTTGACCAGTAAACTTTGGGGGTTTTAGTTCTGAATTTGTCCAGCTCCCCCTGATGCTTTAGTCCTGATTAAATCCAGCATTTAGAGGTGTTTTCAGTCTTGTTCAGTTCAGCATTTAACATTCTGTCAAAAACTGTTTGTGGTTAAAGTCCTGGATTTGTCCAGTAATCTCAGATGTTGAAGTCCTAGTTTTATCCAGTATTCTTCTATGTATCCTGGTTGTAGTCCTGGTTTTGGGTCCATTATTTATTACATTTTGGCAAAGATTCTCTTAAACTGTTATGTAGAAACTATTCACTTGTATTAAGCCATTAATTTACTAATTTTTGCAGAATATTTTCTTGGGTTTGGATCTGGATTTGGTCCAGTAATCTGTGGGGTTTTGTCCTTTTTTCGGGAGATACTTTCAGGTGTAAACTCTTTCTGTCTTTGGCATCTTTTAGCCTCGCTTCAGTCCAGTACATACGACATGTTTCAGCACATTTTAGTCCTGTATTGTTTGGCCAGTCCAGAGAAAAACATTTGTCAAATCTAAAAAAACAAAACCTCATTGTTTATTAATTTTGCTGCTGAAATGAAAAGGTTAAATCCTTCACAGATCTGGTGGGAATTTCCTTTGTGCGTTAATCATCATGATCAGCACTCTATCCAACTCAAACACGCAAAGCTTTAGCAGTCCAACACACAGTGATTTTCACCTGACGTCATCATCCAAACACACACACACACACACACACACACACACACACACACACACACACACACACACACACACACACACACACACACACACACACACACACACACAGTGTACACCAGGTTGGTTCCCACAATACCTCAGCCAGTGTTTGTCCAACTTGCTGCTCCATTTCACATCATGAAACAATAGAACGCACGCACAGTAAGTGGTTCCAGTGGTTTATGGAGCAGTGCTGCGTCAATGCTGACCTCCAACTGCCCACAAAACAGAACAAGGGTGAGGGTGAGGAGACGGGAGGGAGGGGGAGATGTACCCTGCTCTAACATTATTAAGAGGTGGAAAGTACGTAAGGTTATTTAGGTAATTACACCCTTAGATAAGTCAGAGAGTTCCCTCAGGCTTTTCATCCTGGGAATTTCTACATTTTCAGACAAGAGTGAGCAAAAGTTTTCCTCTGATCAAATATCACTGAAGTGAAATTGCATAACACTGAAACAATTGTTTAATTTGTTTTCAGTAAATCACACTCAGCAGCATGCTCAGAGAATAACAAGGTTCTGACTGTAATCTCAAAATATCTGTTGTGTTTGTTTAAGTCACCTTTCTTCAGACACTAATGGTCCCCAGGCACATATTTTACATTTTAACAAAATATAGACGTCGTCTCAGTGACGTCACCCACTAGTTTTTGATGAGGGGTTGTGAAGCTGACCCCACCTTACTTTTGGTCCATCTAATCTGATGTAAAAATGTGGAGTTGAGCTAAAATGTGCCCACCTGTCAGTCAAATCAGCTCTGTTCAGGCCATTTTATGCAGATTTCTCTGGTACTAAATAAAACCTTAAAGAACCCCAGACATGTTTCCTAGATGCACAGTGAATATCCAATCCTCTAACTCCGTCAGATGAGAACAGTGACCAGCTCTATAGCTGTGCTGCTATCGGGTCAATGTTTTTAACCCAGCTGTTCCAAATCTTATTGGGTAAATTACCTGAGTCATTGGCTCTGACTGAGGTTAGCAGAATAACAAAAGCCATCAGATAAAAACAAAACCAGAGTCTGTTTACTCCGGAGCAAGCATGGAATCTGCCTGTGTGAAGAGACAAAATACTTGATGGAACTGTTGACTTTTGAGTATTCTCTGTACTATTTTAAAACCTACCTCTGTACTTCTATGCAGTCTGCTTACATGAGTTCATTTACTTTGCGTCAAATCGTAATGGTGAGAGGAACAGTTGACAGAAAAGCAGCACTGCCACCTGCTGGAAATTCACAACTAACTTCTGTAATATGTAAATCGTTAGCCTAACAGCATAATTGCCACAGTCATATATTATACACATTTAAACTCTTATTTTGTGAGCCTCATAGCACAAATGCCTGAGTTTCATTCTTTTCTAAAAACTTTGTAGTATGACTTAGGCATTAGCCTAAACCAATAAACCAATATGACGATAGATTTATTTCAAAATAAACACCATTTTATTTTGAAAGTTTGACAGTTTTACATTAACAATAAAATACGACACCATGTCCACATGTGGCACCCTGTGAGTGTATGTGTGTGTGTGTGTGTGTGTGTGTGTGTACAGTATGGAGCGTCCCACAGCTTTACTTCATAGAGTAAATACAAACAATGGAGACAAACATAAAACCAAATAAAATAAAGGCTGAAAGTTTCCCGTACATTCATCACAGCAGAGTAACAGTCAGTGTGAGTCCGTCTCATGTCACAGCTGTGTGTCGATAAAAGGAGTGTTTACTGATTGATCATTATGTGGACCAATCAAGTCTTCTTCTGTCCCTCTCTATCCAATCAGATCACTGCTGTAATGTCATCAGAGCTCGTCCTGCAGGGAAAAAAAACGCAGTGTGAGTCTGAATCATTGTCAACTTCTCATGTTGAACGTCAAGTGATCAGATGTTTACCTTTGGTTTGTTTTGTAACCGCGGTGTCAGCTGCTGTAGCCACTCTCTGACGGTGAGAGAGATCATGTCTGAGTCCCGGCTGTTGATGACATCTCCTGTGGTTTCATGCTGCAAATAAAAAACGTTAGTCATCAATCAAATCTAGTAAAAATATTTACTCAGCTTTCTTTGCCTTTAAAGGTCAACATTTGAACACTTTATTTCTGCTTCGTGTGTGTCCGCACCCTCTTTACTCCCATGTACGCAGAAAATCTGACTGTCGGGTACGACATGATCCCAGCTGACTGACAGAGATGGTAGTGAGCCTGACAGTCCACCTTCCCTGCTCGGACCTCCCCTTTTAAAATCTGAAAAACCACACACAGGACGTCACTTTAAACCCCCCATTCAAAAAGAGTTCATGTTTCTGAACGATGGAGTCTGATCTTGTTTGTCTCACCCGAGCTACAGTCTCAAATTCTGGGGCGAAGTGTTGACAGGGCCCACACCACGGCGCGTAAAAATCCAGCACCCAGTGATCCTTTCCCAATAGAACCAGAGTCCTGAAGGTGTCTGGAGTCAGGTCCACTGACGCTCTTGGTAAGGCGCTGAAAACACAAGATGTAAATATCAAACTCACATTCATTCAAGTCCACTTAAAAAGAAATAGAACAGAGTGATCTGATACACTGTGGCTCACCTCAGTGCCCACGATCTGAGTGTTTGAGCATCTCTGTGCCAACCATTATAACTCCTGAAGAAACAAACGCACAGATAAATAAGTAAACAGTCTCACCCATCTTTTCCTCTGACTCCAGGTTGTAAAAGAGAATTTATTTTCAAACAGACTGGTTGTGAGGAACATACATGAAGCGATCTGGTTGTCTGGTGTTCCCGGGGTAGACGCGGACTTCAGGATACGCCCTCACGTTCTGACTCCTGCAGAACGACTGAAACTGCTGACAGTCGACTGAACCGACCTGGATCTGACCGCTTACCATCTGGACAGAGAACAGACGAAACAAAAGGTGAGATGAATCACAGATGGACTAAAGCTGCTGAGAAACTTCATTCCATGGTGTGTAGAGAGTGTGTTGTACCCGGGCCATGCGTCTCCACTCTGGCTTTAGAGCCTGACAGGGACCGCACCACGGAGCAAAAAAGTCCACCGCCCAGACCTCCCCTTGAGACCGACCTGTAACAGACACAACAGATTAAACGTGTAGCAACAGCAGTAAGTAAAGCAAGTTCTGCTCTTAAAAATCACTCTGGAGTTGCACCAAGAAAAACACACAACTTTTTCTTCTTCATCTCCCTTTTTTTTCTACAGTTTTATGCTCATTAAGAATATCTACATTTGATATTGTGCAGATGGAACCATAACTTAAGTTTCAGTGAGATCTCCCACAGCATCAGAAACCAAAAATACCACAGCTTACCTGAAACTTTCTCTGCAAAGCTGGAAGGATCCAGGACCACCACAGATGGGTTCACCAGATCCTGCAAGGACCCAAAGAATCATTTTTTGTAACGCTAGATAGTGAGGCAGCTATTTTAAAATCTAAATATCATGAGTAAGACAGAAGTCGTGAGTAGTTTAATTTATACTTTTCAAGAATTCACCCAGGACGACAAAAAGTAATTCCCAGGAGTGTAAAGAGTGTGTAAAAGGGTCTTTTGCTGTCTTTGTATGTTTTAAGTACCTGTATGAACTCTAGGATGCCGTCAGCTGAGTGCTGTCCTTCATACTCGTGAACAGAGGAGCCGTTGAATATCACTGTGGTGGGATATGCCTGAATATTATACTGACAAACAGAAAAAAAAAACACCAAATGCAATCAACCTGTCTTTGATTCATTAATAAGGCTTCAGTCCAAGTGTGATCTGTCCTACCATAGAGCAGAGGCCGTGATGGATGGTACAGTCCAGAGTCCCAAACTTCATCTGTCCCGCCAGCTGGATCGAAGCTTTTCTCAGCTCAGGGAGTAAAGCGCGACACGGAGGACACCACTGAAAAAGAAGAGGTCAGTTTTTTATAATTATGTAAAAAGAAGAGTTATTTAATTTGTCGGAGCCTCAGAAAAAAAAACTCTGAACAATTTGTCTCCAATAGTAATTATGTTCTCACATTTGTGCTTGTTTGTATTTCAGGTGTAACATCCTATTTCAGGTGTGAACCTCCAACCCTCAGTGCAAACAAGGACTCATCAGGTAGGAACACAAATTTTATAACTATTTACAATCAAGTCTGTTTCCAGAATGATTTAAAGCTTCACTGTAAGTAACAGCAATAGCTTCATAGCCTGTTTTTGAGCTTGAAAGACTTTTTATGAATCAGAGAATTAATGTTCTGTTGTATGAAGTGACGACTGTTTTTATGTGTGGTGTTTATAAAGCATACATAACGCCAAATAATGCTAAAGCTGCAGACAGTGATCTGAAGTTGTGACACTGCGACAACAGTAAAAGCACGGTGGAAATTCAGGGTATAAGATTGATAATTCATAAAAGATTTATGATGTGATCTGAGCAGGAGAAACAAAGTTTGTTTCCTGATTAAAAAGTTGTCTGTCACAAACCGGAGCAAAAAAGTCGACCAGCCACGGCTCCTTTTTGTCTGAAGGAAAGTTTTCGGGTCTCAGAGTCGTCACGTGAGCGCGAACGCTGTCTCTTGCAAAACCCACGATGTTGTACAAAACGTTTTTACCTGCAGAAAGGAAAGACGCAAGTTTAGATTTTACAGCAGTCTACTAGACAGGGAGGGACTCCTTAAAGTGCAGAAAACAGAAGATGATACAGAAGCACAGAGTGTTTCACTGACCATGGTGGATCTCAAAGTCCTGGATCCCCAGTCCTTTAAAGACAGCGACGCAGGGCTTGTGAATGTACATAGAATCACACAACTCTGCATCCGATGTACAGTCCACTCTGCCCACCTGGAGAGACACATGGACAATTTACAGAGTGGGGTTGCAAAATACCAGGAATTTTAAAAGTTGGAAAATTTCCATGGGACTTTTCAGAAATTTATATTAACTGCATTTACTTGGTCATATATATGTATAAATACACATTTTACACACATTTTGTTTTGTTATAAGCAGACATGCATGCAAACATGTCAATGTGATATTTCACATCAAATTGATAAGAAAAAAAATTGAGAAAATTTCCCAGAATTTTTTTAGAAAAATTCATATTAGTTGATGACAACAAAACCCTGAAAATTTCCACTCTTCCTGAGCTAAAATTCCCATGGGTTTGAGTCCAACCTGAGGCAACTTTCCCGCATGTCACTCCCCACTCCAACCTTATCTCCTCTGCTATCCAGCTTCCTGTCCTCTTAAAATAACGGCATAAAAAGCCCCAAAAATAACTTAAAAGACAGACGTTCAAACAGTGTGACAGACAGGTACCTGTATGTGGTCATCTCTAAGGGAACCTTTAAGCTTCTTGTACTCGTTTGAGGCCGGGCTTCCATCTCCAAACGTAAAACTGACCAACCAGCGATGATGAGCCAATTTCCTCTGGAAACAGGAAGGGACATGTTGTTAGCAGGATTAGCATGTTAGCATGTGTGAGAGCTGTAGCATGAAACTCAGCGTTCATACCGTAAAACTTTCACTGGTCAGCAGTTCCAGATCAGGAAGATGATCGATGGCCAGATTGTAAATCTCTCTGCTGTCCAGAGTCTTCAGCCACTGAAACACACACACACGGTGAGTCAGTATTGGAGTTTCGATCTATCAGAGATAGAATCACTCAATCTGTGTGAGTTAGATGGTGTGTATCTTACCAGAACACTGTCAGGTTGATCCAGAGAGCTTCCAGGTGGGAACAAAGCAGTCGCTCCACTTGTTACCTTTAAGATTACAGATTATAGATGAAGACTAGAGATGTAATCCCCCTGATAACAAAACTAAACTACTACTGTTGCTTCCAGGAAGTAGAGGTGCACCGATCAACAAATGGCGACTAAAACTGTGTATCTCTTTCAGGAAGTTTTATTTTGTCTTATAACATCAAAAAAATGAAGTGAAGCTGAAGACAAGTTCAGGGAATATCTACACTTCCTTCTTTGCTGTTTTGATTTATCCAGCAGATAAATCTCAGAGTCACCTGCAAAGAATCAGAGCTACAGCGAGGTACCTCAACAGGAGGAAAACAAGAATATGGCCAAAAATGTAGTGCATCCATTTGCAAATCCGCAAGTCTTTTTTCAAGGGAAAGACAAACATGAAGTGAACTTAACTGTACAGCATGTTTAAAAAAGTGAAGTTGTAGCTGTAGCTGTAAATCTTACCTGGAAGCTTTCACAGAGCTGCTCCTGTGAGGTGCAGTCCATCCATCCCACCTTCACCAAACCATCCTAACAACACACACAAACACACACACACATAAATACATGACTGTGAGAAAACTTTAAAACTTCATCACACCTCTGAGAGCTGGATAAAATCAGTGATATCAGTGATCTCTCACCAACATGCCGGCCAGTTTCTGTCGTGTTCTTGACTCCAGACAATCTAATGACAGAGAGGTGAGAATATTAGTTTCCTTTCACACTTGTAAACATAGAATACCTTCTTGATGGTCTACAAAACCAGCCTCAGCTGTCTTAATTTGATCTTTTATTGTTTGTATTCTTTCAGCTCTTTCAGTTTGCTGTCTCTGCCAAATCTGCCAAGACTTTCAACCTAACAGGACTTCCTGGCTAATAAACGTAAGTTAAATAATGACACCAGCTTGGCAGGCTGCCTGTAAACTCTGTGGGAAAATGCTGTGTAAATACAGGTAGGATGATGTGACAGGAACACTGCGGGGAATGAAAGAAATGTGAGTGAGTTACCTCCTGAGTCAGAGCAGAAAGTGATCAGCCAGCCGAGCCCCAACGAAAACGCAGACTCGATCTCGCTGAACACGTTACCTGGAAGAAACACAGCCTCATCGATGAGTCAGACCACAAAACACAACCAGTAATCAGATTGAATGATAAAGACAGTGAAAGAAGCTTGACTCAGAGTTTTTACCCTGCCAGAGCTCAGTAACTGAAGTGGTGATGAACTGCATGGCGAAGCTGATCAAGTTGTTTTTATTACGCTCCCCGTTAAACTTCTCTGGTCTCTGAAAGACAGAAAGAAGGGTTAGTTGATGATGTTAATCTTTGTTAACAGAAGAGTTTAGAGAGTATTGAGACAACAAAGTCTTGACTCGAATAGATAAGCTGTCATCAACGGCAGCAAATTCTGCTGATTGTTAGTTTTCATTCATGTATGCATGCAGGTTTGTTTTTAGAGTAAACACAGAAAGAAGATTTGAATCCCTCCAGACAGAGATGGAAAAAAAGGTGTAAGAAAAAGTCCAACATCCAGGTTTGTTCACCCTCACATAATTCAAAGTTATCAGATTGATAATAAAATGATCAGTATCCAGCTCAAACAGACCTGTCCCGCTCTGTATACAAACAGGCTCGGGTAGCCGGTGATGCCTTTCCTCCTGCAGAGATGGTTGTTGTCTCCACAGTTCACAGCTCCAATCCTGATCACACCATCCATCTCTTTGGCAAACTCCCTCCACTGAGAGACAGAAGGGTAAGTCAGATGCACACACAGACGGGTGGTATATTACTATTCATCTTAAAAAGGATAAAAAGTTTCCTTTAAATAAGAAACTTTAAATATTCTAGCAGTGAATATGAGTTGTAGATCTGTGTGCTTGTCAAGTATTTCAGAGTCATGTTACCGTGGGGGCCAGTGTGTGACAGTGTGAGCATCGTGGGAAATAGAAGTTGATGAACCAGATTTCTCCAGAGTTTACTGCTGCCTCTGAAACACACACAGAAATGATTACTTAATTATCTGCTCCTCACACTCTTCATATTTAAAAGCCTTTGCTGACATTTCATAGTCACGGAAACTTCAAATAAAATCTCATTGGATACAAGACTTCTCTTGATGTTGCCATAAATTAAAAGTTATATTTACAGAACACAGAGGGTCTAATGCAGTTGCATCTGTAGAAGACAGTAGAAGAGTTTTTGTTTCATCTACACTTGTTTTTTACTTAAGTTGCTCTTACCAAAATCTCCGCTGTCCAATGTGATGATCTCCAAATCATCATCATAGATACCTGAAGAAAAAGAGATTCAAAAATTAAGACAGAGAAAAACAGCAGACATGGATGACTCCTCAGATTAAGAAACAAATAACTGCTGCTTGTTTTGATGCTTGATCATGTTTACATGGAATAACTGAGACTAACCAAAGTCATATCTGTAAAAGTTCCAGCTCTCGTAGCGTCCGCCCTGCTGCTGCTGCTCATCTAATCCCTTCTCTCCATATTTATCATACTTCTTCCTCAAGTCTTCGTCCTTCAGAACCTCGTAGGCTCGATTCACCTGCAGGAACTTTTCATGGGCTGAGGGGTCACCCTTAAATGTAAGACATACATCAGGGACTTCACCCATGCAGGCAGATAAAATTACATTTATGGTTTATCTAAAGGTGTTTCTTGGGGACGTTTTTGTGGGTAACTCACAGGGTTTTTGTCAGGGTGCATTGTGAGCGCCAGCTTCTTGAAGGCTTGTCTTATCTCCCTGGTTGTTGCCTCTCTGTTGACTCCCAGAAGTTTGTAGAAATCACGATTCTCTGCCCAAACCGCCACCAACAATACGACAAGGAGCAGCAGCCGCAGCATGAGCCGGGCGGGAAGAAGCTGCTGAACCCTCATCACCAGTCCTCCTAGTAATGACCAGCAGCTAGAACACACCAACATCAGAGCTACAAGGTTAAGAACGGTTCACCCAGCCCTGTAGCCTTTAAAAAGAGCATCATTTAAGTTTACGGGTTAACTCATAATTATACTATTTGCTTTGTTCAGCTTTACTGTGCTGTGGGAGAGAGAGAGTGAGATACTTATGTGTCTGTACTGGATTGGCTTAGAGAAAGAGCAGCTGGAGGAGAGTTTGCAGCCAATTAGGCCTCTCCAACCCCCGAGTTTTATTTCCTCCAAGGCCCTCACTTTAGGTACACAGCTATCAGTGTGAGCAGCAGATCACAACTGCAAAAACGTATGTTAAACATTTAGGTTAAGTCATAAGGAAGTTTTAGCTGCCTGAAGCAAAGAAATAACTTGTCAAACATGTTGTGGCTGTTTCAGAAAGAAATTCCATCTTAATTCTGAATGCATGTTCAATGCGTCATGCCCCTCTACTAACACAGACAGCAGAAGCAGCACACGCTTCAGTTAAACTTGAGATTTTGTCAGCCATTTTTGCAGAATAGCTTTATCACTGCCTGTGAAAAACAGGAAATTAAAGGGTAGCAAACAGCTCTGCAGTCTGTATACAACCCCGGTTCCTGCATACTCAGGTTTGCTAAGTACAATGTTGTCCATTTTTATTTGAAAGAAGATTTAATTTGCTCAAAAGTTCAGAGTCTCCATTTATAAAATATTTATTCCATGTAGAATGTGGTTTGGCATTTTTTTGCTAAAACAAGTAAGGTTTTCCCAGAAAAAGTCATTATCTGGAAGGCAGCATGTTGCGCCTAAAGCTCTATATATTGTTCAGCATAAAAAGAGTCTTCACTGATGTGTATGTGAAGATTCGGATGTTTCTGGATCATGTTAAAATCTGAATTCCTCTTCTCTTGGTAAATTTCCATGTAATGCTAAACCTTAACATGAAAATGTTTTTGGAAGGGTTTTTGAGCCCATGCAGTGATAAACACCACAATCATGTTTTCAGTGCATTGCTGCATGAAGATCACGCCCATCCAGTATTGATTTTGATCCACGTGGAACCAAATGCAACATGTAAACACATTAGAATGTGATTTATCCAGGGTTTGATTGATGCAGAGGATTCATAGTAAACATTTAGCATATTCTAGAACAGCTGTGAGTCGCCTGCGCTAATATGCACATCCTACTTGATATTACATACTTATAACAGAGAGTTATAAGACATAAGGAAACTTACCTAAAGTCAAAAGTATTTTACTGCAAAGTCTTATTTTCTCGCTCTTGAGAAGCAGAAAGATAAGAAAAGCTAAGCTACCTAGCTGTGCCCCAAGTCTGAGGTAACTACAACTTGCTAGCTAATTAGCTCCTCAGCTTTTGCCGCAACAATAATGAATCTTTAATGAAAAAAGAAGCTGCACTAACATTTATCTTAAATTTTCCAAAACAAAATTTGATAAAAGCTGCAACTCTTTTACCTTTGACGTGTCTAAACTCAGCAAAGCCTGAGGATCCGCATCAGGATCCGGCTCAGACCGGGATCAAGTTTCCGACACTAGCACATTGCACTTCCGTTGATATCCTTCAGAGTTAAAACCAACTAATCAGAAAAGCGATGGCTCGCATGGGTTTCTAAAACAAAGCTGTCATTTTTCTATATTCGTAATAAATCGTATCTCCTATAATCTAAAATACGGGTGAAAAAAAGGTGTACACTACTCTTGACTGCACTCATTGACCAACTTGGGGTACTTTAAAATGTCATTAATCCTTTCAGTACTGAACATTATTTACCAGGCGTGAATAAAATGCTTCAGTCAACGTTGTGCTTTTATTTTGAAATAGGAAGAAGGCCATGCAAAGGGAGGTTTCTTATTGGCTGAGGTAACTTGACGTAACTCGAGGAACATCGGCCGCATTCCAATAAAGAAGTTTGTAGCATTCAGGGACACTCGTTAAAAATAATATAATTCCAAAAGCACATTGCATTGTCGCCAAATGAATAAATGGATACTATCTTGTAAAATAAAGAGTAAAACAAATTATTGTATCACCAAAAATAAAATAACTATTTTCCTTCACTTCTGTCCATTTCACTTTGTACGAATTCTTTCCATTCTCTTACGTTCCAGGAATAGCGGGATTGACTTTAAACTGTTCAGAAAATTACTGGTTTTGCGTATTTTGGTGATTTTTTTATACTTTATTTATGAACTTCGAGCCATGTTATTTTGTCCACTGTTTTGAAATAAAAGAGAAAAAAATGTAGTTTTAACATTTCTTGCGTTGACGCCACCTAAATGCACCGGATGTAACCCTGTCAGACAGATAGCTGTAGTGTTCCATGCTAGCTCGTACCTCCTGCTGTCATCATACAACCTGCTTAGACAGAGATAACCGATTTGAGCCAGTGAATTCTAACTTAACAGGCTATTTTAGTTGCTATTTATTCATTTAGAGTTTATCTTTCTAAAGCAGTGAGGTAGAGGGACGAGTTACCAAGCCTTGTTAGCCACGTTAGCTGGCTTGCCATCTCCTCACCCGGCGTCACTTCCTAGTTTTGAAACTCGCGGCCACAAAGGAGCCAAACAGAGATGGAGTTGCAAGGTAACACCAGGCCAGTAAATTGGCTTTATTTGTCCCGTTGTTATGATTCTGATACTATTAGTGTGATTGGTAATCATATTTCTGCTCTAAAAGCCTGTTTGGAACGAGCTACGGTGTGTGTTTGGAATGCCTCCTTGTATTATTGAGGCTAGGGTTGTAAATCGAGGTCAACCACCGGGTTTTATGTTTCTTTTACATATGTGTATTCAGCCTGACTGTTAGGAAACTAAATAGAGCAGATCTTCGTTAATATGTGGCTGAGCTGTCAGTGTTTACGTCCAGTGAGCTGAGCGAGATTCAAATAGGATTAAAGTTGTTTCTGGACTCAGTTTTGCAGGCTTGCTGAGATACTGCTGCCGTAATGTAAACTATTAACAATTCATCAGATGAGTAAGAGTACAGTTAACCATCTAAAAGAGAATCAGGACTAAAAGAATCCAACAATAACATTAACCAAACCAGCCCTACAGCAAATGTTACAAGCATCATGACAGCACAAGAGTCCAGGAATTAAGAGGACTGAAGGTGAAGAAGTTAAAATCAGAAATGGATCCTGATTTTGAAGAAAGAAATAGTTCTTGCAGCTATAATCTTATCTAATAACTACATGTTTAACCATTGTTTTCACAAGGACCCATCTCCAATGTGGTACAACTTCAGCAGTTTGACTGTATCTCAAAGCCATTTTCTAACTATTTGTTTATATTAGAAGAGGAAAACATTTGTGCTTGGTGCCTGTTGTTGAGGATTATCACCAAACTCAACTCAGACTCACCTTATTTATATAGCACCATTCATACATTTGGGTATGCAGCCCAAAGTGCTTTACAGAACAACATAACACTGGATAATCAGTATCAGTATGTGAGAATAGTTCTAAAAATAGTAAAAGTAAAATCAGTGCAATAAAATCAATATAACTTGTTATAAATACTATAGATCCCCCTAAGCCATCTGGGATAGGCTCCAGCCACCTGTGACCCTGCACAGGATAAGTGCTGTAGAAGATGAATGAATGAATAAATACTATAGAATCAGTAAAATACATAAAATGAATAAATATTACATTAAAATAAAATAAGATAAACAAAAGAATAATAAAAATTAACGCTGCAAGCGGCGATAAGCAGGCCTTTGCCCACATGCGCCAGTTGGGGCATGTTGCAGGCGCGGCACATGCAGCAGGATCAGCACATGCACATGTGTATAGGAGTCCAGATAGGGCCTGTGACTGTTTCTGCCTGAAAGATAATACCATTCCAGAGGATGGTGCAGTAGCAGAAAATTGAGCATATAGATGTGTTGGAAGATGGAGTTTGATCATTTGTGTGAAATTTGAATAAGATTGGAGGTAAAATGAAGGAGTTACAATGACTTCTTGGTTCATGGCGAGATATTAGAGTTTGATGTGTCGCCATGGACACACTGTTTAGCACAAGGCATGGCCTGGTCAGTGATTTTTCATTAAGGCCTTCAAAACATTACTGAACAGAATATAAAGAAATGTTTAAAATAGGGGGTAGTTTGCAATCAGAGAGTAAAACATATGACTTCATGTTGACAGGAAGGGGTGCTGTTCTTTTAGGTGAAAAAAAAACATGGATGATTTCAGACTGACACAGAACGTGCAATTAGGTTGAGATCCAACATTGTATATGCAATGACGGTTTAATTTTTTAGAAAAAATCATCAAATTTAGCAACGTCCTGTGGCCACACCCATTGAGATATAAAAATTCCTTCAATAACTTTTAATTGTCAAAAGGTGTAGTAGACACAAAACAATTTTGAAGAGGATTGGAAAAAAACTGTAGGACAAGTTCGATGATCTGTGTATCCTGAAAATCGCAAAAATTGGACGATTAAGTCCAATTTCCGAACTTCCCGTTTGGAATTCACTGTAGTTGTAAGAGACTTTTTTGTAGGTCTTGGCATTATATTTATGCTCACCATGAGCAAGTGGTCTGTGAGGCTGCAGTTTTAACTCACTAGGGGGTGCTGCGGGACATGTATCGGCACAAAAACACTGCAGTCATAAAATTTCACGGCCGACTGAATTTTGTGGCTAGGTGCGTTCGTGTTTTTCTCAAGTGGAAGGCACACAATTTTGGATCAAAACGGCGGAAGAAAGAAAAGAAAGAATAATAATAATCACTAAGGTTTCAAGAGGGCCTTTGCCCCTATTCTGGGGTGCGGGCCCTAATGACACTAACAGTTATGATAAAAAATAATAGTGCTGATAAAGGTAATAATACAATACGGAGCTAAAATGAAGTTATTCCAAAATAAAAGCTAGATTAAAATGGTATTTTTTGAGTTTGCCCTTAAAGACGCCCAGAGAGCTTGCTGTTCTAATGTTAAGAGGCAGAGAGTTCCAAAGTTTGGGGGCATTAAACCAGAAAGCTCTCTGGCCAGTGCTTGATTGGGAGACACATGGCACATTTAAAAGGGAAGCATTCAAGGACCTTAATGAACGAGTTGGAATGTAAAATGAAATAAACCTTTAAGTTTAAGCTCTCTCTGTTTGTGTCTCAGTGGGATCTGAACCGATGGCCCTCGGGTCTCCCACGTCTCCAAAGCCAATTGCTGGGGCTCAGTTTCTGCCTGGCTTTCTAATGGGTGACTTGCCTGCTCCAGTTACCCCCCAGCCACGCCCCTTCAGCCTGACCTCGCCCCTCGTGGAGAGCACAGGTAAGCACTGAGTGGGCAGTAAGACACTGACGTGCAGATCAGCTGATTTTTTTGCATTCTTTTGGTTCCTCTGTTTTATCTTCTGCTCTTTAGTTGGAGGAGGAGGTGGAGGTTCTGCCCCACAGCCTGTTGTCCCAACCCCTAAAGACAAAAGTGGAGCCCCTCCTGTTCGGAGTATTCATGATGACCTGGTAAATGTGGCAACACCCCTAAATGCACACCGACAGGCGTTTCCTGTGATGCAATCTCCTCTGTCTGCACGCGGGGCCTCCACTCCGGGTAATCACAGAAACCATCACTGCAGCTCATAGTACCTACTGTACTGATAGTATTTATAGTAAATGAACAAAATCTCTCTCCAGGTGTGCAGCAGGTGTGTTTGTCTCCAGCTCAGGTGGACCCCTTCTACAGTCAGGGGGAGGCTCTATCTTCTGAAGACCTGCTGGACCAGACCTGGGTTACTGTATTTGGGTATTTATACTGCTTAAAGTATTAGTATAACTGGTTTTAATGTTTGTTATAACACAGATAATTTTACATGATCTTTGTTGATGTGTTTGTTAGTTTTCCCCCAGCCTCAGCCTCCTACATCCTGCTTCAGTTTGCACAGTATGGAAACATCCTCAAACACACGGTGAGACACACACATACACACTCTCAACTCTACGCTCAAATATAGATAGAAAGAAAGGGACAAAGCTTAACAAAAAATGTAAATTGATTGGAATATTTGTTTTTTTGACAGATGGCATCTCCCGGCAACTGGATGCACCTTCAATATCAGTCCAAGCTTCAGGCGAGGAAAGCTCTGTCCAAAGATGGAAAAGTGTTTGGAGACGCCATCATGGTGGGAGTGAAGCCCTGCATAGACAAGGTTGGTTCCTGTTTTAATCTCTTGATGTCTTATTGATCCTCAGATTGATTTTAAAGCCTCAAGTTGTGTTTCTTCTCCTCTGTAGAGTGTGATGGACATCAGCATTGGAGTCTCTTCTCCACTCTCCACTTCCTTTTCCACCTCTACTCTCCCCTCCACTCCTCGCTCTGCCATCAGGCCACTCAGCGCCGCCTACAGGAACTCTAGCAGCGACTACCAGGTGACCTCAGACCACATGATTGACATCCTTACATGAAAGACTTAGCAAAGCTATTTTTCTGACATTTATGTCTGATGTGTATGTGTTTAGGTGGTAGCAGACAGACAGACACCCAGGAAGGATGACAGTTTTGTCTCTAAGGCAATGGAATACATGTTTGGCTGGTGACATCACACAAAGCATCACGTGGAAACCAGCAGCATCAGACGGGAGAGAGGGGAATCATTGGACAGATGGATGAACTGAATCACTACAGTGTGTGTATGTGTGCGAGAGTGAGGGTGCATGTCTGCAGAGTGAGGATTTTTCTGTCCCTCTTCTTTTATGATCAGTGTTTTTTAATGTTTTTGTCTCAATAAAGTTTTCCTGATTTAAATGCAGTTAAGCTGAAGCTTTATTTAGTGATTGTGTTATTTTCTCAGCCACTGGATGGAGCTGTTTAGTTTACTGAATTCATGTCTAAAACCAAAAGACTTTCTTTATGGCTGACATGGAGGAAATTTCTGTGCAAGAGGTTAAATGACAAAATTATTATTTTTTAACAACAGAAACATCACTCTTTTTAACGATTGCTCATCTAAAGCAGTACTACATGGATGTTAACAGTCACAGATCATCTGGCAGCATGGTATGGTTCATCAGGATATTGATTTAGTAAATGGAGATAAAGTTGTTTGCAGGCTTTTTTTCTGGTTAAACTGGTATATAACAACTCCACCAGAGAAATGAGGAACCAGCACAGGTATGAAGACATTTAACCAGGAACAGGTGAGCACAGATTTAATGTGCTTTTAAGTTCAAGTATTATTTTTCTCCAACAGATGGAGCCATAAGTACAGCTGCACAAATCACAGGAGAACCATTATGTGTACTAAGCTTTAAAACTCACCAAACCATCTTCTTTTGTGCTATGAAACAGTAAAATGTTTTTCTCTTTATAAAAGTAAGAGAGGGGAGCCACATAGTCAAATTATGGAGGTTTGTCCAGTGAATGATGACCGTTACATGTTTAAACTCCACACCCACTCTGTCAATTCTGTAACAAGTTAGGCAACATATTTTGAGTAGGCAGGTGCACCTCACCTGCTGAGAAAGCCACTGCTCGTCACTGATGACTAATGAGTAACAAGGAGCTGTTATGGTGGAAATATACTCTCTGATCTTCCTGTCTGACTTACCACAAAGCCTCAAACAGGTAAAGTGAACTGTCAGATTACAGCATGAGTAAAGATACAAAGTCCCTCTCTGTGTATTTTGAACACTGTGACTCATCACAGTCATCTGCAGCTTCATTTTCCTGAACAGTGACGTCTTGGAGGTAAAGTGAAGGGGGCATTTCTTAGTCATGAAACCTCTCAACAGCTGATCTCTCACCTCACAGCCAATTACTCATGGTGTACCTGATCCTGGCAACATATGGTCTCCTCCGCCCTCACTATACTGGTGCAGCATGCAGTTGGAGGATAAATGACTGGATCAGGCCACAAAGCCTGCATTGACTGTATACCGAACAGACGGCTGAAAAGAAACAGAGAAGGGGGATGTGAGCGGATGGGACGGGAGGATGGGGGGAGGATTTGGTCAGCTTATGTTTGACCTTCCTGACCTAAACAGGAACATTTACAGCAATATGATGGAACAGTTGACCAGTTTAAACAACTTTAAGAAATAGAGATTGTGTTTTGAATTTAGTCCTCTCTGATTCTGGTCTTTGAGCTTAAGTCGACTCAGCTGCATGTTGATGTTTCTCTGGGTTTGGGGACCTAATGACGTTTTTGTGTCTTGCTTGTAAATAAACGCTATGCCATCTGGGTCAGTTTCTTAATATGTTTGCAGTATTCTAATCGTGTTTATCCAAAGAATGATTCTTTTTTTTTTGCCAACCCTAGTGCGTGTGTAACCTAATAGGTCTATTTGCTTGTTCTTTCCTGAGAGAGGGACAGAATCAACTTGCCTGGTCAGGAGGTTTTACACCGATGAGGAGTAGGTCTGTTCTTTTCATTGCTTCAGATGTACAGATTATCACTGTGGTGTGCTAATGTCATAAATATCCGCACGCATCTCTTGAAACGGCCCTTGTTATGCGTTTGTAGTATGTGCCTATTGTATTTTGCGCAGTCAACATTACGTGGTAGCCTATTGAAGTAAATGTGAAGCATCAGTATTTTAAAGAAAAAACTGTTTCTAATGATACTTGAGTTGGACAGAGAAACTCCAGCCAACCGTAATGATTGGTTACATGTGTCTCTATCAGCTTTTTTTTCCGTAGGCCGTTTGAGGAAAAAAAAAAGTCTCGCGATATTTGCCAGAAAGCTCCCTGGCCTCAGGTTACAGAGGCGATGATATCTCGCGCTACCTGCGCACTCAATGTCTCATTCCACCACGATCAAGCCAGGAGGGGGTTCTATTCAGCAGCTCCACAGAAAGCATTTCATCTGGAAACTTGAACGGAATTTATATTTATAATTAACAACGTCGTTTTATTTATTTAAAGTAAACGCAGTCGTCTAGATAACTTTATATACGTAACTCAAGGTCGTTATTTGTACAGATAAGGAAGTTAACGTTTGAGCAAAGCCGGCCCGTGCTAACAAAGAAAATCCTTTCTCTTCAGAAATAATCCCCCACTTCTCTCTTTAGTTATGAGTCATGTGGTCGTTGATAATCCACACGGTCTAGATCAGCAGGTGAGTACTTTTACATGTTTTGCATTGTGGTGACAGATTTAGTATTTTTCCGTTGCGCACATGTAGTTTCGACCGAGAAACAGGTTCATTAGCACTGAGCTAAGCTAACGCTGCGGCTGCTAAAATGGAGGTTTGATGTGGAGAGGATTGTGATGGCGGAGCTCTTCACTACGCTGTGCCAGCCAAACATTTCAGTGCTTTGTGTCTTTGTCAGAAACGGAACAGTGCCCATAATCCAATTTAATGTGCCTTATGACGCATTCTTTGTCGTATGACATCTTATTTTGTTAAAATATTCGAAAATGGTTGACGTAAGCGAACGTGCCGGTATCATGAGCTAGCCGGGCTAATGCTCGGCCTTCTCAACCTGAAACGTGGCGCAGGAAAAAATGTTGGCACCGGTTTTATCATCTGTTTATGTTTTCTAGAGTAAAGTCGCCAGAGTTAACAAATAATCCAGTCGGAATGTGTTTGGATGAGTTGTGAGCTTAAATGACGCGATATTTGTATTATTTAATGGTAAATTTCTTTAATTTAGTTTTCGTTTTGGGTCGAAAGCAGCTTGGATAGATGTGCTGTACGATAGTGGGTTTATTAAGTTTCGCTCACCATCGAAATATTAAAATGCTTTTTGATTACTCAACTACTGCTTTGATAACACGACGCTGCTGAAGTTGGCATCTTACATACAGCTTCCGATTAGGTTGATCGACAGAAGGCTAGGGAAACAAGGCCCCGATCCAAAACACCATGACATTTTACATGTTGACAATAATAAAGAAAACTGTCTACAGACAGAACACATGCTTAGTTACGTAAATCCTTTATTTTATTTGTATGAAAACTGATTCACAGCAGTTTTTGGTAACGATCACATAAGAAGAGGTACTGATCCTAATACTTTGACCCTTAGGATTGGATAAGATTGTCCCAGAGATTTTTCTTGAGCCTGTTTTGCCTGTTTTGAGCCTGTTTTTAGATTTTCAATTCCTTTATATGTATTTGGGAGAAGGTAAAGGAGTGATTTCACTGCTTTCATCAAGTTCATATAACTGTGATAATTTATTGACCCCCCCCCCCCCCCCCCCCCCCCCCCCGAGCAACGGAGTCTGTGTTAAAGTGGCTTGAGTAATTAGGCCCAGATCGGTAACATTGGTATGAAGCAAGATCGTGTCATACTTGCTCTGGACAGAGAGAAAAGCTTTAAAATCCCCCCCATTCTTGCATTTTCTGAAGCATATTCGGGACAATTTTGCCAAGGCATGGAGATATGAATCACAATCTTTGCATTTTCACAAATTGTATCAAAGCAACACAGGTCTGAAAACGTGTTTTATGGAGTACCTTTCACAAAGCATCATCACTTTAAGGTCTCACAAAAATATTGAATCAACAAGGGAGATTGACATTGCTGTTTATATTTGACAAGACTAATCCAATGTGCAAGGGCAAACTACAGTGTTGTTTATTTTGTTAGTCTTGGCACAACAAACGCTCTTTGAAAACATGTCAGTTTAAGGAATTCAGTGTTGTTCTGTCATACTTGATGAATGCATAACAGTTTGACTAAATTGTAACTGGGTTTCTTTTTCCTTTGCAGCTTGCTGCCCTAGACTTGAACTCTGCTGACGGACAAGGCGGAGGAACTGGCAGTAAGTATTAAATATCAACTTGCAGAAAGATAATAGAAAACCTGGTTACTTAAGTATTTATAGTTTGGTGTCTTTATTTTGAACCTTTAGAATACAGAGATGTATTAAAAGTAGTCTGAATATGGTTGCATCTTTTGCTCATTTATTTGATGCCAACAGTGCTGCAGAAAGTGTAAGCTCCGTGATTTATTTAAAGTTTTTTCATGATTACAAAGCCATCTAATTGGGAGACGAGCAATCTCAGCAAATGTGATTATCTGTTGCTCAACCAGCAATTGAGATATGTCCATTTCCTCCCCACAGGGCGTTACATTCCACCTCACTTAAGAAACAAAGATGCTCCTAAAAATGGTAAGTCTGATCCACTGATTATCCACTGAGCCATGGTCAGAGCATTCACACAGGTTCCAGGTGTGGTGTTCTTACCATTGTACCCATCAGAGCATGGTAAAAGCAAGCACAACTGAGAAAAAATTGAACACATCAAGTTCAATAACAGCTGCTTTTGCAGTGTTTGATTCTTCCCAACATGAGTTTGACATCTTCTGCACAGAGAGAGGGGAGAGAGAGAGAGTCATGTCTAAGTGGTTTTCCCTGTGCATGACAGCTTGTTTTGGCAGTAGGGCAAGTATTTGGTTAAATTTTGTTTGCCTGGAACATTCATCTCAGGCTGCTCACAGATTTCAAACTCTGATTTTGGACAAATGTTCAAAGAAACAAACGTCTCTTAAAGTTTCTTAATTAATAAAAGAGGAGTGCTAGCTGTTGGCTGCTCTGATTAAGGGGAAAGTAGAGGGGAGTTGGGTTACATAAATAATGACAACTTTTGACTTTGAACGTTTTTTTTTTTTAAGGCAGAATGTTATTTTTATTTAATTTTTTTTGCTGGTTTGGCTCCTTAAAGGCATTGATTCAAGGCACGTGTCTGGCATTTACAGTTAGAAAATGTAACACTTTTACAAATATTTTGGAACCATGATACTGTGTCATTGCACACTTGACGTTTTTCTCGTTCTACTGTTTTCTTGTTCCACAGCAGGAAATGCTTATTCCGCTGCTAGACAGTGCGGTTATACAGTGGCACCAGTAAATCTCTGTAAGTCCCTTCTGTCTGCTTTTGCTGAGGGCAATCTGCATTTTCAGATGCATGAAATAGCCATTTTTACACAGCAGCAAAGGGGGAGAGGGATGAGTTACAGCTTACCACATTGTTAATTCAAGAGTTAATTCTCTGCTGGGATGCTCGCAGTCAAATGAGAAATATTTAACAAGTGCAGGGTACTTTTGATATCTGCAAAAACTTCATTGCTTTTTTAATTTAATTGCATATATTGTTCAATAAATTATTAATTTAATTTTTTATACACTGCATATTCAGCCCATATTTCACCTGCAATGTTGCCAAGTTTCTTCTAAACAGTGCCCACAACCATGGCAGGCAGAGTGTCAGCAAAGACAAAACGATAACTGTACTTCAGGATGGGATGACTGTGCGATCGGTAACTATTAGTGTTAAGTCAAGCCCAACTCTCATACTGCATGAGCAAGTAATTATGGGAGAGTCTTTTTATAGCCTGCTTCCCTACCTTTGCTCAGGTTACCCAAGACTGGCCTCTCAAGAGCTTGCCTTTTACCATGCCTACAGTGGGGGTTGGCGAAACAGAAGTGGTATACCTTGGCCTCTACCTGCATGTCATGCCATCCATGTAGTGGCATAGTTTTTTTAGTTTATTTAACTGAACTCTCGGGCATAGTCACCATGCCCCTGCTTTGTCTTGGTCACCTAGAAAGGCAGCTGAAATCTGGGCCTAACACAAGTTTGTCATAGCTTGCCAGTGAAGTGATGCATGGTGACGGTGCGGCTGCACTGCATCACTAGTGTGACTGTTATACTAATAACCACCTGAGATCAGCTGTGAGAGTCCACCTTTAAATAAAAGTAACATTCAAACACTGTAGCCTGTAAGTGACGGAATTAAACAGGGATTTCAATTTGTAAATCAGTGTCACAGCTTTTAACTGCTGCTTTGTTATAAAATCCTGCTCATTATTAATCACAAGTTCTCCCTCTTTTGAGTTCTTAATGGCCCTTTTTAGCTTTCTA
This sequence comes from Labroides dimidiatus, assembly GCA_030710495.1. Taxonomy (NCBI): domain Eukaryota; kingdom Metazoa; phylum Chordata; class Actinopteri; order Labriformes; family Labridae; genus Labroides; species Labroides dimidiatus. The sequence goes on from CM061160.1 coordinate 14,581,566, forward strand.
GTGTTTGCCAGTGGCATGCTTTGAACAGCAATAAAGAGATTATAGAACACAGAGGGCCGCAGTCCTGAGTGCATGCAGGCTTTTGTTCCAGGAGATTTCTTTGATTAGTCATTTGTCCTTGGTGTGAATTTGGAGTGACCACTGAAATCTCCCGTGCATTTGGTGGTGGAACAGAAACACACACTTTCTTGGCACATGATTGAGCACCGACTTGTAGTGTTTGACTGAAGACCAGATGAAATTTGTGGTCTGTGAAGTTGAGCAGACTCGACAGGGAAACCTACAAACACTGACAATTTGCTGTCTGGGTTTGGGGTGACTGAGTCCGTTGCAAAGGGAGCCAAGGGGCCAATCGGTGCTGGCCTATAACAAGACTGTGGAAGATTTTATTTCCTTAATCTAAGTAGTGTCACATGTTCAAATCAACCTTCTGAGTCTGTGCGAGTGTTTGGTGGTTTTAATTTCCTTCTCTGTGACCACTTTATGTATTTGTCAGCTGTATTGCATAACAGTGCGCTTTTGCATCGTTTAATTGCAGTGGTATGTAAGTTTGGTTTGGTGTGAGTTGTTGCGTAGTTTGTGTTGCCAATCTTTTTGCGTTTTTCAGAGTGCACATGCAGCTCTTTTTGTCCAACCCCAGTCCAAGCAAATTGAATCTTAATGAGTATATTTGCAGCTTATTACTTCTTAATGGGCACTTTTATTTATTTTTTTCAAATCAAACAAACTTTCCTGCAACCAAACTTCAAAGTGACAATTAGCTAATCAAAACGAGGGCTCCTCTGAAATGCTCAACAAATGAAAGAAATCCCCTCTTTTAGATGAGTTGGTAGCACTTTGACTACGATTGAATGTGTCGATATACTGAGTGTGACCCGGTTCCTTAAAGTCGGTTCCTCTTACCTCAGATCAGTAGGAGTCTGAGGTGTTTGATGGTTATTTACCTGTCAGTCTGCAGGTCTCAGTGAAGACTGTTACAGATCAGGAACCACCCCCCTTTGCTTGATAAACTCTGTAAGATGTGGGATTTTTAAGACCTTCATGGTGGATTGGCCTGTAGCTAGCAGCACTAAAGTCTGTTTTCACCCCCACCTCTTCCACAGCCTGTGCTGATAACTGAGGCCATCAGTGGGGGCAATGACTCAGCCAGTGTGTGCAACTGAACAGTTTGTTATGGTGAAAAGTAGATGTCATCCTTCTAAAAAAATCAAATTAGTTTTCAATCGTAAGAACAGAGTTTTAAACCTCCAAAAATTTGTTTGCAGCGCGTCTGTTGCACAAGTGTAAAACTTGCTTTGTGTTTATTGCACAAGTGCAGAGTTTTATTGTGACATTGGTTGTTGCTGCTTTTTAACTAAACTGAAGTAAACTTTTAGCTCTGGTTGTAGTCTATTTGCATCCCACTTCAGGGAATTTGGTCATGAATTAAATTGGCACTGAAAGAAACTCATGGCTTGTGTGAACTTTGTGGTGTTCAACATGTGCAATTTGCTCTTCCTCTAAAGCCTCTAACTCTGTCTTCTTCTGTCTTCCTGTGAAGATTCTCCTGGATGGGATGGTGGACGCAGCAATGGATTTGTGAATGGTTACCACGACAACCGCACAAACGGGGGCTATGGAGGCCGAGGACCCCCTCGCAATGATAGAGGTGGGCGAGGCGCCTACCGTGGTAACAGGGGTGGAGGCTCGTTTAATCAACCATTACAGAATGCAGGTGGGGAAATCCTGTCGTTCCTCAAAATTAATACCAGAAGAAGTAAAATAATACAAGAATAATATTAAAACTTAAATAAACTATTTAAACTCAGCCCTCCCCCCACCCTTATTTAAACCAGAATGATGCAGCACTTCATTTAGATAACGGCTCCACAGAGCAGATTTTATTATTTTAGTCTTGCACTAGATTTAAGTTTACTTCCTCAGAGAAATTTATGGTGCTTCAGTTTTAGTGATGCCTCTGAAGGCTGATCTTCCAAGAAAAAAAAATCTGTCCCGGATGTAACAGACAACTCACTTTTGGTTCTTGACAGGGTTTGGCAATTATGACAACAAGGACGGCAACTGGGGAGGACCACCCAGGGATGCTTCCTACAGCAGCTTTGGAGGACGCAATGATCGCTCCAAGACAGGCTTCTACAACGACCGCGGGGCAGGCTCAAGGGGAAGGTGAGAATGATTTTATATTTTTATGTTCCCAGCCAAGACTGATGCGATCTATACCATTATAGATCTTAACACAGAGTTTCTTGCAGATATGAGCGTGGAGGCTTTGCTGGTGGAGGAAACACTCGCTGGGTTGAGGACGTCAGAGAGGAGGATTGGTCCAAGCCCACCGCTCCCAATGAGCGCCTTGAACAGTAAGTCCAATTTCTGTACATGTACTAGAGAAGCCTCCATTTATTTTTATTTTTTTGTTTAACTTCAACTTCTGCAAAACTTTTTTTATAGTGAGCTTTTCTCCGGAAGCAACACTGGCATAAACTTTGAGAAATATGATGACATTCCAGTGGAGGCCACCGGAAGCAACTGCCCTCCCCACATTGAAAGTGTAAGTCCACACAGTGATTGAAACGATCATTTATCGACTCATTTTAGTTTTTTCAGTATGGTTTATGTCACACCTTAATGACTGTTGTTCTTTCTGTAGTTCCACGACGTGGATATGGGGGAGATTATCATGGGGAACATCACCCTGAGCCGTTACACTCGGCCCACCCCGGTACAGAAGCATGCTATCCCCATTATCAAGTCCAAAAGAGACCTGATGGCCTGTGCCCAGACTGGTGAGTAAGAATCCATCACTTTAGTGTAGATAAACTGGTTTTAGGAGGACTGGTTTAGAATTTTATGGAACGTTAAAGTCGTCTTCCTTCTGATGGCATGGTTTTTAGTCTCAGCACTGAAACTAAAATGTATGATCCCTGTTGTGTTTCAGGCTCTGGCAAAACTGCTGCCTTCTTGCTGCCAGTGCTGAGTCAGATCTACACCGAGGGGCCTGGAGATGCTCTGCAGGCTCCTAAGAACACTGGACAGGTACTCAGAAATACTGGTTATGTCTGATCTGTTCCTTTAATGAAACTTTTTAACTAAACACTTTATCTTGTATTCTCAGGAGAATGGACGGTATGGCCGCCGTAAGCAGTACCCCATCTCTCTGGTCCTGGCTCCAACCAGAGAATTGGCTCTGCAGATCTACGATGAGGCCAGAAAGGTAATCTTCTGACTGAAACTAATCACGTCATTTTTTAAAAAATTTTGGTGCTGTTTGAGGCCTAATTTTCAATCAATCAATCTTTATATAGCGCCAATTCATAACAAACGTTATCTCAACAGGTCTAGACCTGTAAATGGTAATAAAATTTTATTAACAGAAACCCAACATCAAGACAAGATAAGAAGTCTTATCTCATCTTAACCCACCATGAGTACAGCACTTTGCAATATTTAGCAAGTTACTATGGCAAGGAAAAACTTCCCTTTAACGGGCAGAAGTTTGTTCATCTCTCTCTTTTTTTTTTTTTTGATAGTTTGCCTATCGCTCCCGCGTGCGTCCCTGCGTGGTGTATGGAGGTGCTGACATCGGACAGCAGATCAGGGACTTGGAGAGAGGCTGTCACCTGTTGGTGGCCACACCTGGACGTCTGGTTGATATGATGGAGAGGGGCAAGATTGGTCTTGACTACTGCAAGTATGTATGATGAAGGATCCCTGTTAAATCTTTTTACTGAAAGGATTAAAGCTTTATTTTCTAATAAAATGTGAAACATGTCTCTGCAGCTACCTGGTCCTGGATGAGGCTGACCGCATGTTGGACATGGGTTTTGAGCCACAGATCAGGCGTATTGTTGAGCAGGACACTATGCCACCTAAAGGCATCCGCCAGACCATGATGTTCAGTGCTACCTTCCCCAAGGAGATCCAGGTAAGTTAGATTCCAAAGATCTGTGTAAAGATTCAGAGCTCAGTTCAATCTTGTTTAATGAAAAGGATATCAGATACTTATGTTTGATTTGTTTGTTGGTGTAGATCCTGGCTCGTGACTTCCTTGAGGACTACATTTTCCTGGCGGTGGGCCGTGTTGGTTCCACCTCAGAGAACATCACCCAGAAGGTTGTCTGGGTGGAGGAGACCGATAAGAGGTCCTTCCTCCTCGATCTGCTCAATGCCACAGGTGAGACAAACACACAGACACGTGAACGGTTAGACCCTTTCCCCTCTCCCATGAAGGCCACTTTGGACTCTAACCCATCATCCTGTGTTTCAGTCTGCCTCATATCAAGCTAATATTGACTCTGCTACATCTCTGCTTACTTAACAAATATTGGTCATTAAAGCAAGAGCTCAGCGTGAAAAATAAAATATCAAACATGCAGGGGGAAATAGGCGCTGACAGCCGCATGTAGGGGTTTCTCTTGATGATCTAAAGCTGTGATTTCTGTGTGCTTAGTAGCCTCACATTTACTGGCCGGTTTGGTTTTATCTTAGTTATTCCCAGTGAGGTTCAGGAAAATGTGACAGAGGCCCCAGAGAAGCCCGGTAAGTATAATCATATACCATAACTTCACTCTGACCCACAAGCCAGAAACATCACATCCCACAGCTCATCCTGTCCCTCGCTCCCCGGCTGACATGCTGCCTTACTTCTGTTTATTTTGTTCATTTTTTAAACAAGCTTCTCAGGACATTATGTTTGCCTCAGTGTCCCGAACACTGATGCTAAGGTCAGCTGGCTCAGTGCAACCATGTTGGCTGGTTGTCTAGAGAAAGCCCTCTGTTTCCATGAGTCAGGTCTGTGCCGTTATCTGTCACAGCCATCTGTTAGAACAGTGAACCGGAAACCTTTCAACTGGTGTAGCTGAGACCTCAGGTTGTTAGAGAGGAAAGATGAATAATGTTCCCCTTTAATTATTGTTGAACTTCAGGTAACTAAAAATCCTGCTTTAAAGAGCCACTTAGTGTGGAAATGTGAGATAGAAACATGTTTAGAAGTTTCCAGGTGCAGCTGCCTCCTTAAAAAGCCACCTGGTGTGTAATTAATGTCATGAACAGCCTTGTTAAAGCCCACACTTGCCTGTTAAACACCAAAGTAAAGAAAAGTTATGGTCGTCGGCTGCATAACAGTCTAATTGGGCCGATTTAAGCTTAATAAACACTCGGGCTACTGTAGCTCCGGGGAGATGTTGCTCTGGTGGACGTATGTGTTTTTCTGTGCGTGTCCCCAAATTGTTTTGGCAAAAAGCTTGAGGGTTAATTTGATAAAGTACTTCAAGTGTTTAGAAAAATAAAATCAGTCAGGTTTAAAGGTCCACAGGAAGTTGTTTTATTCATCATTGTAGGAGAATCTCTGTCACAAAATTTCAGAGATGAGGCTTTGGAACAGAAAACTTAAAGAGCATCCAAAAATAAAAGCATGGCTGCTGAAATTTTCCAGCCAGTTTCTGGTGGTCACTGAATGTAAAGCTTCTTATGCAACCCCCGTCTCCATTCCTAAGTTGTCATTTTGATTTTTCTTTTACTTCATGTTCTTGCAGTTGCTGACCGTTTTTAGTGACAGCCTTAAGTTCCTGTTCCCATTTTTAAACTTTCACCCATATCCTTGTTTCCCTTACCAACATTTTCTTTTCCTTTTCCTCCCTTCTTTCATGCTCTTCATCCTGCTCTCCTCCCTCTTGTCCCCCCTCTTCATTCTCTTAGGCAAAGACTCCTTGACTCTGGTGTTTGTGGAAACCAAGAAAGGAGCAGATGCTCTGGAGGATTTCCTGTACCATGAGGGTTACGCCTGCACCAGCATCCATGGTGACAGATCCCAGAGAGACAGAGAGGAGGCTCTGCACCAGTTCAGGTCTGGGCGCTGCCCCATCCTGGTGGCTACAGCTGTGAGTTACACTAATGGTCTGAATTTACTCTTCAGAAATGTGGACCCTTAGTCGTCTGGTGTTGGGATTTCAACTGATATGTTTTGCAGGTGGCTGCTCGAGGTCTGGACATCTGCAATGTGAAGCACGTTATTAACTTTGACTTGCCCAGTGACATTGAGGAGTACGTTCACCGTATCGGCCGTACGGGACGTGTGGGCAACCTTGGTGAGAACTCTTTTCTTTATTAACCTTTTATCTTAAACATGATTTAAGACCCTGATCTGGTAGATCAACCCTAAGTCTAATCTTAAGGTTTCTGTTTTTGTGTGCAGGTCTGGCCACGTCGTTCTTTAACGACAAAAACAGCAACATAACCAAAGATTTGCTGGATATTCTGGTGGAGGCCAAGCAGGAGGTTCCCTCCTGGCTTGAGAGCCTGGCCTACGAGCACCAGCACAAGAGCAGCAACCGTGGACGCTCCAAGAGGTAAATGGATATAAATCCATTTTGTTTGCTATAGTATTGCTAGTTTCTAAGAATATTTGAAGCCTTTGCCTAAAAGTCTTTTTAAGGGAACCCAGAACATGTTGTTTAACAATCTTTTTTCTTTCCTCCAGGTTCTCTGGTGGATTCGGAGCCAGGGATTACCGTCAGACGTCCGGAGGTGGAGGCTTCAACAGCAACCGTGGAGGACGAAACACTGGAGGTCATGGAGGAAACCGTGGCTTTGGTGGAGGTAAGGAAGAGGGTTTTTTTTTTTTTGTTGAATTAAACATTATAAGGGAAAATGGACAGTTCTTGTCTTTCCTTAAGTAATAGCTGTGGTGATTTGCAGTATATTTGAAAATTATAACGATAAGAGATGCTAAGAAATCTTTCGTTGCTGATTGTCTGACTTCTGACCTTGCCCATCACAGGTGGCTTCGGTGGCAACTTCTACAGCAACGATGGCTACGGAGGAAACTACAGCCACTCTGGTAGTGTGGATTGGTGGGGCAACTAGTCACCATAGGAATAGGTTGCCCTGCCAACCCAGCCCAATGGAAACCACATGTTAACTTAAGCCAGACCATACCAAACCCTCCCTGTGTAGCTTCACTGACACACAGTACATTACCAACCCTGGTTCTCTGCCATTCGCTTCTCTCTCAAAGGAAGTGCAGCACGACGCAAAGGAAAGTCACCAGCACGTGCAAAAACGCACCGGAGAGCGCAGAGACTCGCACACCTCAGAGTGAGCATGGATGCTGACATGCATTGTCCGATAGCAACCTCGGGCTTTCATTGTTCAAAGTATTTTTGTTCTTTTTGTGGAAAAAAACCCAATCGAATAACCTGAGGATCATTTGTATGTTAATGTACTGTGCCTTTGGAATTTAAACAGGAAATCTATGTTTTTGTTTCACCAGACGAACATGGCCAAGAGCTCAAAAAATTTGATTTTAAGATTCTTTTGTTTGGTGAAAACTATTAGGAAGGTAAAATAAGCTTGGACTCAATCAAACCTTGGCAAACACTGGGTATCGTGGCTCTGAGTCATGATTCCATTTGAACTTCAAATTTATTGCAGGAACATCATGTAGCCTTTTATAGTGGAACAGCTTAATGGAGCCATTTCTCCGTCTAATCAAACTGGGCCACTCTGTGAAGCAACTGTATTTGAATCCTTCGGGACAAAGTTACATTTGTTTTTGTTTTCTTTTTTTGCTCACTCTATCCTGGACAGGCTCCTTTAAACGGGTGTGACAGTCATTCCTTACGTAATCTTAACAAACACAGAAGTCATTAAAGCTCAGTGCCAGATCACGCTGAGGTTTTAAACGAGATAATCTCTGCTGGAAACTTGTTACTCCACATTTTTCAATTGACTCGACAGTGTTACGGCAGCTAGTATGTGACCGAGTGCTAGCTACACTAAGTGGGCGGTGTTTTTTGTTTCTTTCTACTTGAGACATTTTTGGTGCAGGTGTGTGCAAAATTGAAAAACTGACTTCTTCGGTTTTTTGATTTTTGAATAGTTTCTCTACAAATATGTATCAAAACAAAAAATGCCTGCCATCTTGAAAGTGAAGTTCAAAATGGCCGCACAAAGGACCACAGCATCGGGGGCACAGCGTGGTGTTAGTGTTTAACCATGAGGCTCAGATGGTATTCTACGCTTGCAAGTGTTTTGTTTTTTGGTCAAGGAAGGAAAGACACAAGAATTGAGTCGCAGGCTTAACTTAATTACCAAACGTTTTCTCTTTTCAAGCTGCGTTGGAGGCACGGTTCATCTTGATAAGATACAGGCATTCTGAGGATCACTGAGGTTTAAACAGCAGAGCTGAGGGCTCAGCAGCTCTCCAGACACTCGAGTTCAGGGGGAGGGAGGGAGGGAGGGTGGGCAGCAGGCATGGGGCGCAGATTTCAGTGCACCGCCGTCATCCGCAGCTTTGGTTCCTCCATCGCTGTGTCGTCTAACTGTGGAGGTGGCCAAAGATCAGGGAGGGAGGGGGTGCGTCCACCTCTTTATTAATGTACTGTCAGGTCCTCTGAGTTTATCTGCTCAGATGTTTCTAAAAATCCAGAGCAGGCTTTTCCTCTCAAAGAGGAGCAGCCATCGAGAGGAGGAGAGACGGGGTGTTCTCACCCCTGTTTTTCTCACCGGCTGTGTTGTGCCTTGAAACCTTTTTTGTTTTTTAAGAAATTGAACTAAAAGCGGATGCACTGACAGTGTTGAGAACTTGAGATTGAATGGTGCTACTTGATTTAGGTGTGTAGGCCCTTGTACGTCGTGCCCATCAAGTTTTACAAAAGTTCTTTTATTGCACATCTAGAGTTTTATATAGATGTCTTGGATATGTGTCCTTAAGCTTCCAAATATTGTGTGTGAGGAGATTGTTGAAAAACGCAGCTTGTTTACAAAGGGGAAGGGTTCTCAACGTTTAAACCAGGATTTATTTGGGACCAGGGGATTTAGCAGTTGGGGGAATTTAGCCATTTGCACAGATTTCTAGATTCTACTTTTGCTGCTAGTTTTGTGTAATTTATTAAGCATTTTTGACAAATATTTATTTTTGTAAGCCTCAAAGTGATTCTTTGAAAGTTTCAGAAACTTGACCAAAAGACAGTAACAAAAACACTGGCACTTGAATGTTGAATGTCACCTGTATGCGTGAAATTTATATATTTCGGGGTAGTGTGAGCTTTTTAATGTTTAAGATACATTGGACTCAGTCAATAATATCCACAGCTGTTTCAGGCCTCCTCAGGGCTGGTCATCTCTTTATGATAATTGGTCAACAAAATTTGAAATGGAATTGAACAAACATGCCAAGGTTTGGAATATAGCTGTCAAAAGAGCAAATAAATTTCCGAAGCATATCAGTGCAGAAGTGTTCAGATTCTCCAATTGTGTGCATTATTGATTCTTTACTCTAATTTGACCTGATAATTCTTTTCTCCAGTGAATGTCTGGCACATGGCAATCCTTAAAGAAACAAACATGTGGTTTATTCTCATTGTTGTATTTGCATTTATGAACCCTCCGGAGTTCTCTGTGAATGTGCAGCAGGTCTGCGCGGCAGCTGTCGGAAATGTTCAGGCTTAACAGGTTTGTGTGCACGTTGAACCAGAGACTCGTTCCACATTGTGCAGAGAACCCCGGAGCTCTTTAGACGTAGAATTTGCTTTCTGTATTAGCTTATAGGCCACTGCACTGCATGGGAAAATACTCAGCTGTGCAATTGTATGATTTTACCAAAATAAAATGTTTGAATGCAAAAGTTTCTGGAAAAATCAAGCATGTTTCATGAAGACTTGTTTACTGTAGTTGTTCAGAAAAAAAAAACCCTGTAGCAAGCAGCTTGTCGCTACCTCGTGTGGATACGGGGCGGAAAGCAGGCGGCAAAATTAAATTTGGTATTGTAGATTGGATGATGGGCTTCGTTTCTTTTGGAGAAAAAAGATAAAGTTTTCATTTGTAAATTCAACTGTGTCAGCAATTTTCTTTCCACCAACATGTGATTGCTTGGAGTATTTGTTTTATAGAAGAACACAACATGTATGCCATTTATCTTTTAAATTAACAGCAATTTAAGTTTTAATTTCTGCAGGAATGTTCTTTGTATAGCTTTGTATATATCTGCAAAATATCTTATTTTCTTGCCTCATTTTTTCAAACCTGCTTATGAAAGTGTCTAGTTTAAAGTCTTAAAAGAGAATTGAACGGACAACAGAAGGAGAACAAGCAAATTTTGCAATTTCAATCAAATTAAGCTTGGAAGAGCTTTACGGGGATTTAAGTAATGTGAGAAACCAGATGCCAAAATCTCAGGACATTGCAGATATACAAGAGTAACTTTTCAGGCTTTCTTGTTTGTTGGACTTGAGGTCATGCTCATGACTGGTTATGAATATATATAATGTATGTATGTATATATACATACGTACGGATATATATATATATATATATCTATATATACATATGTACGCATAAATATAAATATATATATATATATATATATATATATATATATATATATATATATATATATATATATATATATATATATATATATATATATTTATGCATACATATGTATATATATATATATATATATATATATATATATATATATATATATATATATATATATATATATATATATATATATATATATATATATATATATATATTGGAACTGCCATGCAATGAAATTATGTATGTCTGTTTGGATCAACTAAATGTAAGATGGAGTCAGCAACCACTGCCTTCAGGCCTCAGCACATCTTCGGAAAACAAAAGGGGACATCACAGACCAGAACTCGGTTTTTCGGGTCTCTGGTTCACTCTGTCCACCATCGTCAGATGATTAAACACTGACTGCTCTCAGGGCCTCATGTCTGGGTGTTGTGTTTGGGTGTTTAGGGTTTTAGAGGTGTTACGGTCACTCAGCTGAAGCTCTCTGATGACCTAAATCCTGTCAGACTGTCACTCAACAATTTGACATCGTCTCTTGCCATGGTAACCAGACGTGCAGCCTCCATGATGAGGCCTGAGAGCTGATTTTTGCCGTGACTCATTCTGCTAAAACCAGGTTAACATGATGAACCAATATGAGGGAGAAACAGATGACCTGGATTTTATTCCTTCGTAATGCTCGCTGTACTTGGACAAAAAATGTGTTGTCATATTCAGTATAAAACGCACGCTGAGCCTTTTTTAGGTTACTCTTTAAAAGGTCAGATGATCTCCAATGTGCTGAGTGGTATCAGCAGGAGGCCATGACGTTATGAAATCTGGTTGTATAATTTCTGTCATTTTTTAAAAGATGATGTATGAGGGGAATATAAAGAAGGATCAAAGTTAGTAAAAAAGCTGCACACAAGCCCTGCAAAAGCTAAAATCTGAACAAGTGTTTGTCTAATTTTTGTAAAAAATGTCTTACTCAACTTTATGTGAGCCTCATGCATCTGACATGTCCAGAAAAAATATCTTATTTCAGGATATTAAAAGAAAAAAATGATGCCTGAATTGCCTAAACATCTGCAAATAGGGTGAGAAAAATATTATTGTTTAGTTTCTAATATGAAGACATTATTTTCATTTCAAATAATTAAACACATTTTCCTACCCCATGGCAGACTTGTTCTTACTCTTTCTTAAGTCACGAAGAAAAAAATATATTTAATCTGCTCTATTATCAGCCAAAACCTTCTCACAGAAGCTCTACAGCCTCAATTCCAGTGAAGTTTTGTGGGACGTTTATGGGATGTTTTATAAAACATAAATGAAAACAGAATACAATGATTTACAAATCTTGTTTAACCCGTATTCAATTGAATACACTAAAAAGACAAGATAAATATTGTTTTAAGTGATACACTTTTTTTTTTTTTTTTTTTTTTTTCATATATTGACTCATTTTGGATTTGAAGCCTGCAACATGTTCCAAAAAAGCTGGGACAGGGGCAACAAAACACTGGGAAAGTTAAGGAATGCTCAAAAAACCATCTGTTTGGAACATTCCAAGGTAAACAGGTTCATTGGAAACAGGTCAGTGTCATGATTGGATATGAAAGGAACATCTCCGAAAGGCTCAGTGGTTCACAAGCAAGGGTGGAGCAAGGTTCACCACTTTGTGAACACCTGAGTGAGCAAATAGTCCAACAGTTTAAGAACAATGTTTCTAAATGTACAATTGCAAAGAATTTAGGGATTTCATCATCTGCAGGCCATAATATCAACAAAAGAATCAGTAAATCTGGAGAAATATCTGCATGTAAACAGCAAGGATAAAAACCAATTGAATGCCTGTGACCTTCAACCCCTCAGGCGACACTGCATTAAAAAAACATCATTATGTAAAGTTTATTACCAGAAACATTTCAGAAAACCATTGTCAGTAAACACAGTTCATAACTACATCTACAAGTGCAAGTTCAAACTCTACCATGCAAAGCTAAAGTCATATATCAACAAGACCCAGAAACACTGCCAGCTTCCCTGGGCCCGAGCTCATCTGAGATGGACTGACGCAAAGTGGAAAAGTGTGCTGTAGTCTGATGAGTCCACATTTCAGATTGTGTATGGAAATCATGGACGGAGAGTCCTTCGGGCCAAAGAGGAAAATGTCAATTTGGATTGTTATCAGGTCAAGGTTGAAAAGCCAGAATCTGTGATGGTATGGGGGTGTGTTAGTGCCCATGGCATGGCTAACTTGACCATCTGTAAAGGCTCCATTAATGCTGAAAGGTACATAACTCAAAATGAGGGAATATTTGCAAAAATAACAAGATTCCTCACTTTGAACAATATATATCCAATCTTTGTAGTATATTCAATTTACATTTTACACAACATCCAACCTCACTGGAATTGGGGTTGTAAATTAGACTCATGGTGTGGTGATTGTCAATCATTCAGACATCTGAGTCTCATTTAATAGATCAAATTGATCGCCTCTCATCAGATCACACCCTCGATGGAGGCTGATCCCATAATCCATTTCAACATCTACATTTATGTCAAGTTTGATGTCGTCTTTATGCTGTGTGTGTGTGTGTGTGTGTGTGTGTGTGTGTGTGTGTGTGTGTGTGTGTGTGTGTGTGTGTGTGTGTGTGTGTGTGTGTGTTTCTCTGCTCAGCCTCGCTTTGATCTGAGAGCTTCGCCTCACTTCCGTAATCCTGCAAAACGTACATCTCCATCTCCATCCCTCCATCACTGCATCACTCTCTCCATCCAGGGGGATTTGAGTGCCATTAAGAGATGGGTTTTTGCTGTGTTTGTGTGTGTTACGGCACACACACACACAGAGAGTGAAGAGGGGGGAGGATGAGGAGTGAAAACATCACTTCAGCAGGAGAACTGTGTCAGCTCGGAGCAGCTGGCTTGGCTGGAGGTGCTGCTGATGGAGAACATGGACACACATGTTTGGACTTTTATCACACATGGCTGCAAGTGTCCAAAAACTTCTACAGGTGAGTCTGATTCACCTGTCTCCCACAGCTTCTTTCTTCTTCTGAATTTAAAACTCTTTGTGCTTCCTGTCAAAGTCAAACTGTGCCGCTAACTTTGGAAACTGGATCACTGACGGATTTGAGGCTTTGTCACACTTTTATGTAACTCTCAGTGGTTCATTATTCTGTGCTGCTGTGCTCTTTTTGTGCTGTTTCAGACCTCTGTTAATCCTGGCATGTCCCAGATGAGAGACTACAGTAATGACTGTCATCACGTTCACTGGTCAGTTTCAATCCCTTCACTTCTTTCTCCTCTTCAGCTTTAAAATGTTTAAAAAAGAGGCAGTACATCCTCCAGTTTTAATCTAATTTTAATCACCAATGAGGAATTCTAAGCTCGGGTTCATTCATTGCTCTCAAATACTTTTTTCTTCCTTTAGAACATCAAGAAAATATATTTTTAATGATAAATGTTCCACATTGATCAGCCTAAAAAGCCAAATGTGGATGCACTGGATGAAATCCGGAGCACAGACAGTACCTATTGTTGTGAGCTAATCTCTAATGTAAGCTGTTCTTTCTTAATCACATCATCGTTCCAGCAGCAGCTGGCAGAGAGACAGTCATGAAGCTGCTGATCAGCGTGACTCAAACATCAAATCAGACGTCCACCAGAAATCCCTTCAGTTGATTGGACATTTAAGTTTTGATATCTGAAAAAGATCAACTTTTCAACCAAATCCAGACTGTGTGGAAGTAAAACTGGATTAAATTTAAGGCAAAATGTCATATAGAGGACAGTTATCATACAGTCAGTGTGAAAGTTGCTTCAGACTTATGGTTCATGTTAAATGATCCGTTTTGACTTGACCCAATAGGCTGTTTTTTTTGTTTTTTTGTTTTTTTTACGTAACATGACTTGTCAAAATTGCTGTACTGAAAAAGATGAGAAAACATGAGAATTGTTCATTTTTACATGAAAATAAAGCAATTCCCCAAAGAATAATATAGTAAACGTAACCTCCCTGGAGTGAAAAACTAGCCTGTGATGCTTATTTAATTTTCATATCAGTCAAATTTAAATACAAAGATATCTGTTAGTGTAGAGAAAGAAATTTGAGATTCACACAGTAAATGTTCGGTGACATTGCTCTTTTTTCCATATGAAGACACCATCTTCTTTCTTTAGCTTAGCTTAGCAGGCCTCCATAAATCTCAAGTCCTGCATCCAATTTCAGGATAAAGATATGTGTGTTTGAACCAAACAAACAAGCTTCAACTGCTAAATTCATCTCTAAATGCTGAAGGTAGACTTAACATCTTCATCTGTCTCCACTTTCTGCTTTGTGCAAAGATAGCATAACTGGCTGCGAGCTATAGTTTCAGATTTCTGTTACAAACAAGGAGGTGGTTTCAGAAGCAAATGAGTAAAATCAGACCCTTAGTATTCCTCAGGTTTATGCGTCTCAATCAATGCCATCTTGAGACATCTGTTGGCAAAAGTTAGCGCTGTTACTGCGCTAGAAAAAGGATCCTGGTTTGAATACCTGTCTGGAGTTTTAAGAATGTTTTAAGATCCTCCTTCGAGTCTACTTATTACTTTTTCAAACCCTGCACCTTTCTATGTTCATTTCTGGTTATTTTAGAGAAAATCTGAGGAAACAGTTCATGTTAATAATATATCAGTATTAGGATCTGAAAAAAGGGTTGCGTTGGTGTTACATCTTCAGTCAAAAAGAGGAAATGGTTTGTGGTGATGGGGAGAGAAAACAAATCTTTTGTTCAATAGAAACGTCGGATCACAGAGATATTTGGTCATATTTGGTGCATCAGTCTTGAATTTTTTTATAATAATTCTTAATTTTGATTAACTGACTTTATCCCTCCTCCAGTCTCTGTGCTGTGCCTGCTGCCTCAGGCAGTGCTGGCACGGTGGGCTTGTGTCCGGGCCTGTCCAGCATCCTGTTCCTGCACGCAGGAGAAGAGCTGCAGCGTGCTGTGCGACCGCTCCGGCATGGCTGAGCTCCCTAAAGAGTTCCCCTGCGAAGCCTCGGCCATCAACCTGGACAAGAACCGGCTCAAGTTCCTGTCTGAGAGGGCGTTCGGCACCCTGCCCTCCCTCAAGACTCTGTCTCTGGACCACAACAACATCTCCTTCATCACTCCAGGGGCGTTCAAGGTCTGTCTTCGGTCTCTCTCTTTTTTTCCCCCTTATTTTAACTTTAAGCTTATTGAGTTTAAATCTGCAAACAAACAGTCTGACTAAAATCTCTTTGCAGAGGAACCATCGATCAAGTTTCATTAAATCAGTTTTTAGCTCTGCCTGGAGTTAATTTTCTGCTTCTTATCAATAAGACTTTTTAAACACTTTACATCGAACACCTGTCTCCCTGTCCTTGCAGGGCCTCTCTAACCTGGTGGACCTGAAAATGGCACATAATGAGTACATCAGCTACCTTCACACACGGACGTTCACAGGGTTGAAGAAGCTGGTGCGTCTGGATTTATCCGACTGTAACCTCTTCAACATCCCAGATCGCATCTTTATTGAGCAGACAGCACTGAAGGAGCTGCTCTGCTTCCAGAACAACTTCAGGAGGATCCCCGGAGCCATCAGAGGCATGGAGAACTTGACCCACATCTATCTGGAGAGGAACAAGATCGAGGCAGTGGCCTACAACTCCCTGCTGGGCCTCGGGAGTCTGAAGTAAGTCACAGGAGGGAAGAGACTCATGATGATAACTGATCAGCTGTAGGAAGTAGTTTGATAATACTTGAGCTGTTTTCAAAGCCTCTTGAGTTAAATCAGAGGTGCTATTTTCAGATTTTGCTCTGTTACTTGAATAATTTTTCTGTTTGTTGCCTCTTTAAAAAAAAACCCAAAACATCTGCTCTTGTATTTGTGAAACTGTTCCAGATGATTTCTTAGTGTAGTTATGTTTTATTCATTTGCATCTGTTGGAAACATCTGCTAAAAACCAGAGTCCAGCTGGTTCAGGAAACCAATGAGCCTGTTTTTAGATTAAACACTTCTCTGTTTTTTTGGAAATCAACACTTTTCGAAGGAAGAAATGCACTTTGATAAATAAGTCTTAAACAGTGAGAGAAGAACAAACAGGAGGATTGGTGCAGCATCAGCATTTCTTGCAGGTTAGGAAAGCAAATTGTTAAGTTCACCCTTCGATCCATGTTCCCATTTCTTACTTAAGACCATGAGCCTCTGGTAGAGACTAAGAACTCTGGCTGCAGGTGGGGTGGCTTGAGTCATCCTTGGAAAGAAAGCTCAGACATCTGAAGGGAGGTGGTTCAGCATCTTTAGGATCCACCTGAGTACCCTATTTTGAGTTTTTCTGTATTAGGTGGAAAACAAGGGAAAGACCAAGATCTGATCTTGCAGGGAATGCTTCAGGATCCCCAAAGAGTAGGAGAAAAAGGTTACTGGAGAAGGTTAAGAAAACAAATGGTTGTTGCTAACATCTGATCTCTTTCTCTTGCCCATAAGTGAGAATAGAATCACGGTCCTCTTGGTTTTGCCCAGTTCTTCTTCTGCACAAGCTTCCCCTCACTCTTTGTTTATTTTGTTGTTTTACTGATGTTGCTAAATAAAACTTAATTTGTGGTTGGCAGAAGAAGTGTCCTTATTTCTAAACTCTGGTTCAAGGATTGCTATAACCAGAAACCATAATCATCCTGAGTCCAGAGTTCAGTCTTTAAATCTCTGCCTTCCTTCCATCTCAGGTACCTCAACCTCCAGGAGAACCGCATCAATGTGATCCACGACCAGGCCTTCCAGGACCTGGTGCGGCTCGAGAACTTCTACCTCAATGACAACCTTCTGGCTGATCTCCCCCGGCTTGCCTTCAAAGGTCTCACCCGCCTCAAGATGCTCAACCTCGGGGGAAACCAGATAACCAATGTGTCCAAGACCTGGTTTAGTGACCTGGTGGAGTTGGAGGTCCTATACCTGGACAGGAACCAGGTGCTGTACATCGAGGAGGGCACATTTGAGAACCTGACAAGCCTGATCACGCTACATTTGAACAGCAACAACCTCACCACGCTTCCATTCCCGGTTTTCCAGCCCATCTACTTCCTGGGTCGCCTGTATCTGTTCAGGAACCCGTGGGAGTGCGACTGCTCCCTGGAGTGGCTGAAGGAGTGGATGGAGAGCTACAAGCTGGTGAGGGACATCCCCTGTGCCTCGCCTTCCTCCGTCGCAGGGCTTGATCTCAGTGAGGTCGTCTTTGCCAAAGTGAACGGCACCTGCATCGACCCTGCAGAGCTAAACCTGACCACAGTGTCCTCTGAGATTGTCTCTACCACGGAGAACCGATTCATCAGCCTCATCTCCAAACTGCTGCAGCAGGAGCTCAAAGAGGAGATGGGGAACAGCACAGAGAGCCTCCGCAACGGGACCCTGCTGGAGCCTGAGGACGGACAACTTTCTGCTGGGGTCGAAGGTCAAAGAGAGCAGGGACGCAGCTCCTTCATCTGCTTGCTCGTGGTGTGGCTGATCGTTGCTTTGATCGACCAGTCAAATGTTTGTTTCTGTTTGTCTTGCACATGAGAGCTGAGGAAGGGGTGTGTTTTGTTTGTTTTTTTGTCGGGGAAACGTTAAGGAGTAGCTTTTCAAATTGCCATCGAGAGATAAAGATGATTTTTCAGAGGATTCCACTTCCTCTTGAGCGTGTTCACTGCCAAATGTAGGATTTTCAGAATTTCTTTCTGGTGGCGTGTAAGCTGAATATGTTCAGCTCCTCCTCCTATGAGACTGACTGACCTTGATGCTGCTGCTTACAAACATCAAACCTTGATATTAATAGGTGAACTATTTGCAAAAGAGAAACTGTACTGACATGTCTGCTCCGTATGGATGCAGAGACGATGTTCACGCTGTAGGCTGCAGGATTCGTTGCTCGGGTGTTAATTCAAACTGTTGATTACTGTCATTTAAGTGTAAATGTGAGCTTCTACCTTTTGTTGCATAACACTCAGTTTTAATTAATATTATGTAACATTCACGTCTTTATTTTGTATTTTCATTCACATGGATGTATAAAATGAGTAGAGATGAGAGCTCCTATGCTGATCTCTTAAACAGATGTCCTCTCTGCTCTTCATTCAGCTCTAAATGTACGTTCTGCAGCTTTTCCATAAATGCATTCATTAATCTTCTTACTGCATGCAGCTTGTGTTTGCTGCAGCGTAATGGACGGACTTTCACATCACTCCTCGTATGCATGGATGGTCGCCCTCTTATTGACGTGACCTCTGTGTGCACAGGGGTGTGGTGTGATTACCATATGTTAGGTTGTGTGGGGGAAGGGGAGTGTCAGAACATCTCTCTTAATGATGATAAAAGCTGTCAGGTAAGTTTCATTGCTTAGAAATAATCTGCGAGCAATCCTGCGAAGCTTCAATAAAAATGAGAAGTATGAGAAATTAAAGATGGACCCCGCTCTTACAGCAGTCACTGCTTTCTCTTTACCTGAGTGAATCAAAGTGTTTTCTCTGACAGATTCTGTGTACTTTGAGTTGTCACATGATATATTTTTATACATAATAATAAAACAGTTGCTGTTAAACTTTTTTCTGTGCCTACTGGCCTGTTTCAAACCACAGTCAAAGAGTCAACAAGTTTCAGCTCCAGTTAATCTGCACACTGGCCTCTTGATGGCCCTTTAATGTGGGATTAGACCCCGACTAAGACATCTCATTCCCTCCCTCACTTTACCATCGATCTTCATCTGAACAGATTTCTTCCAGAGAATGAGTCATTCAAAGTGTATTTAATTAATCCAGGGTAAAGGTAAAGTGACAGATTAAATCTCAGGAACAGAACGTACCTTCTGCTTGGTTCTCAGAGTGCGGTGGAGTAAAAGGGGACACAGCTTTAAAAGCATTCATCAATAACTGATTGAGTCCTGAGATTTGAAATCCATTCTGGATAAAAGGTTGAAACACAGATGTCCTCAGCCTCTTTTTCAGATGTTAATGCTGATGTTGGGTTATGTAACAGAAATATTATTCAGGCTGCAGTTTGCTTGCTCACTCTCTCTGATTGATTGAAGTCTCAGGATGTAGCAGCTGAATCCTTGTTTACCTGTAACATTACCTCTGAATCATATAATGCTGGAGATGGTTTAAAGAGTGCGTGACTTCATTCATGGTAATCCGTTTCAACATTTAGGATTTATTTGGAAGGGTACCCCTTTCATGTTTACCATTTATTTCCATCATTATTTATTTATTTATTTTAAGAAATGAGTTATAATTGGTCTGTGGAGCTAGTAAGGGTTAACCCATGTTTTTTTCCTTTTCCCAGAAGTCTTTGGACATTTGCAAAACACCATTATGTGTACGTTAAGGTACTATCTACCCCTAGGGTATCATCATAAGAGTCTGATAGGTGCCCCAGGTGTGTTTTTTCAGCATTTCATTTTTGGTAAAAAAAAAAAAAAACAACATAAGGTGTTATCCCATTTCCCCCCCCAAAATTTCTGAAGTTTGAAAAACATCAAACTTTGTACAATAAGGGGTTATCTAAACCTAAGGTAACATTAAAATGTCTTAGGAGTGACCCCAGCATTTTATTTTTGGTCAAATTTCTGGAAGAAAAAAAAAAACATAAGGGTTAGCCCATGTCTTTGACATTTCCTAAAATTTCTGGGAGTTTGAAAAAAAACAAAAAACAAATTTGTATTGTGGGCCTAGGGTATCATTATAAAATCCCTAGGAGTGACATCAGGGTGTTTATTCAGCATTTTCTTTTTGGTCAAAATTCAGAAAAAAAAAATTAAGGTGTTGGACAATGTTAAATTTTCCTGGAATTTTCCTGAAACACCAAAATTTGTTCACTGAGGGATAATTTATACCTAGGGCCTCTTTTATCTGGGCCCTAGGAGTGTTTTTGTTTGGACTCTTTTTTTCAGCATTTTCTTTTTGGTCCAAATTTTGAAAAAAATATAGTAACGATACTATAAAAATAAATAAACCAAACATTGGCCTGTGCAGCTACGGCTCGTTTCCCATTGTTTTCTGAGTAAAAATGGTTATGGTTATAAAAAAATTTTGTATTCACATTTAATGCAGAAAAACTGACATTGCAAATATTTTCAGGGTCTCAGGATGATATTTTAACTGCAGATATTCAAACAGGTCATGAACTACTTAATATTCAAGGTTATTAAGACTCACAGGTGAATTCAGTGTTTTGTGTTTTTGTGCAGTGGAACAGACAAAAAAGAGCCACTGAGAGGTTCAATTTTCCAACACATTAAAGGAAATGTATTTAAAAAAACTTCATCTGAAGAACTTTTATCATCGTTCTCATTTATACAAGGAGCAGCTGTATGTCAGTCTGTCGTTTTTATACACACAGTTATCAGATACACACACACTCAAACACACACACACATACACACTGCCTCCTCTTTCCCGGCAAAGTGATCACCTTTGCAGATGATAGGTTGGTTTACTCTTCAGTTACAGAATAGAAATGATCTCCTTTTTCATATCAATTTTAACACTTGACTTTTGGACATCACATTCTTATAAGAAAAAGGTGGGATTCATATTTTTGGAGTGTATGACAAATCAGAAAGAGAAAAATCAAGACTTTTATTGTATTTCTTCTTTTACAAACACATCTCACTACATGATCGGCTTCTTCTTCTTTTTAAGTAGATCTGTGGTTTAGAAACGTCACCTCATGTGCATAGGTGTCACATCAACGTCCAGCTCCTCTGCTGCCCTCTCGCACTTCCTCCAGCTGAGTCTGTTATTTTCCAAACAGCTGGAATGTTTTTTTTAATATATATATATGTTTTTTTCACATTTTCATCTTCTTTTCTTTGTTGGAGGTTCACAGAGGGACAAGGGGAACACTGACTGACAGCATGGAGAGCTTGCAAATGTCCACATGCATGATAACCTCATTCAGATCTCTAAAACATTAATGGATTTATTTAGAAGAGACAGTACCTGCAGGAGGGCCAACAGATGAGGATGTTACCCAGAGTTAGAAAAAAGAAGCAGGGATGAATAAATAATCATCTACAGGTGAGAAGACATCGCAGTGTTTGTGTGCTTTTAATTCAGAATACACACCGCCAGAGTCTTTAAGAACTACAACACCCAACAGGACTACAATGTTGAAACCCAGGATTGTGGGAGGACGGACACTGTACTGTCTCTTTAAAACAAACATCTAGAAAAATGTTTCCTCCTAGCTAAAACAGACATGACAATATTCACGTTTGTTAACTCTGATTTTATACAACACTACACCGAGGTCGTCTGTCTGGTCCGATTCAGTGCTGCAGGATGTTGGTGCAGCATCAGGAGGAGTCTCTGTGCACGCTGAGGGGGTCAATTGATAGAGTTTTTAGATTTCTTTTTTATTCTGAAGTGGAAAAGATGTCCGAGGTGTCGGCGTTGAGAAGGAAGGAGCAGGTGGAGGTGGTACAGGTGGAGATCAAGGCTCAGTACACCCAGGACACAGGGACCCACTGGGAGGTGGTGCAGACCAGGTCGATGGCCTCCTCCAGGTGCCTGATGGTCTCATCGATCTCGTTGTTGATGATGGTCTGGTCGAAATAGTGGGCGTAGGTCTTCTGCAGGATCTCAGACTCCTTCTGCAGCCGCTGGAGAGACTCGTCCTGCAGGAGGAGGAGGAGAGAAGGGAGTTACTGATACTGCTGAAGGCTGTGAGAGTGAGGGAGAAATAAGAGCTACAGCAGGAATGATGGGAGACTTTCACAGGCCTCTGCACACTGTGAGAAAAATTTACTCGTCAAGTTTCTAGAAATAAGAATAATTCCATAAGACAAGAAAGTAAACAAGTTCACTTTTACTCTTTACAAGCAATTCAGGCGTCATTCTTGTCTTTTAATATCTTGAAAGAAACATTTTTCTGGACTTGTCAGATTCATTCTAATGAAATGTCACGATAATCTCAGCACAGTGTTGAACTAATCAATTCCAAATTGCATAAATCATGCAGATATTTGCATGACTCACAATCACTTTGTAAGAGCACAGAAGTCACTGCATTTGATCAAAATGAACCTTCAGGCTGCAGATGAAACAGCCTGAGGTATCTCTTTTATACCCGCGCACTGAGTCTGATTTCAATTCCGATAAAAGACTCAGCAAACAATATAATAAATACACAATCCTATTCTTCCTTATGTAACAAACGATTCTGACCAAAGTGAAACAGATTATGATGCAACAGGCAGCAGCTTACTGTTTTTAAAGCATTTTTAAACACGTCTCACAGTTTCACAGATATGTGAAGAAATGACTGTTTGTTTCTATTATCACAGCGTAAATTAGAAAACCTGCATGTGTCATGTTGTTAATCTGCAGGTCGCAGCACAGTGTGCAGAGGCCTTAACTCTGAGAGACAGGGAAGAGGAGCTGACTCAAACCACATGAGGAGAAACACAAATAAACATAACGACATGGCCGCTATCCTGTCAGGTTTCACTTACTGGCAGCGTTCGACACCACCTGGGCATCTGACGGAAGAGCCAAAGAAACAAAGGCATGCAGCATGCAGGAATAAAAGAGCGCAGAGAGGATGAGAGAGGATGAGAGGCTGCAGGTCCACACTCATGCTGAGTGATGGCAGCGAATCACAAACTGACTCTGCAGGTTTCCATTTGATTTGGTTTCATAAAGCTCAGTGAAGTGAAATTTAGAATAATCAAAAGCCAGGTTCATGAATTATAATAATCTAGAATATAAGATGTCAAAGGAAGGGAAGATTAAACAATGAAGAGCAGTAAATTCAAAGCAAAGCTCAAGATATTTTCTGTTATTTGTTTTCTGCTAAACAAAACTAAGATCAAAAATTTCCAAACATAAACAAACAAATTAATAAAAGATGGAAAGGATGGACCAAGAAATATGATCACAGGTGATTCCATAAATGTGTTTTTACAACATAAACAGAGATATGTTCAGTCTGAAGAGGATTCTGACGACATTTAATGGTCTGTTTGTAAATTTCTACCAATGTTTCCATCAAAAACTCCCCTTACTGAAAACTCTCAGACTGAAGGTTTTTGTGGTGTCGTGAAGGAATAAGAGGAACAGATCAATCTTTAGTTTTCTTACCTCGTTAATTCCTGGTGTGATGGTTGGTGCGGCGATAAAGACGACGTACGGAGCAAACTCTGCTGTCCTCAGGACCTTCAGGGCCTGATGAAGAAAAGGGGTTAAAGGTTAGAGGGTTCCCACGTATACATGAGGATGCACACACACCTGCTGTCTCACACACACACAAACACACACCTGAGGCTCCACATCCAGGATGGAGATGAGTCCCTGCTGGTGGATCTTGCGGATGGTTTCTAGCCGCGTCCCATACATGGCGTCCTCGTGGCTTCCGTACTCCAGGTACTCGTTGTTGCTGATGTCCTGCATCATCTGGTCATGTGATACGAAGTAGTAGTTCTTCCCGTTCTCCTCGTCCTTCTTCGGAGGTCTGGTTGTGTCTGTGGAGGAGAATGTTTAATCCTCCTGATGTGTGTCACCGTGTCGTTTGGTGTGTGTCTGCTGAGGAGGAGTGCGTGTCTTACGTGGGATGGGGTAGGCGAATCTGTCAGGGTGTTTGGTGATGAGTGTGTTCTTGATGTGCCGTCTTCCCACACCATGAGCGCCTGACACACACACACACAGAGCGGTCAGTAAGACAAGTGTGTTATAAACGTGTGTATAAATCGTGAATGTGTCTCTCTCCAAAAGAACTCACCTAACAACACAAGTGTTTTCCTCTTGAAGGCAGGAAGTTTCACCACCTCTTCGTACGTGACCAGGTCTAGTTGGTCGAACACTGGAGGAGAGAAAGAGAGAGAGAGAGTCAGAAGATGCAGAGACGAGTGTGCAGGGACGGATGTTCACTAATGGACTCTAGAGAGAGGAGAGGGATGAGTTCTTCTAAAAGTCTACATGGAAAAGAAAAGAGGAGGCTCGCTCACTTGTCAAAACGGGACAAAACTGATTTATTGGTGGATTGAAAAGGCTGCTCAAAATGTTCTCAAAGACAGCAGCTTCAAATGATTTGATTCATCCAAAATATTCACCATAAAGAGAAAAATCTGGACTGCAGCCTCAACGTGAGAAATACAATACCCACAAGCCAGCGGGCTTTGCAGGTTGCAGACCAGCTGCTGACGCTGAGTAATCGTTTAGTGTGAATATGTTTGTTAATACAAGAGGATCAGCGAGCGTCTGTCTGAGCTCAAACAAACATCACAGCAAACAAACACACAAAAAACACAAAATCTGAGCTGCTGGTTTCAGTTTCTCATCAACTTCTGTTGTTTGTGATCAACAGAAGCAAAGCTGAAACACTGACAGTGACAGCCGATTTAATCTACGGGGTTAAAATGAAGAGAAGAAGAATAGAGAGAGAGAGAGAGAAAGAGAGAAAGAGAGAGAGAGAGAGAGAGAGAGAGAGAGAGAGGAGTTGGTAGCTGTCACTGGTTGTTACTTACATGCACAGAGGCCGTTCAGGAGGAGAAAGCGAGAGAGATGAAGAGGAGGGGTCATAACACGGTTCAGTTACAACAGCAGAAATACAACAACACGATCAGCAGGAAACAACAGACGCTCAGTTTGCACACACACACACATACACACACTCTCTGTTGTTGTTGCTGTTGGAGGGTTTGTTCACATTAAGAGGAGACATGTTAAAGAGATGTGTGGTGAGAACATGCAGCTCCTGACACGCTGAGGTCAGTCTGAGTTCAAGGATCCATTATCACAACATATACACACATATTCAATACAAAACACTTAATTACACACAACAAACACTGAACTCTAAGCAAGTGTTTACATCTGATTAGACTTAATATGAGCCACAGGACGCTTCTTTTGCACGCAAGTTATTACAAATCACTAGCTTCATCAACACCAACTAAAAAACAACACACAGCTTTACGATGAGCTGCAAATTTAACACGAGGAGAAACGATGACGAGTGTTCAGGACTGATTCGGTGCATGCATTTGTTTTTCAGTTGCAGATAAAATCATGCAAACACAGATTGCTTATAAGGTCTGATGAGTTAAACCCTCTCGACCTCCATTAGCACTAAAAATAACACACTACTCATAAATTAAACATCATTGGTGTGTGTGTGTGTGTGTGTTAATGAGTGTGATTGCAGTAAATTGGAGGCTATATGAAGGGTTAAATATGTGATTAATCACAGGCAGCTCTGGACTTCATGCACTCATGCTTTCATGACTACAGAGCTTCACTGTATGATGCATGCTTGGGAACATCAGTGCACTCCTTATTTAAATAGATATGATGATGATATGATGTATTTATAGCTGGAAATTTAGATGCACATACACGCATACTTTACCCTTTTTATCACAAAAACAAAACAAAACATGCAAAGACAGTCATTCATCAATAACTCCACAACTAATCTGTAAAAAGTGAACGGATTTGGTATTTTTCCCATTTTTGCCTGCAGGTGTAAGGTAAAAGATCCTGTGCTTACTTAAAAGAAAGTCGCACACACAGTCACACACACAGTCACACACAGTCGTGCCAACGTTTGCTGCAGAGTCCACATGCACAGACACACCCACACTGCTGCTCCGTACACGAGCGGCAGACATCGGACACTCCAAACCTGAGCCAACCATGGACGACACGTTTCACCTCCACCCTGAACTCTCTGCTCTGAACTCTGACACCTTTAACACAGGTTCACAGATTCAAGTACAGACCATGCATCAGATTTCAGGAGTGATGATCTGACTTTTTTAAAGTAACAGCAAGATTTTTTCATCTGCATATTTAGGGTGTGTGGACTTCTGTTGGGCAAATTTAAGACATGACATTTTTGTGCAAATATGTGCTCTTCTGTCACTTTTTATTTACAGCTTCTTCCTCTGCATTAACTTTTTTAAAATTTCCTTTTATTTTTTCTCTTACTGTTTTATTGAAATAAATCATTTCGAAAGCAGAGAATTCAAAGATCACTTCCAAAAAACAAACAAATAAAACAAAAACATTAAGCCAAACAATGGCAGATGAATCTGCTTTAAGATGGACAATAACTCAAGAGGATGAAATAAAAGCTTTTAAAGGCCCTGGATAAAAAAAAAAAAAATCTGCTGACACAGCTTTCTGCCTCTCTAACCTCCTTCTCTCAACCCTCCCTCATCCTCCTCACCAGTCAGCCTCAGCTTCCAAACACGTGCTGAAATTTTTCCCCCCTGACACATGGCGGCGATATCTGAGAAGTAACTCTTCATCCCAAGACGGCGCCAAACATATCTGCTGCAAACGCCGTTTTTGTATCTCTGAGGTTTGTGCTGCATGTTAACTGAGGACACAAAGACATTCTGCACATCCTTCTGCAGGCCTGTTATTCAAATCTTGCCTAAAAACAGCAAAAATGCTGCCACAGAACTGGTGTGTGTGTGTGTGTGTGTGTGTGTGCGTGTGTGTGTCGCCCAGCTGCACATGTTCCTCCTCACCCCCCTGAGCTCAGCTAAGATTTCTGCTTCAGCAGCAGATTTTTCTGTCAGTGCTGGTCGTCGTTCTGCTGCTGGAGACGAACGCTTTGAGATCCTGTTACATACAAGTCACACACACACAGATGGACACACACATGCTAAGGGCCTCACACACTCATGTAAATATTACGTAAAGCATGCGCACAGAGAAGGCCGACTGCAGTGTGGTGTTTTTATGAGCACATGCATGTAAAGATGAAAACGTGTGTGTGTGTACCTGCGTTGTGTTTGGCCAGATATTTGTCTTTGTACTGCTTCTTCTTCTTTCCAAACCAGGTGCAGCTGGCCTGCTGCTCCTGCTTGGTCTTCTCCATGGCTATACAGGCTACGCGCCTGCACGAGAAACACAAAATCTGTCAGACTAAAGAGAAGTTAAGAGACAATTTCTAACCTTAACATTAGTCCTGTGAGTTTGAGACAAAAGCGACATCATACACTGAAAACTGAAGACAAAGCAAGTGTGTCTTATTAGACTTAATATGAGCCACATTCACCTGAAAAGTCCATAAAAGTAATTTATTTTAATATATTAAAAGACAAAAATTAGTTATATGAATTCTAATGTGACTTTCTAGACGAAAGGAGACATCAGGTCTGTTTTCTTCACCTCATAAAGGTCTGAGTCACATGAGTGAAATCAACCTGTAGTCCATCATGTTGTGCTCAAAGACTGAACCTCTTTGAAGTGTTTCAAGTTTTTCTCTCTCTTACCACTCCTGTAGCTCTGGAGATGGGATGAGGCCCGCCGTGCCGTTCTTCGTGTTCTCCAGCTTTCCCTGCCACCAGTTGTGGTCATCTTTGGAGATAATCTGGATGATGTCGCCCACTCTGAAGCGAATGCCGGCTTCTTTGCAGGGGATGAGTTCGTCTTTCGAGGGGTCGTATTCGAACTGAGCGCGCACGTAGATCTGAGGATGAGGAGGGAGGAGATTTGATGAGTGAGGATGCTGATGTTTGGGGAGGAAAAAGAAACACAGAAAGAAAAGGAACGAGATCTCAGGGAGTTGTTTTGGTTTCCAGGCTGTAAACTGGTTTCTACGCTTCCTCCAGAGACAAACGGAGACACTGCTGGGCTGTTAATGAGCCTCTAACACCGGGTAATTACAGCACAGGCATTGTTTACGTGTCCATCAGCCTAAACAGCTGTTATCACCCTCACAGCTCAGAGACGGGGGCTGGGTATAAATGGAGTGGGATTTATTAATCTCTTACCTTCACAGACATTTTGTCCTTGATTGGAGGTCTCGATACAATCTAGGATTTGAGAGCATCACACACATCATGCAGCAGAAACGGCTAAACATCTGAACAGGAGGATGGGGGCCGGATGGGTGGAGGAGGGAGGATGGATGGGGGTTTAATGGAGGTAGTTAAACACTTACTGAGTATTTACTTCAAGCCAGCGGATCACTGCATTTCAGACATCTAAAGATGAAGTTCTGCAGCTTTTTAGGCCACATGAAATCCTTCTTATTACATATCCTTCTTCTGGTGTTTGTTTCTAATCATTGTGCATTTATTTCTCCATGTTTTACTATTCAGCTCTGATAGTTTACATAAATAAAACCACTATTTATCAGTTTGTGGTAAAAAAAAAAATCATCTGTCTCGATCTACTTCTGTCTCTGGCTATCTGTAGCTTTCATCCATCATAATCGCTGTGGGTAACTATCTCTGTCTATCTCTCTCTCTCTTTCTGTCTCTGTCTCCTTTTCTGTTTTCATCTCCCCCTCTTCCTAACCTTAAAATTAATCTCTCATCTTTCTGCATATCCAAATCTCTTGCCGCTCTCTTTCTCTCTTCATCTTTGTATATTTCTTTTGCCCTCCTCATCCATCCAGACTGTTCGTTATTTCAAGTGGTCTGTTGTGGACTCTGCTGGCCTCTAGTGGTAAATCTGATACCACTTCACAGATAAAGATGCACCTCCTTAAATAAGAACATTTCTATTTCAATTAAGCTAATTTTGGAAAATGGCTTAAATATATATAAATATCCAAATTTCAAAATATTAGAATATTTCATTTGGAGTCTGAGTAAATCACTGTTTAAGTCTGAAAACTGTGAATCTCTAGTTTAGAAAACACAACCACAGTTTTGAGGAAGCCTGCCGACTTGACACTTGTTCTTCCACCTAAACATTAGGACAGTGGGACAGTGTTATTTAGGGCGACTAATGTGAATGGATGTTTAAGGAAGGTTAAGAAAATATGAAACAGTGATGGCATGATGACTGTTATAGATTAGTTTAAAACCTCTAAGTATCACTGACTGCGGTCTGTATCTAACTCTGGATCAGTGGTGAAGGTTTCATTTTGGCTCTGCAGGTTAAATAATGCCTGTGCTGTTATTACCGTAAATACTGTAAAAGTGGAGGTGGTGCAGATGCAAACTGTCAGTGGTCACTTTAACTGATTTAGAAGCATGCAGCTGTTTCTAGAGGCTGACATTAAAAAAAAATCTAGAAAGTTTTTTAACCTAAATAAATTGGATTCTTGTCCAAAATATGATCACAGAACTCCTTCAACTTTTTTTTTTACTTGTTATATATGGCCTCAATTACTTCATTAAACAAATATATCTAACAGAAAAACTATGCAAGATCTGCTTTTGTTTTAAATCAGATTCAACGAGAGATACCCCCAGTTTCTAATCTGCAGGTCAAGTCTATTTCTGTCTATTACATACTTTATGGTAATGCAGATAAGAACCTCTGAAGAAATCTAACACAAAGTGACCACTGCAGCAGTGAGATTTCTGGATGTTTTGACTCTTAAGGAGAGGTGGAGGAGGAAGGAGGTTGTAAAGTGAGCAGATTAGGAGGGGAAGGATTATTAAGATGTGTGGTGACATTATTAGTCTGGATCTGTTCTACACAGACTAAAGTCTTCACATTAAAACATTCAGACTGCTTTCTTCCTGCAGTCACAGAAGCAGTGCATTCCCATGTAAAAAAAAAAATCATCTCTTATAACACTTTAAAGCTTGATTTAAATCCAGGTGCACTTTGCCCTCACTGCAGAACATTCTGGTGTCAAATCTGTAATTTAAATTCAACTTCATTTTGATGTAGGCTAAAAGAAATCCCCAAAACTTCTTTAAAAGTTCAAAACGGGGTCAGACTTCAGAGGCTGTGGATCATTGGGGTCGACGAGCAGTCAGTCCGAACCACTGCGTAAATAACCCCGGACATACTGATGAGTTTTGTGGAGCAGAAAGAGCGTTACAGAGACACAGCAGCAGAGAGGGAGAGGTGTGAGATTTGTGTGTGTTTCTGTTCACCTGTCGACCTTTGGGCTGGATGGTGGAGGGCAGGTCCTGAGGAGACGGTTGATGACAGAGAGAGACACGGTTAAAAACAGACAAATATTTATAGGTGAGGACTGATTTCAGAGCAGTGCTTCTCAAACTTTGGCTTTATGATATAACCTCTTTGAAGTTTCCCCTCTGTGCAGGAAACTTTGAAGGTTGCATAAAAATTACAACTAAACAACCTGAGTAAAAGACAAATTTTTCTTTCTGATGCAGACATATGACACATGCATCACTTTTCAGCATTTAAAGAGACGTTGCAGTTTGAGAAAGACTGCTTTAGAGAAACTTCAAGATGCGTGCACATCATCCCTCATCATCTGTGTGCTTTAAAGCTAACATGAGGTCAACAGAAAAAGAAAAAGAAGACGAAGAAGAAAAAAAAGAAGAAGAAGAAGATGTGTCACAGAGATCTCTCATTGGTTGAAGCAGACCAGTCTGTGGAGCCACACAGCGAGCAGAGAGCGAGCAAAGCAGCGTGAGAGCACAGCATCTTAAGACAACTGAGCAGCTTAAAGTATGTTTGTGTGAGACCCTCCTAACATTGTGTGTGTGTGTCAGCAGCGAGCACAGCACGCAGCTCTGTAAGGCACACCAATTTTTAACTGAGATATCGGACACGTGAGGGGGGCTCAGCTCGAACAGAGAGACCAAAGAAGGGTTGACTCGACCGAGTTTACTAAAATACATCAGTACTGTGAGAATGAACACCTGCACGGACGCACGCACAGGTAGAAATATGACACATGAGACGCACCGGAGGGGGGAGGGACGGGAGAGATGTGGGTCTGTCTGTGGGGGGTTCTTTAGGGGGGCGGGGTCCTTACCAAGATAGAACTGTTAATGCTGGAGTGGCCATTGGCAGGGGACTGCCTGGAGGTGGTGGGGGACTCTTTCTGAAATAAGACACACAGGTCAGCAGCAGCACACACACACACGCTCTCTCATACACACACACACTCATTCCTGGGCAGCGATCGGTGGTGATGAAGTGGGGACAGAGGGCTGATGTCATGACATCAGAACCACATCAGAGAACAGATCTGAGGCCTGCAGGTGTGAGCATCACCACAGGGGGGCGCCAGAGCGACAGCAGACAGTATCCCTGTGTGTGTGTGTGTGTGTGTGTGTGTGTGTGTGTGTGTGTTTGAGTGTTTGTGTGTTTGTGCATGTGTGTGCGTGTGTGTGTGTGTGTGTGTGTGTACAGGGAGGCCAAAGATGCTGCGTAAACATTGGAAACTAAATGAAGTTGATAAGAGAGACACATTCTCTTAAAAATAATCCAAAAGCCACAAGATATCAAATAATTATCTTGAATTTAAAAATATGAATAACCTTCCTGCTAAAATGAATTTAAACATATAGTTTATAGATTTTTACTTTTTTTTAATCTCCAAAAGCAAAGCCATGATGTGGTTTTAACTATACTTATAGCTCTCTGAAGTCTAAATAAAAACACGTCATCCCAGTTTTTAGTCTATTTTAAAGTAATTACATCCTCTCTCCCCAGCCAGATGACAAACTATAGTGAAAAACTCCTTTTTTTTGTCGTAAAACATCGTCTGTTTATGCTCTTTTGGCTCCTCCAGAGTCCAGAACAAACGGGCGATAAAACTTCTGATTTACCGTCTCCTCTCCTTCACAACTCCGAACATTTATTTATAAAGCTGAGATCACTCCTGGCTGACTTCTTCTGGTTTTATGGTTTACTAAAACACTCACAGTTTTCCATGCTCATTTTGTATATCAAGTCTTTTCCTGCTAAAAAAATCATTTATAAAACTGGTTTATGGATGTATGAACAACGGAAATGCATCTTTTTATATAATCAGCAGGTAAAACTATAAACAGGATGAAGCTGGTTTTATTTATCATGAGAGTTTGGCCTTTAGGCAGTGTGCATTGATTTGTTGACATTAAAGTAGAGCTGCTCTGGGCTGGACTGTTTAAAATATTTAACTTAAACTTATCCTGCTTGATTTAATTGGCAAGCTGATGCAGAATAATCTAGATTTCATAATCCATGGAAATAATCTATCAAAGATTAGGTAATCCAGGTTGGTTTTGTCATTTTTGTTCAAAGTAAAATGGATCAGAATGAGCAGATTATCAATTCTCTAGATAAATCTTTACACTATACACTTTGACCACAGGGGGCGCTGAACCACACATAAACTGAAATCTCCTGACAGTAACTTTAAATAACATTATTTAATCTTATTTTTGATACTGGTTCAATCAGACAGATAACTAATTTTGCTTCATTTATAATTAAAACATGTTACGATTCTAATCTATTAAAAAAGTTATTTGACCTATTTATAAGTTTTATTCTGTTTAATTCCTGTAATCCAAACTTCTGCTGCAATAAGGTGCAATACAGTTTCACAAAGTGCAATATTCTGCTTATAAAGTTGCTAAACATAATTTATATCTCACAGCAGGACTGCTTATGTTTTCTGTCTTGTTAGCTTATATTCACTAATTTGCCTGCTGCAGCACTTCTGACCTTTTCTCCATCTTTCAGCTTATATCAACAGGATAATACAGAATCTTTGGGTCAAAACAAATCTCAGTCCTACTTAAAATGAACAAATTAACTTTGATTGACCTGGCCCTTGACTGTTTATGTGTTTGCTGTGCATTTCCTGTACGTATGATTCTCGTACCTCATGAGACCTTCTTTCCCATCCTTAGTGAATCTGCAGTTATCACAGAATGCGTCAGCTTAATGAGCTCTACCTGAGGTGTGTTAGCTGTACAAGTATTGAACTTTGTGTGTGTGTGTGTGTGTGTGTGTGTGTGTGTGTGTGTGTGTGTGTGTGTTGTTGTTGTGAGCAGCAGTGGATGGGATCACACAGAGAGGTGTGGCTCATTCCTGGACCAGAGAAGAAAAGGAGGAGTGGGCAGCAGGAGGAAGAGGAGGAAGAGGAGAGTGGTTCCGGTATCTTGGTTGTGAAATTGGTGTGCTGAATATCTGACCCAGCCCCAGCAAAACACACACACAGCACACTCCAAATACATACACACACACACACACACGCTCAGTAAGAGGCCAGCAGTTAGTATCAGATCATAGCTCACAATCAGCAGTGAAGAGGAGGAAGGCTGCAGAGGAGGAAGAAGAGGTGTTACCTCATACGATGAGCCCTGAGTCCGATAACTTGGCACGATTTTAAAGGTGATACTGCCACGCATCTCCCTCTGTGGACACACAAACACACACACACGTAAATGTTAATTTAGTGGTCTTTGTTTTATTGTCTGTCCGTCATGTTTATGGTTTTTAGAAATCTCACTGACCAGCATCTTCTGCAGCTGCTCCACCGTCTGGTTGGCCACGCTGATGCTGTTGATCTCTCTGATCTCATCTCCGACATGCAGCGTCCCTGAAAGGATACGAGGACAGTGTTAAAAAAAATATATGACAGTAAACTTACGATGCCTCGCTGCGCTTCACTCAGCTGATAGATGAGCTGAATCAGCAGTGTGAAGCTAAGAAGAGCACTCAGATGCAGGCAGGAGTAGAGGTTACCTTGTCTGTGGATCATTCCCCCGTGCATTATCCTTGCAACGATGCAGTGGTTCAGTTCGTTCATCTTCAGCGTGATGCCCTGAGGAGCACACAAACTCACATCAGTCTGTTTACACATTAAGTCTTTGAATATATGTGTGTGTGTGTGACAGTAAATATGAGAGTGTACCATGGGCTCGTCTGTGTTCTTCTGGAACTGCACCAGGCGGACTCTGGTGACGTTCTCCAGGTCCATGTCTCCGTTGGCGCTCTCAGGTGAGTCTCCGTTCAGGTAGGGCGAGGTGGGCGGGGGGGTCACCCTCAGAGCCTCGTCGCTGTAAACCTCATGGGCGACCACGTCGTGGGCCTGCAGTAAGGCCTGGAGAAACACACAGACACAGACTTAACAAGGGGGAAGCGACGATGATGAGTTCTTGCTGCAGCTCCAGAGGACACAGAGTTTTTAGGACTTCTTGTTTCATAGATTTCTCTAAAGCAGCATCTGGAGCCCCTGGATGTGACTCTATTCTCCAGTCAGACCTGAACACCTGTCATGCACCCCTCTCTCTTCCACAGGTGGATTTTCTGCCTCCTCACACACCTCAGAGTGTTTGACTCGACTCCTCTGACAGCCGCAGACGGCCCTGAGTGACACTTTAACAAACCGGTCTGAACTTCAGAAGACAGCAATCAAAGCCCCACAAAGAGGTACTCTGTCAGTGATTTCCTCACTGTCACACACAAACACACACACACACACACACACACTCTCCAGGAAAAGGGGAGAGCACATCAGAGCAGCAGAGACATGAAGGCGATGGCAGCGTCTCGAGCTCCAACGTCAAACTGAATCAAACACAGAAGGACACACATGAAGTGAAGGATGTGTGTTTGTGAGTGTGTACTAATGAGCGCAGGGTGAAGGGTTAACTGATCCCTGCGGCTCTGAGGGTGTGTGAGAGTGAGTGTGAGACAGCAGAGAGGAAAACAGTGAATCAAAGACAGGATCATTTATAAAGGGAGTGATAATAAAACAGGAGGTGAGATTATTTAGAGATTAACTCAAAACTTTTTATAGCTGTGAATAAAAGCAGATGCCTGAGCTCTCTGACCGTTTGAGTTTTCAAGAAAGACGACATTTAATCACATCTGAGAGCTGAAAAAGGTCAACACAGAGAGAGATTTTCAACAGGGAGTATTTATGCTCTGCAGAAATAAATCTTGATATTCTGCAAACATTTCAACGTTATATCAAACCCTTATTTCCTGCATCATCCTGCATGCATGCATCTTACATGTACCTTTACACACCAAGTGTTTCCTTCTTTAAAGGTAAAAGTATGAACAAGGAGAAGCACACGGAGCGAGAAGTTTTTGTGCTGATATTCCTCATTCTTGACTGCACTTGAAAAACTGAAGTCCAAGCGAGTGTTTATCTTATTTTTAAGAAAATATTCTTATCAGACTAAATATGATTCACCCGAATAGGTCTTATTTCAAGATATTAAAAGACAAAAATGACACCTTAAAATACTTCCAGTTGGGTAAGAAACATTTACTTGTAAACAAACCAAATAAGTCAATTGTATACTCTTTACAAGCAATTCAGACATCATTTTTGTTTTGTAATATCTTGAAATAAGACATTTTTCTGAGTTTTCAGGTAAATGTGGCTCATGTTAAGTCCAGTAAGACAACTTTTACTAAAATAAGACAAAAAAACTTGTTTATACTTCAGTTTTTTGTTGTTACAGATACCCCAAACATGAGCTCTCAGAGGCTGAAAATTTGAAGATCCGTGAATCATTTGAACTTTAAAACACATTAAAATGTGCCCACATCTCTGGTCTGACTCTATCCTGAACCCGTTGGAATGTAGACCAGGTCACCTCCCACCCTGAACCCCCTCCTCCAGGCCTCTGACCCACCACGCCACATCTGATCTGACGTGCCTTACTGACCTCCATCAGCACCTCCCTCCCCTCCTGCTGCTCCCTCTGTTTCCTTTTATTCTCATCAATAACCATCCCTCATTCCTCCTTCTTTACTGTTGATAAACTTTCCTTTTTCTCCCTCTGTTTACACCCTTCATCCTCCTCCTCCTCCCCCTCCTCTCTCTCCTCTGTCCGTCTGATATGGAGCAGCTCTCTGATCAGAGACACTTTAATGCGATGGGATTAACAGGGCGGCTGCTGACAGCCTGGGAGTGACTTTCTTTTGGCTGGATTAACCCTTTCATCACACAGAAACTGCAGTTTCATGCCCGGCATGTTTGTAAAAGTTTGCAGCCTGAATATTTCACGAAGGTAGCTCTAACTGATGTCATTCTGCAGACTGTAAAACCTCTGACTTCAGTGTTTCACTTTTTAGCACTTGTAAACATCAATGAAGTGATCAGTGATGAGTGAATGCAGAGACGGTGTGAGTTACTAAAACAACCATGAGGTCTTCTCCTGAAAAATAAGTCTTCATCAGTTTGTAGCGAGTCTCAGTTTCATTGTAAACAGTAAGTTCCACAGAGGCTTCATTCTGAGCTGTTTTGATCATGTTTAGTGCAAAAAGTTCAGATATTTGTTTAAAAGTTGAGGTTAAAAAGCGCAGCCTGACATGTTAACTTTTCATATTTTGCTGCTTTAATCTTTAATCAACATGAGAAAATCAGTTCAAGCTCAGATATGAAGGTCTGTGTTGTGTTTAGGACTCACCATGAAATGCGGCTGTGTCAGTATCCGTCTGAGTTCCTTCGCTTCGTGGTTCTCGGGATAGCAGGAGATTTCTTCCAGCACCTGAAGACGAGGAGGGAGGGAGAGAAAGGGAAACACCTTCATCAGTTTGATTTGAGTTTGAAACACGTATTCTTCTTCTTCTTCTTTAGGTTAAAATCGCTCCCTGCTGTACCTGCTGCACCTTAGGTCGAAGTGTGTATGACCCAAAAACCTCAGAACACCCCGCCTCCTAAACGCAACAGCCAATGTGAGGCCGACTTCAAGAACCTGGTCCCTCTGTGTCCCCCCTCCTGCAGCCCTGATGGGGTTTGATGTCAGCTCCAGTTATGTATCGCCTGAATGGTGAATGTGGCATTGTAGAGGTGAGGCCTCTGCGTGTGTGTGAGTGTGTTACTGTGATTTGAGAGTGTGTGTGTGTGTGTTAATTTTCTCCTGCTCGGTTCAGCACTCTGACTTCCAGAACTCTGCACCAGGAAATCTTGATTTCATTGCTTAAATATGTCTGATTTCTGAGTGTTGTTAGAGCTACCCATCTTTAAATGACTTTATTGCGTTAACTCTGCGTCTCATGAAGGAGTTTTTGATCCAAACAAAGGTCAAGCACACTGATAGGTGGGTCACACACAGAGTGACAGTGATTAATTTTCCTGCTCACACTTGAGTTATTACTCCAGATAAAACAAAGCAGCTCTTCACAGCTCATTAAGGACGAGGTAATTCACTCTGTTTGATTCTTAATATTATCAATACTGAGGCAGAAGATTTGCTGAATGGGAACCTGCTGCCCTTTAAAGATATGAAAAGTTTTTCTTTGAGCTTTAATTTTTTTTTATTCAGCTCTCTGAGGCCTTAACATTATTATAGAGCATCTGCATTTGTTGTATTCAACAGATCTATGAGTCTTTGTTGTTGTTAGTTTTGCTGATTTGACTCAGAGGAGGTTTGCAGTCTAAAAAGATCAAAAATGATAAGTCTCCCCCTCCGTATCTCCTCCTCTGCTTTTTCCTTCCTCTTTAGCTGTTAGTACAGTGAGTGTCCGGTGTGCGTCGA
Source organism: Labroides dimidiatus (assembly GCA_030710495.1). Taxonomy (NCBI): domain Eukaryota; kingdom Metazoa; phylum Chordata; class Actinopteri; order Labriformes; family Labridae; genus Labroides; species Labroides dimidiatus. Next base: position 14,619,025 of record CM061160.1, read on the forward strand.
TCTCTTACATAGTCCAGATGTTTCAAAGCTCCACTCGCTTCACTTCTGCAGGATCTCTTTATGGAGGAAGACAGGAACAAAGTTAGACTATTGAATGTTTAGATGTCAGAGAAGAAGACGTTAGGAGAGAGAGAGAGAGTCGGGCTACATCCACATTGAGATATTTTCATTCCTAAATACTTATTTCTTCTATGTCCAAAATTCCTGTACAGCCATTTTCAAACCCACACCATCTTATTTAGTAATTAGTTCAACAGTACTTTGATTTTCAATTAATTTCTTAGTCATTATTTTAACTAATGTTTTATTTCTGAAGCTGAAGCTGAAAATTAAACAAATTAAATTTACTTGAATCAAGGAATTTCTCCTTTTTTAAAATACTAAAACCAAATAATTGATTTATACAAAATTCTGAAATAAATTTTATACTTAATTACTGGATGATTGGCCTTTCCTTGTTTTGGACTTGAATCTTAGCTTGTAGGGTCAAAACTTTTGAAAAATTATCTCAGCTCCTGATTGTTCTCGTCAGCCTTGCTCTGTCCTCCTGTGATTGGTCACTCCCCTGTCATGTGACTCCTTACAAGAAGTAAACAATTTTAAGAAGTCAACACTGAGAAGTTTTATTTCAGTACTCCTTGTTCTTTATTTTAAATAATAACACATCAGTGTGGATGCAGCCGGAAGCCCCGCCCTCTCCTCTTACCATTAATCTGATTGGTGAACGAGCTCAATTGATGTGATTAGTTTTTCCAGCCAGGAGGACTTCAGGTGTCAGTTTGAAGGTTAAAGAAAGCGAGTTAATGCAGACAGAAAGACGCTCCGTGGAGGTTTGAAGCATCATATGATGGTTAGTGAGACCAGAGATGCACAAGAAGCTGCTCTGTGATTGTCTCAGAGCTTTTAAGTGTCAGTTAACAAGAATCAGCAAAGTGAAGCAACAGGAAGAGGAAGAGGAAGAGGAGGATGAGACTCAAGAGGCACAACTGAGACTAAATGATGAATTAGTCCGATAAAGCTTTGAAACGATTCATAAGCCTACATCTCTGAATAATATTCTTGTGATGTTAAAAACAGAAAATGACACTTTGAGATGTTTAACTTTTCAACTTTTGGATTTTTTTTCTTTTTACATCATAGCTGCTTTTATTTTTTGGTCCTTTCTGCAGACCGCCATAAAACCTATAAAAATCACCCTGATGATATAAAAATCTTCAGTTATGACACTTAAAGAATTTTCCCTATATAAATCTGTAGAAACGTCTGAAAACACTTAAAGATGGAAAATATGAACCAGGCTCTGCAGCCGACTCTCAGTTTGTTCATTAAGCAGCTCTCTGCAAACCAAAGCCTCATAAAACACAGTTACAGGCTCCCTCTGTCTGAACACACACACATTCACACACACACCCTCTCTGTTCATTTTAATTAGTCCTTAAACAAAGCACACAGAGTCCACATCCAGTCTTGATCCCTGCATCCAGGCGTAAACACATAACACATAAACTAACACACTGACGGTATCCGTGTGTGTGTGTGTGTGTGTGTGTATGTGTGTGTGTGTGTGTGTGTGTGTGTGTGTGTGTGTGTGTGTGTGTGTGTGTGTGTGTGTGTGTGTGTGTGTGTGATAGATAAGATAAACTCACTCACTCTCATTCTTATACACACACACACACTCAGAGAGCAAACAAACTCTGAGGTCACTGGAATTTGAAATGAAGCAAACAGAGGACTCAATAACTGAACATCAATAATTAATAATTCAATTTCTTTCTCTTTGTTTTGGGTCGATAGAATTTCAGTTTTGCTGTAAACAAAAGAAAAGTCGGGTGGTATAGTCTTAGTTATTTTCTCTTTGGATGACTTTAAGGCGCTCCAGTTCTTTTATGAACAAAAACAAACTCACTCTACATGTATAAATACTCTTTTCCAGTCTTCTTCTCTTCATCTTTTAAATTTCTGTAGCATTTTATTAAGGTGTCATTTTCAGTAACAGAAAGGAAACTTTGATTTATTTCTTTTTAACCCGGTGAAATCACTGGTATAAAAAAGTTCTGCAGAAATATGACTCAAAGTATAATTGCTTTGTTCACCTTTGCTTCAGCTTGAAAGCTGTACTCCTGCCGCGCCGTGTAAATGTAAGAAAACTAAACCTTAACACTCTCCGGGTTTGTCAATATTTCCCAAACTGACAAAAAATGACTTCACCAGAGACTCCCACCGAGTTTACAGTGAAAGAATTTCTTATTACATTTCTCTGGTGCTCCCTCAGGTTAATAAACTTGCTCTAAAAGCAGATTTCATGCACAAGCCTGAAGATCAGAGCGATCTGAGGATAATCACGTTTCAAAAAGAGCAAGATGGGACGAATGTGCAGAAATAATACACGAGTCAGGAGGTTTTAAAGCTTCTTCTTTTTCAGTCCTAACATCAGACACACACTGAGGACAGAGAATTTGGATTCTGCAGGTCAGTCCTGTGGTTGTGTGCCCCCAACCCCATCCCCGAACAGGTGAGCAAAGCTTCAGGGTGGATTAATGCACAGTTTTAATGACAGTTTGAAAGACATAAAGCAGCAGCGAGAGAGTCTGTTATCTTCACAGAGATTAAAGTCAGGTGGTTGCATGAGGACAAACATGTAGATCTGTGTGTGTTAGTGTGAAGGAAAGGGTGTGTGTGTGTGTGTGTGTGTGTGTGTGTTTACCTCTTTGGCTCTCTGCACGGCATCACTGGGAGGGTTTCTGATCGACGGGGACGACTTGGTGTTGATCTTATCGTAGAGCTAAAAGAAAAAGAAAATCCTAAGTCAGAAGAATTTTGAGCAAGACTAATTGAAGCAGCTTCTGGATGAAGAGGTGTGTAAGAAGTTGTGTGTAAAGGGTCATTCTGGTCACTTTAAAGCCTAATCTTAGTTTACTATATGTGAGTTTGAATGTACATCCTCAGATCTGTTATTTCTGTCATTTGAGGGCAAACCACTCCTTTCTTGCCTTCTTCACAAAAAGAAAGAGTTTTCTCTTCAGTCTGACACACAGAGCCTGTTTATAAAATCACAGCTGACTAATAAACCGAGCTGACTGCAGCGTCTGTGAGGCCGAGTCAGAGACACGTGTGGGAGGATTTCAGACGTTTGGGAGACAAACTGGCCCTGAGACGCAGAGACAGCAGCTGTGAGATCAAACCACAGCTCAGCCCCGGTTTATTTCTTTTATTTAACTCAACTTTTCTCATTCTAAAGGTTTAAAGATGAGGCGATGAGAAACTCCTCTGCTGTATTTTCACATGAGCTGCTGCAGAGGACAGGCTTAGTGTTTGTCTGAGGATGTGTGTGTGTGTGTGATGTATTCAGAGACAGACAGAGACACGCACACAGCCTCTGTACCAGACTGTTCAATGACACACTGAGGCTCTGAACACTTCTTCTGTTCTCCACTTTCATGCCAACAACAACAACAACAACAACAACAACAACAACAACAACAACAACAACAACAACAACAACAACAAGGATGACGGACAGACAAGGAGAAATGGGGAAAAAAGCCTGATTTAAAAATCATTTAAAAATCAAGATCCAGATCTTTTAATCCACTTTGACTGAGGTTTAACTCACATTAACATCCAAGGAGTGCTATAAAAGTGACTTGCATTTAAGATTAATAAACAGAGGAAAATATGAAAAGATGAATCCCTGATCTGTAAATTATCATCTGAGGGTTTTCGCTATCTAAATTTTTAAGAAACAATGTGAGTCTGACTGCAATCCCATCTGCAAAATCACCAAACACTTAAAAACAAAACACATTCCTTGTGTGTTTTCAGTATCTGTAACTTCTGCTTGTGCATTTGACTTTGAAGCAGGTGCTTCTTGTTAACCCCTTTCTTAAAAAAGATCTTTCTATCCAGTCATCCTCAAATTCAAAATCTAGGTCAGACTTGCCAAAATCACCCGGCTACTGGATGTAAAACATAAGTCTCTGTCTTCAAACTTGGCCCTTTTACAGTCCAAAAAACAAGTACGTTACCTCATCTTCCACACTCTTTTCATTCAGTAATAAGGTGACCCACACAGTGCCCCCTAGAGGCCTGGTGCACATCTCCTGAGGTGACTGGATTTGCAGCTGTTTCCTTGTTGTTTGCCTTAATTCAGCATTTTTATCCCCAGTGTGGTTTTTCAGGACTGTCGCACATGCTTTTGTATAGGCATCATGTGTGAATCTGCAGTCTGTCTCTTCTTACAGGAAATAATTGAGCCATTGCAGCCCATCTAGCCCCTTTCACCACCTTACACTTGGGTTCTTTTTGTCTTTCTCCTGTTTTGTTGTCTGCTGTGAGAGCCAGCCTGACATTATGCTGATTAGTGCACAATGATAAGTGAAGTTTGTCCACTCTAACTGAGCTGCACTCATAAATATGACAGTAAATATGATAAAACCTCTTCCTAACAGACAGTAAACAAGCAAATCAAAAGCAAAGAGCAGAACCACTTCCAGGATACCAAGCACGCTGCAGGGCAGAAAGGTAATGAGCCTGTTTTTGTTGCTGCTGGGATTTCTCTCTGCATTTTTAATACTATTGCAACACAATTGTCAAAACAGAGTGGAAAAACATCTTATTAGGCCTGAGATCAGGCTAAGATCCCAGTATATCTCAATCAGAGAAATCCTCGTGCAGCTTTTTAAAAGCGTCTGTTAGCTCTGCAGACGTCCTGATTTAATTAAGAGATTTTACTTTTTGTTTGTTTGAATTAAGAGTTTGGCTCCTTTTATCCAACAGATTTTCATATTTTTGCTTGAAAATTGCAAATTATCAAGAGCAAATTCTGTGCAGCTGCTGAAACACTTTGAGTCCCTTGTGTCTGTGATGTGGTTTTTATGGAGCCCGCTGATTGTTTTGATGTGAAGAAAGGAAAACTCTGAGTGAAGTGGTTTCTATTACAGGTTTTAAATGTGGAAAAGCTTCTTAAAAGCATCAACTAATGCGGTAAAACACAAGCGTTCTGTTTCTGTAAAGTGATCTGTCTGTGTGATTTTTGACAAGCATCCAGACGGAGACGATGATGCTGCTCTGACCTGAAAACTGGCCGGCACACAGACGGAGGAGCGGGAGATAAAAACGCATCGTGGGTGAAAATATGGAGGAAAAACTGATTTTCTTTCATGAGGAGAATGATGATGATGCATCCCCCCCACTGAGAAACCACCAGAATAAAAACCAAGGAGGCCTGTATCTCAAGTGTGTGTCATGTGCATAAACACACACACACACACTCTTCAGGGAAGCCTTATAAGCATACAGAAACAAAGCAGAGTCTGAAGACTGAATCAGTACGTGTCATCCCACATGCTGTCTGCACACACACACAGATTCCCTTTAGATAGAGGAGCTGTCAGCATCTTTTTCCTCTTTGTGCAGAGTTCAACAAAGAGGATCTGATCTCTAAAGACCTTCGTTATAAAAACACACCTGTAGAAAGAATCTGCAGGACAGTCAAACAGAAATGTTCACCTGATGCTGAGAGAAGAAGCATCATCTCAGGTGTGCAGATGTTTAACATTCTGACAGATAAAAACTTGTTTGCATCACACCTCAGCAGCCGACAGCTACTAGAGCTCGCTCTGTTTCCAACACAAGAGGCTGTTTGATCGCCTAATTTTCCGATTAGTGACGAGTAAATTCAGACATCTCCTCCTTCAGGGTAACTTTTTTTTCTGCCTCTCTCAGCACTGCAGCCCGAGGAGCTCCGGAAACGAGCTCGGAGGATAAACAGAAACACAAACGCAGCTCATTACACACGTCAAACGCCAGAAACAACCACCAGGGGAAGACTTCAAATCAGCTGGAGGCATCTTTTGACAAAATACTCTTCCTGCAAACACATCAGAGAGAACACACACACATACACACACACATACGCACTCACACACGCACTCACCCAGAGGAGAGGAGGAAGTGGTTTGTTAAAGAGATGAGAAAACACGAGTTATCAGACGCACGAGGCTCCATCCACTTACTGTTGACAGGATTTCTGCAGAGTGATGGAGGTTTGAGCTGGATGTGAGCAGCACCAAGGCCGACAACAGCAGCCATTGTTGCTCCCAGACCCCGACCCCCCCCCTACACACACACACACACTCCCTTCACACACAGACACACACCCAGAAGGCCTGATGTGAAACTCAAGCTGAGAAAGAGACATCTGTAGCTCCCCGCACCCTCTGTCACAAACACACACACACACACACACACACACACACACCTCTTTTTTCTTAAACCGAGCTGTTTTAAGGTCTCTGTAGCTCCCTGCTGACCTGCTTCTTGGAACCTTTTGAAGAAAGAAACTGAACTAAGCTTGTCTCTGCAAACATCTGCAGGAGCTTATCGATTCTGAGATGAAGTGAAATGAAGAAGCAGCCTTGCATCATGCTTACATCGCTTCACAGTGGAGGAAGAAATCATACTTAAAAAAAACTCCTGATCTGTGTCTTATCAGATCCCTGCAGAGGAGGACATCACCGTGATACATACCACAGTGGTTTGCAGAGCTGTCTCTGTTCCAGCTCTGAGCCTGATGTTTGGACTCTGCATCAACTTGATCAAAGCTTTGTGTCACAGATTCAGTTTATGACACCAGACTGTTTAAGTACTTCACTTGAGAGCAGCAGTTGGAAATTTAAACATCCTCATGTCAGGTACCTGCAGCCTCACAAACAGGATCTCATTACAAGAGGTCAAACAAAAGAAGTTCCAGACTCTTAAAAATGACTTCAAAGAACCAGAGGAGACAGAAGATGACTGATGCAGGAACGCAAGAGTGAAAGTTGCGACAAAGACGCTGCAAGTCTTAAACCTGGGGTTACCTGGTAGCTTTTCTGGTTAAGCATACACCCCCTTTAGTCTCTGCGTGCATTCATCCTCTCTTTTCACAAAAGAAGAGGTCAAGATTTACAACCACAGTCTACACCTGCATGCATCCTTTTTCCTCACGAGATCCAACGTGTAGAATAAAATAATCCTGCAGTTATTTAACAGGCTGTAATTCTGATGGATCCTCTACTTTAAACGACTCAAATGTTGCCTAATGATCTATTTATTTTCCACATCCTGCCGACAGATCTGCTGTTAAACACTCAGAGATGGAAAACAGAGACTAAACGATGCTCAAAGACTCTAAACAAACTCGTCTGGGAAAACTCCCCTGCCTGCTCAGATTCTGTGACCCAATATGGCGATCTGCAGACAGACAGACACGCAGACAGACATGCAGACAGACAGACAGCTCAGAGGTGCAGATGCAGCTGAATTAGACAAGAAGCTTCAAGACACATCTGAAAACAACTTGACCTTTCTCCATCGCCCGCAGAGTGATGAGCATCATCATCATCTTAAGAGCTATTTGTGACTCCTGCCTCACTAAATCTGAAAATCCTTATTCAAAGATGACTTTATTATTCAAAGCAGAAAAATGGAAATCTAAAATTTGCACAAGATTTTTTTTGGGAGGGATAAATATTTGTATAATTATTTTCCTGCAGCTCTTGATACAACGTGCTGTTAATGTAGATGTTGCTCATGGCTGCAAACAAATGTCTCTGCTGCAAATATTAATGTAATAACTTCTGTTTGCAGACTCCCTATAGAGCTTTATGCAACTTTTAACAAACAAATCACTGTTCTGATCCATAAATTATTAATATAGAAGACATATATTTACATTTTGAAGCTGGGTTATGTTTTTTTGGCTTTTATTTTGATAGGACAGCTGAAGAGAGACAGGGAACATGGGGAGTAGAGAATGGAGAAGACGTGCAGAAAACCAGATGAACCATTATTTTTGTGTGTGTGTGTAGGTGTGTGTGTGTGTGGGCGTGTGTGTGTTCGGAGCTCACATCCAGCAGGGTGTGTAGATGCTGGTCCTGGAAAACACTGTGGAGGAAATCCAGATCCTTCTCACTGCAGTCTGTGAGCGCGTGGATCTCCTCTAAACTGTCCAACACCTGAGACACAGCACCTGTATGACCATAAACACACACACACATACACACCCAAACACATCCATCAGCCATCTCCAGGTGGTGTGTTCTCTGCATTGAGCATACACAGATACGTTGATCCTGTCCGTCCCAAAAATAAGCTTTTGTAAAAAACGATAAAATAGAATGAAGTCACTGAGGAACGAATGAACAGAAACAAACATTCATCACCAACATGGGGAGAAGCAGAGGATACCTACGTTCTGCTGCTAGAAGTCCTAGCAGGCGGGAGGCATTAACAGAAACAGAGAGTTTGCAAATGAACAAAGGTGTTAAGATGCAAATGAAGACAGAGGAAAGCTCTCTCATCAAACTCATCTGTAATATTTCAGATACAAGCAGACTTGTCTTTAGAAACATTTCTGTTAATTTAAATCTATTAATATAATAAATCAGTGGGCTTTTTACATTTGTCTCACCGTGTTTGAGGTGAAACTAACAGACTGTGGATATAGACAGGGTGTTGTTGGTTTGTGGTTAAAAAAAAGAGAGAGAAAGCAGAACTTCAAAAAAAACAACAACAAGAAGAGAAGAAACCAGAGGAAGGAAGTGTGATGGAGGAAGTGTCGCTTGTGAAAGTGAGGCATGTGAGTGTGTGTGTGTGTGTGTGTGTACCTGAGGAGGTGGGATCCTCGGAGAAGTCGTGGATCTCCTCGGGAGGGTCGCCATAGAACGAATTAAACTTGTGACTTGAGACTGCAGCAAGAACGGCGCCCTGAAACACAACGTTTGGACATTTATGCACCAGAAAAATTACGTTTTAACTGTTATTTCACAGGAATGTGTGTGTGTGTGTGTGTGTGTGTGTGTGTGTGTGTGTGTGTGTGTGTGTGTGTGTGTGTGTGTGTGTGTGTGTGTGTGTGTGAAGGTGCGGACCTTGAGCTTCCTCCTTGAGTTGAACTTCCTCAGCTGCTCCACGGTCTCTGGCAGGTGGATCTTGTAGGCATACCTGTCCCTCTCCTGAGAAATCAAACAGAAAAAGAAAACTTCTTATCCTGAAAAGCATTAAAGAGACAGTCTGCAGATTTTTACACACACAAAGATCACTCAGGGGAGCCCTGGTCAGTTAAAGTTTGGGATTTGATTTACTCAAATTATTCTAATTGATGCCCTGTTTCAAAACCATAAAAAGGTCAAATGTTTGGATCCACGCTTACAAGTATCTAAACAAACCATATGAGGTTCTGTCAGATCTCTACGGACAATCTTGCAGACATGTTTGCAAGAACAGTGTTAAGAACCAGAGTTACTGAATTACTTTGGGTAGAAAGACATCGTCTTTATAGATGTTGAAGACAACTTTCATTGCATGCAAATAACTTTCTTTATTTCCCGTCTTTAGCAAAAACTAGTATTCAATATCTGCTTGAACAGCTGACTGTGTTGTTGCTTTGTTTCAGGAAGCTGTTGAGGAAGTTCTGTCATGTGGTGAGGAAGAAACATGCAGATGTCTGAAAGACAAATTTCTGGTTGTAAGAGAAAAAGCTGAGATGGAGGTTAACATGTTTGAACTGTGGTCTCGTTGCCTGTGTGAGGCTGAGATGAGTAATCCTCTCTCTGTATTCAGGTTTAAAATAAAGGCTGTGAGATCAACACTGCACCGCAGAAAGAGCTTAATGATGCTGTTCAAACTGGACTCAATCTTCACTTACAGAAAACACACTTCAGGTTCTGAGCTCAGAGTTTAAAGCAGCATTGTGAGCTCTGTTCTCTGTGTTGAGTGATGTGTCGCTCGTCTCTCAGTTGAATTGTCAAATGTTCACGTTAAAGCATTGCTCTATCAGCGTCAGCAGGAGACAGCACAATAAAAGCTTCTGCTGGCATCAGTAACACCTCTGTGTCGCCACTCGCTGTCAGTGTTTCCTGTGTGAAAAGATCTGGCACCATAGACTGATCACTGCTGCATGGTTTTAATATTCAGCATGAGCCTCAGTAAGTTTCACCTAAATTGATTCTTATATGCATTTTGCTCTGCAGATAAACCTCACATATAAATCTTTTATTCATTCTGTTACTTTTGTGTTGCAACCCGGGGCTGTGAAATGACCAACTACAGATGGCTGCATCAAAGAGATCCATGTTAAAACTTTACAGCAGAATTGAAAACATGGGGGTGATTTCTGATTGCTCTGAGTTACCTTGAGCCAGGGGTGGTTCAGGGCCTCATACACGGTGATCCTCTCAGCGGGATCCAGCATCAACATGCGTCTCACCAGATCCTTGGCACTCTCTGAGATTTGGCCCCACTGACGAGGATTCATCTGCACACAGACACACACACACACACATCACAGGAATATAACAATTTCTGCAAAGATCTTGAACTCAGATTTCTTCACATCCACAGTGACCTGGTCTGAGAGCTGCATCCAACTCCTCACCTTGTACTTTCCTTTGCAGATGGCTTCAAACAGACGCTCCTTGGTGCCGTAGAAAGGCAGACACCCTGAGAGGAGGATGAAGAGGATGACCCCGCAGCCCCACACATCCACAGGTTTACCATACGGCTCCCTCTTCACCACCTCAGGGGCCATGAAGTGGGGGGTTCCCACTCGACCTACAGGCACACAGACAGATGCTTTTATTATATCTCTCACTGGAAAAAGGAAGTGTTCAAAACGAAGATAAACCTTTCTATTCCTGATTTTGGTGACCTGAAAGCTCTCCCTTGCAAATGAAACACTTACTGAGAATTTAGAACTATATAAATGTTTTTTTTCCCACGTAAGAGGAGTATAACGTCTGAAACATGGTTGACAAAAACGCAGAGGACGTCCTCTTGTACTTTTCTGTTCACATTACCTCCAGCCACAAGTCCTGACTCTCCGAGCTGGATGGCGACTCCGAACCCCCCCAGCTTCACGGGAGCCGAGTTCTCTTTGGACGCCAGCAGCACACAGTGAGGCTGAGAACCAGAAGAGACAGACTTGTCATTTTAATGCTGGTTTTCTGTTAATTAAAAAGCAACACCCTCCTATAAATAACGAGTATCACATGTGCACGACACACCCAAACCCCCAAACCAACACCCAGCACGACCACACACACGAAAACACATCACTGTGGGAGGATCACAGGAGAGTTTGAGAATCTGTGTCTGAAGCAAAATAACAATCTGATTTAGATGCATTTATGGAGAAATGGAGGGAGTGGTCAAGGAGAAGTAAATCAATCTGCAAATTGAACTGTTAGAAACAGGAAATTATAACATGACCCGTGTCTCCTGCTGTATTAATCAATATCTATCTCATAACCCAACAATGTATCGCTAAATCGTTCAACATGCTTTTGATTTCTTTTGAAACCCTCAGGGCTCTTTTCATGTTTACTTTGGTGATAAGAAATTTCTCACGAGTTATGACACCTGTAAATGTAAATGAGGCTTTGCATGACTGCAAATAGACAAATAACCACCGCAGGGTTTCTGTTTTTATTTGTCTTTTTGAAGGGACTGAGCTGGCTGGTAAACTGGTCACACAAACTTTTTTACAATCTCCTCATCGTGAGGTTAATATTTAATGCACAACATAATGGACATCATGAGCTTTACGTTGATTTTCCAGCTATTTCATCTCTATCCAGTTATTTCTGCCATCAGGGTTGAGTCATCCTCCTGTGCTGAAAAATAATAGTGCTGCAGTTCCACGAGTGTCCACTTGAGGCTGCTTCCATTAGTTAGTGAGTCCCTATAGAGCTCCATGTTAAAACTTTACAGCAGCATAAACATGTTTACTGCCTGGCACAGAAGCAGTTTTGGTCTCTTAAGCTCATTTTTTAATTTACGCTACTGTGCGGCGCTGAATTTTAAAATAACTCAACTGTTTACATAGATTAAATTTCATAACGCCCTCTAAGAAACCACATGGGGGTTTTCCAAATGGGTCACCACATTTGAGCTACGTTTTCAGGTTTTATATCGTCGTCCACAATCAACATGTACATGACACATTACCCACATTACTCTTTCTGCATAAAACTACATAAATAAGAAAGATGATAACACCATGACACTAATGCTCAACACATCTGAAAAAACTGTTAAAAAATGTTCCTCCATCACAGTAACTGTTTTTTTTTATGTGTGATATTCTTATTGACCAGCTGCTCCTGTGTTCTCAGAGATTAAATTACTGCTGCTTCGACTGGGTTTGGTGAATTTTCATGTTTCTGTTTTAAATGTTTCAGTCAGGTCCGTGTTCGTAAGGGTCATTGTAACCACTCACTTTCCAGAATGTTGTTCCAAAAGCTGAAGCAATCTTCTGGAGCAACTCCAGGACATTTTGTCCCTCTTCAAAGCCCTGGTATTTGTCTATTCTAAAAGCATGTCCAGCTGTATTATTTCTGTTTTATAATGAACCAAAGACTTCTTTAAAGAGTCAATATGACACCCATGATTCTCTGTCTGTAGCAGCTGCAGAGTATCATGGCAGGCAGTTAAACTTTTTTTCTGATGTTTCTATTTTGGGAGCGTTTACTTCACTCAACAGACATTTCCAGGTTATAATCAGAGCCCAGAGTAGAAAACTTATTGTGCACAACCAAACTCTGAACATCCCGTGATCCCTCCGCTCTCCTCCCTGTGTGTAATCAGAAGGTCTAAGCCCTGCCTCGTCTCTGAGCTCAGCAGAATGGAAAGAGGGGGGTGACCACAGCTTTGAGTTCTCTCTCTACTACATCACCACAGTCTCACTTCAGCATTTCTCTGCTCCAGCACCGCATCAGGGGAGGGCACGCTCCTCTCAGAGAGGAAACAAAAGTCAGAAGCAGACCTCAACACAGGATTATCTTTATATAGCGACACAGAGAGGCAGAGCGGCTGAAAGTTGGCAGAGAAGATGCAGCAAAGTTTGGATAGTTTTTCCGACATGTTAAACTCCAGGGACTACAACGGAGGAGGGGAATAAAGGACTGCAGGAACCCAGGTGAGATATGGTTTTAAATGTTTATTAGTAATATTTCCAGAGTGTCAGAAATTTAGATTCTATTTGTTAGACTGTCTGAAAGATGAGAGCTGCATGAAGAGCAAACTCTCGCTCTGATCTTTTGATAAAAAACTACAGCTTGAGCTTGTTGTGACAGCACCCTACACACCACAGTCCATCTGAAATGTTTGTTTTTTTTCTTGACACCATATGCAGGGCTGAGAATCAGACACCACCATGACCAGAAACGCCTCAACCACACCTGCCACCGTCCAGACTCTGAACACTTCTCTTTTTTCCGTGAATTTAACAGTGACCCCACAGACGTGTGTGGATTACAATGCTCTTCAAACCCTGTTGGCGGTGCTCTACTCTATAATTTTTGTCCTGGGACTCATTGGAAACCTTGTGGCTCTGTGGGTTTTCTTCTGTGTTCACTCAAAGAAAAACTCAGTGCGGGTGTTTCTCATTAATGTAGCATTCGCGGACTTGCTCCTGGTGGTTTGTCTGCCATTCAGGATTTTGTACCACAGCCAGGGGAACGTTTGGAACCTCGGCCCCACCTTGTGTAAAGTGGTTGGAACCCTTTTCTACATGAACATGTACATCAGCGTCACACTGCTAGGGCTGATCAGCGTGGATCGATACCTGAAGATCCACCGTGGAGCAGGGGTGCAGCACAGGCTGAGGTCCACCAGGTTGAGCTCTGTCATTTGCGCGGTGGTCTGGATCCTGGCCTCGGCTTTGTGTCTGACAATCCTGCTGTCAAAGAATCACTCCCAGCAGGACAGGTATGTGCGTGTTCTCTGTGTTTTACTGAAAATGGGATTCCTCAGGGCAGCATCCTCGGACCACTTAAGTTCTTATGTGCTAACATTTGGAAATACCTGAATAAATCATCAAGCCATGAGGGATTTTCAGCAATGGTTTCTGAGGATATTTGGCATATAGTGTTTACATAAACAGAGAGGAACCTGGTTATTCATGTTAGATATTTGTTCTGGTTTCTGATTAAAAACCATTGCCTAAATAAAATAGAATAGAACAGAGTGTACTTTTTGAATCACCTAAGGGAACAGATAGATTCTTTGCAGATAGATTCATATCACTCTTAATCAAACTTGAGTGGATTAGTTTGTTTTAACAGTTGCTGTTTCTTGTTCCCAGGTGTTTCCACTACAGGACGCTCCATAAAACAAAGTGGAAAGCCTACATCAATATCTTCCTCGTGGTCGTATTCTGGCTTGTCTTCGTCTCCCTGGTCGTTTCATATGGAAAAATCGCCCTCAAGCTTCTGAGAACCTCACAGGAGAAACCGGACCTACCCAACGCTCACCACTACACCCGCTCAGCCAAGAAGTCCTTCTTCATCCTCTTTCTCTTCACCTTCTGCTTCGTGCCCTATCACATGGTCAGGGTGTTCTACATCACAACACAGATTACAGACACTTCCTGTTTCTGGAGAGGCGTAGCGGATAAAGCCAACGAGGTGGCTCTGCTGTTTTCTGCTCTGAACAGCTGCCTGGATCCTGTCATGTACTTCCTGCTGTCGTCCTCGGTGAGGAAGGAGGTGCTGCGTTTGGTGAGCAATATGTTCAGAGTGCGAGATGCTCCTGTGGTCAGCGGGAGCAGTTCGACGGCTGAGTTGGACAGCAAAAGGATGGACAGGAGACAGTCAAAACTGGTTTTCTCAGCAATACTTTGAAGGAGAAGGATGTGACGATGAAACTCCATTAGCGAGACACCAAACAAAGCACAGAGGAGAGCAGGAGGAGATACCTTCATCCCTGCATGTGTCTTAAAGTCAAAACTGCAAGAGTTGACTATTATGGAAAATAGAGAACAAACACAGCCACAGCCTGTCATGGTTATATCTGGATGGGTTAGAACTGTTCTGAAATGTAAAATTTAAAATTATTTAATAAAATATAGTAAAATGTTTAAAAAGCACATCCCGAGTGTCTTTGCAGTTATATTGGCACAGAAATGTCGACCATTTCACTATAAAGCTCCAAAACATCAATTTAACAGTCACCACTTCAGTAATCTTTAACTTTCTAAGCTGAAATTGACATGTTACCAACCTCATAAATAAAAACCACAGAGTGAAAGAATACAGGAACTACTGTTCCTTCAGTCTCTTCTCTAGCGGGACACAAATACAATTATTATCTAAAATTAGAGTTGGAAATATCTTCAAGTAGTAATTAAGAATAAATCTGTAAATGTCTGTCAGCTCAATGTGTCAAAACATTTTGTCATCTTTGCTGAAAAATCTATTTTTTACTGTGTCAAACTTCAAGGCACTTCCTTTTTTAAAGCAGGAAACCACTCTTCAGGGACATGTTGTGACCGATCTGTTTTCTGATGGCACGGGGTCAGAGGTAGTATAAAGAGGGGCTGATCTGCTCTGTTTCAGGTTTTACATCCTACATCTGATAGCACAAGGTTACAGCTCAGACGCTTTTCACATTTGACAAGCGTCTGTTTTTGTAAACCTTCATTTTGGCTACTGTCTCTTTAAGACCTCACATTCCAGAAGCTTTTGAATACTCAGATTTTTTATTAACTTATAGATAAAGGAAGAACTAATGCAACTACTATTTCATCTTTAATAACTTCCCACTGTTTTTATCGGTGCCTGGCTACATAACCTTACTCCAACCACATGATGACTGCAGCTTGTTTGAGAAATGAAGAATTCGTGACTGCATTAAATAGCAAAAGAAGAAGAAGAAGAAAACATCAGTAGCAACAGTTTTTGTACGTATATCCCAGTTTATTTATTTACTAAAAAGTTGTTTATATTGCAATACCAGTCCAGGCTAATATTGTGCAGCCCTTGCATTTGTGCTTTCTTTAATTTTTTTAAAATCTGTTTGGTTGTTTATTGGATAAAATGTGTTATAATCTGATATAAAGGAGTCACTATGTGCTCTGACTCAATGCAACATTTATCACAGTTTTACCAACCAAGGAATCATCTGCTTATTAAGGAGAATTAACAACCACATTTGTTCAGAATAAAGAAAATAGCTAAATAATGTTAAAACATGAGCAAACAACCACAGCAGTAGCAGTAAAGTCCTGCATTAAAACAGGAGGATAAATAATTTAATATTGGGAAATAAAAAAAGAGGAACATTTTTTACCACCTTGAATCACAGGAGAATATTTCCTCAGTCGGATTAAGCACTGTCTCTGTCAGTGCTGGACTTAAACACCACAGTCTCAGTCTGATTCTCAGCTGGAGCTGGAACAGCTGGAACAGCAGCGCCCCCCAGAGGCAAACCAAACAGTGGAGCGTTCAGGGACATGCAGATGTGTAAGTATCACTTCTGTATAAATGATGAGGAGGAGAGAGAGACGAGTTCGACTGCATCTCAGGAAACAAGTTCATTTGTCATATTTTGAAGCCTTTCACCTTTCACCTATGTCCTTAATCTGCTTTTCAAGTTTTCTTTCTCTTAGTTTGAACGGCGACCTCACCTTGACTCAAGTTATCGTATGTGAAAAGGATCAGGATTATATATTCTGTTCATCTTTTGTATAAAACTTTTTTCATGCTGTCTCAAGATTTTTTGTCATCATGGACTCAGTGAAGAAATAAAGTGTACATTAGCTGCAAACATTTGCCTCATTATCTAAGAAATGATGATGCATGCTGCACAGCAAAGCTCAGTAAAACCTCATGCTAACTGGACCACCACAACTTCTCAGCTTCTATATTTTCTGCTGCACTAACAGAGTAGAAAGCTGAACTGAGGAAGCATAAAAACCATGTAGACTATACTTCAAATACAGAACAGCAGCCACAAAAACCTTTAGTGTGAAAGCAAGCAGGAAGTAACAAGGTGGTAGTTTGTTGGTCTGTTAGTTTAATCTGAGAGACTTCATGTCGTCCATTTGTTTGAGTGATCATCAGAGCTCCTGTAAGCGGTATGTATGATATTAACTCATCTTTAAGATTAAGCTAATGTGCCAAAATGTGCATTTTATTAGCAGATACAAATTTAAATAAGTGCAGATCATAGTGCGTAATCATTTTAGTACAAGTATAAAAAAGAACACGGATGATTAAATATAATGTCATGCTAAGAACATGCAGCAAAAACTATCAAACTTAGGAGTAAGTGTTTGATTTTTTTTTTTTTACAGGATTATATGATAAAAGCAGCACATTCAGAGAAGAAGAGCTTCTCAGAGGAACAGGAAAATCGAAGGAAGTCGAAAAGGTGGTGTTCACATGTAAGTTTAATGAAACTACAAATATTAAGTGCGTGTGACCGACATTAAAAGAGGAAAAAGGGAAACATGTAGGATGTCAACACTTCTCTGTACTCATGTGTGTAAAATGTGTTTCTGTGTTGTTCTGGAGGGGTTAATGACAGACAGTTTGTCTCTTCACTTCCAGTTGTCCTTCACGTCAAATGGAGCTCACATCAAACTCTCCCCCTGATAACATTTCCTCCTCCATCCTCTGCCCCACTGCTGCCACGCTCTTCTTCATCCCTTCCACCTACACCCTCCTCTTCCTCATCGCTCTCCCAGGAAATGCTCTCTCTCTGTGGGTGTTCTGTCGCTGTATCCCATCTGTCTCCCCTGTTCATATTTATCTGTCTCACCTGAGTGTCTCCAACCTCATGTCGTCCCTCACCATGCCCTTCCTGGCAGCGTACTACGCCCAGGGTTTCCTCTGGCCTCTGAGTGGCGTTCTTTGTCGGGTTGTCTTGCGTGTCATCACCCCACAGCTCCACATCAATATCTACATCAGCCTCATCATCCTCACTTTGGTGGCGCTCAACCGCTTCGCCGTCCTCATCCAGCATACCCATGCCCCTCGTCCGAGCACCTGTGCCACCCTGCTGCCTCATGGATTTTTCATCTGCCTCACAAGAACCACCTTTGCCAGCCGGGTGTGTGCAGCTGTGTGGGTTTTGGCAGTTGGAGGCATCGTACCAGTGACGGTTTACTACGCTGTGAAGGAAGCTACAGCAGAAGAAGATGAAGATGCAGAAGGAGGAGGAGTGGGGGTGTGTTACAGCCCGCCGGTGGAGCTGGGCGGAAGGCTCTCTGCTACATTGGCTGTGGCTCTGATGATCCTGTTCTATATGTTCTACCTGCTGGTGCTGCTGTGCTACATGACCGTGCTAAGACACATCAGACACTCCCAACGCAGCACTACTGTCCCCACATCCCACATCCTGCTGGGACGGGTGTTCCGAAACATCGTAGTCATCCAGGTGAAGAAAAGATCTACTTTACTCCTACAACCACGTTCTTTGAACTTAACATCCATTAACAATTCCCATTTTTTGGATCATGAAATCAGAAACGTTCATCTTTCTTTTGTCACGTTGTAACTCTTCTTTCTCTCTCCTCTCTCAGGTTGTTCTGTCCGTGTGTCTTCTCCCGTATCACATCTTCAAATCCATCTTTATCTCTCTGGTGTATTATCAACATGAGCCAACTTTCTCACTTGAACACAACACCTGCCATCCACTCTCCACTGTCATAGAGGTGAATGGATTTTATCTTCAAGGAGAAGTTGAGAAAATTTAGGATTCCTGCATGCGTTAAAAAGTACAAAAGCTGATGATAAACTGCATCTGAGGTCACATTTTTTACTAAAAGCCGGCATGAATGAAATAATTGCTGCTGAATTCACAAACATGTCCACACACTGCAAATAACGTGAACATTTCTGTCTCTTCCTCCAGCTAAAGAGCCTCCTGTTGCTTCTAGCTACACTGAGAGGAGCAACTGACCCCCTGATGTACTTCATGTTGGACAAAACTTTCAGATGTCAAACACTTCGGCTTTTAAGCTGCAACAAAACCAATCCTACAGGAAGACAAATGCGTTGGTCGGTGACAGGTAGTGTCAGTCAAAGCGCTGGAAACCCAGGGAATGGACACGTGGTGACGGGAAGTGTGGATTTAAATCTGATCCGTGTTTTGTAGTTGATAACTTTTGCAGAATCCTGATGCTTTAATATCTTGAGGTTTGGATGCATCCTCCTGGAAATGCTTTTCTTTCTATTTTTATCAGTGACTCCGCACCACAACTCTCCTCTCTCTCTCTCTCTCTTCATATCAAAATGTGCTTAAGTGATCTGTGGGGAAAACATAATGCCATTTTGTCATTTTCAAGTATACATGGAAACGTTTGTAGAGCAGCCGTTGTGTGCAGCAGCAGTCTATAAATATTTGATATGTGTGTCACAAAGCTTGTTCAGTAATTTTGTGTGTGAATTATAGATGAAGGAAACAGAGTGAGCAGGAATGTGTACAGTAAGTGTGTGGGACTGTTTTGGGAGTTTCTGCAGAAGGCAATGTTCTGTGAAGTGTGGCCCCTGCAGGTGCGAGCGGCCCCTGGGGGGCCCAGGTTTCTCAGACTGAAACAGACAGCTGAGAGAATCAAACACCCTGCAGTGTGTCCCTCTTTCCTCCTCACAGACGCAGAAAACACGAAACACCAGCCAGAGGAGAGAAGAGAGAAGAGGAGGAGGATAATGATAACAGATCATAAAAGAAGTAACTGCAGCCAGAGGAGCAAAAAAAAAGTGTCAACGTCACCCTGAGATAAGGGTTCTTTAGAGGAAGCTGGACTTAAAAAGCAACAACAAACAACACTGACCCTGTTTATGTTCTGCTTTTTATGGCTTCACATCCATTTTGCTAAATACAGAAATAAAACTGCTCATTGAGCCTTAAAGAGGACAAAGTGCATAAAATTGGTTTAAAATGTAAATTTATCCACATTAAATAATCAAAACTAAATGCATTAAGATTCATTAACATGTTTGCTTTAGGATAGGGTTAAATTGTTATGTTATATTTTAGGCTTGCAACAAACATTATGGAGTGTTTCTAAGCTCTAAAGAACTCTAGTGTCAATCTATCTTCTTCCAGAATCCAAAATAAACCTAAAAGAGGATGTGTGTGTTCCACCACTAAATTGTCTGTTATTCACTTAAAGGTATCATGTTGCTAAAAGGTTCACATGCTGAGTTCAGTGAAATATGTGAAATTCTCTTCTCTAGATTTTTTTCCCCAGCAAAATTAAAGAACAGATTGCATAGCTTTAAAGGTGACTTGCGATTGTTTAATTATGCAGATTTAATTCACTTTGAGACTTTTTTCTTTGCTACTTGTCTCTGGAATAACAGGTTAAAAAAGATAATCATGATGATAAAATGGTAAAATGAGGACTCATAATCTTGAAAACATTTTTAAAGTCAGACACTCCTGACACAGTTACTATGTCACTTACTTTTGTCATCCCTTCAACCCTGACTGCTCTGGCCTTCTTTTTCTCAAAACATAAAAACCCTCACTGAGCATTCCTGACTTTTATTGAATCCATTCAGCCACATTCAGAGTGTTTCTCCAACTTAAACGTATAACAGTGCATGAGTGAGCGTCTGTGTGCATTCATCTGTCTCGGTGATAAAGGTAGGACTCTCCTTAGAGACGCATTAGTTCCAGTGGTTGTACACTGCTGCTGAGAACACAATGACTGATCACAGTTTGTGAGTAAAATGCTCTCAATCATGAAGGATCATCAGCTCATGGCTGTCTCAGGAGCTCAGAGACAAACCCAGAGAAGTTTTTAAGAAGTTATTAAACTGAGAGGTGGATCTCTCCATTCTTTGTCACGATGACAGGAAGAGATCATCTGATAGATGAGGACAATATAAAGAACTGAATGTCCTGATTGTACAGAGTATCAGGTGATCATGTGTAATTTCAGAACACAATTTTTAAAAGGTATTAACTCTGGAAGCACAAAGCTACAGTCTCTCTGGTGTAAAAATAAGTTTTCCTTCTATTGTGAGAAACAGAAAAGTCACCAGGAGACTTGAACGCTGGTGTCTGTGCAAACTTTCCTGCAGACTTTTTTGTTTTATTCCTGGAAACTGTTCTCTAAGATTCACAAAGGTACAGCCGTCTGTCCTCAGTTCGCCTGCACAGAGAAGACACACACCTGTTGTAAGGTAAGATATATGTCTGCTCCCTGTCACTCATGTCGACATCACAAGTGTTTCTGTGTTTACGGATTCCTCGGGTTGCCCGACACGTCGTCAGTCAGGGTGTGTGTTTTTCAGATCAAACCTTCCACTTCAAAACAGAACGCTGGAGCACAAACACAACCCACTCTGAAAGAAGAGTTCACCTTCAAAATCTGAAGCTTTGCTCGAGCGCGCCGATTCAAAGTGAGCCAAACAAATAAATTCTACAGTTCTGCAGCAATTAGAGGCCAACACACACATACACACACACACACACACACACACTTTCATTCCCTGTGGAAGTTGTTTTGGGAGAAATCAAAAGTTAACCTGTTTTTTTTTTGGTTTGGATTTTGGATGGCAGAAGGGTAAACAGAAGTATTTATACTGGTCTCTTAATGTGTCAAAAAGCCTCTGTAACATTTGGAATTTAATAAACCACCAAGGAACGAGGAAGACGGCACGCATGTTAGGAGACACACACCTTGCTGCACAATTATGTAAAACAAACAGCAGAAGATATAAAAAAGAAGTCACTGTAACGTCCAGGAAATGCACTAAAAAAACAAACTGTCTGTAAACATCTGCCTAAATCTTCTCTCGCTTGTCTGAACCCTTCCTTCTCTCTCATATTCAGACCCAGATCCTGAGCCTGTGAATCAGCTGTGAACACAGAGGACTGCACAGACCCAGATGACTAATACCTGAAGACAATGTGAGGAAGGAGAGATGGTAATCCACGGGCTGGAAGCTAAATGAGGCTCTATAATCTGCTTTATTAAGCTCTTCAAAAGGCAGTGAAACACAAATAAAAAAAGAGAGCAGTTCAGATCTTTAGATATCACATAAAGAGTCTCGAACGAGGAGGCTGCAGGGGGAAATGGTGCAACTGAGGAGAAAAAAACAGCATTCTGAATGCAAATGCCTCCTTTTCCTGACTGTGTCTGCTGGTTAGAAGAGCATAGTAAAAACTGGAGAACACAATAACTACCTGCAGCACAAATACTGACCAACAATCATCACGATGACGCAGGAAAACACACTGACCTTTCCACACATGCAATTAAATATCAACACAAAAACAAAGAAGAAGGTTAAGATATCAGAGAGAGGTTAAAGATATTTTTCTTTTGTTCTACACAGATTAATTCATATTTGACACATGGATTTAAAACTGTGCAACCAAATCTATTAATAAACTCAATATGAAAATATTTAATCTGCACAGGGATCTGGAGTTTAGTCTGAGAAGAGGTCTTGTTATCGCGCCTTCAACTCTTTCAGAAGGGTTTTTTTTTTATTTCAATGAACTGTATCTTCTTCTTCTATGCATTTCAGTTTGATTTTTCCACATCTGAGTTTGGTTGAAAACTTCCTCACTTCACAAAAATCAAACGTCACTAAGACAGACGTACCTTGACGTCTCTATGGATGACGTTGTTGTCGTGGCAGTATCGTAGAGCTTCGAGGATCTGTCTCATGTAGTGACTGGAGAAAAGATATTAAATTGTTATCTTAAAGTTAAAATGAAGATTGATTGTTGCAGAATGCAGCAGGAGAGCTGAGTGAGTTTTAATGTGCATGTGGAAAAATCTCACCTGGCCACAGCTTCACTGTAGACGAAACCAGCATCTGCTCTCTTAACGATCTCAAAACAGAGGTCAGCACCGTCCATACTGAGAGAAAGAGAGAGAGAGAGAGAGGATGGATGTGACGTAAAGGTCAGTGCAGGAGTCTGGCTCAGAAAGGTCAGACTTATTAAAAGTGGAGTAGTGTGTCTGTGATTGGTTGTGTGGGTGAGAATGGACACTCAGGTGAGTTCAGGAGATGCTGTAATTATCTCTGCTCTCTGACACCCAGGTAGAAACAGCTGTATCACCTCACTTGAAGAAACTGACATTAGTCTGAGTAACCTCTCAGTCAGGTCAGAGGGTTTCTTTAAGAACAAACTGAGGACTCTTTCCCTGGAACAGAGTAAATAAAACCTGTCTCATCCAAGTCTTATCTCAGTCTGCAGGTGGACGTTATTTATTACTGTTGAATTCAAAGGAAGCACAAACCGAGACTTATTTCTGTATTCTTCAAATAAACGCAATAAAAACGATTTTTAAGACAAATGAACAGAGCTTCCGTAAAGGTCAGTTGTATTATTTTGGAAACTGCCGCTCGACACAACTAACAGGTACAAAAAGTTTAGAACAGCTTCAGTAGTTTTCTTTTAGCAGAAATAGAAGCAAATGTGACCACAGTACATGCTTTAGAGTTCCTGTTTCCCTTTCTGACAGGCTCAGGTTGTTACATGCTGTGTAAACGTGGTTGACTTCGTGTTTATTTTCACTGTGGATTCTCTGACTCTGCATATCAACCAGAAATAATACTTATAGAGGTGCCTCTTTGGCAAGTGGCAGGTAATATGGACTCGATGATATTCACGTCCAACCTTATTAGGTAGTTCAAAATGGTAGTGCATGTTATAGTAAGACTGATCTTTATTTGATGTTTACTACAACAACCAAACTTCCTGCAGTCTTCCTCTGAAGAGTCTCAAGATGATGTGATGTTGTCTGTCAGCTGATTTATAGAGGTTTGATCATCCTACTTGAAGCAGCGGGATGATCACTCACCCTGTAGTCTTATAATCTTTGCACAGAATCCCAGGTGGAGATCAAAAAGTGGGCCCTGAGTGGCCCTACATGCTGTCTCAGCAAATATAACATTTCTTCGAGTTTTTAAGAGTGTAACCTCTGTGAAACCATCTGAAAATATCTCATTTTTCTGATTCACAGCTTTGGTTTCACCAGGACAGCTCACTCTCTTCACTGTCTGTCATTGTAACTCAACCACCACAGCTCTCACCCCTGCCCCTCACAGCAGCATTAGGCTAAAAAAAAAGATAAGTGAGAGTCTGTTTTTATAAGTTATAAAAGCATTTAGTATGTAACAGATTGGAAATCCAATTCTGACAACTTTAATTTCTGGTTTAAAAATCCTTCACCTTAAATAAAAAGGTCTCAATAATTAAAATAGGAGCTGTTTCAAAATATTTATGTTTTTATGCACTGCATGTTGGGTTTGTGCCAAATATACATTTCAATTTATGCTAATTTAAGGGGGTATAATGAACTTTGTGGGTAGTATATTTGTTTTATATTTAAGCGCAGCAATAACTCAGCACTCAGCTTTTATGAATCACTTGATTAATTTATAATCCTTAAATGAACTCAAGTCAGAGCAACTCCCCGGTTTTAATGCACAGGCAAACATTTTTCTACTATAGAGACGAGCATATTTGCAGACAGTCGCACAGCTTCACATTATTAACTGAGTGTGTGATGATTTAATGGTATAGTTTAGGGCTTGTTGCATTTATGAAATTACTGTAGAATAATTTACTGTACAGAAAAAGACAGATTCCCGGCACTAAATGTGTAGGGCTGACTCTCACATCCTATTTGCTATCACAGCTGGACTAAACCCTCCGAATCCTCTGAAACAGTTAACAGAGAGCCCTTCTTTCAGCCGCAGCAGCTTCTGCCTCTTATAATTGCTCTGCTCTTGTTCTCCACCCAATTACTGAGTCCTGCTCTTTATTGTCACTAAGCTTCTGCACCAATTAAACCAGCCTGTGATGTCTGACTTGGCCATATTTCTCTCCCTCCATCCTCTCTCTACCCTCACATGATGAGCTTGGATGAAAATCTGAGATGCACATAAAGTAGTGAGCATTTTTCCTCCATGATTGCCCTGCAAAGGAATCCTCCTGCAGCCCCCCTGTAGGGCTGGATGGTAGAACAGTCTCCAAAGGGGAATTTATGTTGGAACTGATGAACTTTGGAAACTCCACATGGCAAAGTAAGAATCTCCTTCACTAAGTTAAAATAGTGGGGGGAAAAAAAGCATTTTGGTTTGCTTTTTTCTTGCGTGCAAAATGCAGACAAGAGAGGGGAGCCTCCCCCAACAGCAGGGCATCGTTTGAGTTTGATTTGACTGTGCATTTTATTGGACAAACAGACCATCAAAGAAACCTGATGCTGGTTTTACACTCAGACTATTTATCTCATATTTACAATTAATAATGTCCAAAAGACTCCTACACCAAAAACAGAACTTAACACCTTAAGTAAACAGATGAGTTATATAAAATGTAGCCTGTACAGTTGTATTAAACAGAGAAATGAGCTTTCGGCAGTGAAAATGTTTTAGTATCAGGCTGTAAACCTGTTTTTCCTGCTGTAAAGATTTTAACACAGGACTCTATTGGGGCTGACTCACTTTTCGAAGAAGCCTCACATGGACACTCAAGGTACTGCACCCTGCAGCCTGCACTCTGGAGTCTGTAGCTTGTTTTAATATAGAAAAGAAAACCTCCAGTTTCTTTGGTCCTGATCTCTCCATTTGCATCATGTTGTCATAAATATAGAGATGAATAAATTTAGAAAATTTAGCCAGTCTATTCTTTTGCCTAAACCTTCCAAAAATATACAAATGCAAAAGTAAATTCACGAAACAGAAACTGCAGCACATACGCGCTCCTCCACCATGAAATTCCCTTTAAAGGGAGTCCCTTTTGCATTTCCTTGAAAGTTCCCTCTCTCTCCTGCACGGAGCCGTGTGATAACGGGCAGCGTGAGCTCTCGCCTGCTCAGGGATAACAGAATTAACCGATAAAGGAATTAGTTCTGGGAGAAGAGGAGAGATGGAGATACCGAGCATGCTGGGAGGAAGACGGCGGCTTTGAAGAAAGCTGGAGGTAGCAGCGAGTGTGAAATCTTAATCTAATCTCCATCCCTTCATATATAGAGTTCTGCTCTCTCCCATCCCTCCTTTTCCTCTCACCCATCCTGCCAGAGCTAACAAGCCATCTCATATCAGAACTCTCTACTCATCCTTTCTATTCTCTTCCAACACCCCCTCCTCATCCTCATACCACAGGTACCATCACTCTCTCACCCCCTCAGGTGTGCAGGTGTGAGATGAGGTGTCTGTGTATGTGTGTGTGGGCTGAATTGTTTCCATGTGCACAGACTTACAATTCAAACACCATGTAGAGCATCCCGTCTGAGCTGTAGGTCTCCAGCAGCTCCACGATGTGTGGGTGTTTCAGCATGTGGCAGATACTGGCCTCCCTCTTCAGGTCTGAAAACACAGAGACAGAAACAGAGACAGCACACGGGTTATTAATAGAGATACACACAACATATTATCAGCTCTGTTTGCTCTTTAAGCGGGGAGAGGTGTGCAGCATGTGTGCATGTTTTGATCCAGGGTACCAAGCGCTGCACGGAGACAGCAAAATAACACAGGAGGGTCATAAAACCATCAACAAAAACAAGACTTAGGACAATTCAAATCTTTTTAAAGACAGAATTCATTTAATTTCTTATTTAATATTGAATTTAATCAAATGTTGGTGTTTTTCTCCATTTTGATGCATCCAATTCACCTCTGCCTTATCAGTGTAATCTCTGATGCAAAGCACTTTAAATTTCTCTTTGTCTGAGATATTTACTTTATCAATATAGCTTACCCTGAATTATTTGTGATGCCTAAAATTTAAACAGTCTGAATCCTGTCTGCTAATAAAGCCCACTAACACTGTCTTCATTTGCAGATGTTAATATGACGATGTGTTCCATGTTTCACTTCCCACAGGCGTATAAACCCAGAAGCTTTTCCACCTCTGCACCCGTGTCCTGCCTACCTGCTGTGTTCCTGGAGCTCAGCTCTCACTGTAACTGTTCACTTAGATAAAATGTAAAAACGCACAGCGCAGCATACAGCTCGCTCTCCAGAACACCCCTGATGATGACTCATCTGACCGTCTCGTATGCAAATTAAAAACACGTCTGTGCTCAAGTGTTGTTTGTTTGTGTTCCTCCCATTGTGTTATTTCCTCTCACAGCTGCCTGCAAAGAAACATCCCGCTCTTTAATTGGTTTCCTGAAGAAGAGGAGGGTTAATGGAAGAGGTTAGTGAAGCTGAAAGAAACAACGCAGGCTGGTTATTTGGAGGAAAACGCTAGGGAGAGATGACAGACAGCGAGCTGAAACAGCATGCAAAACACCTTTTCTCATGAGACCAGCAGCAGGAAAACTTAAGGTTTGGGTTTAAAGGGTGCAAACAGGAAGAAAAATGAGGAGTAAATTAAATAATAAAAACTAGAGTAGCAACAGCTACATCCTGTCCCTGTGTCTAATGAGAAAGGTGAACTGTTGGAGCAGGTAAAAAAAAGTTGGTTGCAGCAAGGGAGGTTTACAGGAGGACTGCTTGTAACTTACAATGTAGTGCATCAAAATCCTGCAACACACTCCTGAGTTAGAGATCCTCAAACCCACCTGCTGCTGTTTGGGATGTAACGAGTCGCCAATTTAATAATTAAACACAATTTCATGCTGGAACAAAAGTTATTGATACCAACGTTAACCTTTAATGGTAAGACATGGTAGAGTGCAGTTCAGTGTAAAGCATAGCAGAGGAAAGTGAGAACTACCAAGACCATCATCCTTTGCACTCTGCTCGCTGCCTGTTATCTAGTAGAGACAAAGTGGCCTACCTCAGCAATGGGAGAAGACACAGAGAGATGATTCTGAAATAGTGGATGCAGCAGCTTATAAATCTAACATGTGGATGCATTTTTCTTTTCCTGAGCCAAGAAATGAGATCAGAGAAAATGTGTCGACTAATAAAACACAAAATACAGACACTGCCAGACTGCAGTGACCAGCACGTCAGAGAATATTGGCAAGAAGAGAAGGCATGTGAATTCTTTCAAGTCTTCATTTCAAATTTTTTTTTGTCCACGTCACTGTGTTTTAAGTCCACTATAAATATTCCACTTAGGGCCCCCTACAGGTTTGGAGCCCTTCTGTTGTCACAGTTATTATCTGTTTGTTCGCTGATGTTTTTGCAGCTGTTGATGCAGACATTTCTGCCTTTGGATCACCTTCTTTAAATGTGTACCAAAAGTTGTTGAATTTGTTTTTGACTTTTGCATGAATGCTTTAAATCTGAACCAATTCTTGATTTGCACCATGGCCACAGATCTGTTAGCCAGGTAGGCTGCCATAGTTTGCAATGCTTCAATCACCATGTGATACATCTTCACCTTCTTCTCCCTGCATTCAGTCTCTCCATCCTTTACTTCTCTCATTCATTCAGACTCTGCACACAGCAGTCTCTCTCTCCTGCTCCTCTTTATCCTCCTGCAGCTGCTCTCTGAGACTCTCCGCCAGAGAAATATACATCATAAACATAACCTCTCAATCTTATCTGCTGAAAATGCATCTTGGAGAACACTTAACTGCATTAACTTTTAATATGTGCCTCTCCGCTGTGCCAGGGTAAACATGCTCAGTGTACAGAAGCTGAATATTCCAGAATCATGAGGAGCTGCAGCTGCTGGAGGAGATTCAAAGACGCTGAACAGGGAATAATAGATGGAGCTGAGTGCAGAGATGTGATAGTACAACATGAAATCTCACACACACTCTCGTGAAAAGTTAGTGTATTGTTCCTTTATGGATGCACTGACATTTAATTAAGCTCTGGAGGAAGCCGAGAACCTCTCGTGCCGCTAACATTAAACTAATCCTCTGAGGAGAGGCGCACGGCAAGAGGCTAGTGCTAACATGATGCTAATGCAGCTAAAGCCGGATAAGTGGCCACCTTCGGGGCATGGCGGGCTGCCGTGTTTAATGTCATGTGGTGAGTTTGCTGCTGGTCCAGTCTGTCATCATTAACAGCTGCAAGAGATTAAAGAATGAATCCTAAAATGAGTACAGAGGTTTTATGAGCTACATGAAAGAGCCGCAGGAGGGCCGCCTTCAGATCTGTGTGTTCGACAGAAAACTAATAACTAAGAAATGATGATGATAAAAGGATGACGAAGAATACTATTATCTCCCCTGATTCTTTCCGAGTAGCACATTTAAAAATATCTTTCTCATGACTTGAAATAAGACATGAAACTCATGTCGCCTGATTTGAGGGTTTGTTGCATCACAAAGTCTAAACCAAAGCAGCTGACTGAAAACTGAGCCAGCTATAATCCTTATTTAAATTCAACCAGCACCGCTCTCCACTTATCCTGACAGTAGACAATATAAAGTAATAAATGCAAAGTGGAAAACCTAAATTATAGCATCTCCCTGAGGTGCAGACCTGGACTTATCCATTTAATTTAACATTTACAGCCGTTATTGTAAAGCAGGAGCTGACATCCTCCCAGCATCACATTAACTTCAAGTACTACGACTATCACATCACAGGGGGAGACCAGTTCTGATGGAGTGTTTTGGCCCTGATGGAAGTGTTTTAGTATCATATTACGGCCTAAACAGCTTTAACCTTCCAAAGCTGACATTTGATGTTTTAAACTGGTTCAGAAATGTGACCACAAGCTAAAAGCATCTGTAAGAAATGAGAGAGAGAGATCAGAGGGAGAATAATGTGACTGACTGACATGATGCTCTCAGACGTGTCAGTCTTCAGACTTGGTGAAGGATTGGTTTCCTCTTTGCAACACCAGCAGGGCTGCAGGGGAAAGTATTAAGGTGGATTGACTGGTTCAGAGCATGTCTCAAACTGCAGCTCTTGTGAGGTGTTTCCAGTCTCCTCCTGAGCCTCAGATATAGGTCTAACTGGACCATAGAACTGAATCCTGACCATGGAATTGTAACACTACAGATCCAGGCTTCAAAATCATAAATCTGTCAAACAGCACAAAAACTGAGGTGTTGAATTCATCTCTGAGCCTCAGAAATGAAGGGTTCTTACTGTAAAGATACCGACACAAACTAAGTTTTGAAACAAGTTTGAGTTAAGCAGAACTGGGAAAGAAGTCCATTGCATTTGAAGAAAGAAGTCAGAGCGATGAAAAAAAGAGAGGAAGAGTGAGGGAGGAGGAGGAGGAGACAGACAGATGTGATCGCCATGGTGATCCCTGTTCCTCCTGCTGAGAGTCAAAGCCTGCAGAGGAGGGGTGCTGCGATATTACACAAACTCCACACAGAGCTCTCTTTCTTTGTGTGTATGTGTGTGTGGCTGTGGTTTTAAGTACAGTCAGGGAAAAAAAAACACAGATGGTGGGAAAGAGGAAGACCTCTTGTGTCTGTAGCTTTAAAAGTGAAGCCAAATCTGAGGAAAACCTGCAATCTGATCAATGACCAGCAGGGGGCCACGCAGATATCTGAATGTCCCACCTTTCAGCTGATTCATTCCCTCAGAGATGCATTTTTCTGATGACTTTTTGGTCTTAATCTTTAGTTTCAAGTCTTCTTTAACATGTCACTTGTTTGCAGTCAGTTTTGGATAGACTTCAAGAAAATAAGGAGCCAAGGATGCAAGGCAAGAAAAGGTAACAGAGAAGTGAAGGAATCAAGAGGATGAGATGTGTGATGGCATAAGATGAATTCTGCTCTTTCTCTCCTGAGCGTTTCTCTCTCTCTCCCCCTCAGAGGGTTGACCTATTCGTCACAAAGACCTCCGGACATGCTGCAGAGGAATAGGCTGGTGTGTGTGTGTGTGTGTGTGTGTGTGTGTGTGTGTGTGTGTGTGTGTGTGTGTGTGTGTGTGTGTGTGTGTGTGTGTGTGTGTGTGTGTTTGTGTGTGTGTGTGTGTGTGTGTGTGAGAGGCCTGGGCTGGCCAATCCACTGACAAGACACGAAATATTTGACCCACTTCCTTTGGTCTGGGCTCTTTTGTGTGTGTGTGTGTGTGTGTGTGTGTGTGTGTGTGTGTGTGTGTGTGTGTGTGTGTGTGTGTGTGTGTTTGTGTGTGTGTGTGTGAGTGTGTGATTACCATGCCGCCTGCTTGCCGCTTTGCTTTCTGAAGGCGACATGAAGGAGGGAAAATAAAAACAAGTCAACGGCAAGAACAGCCGGCCTGCATCTGGAGGAGGAGTTTGATGGATTTCTATGTGTGTGTGTGTGATTGGAAATAAATGACAGGGGAAGGGGCTGAACAGAAAAATATCATACTCCAGTGTCTCTGTGGACTTAAATACAGGTGATTGTGAGAAACGATGCCTGAACTAAATAGAAAACTTTGACTCTGAAGTTAAGTGACAATCAGTCGGAGCAGCTTTTTGTTCTGTTCTTTACACGAGGAAGGAGACATCAGCTTTAGAGAGAGAACTTTGAAACAAAACTTCCTGCAGAAAGTCTCAGTATGCTGTCGAAAAAGTTCAGGTTATTGTGCAGCAACAGGCAGGAGAAGACAGGACAGCTCTGAGCTCAGACTGCAGGAGTGTAAGACCAACTTGATTGTTTATTCTCTGCACCATGTTCAGAGTTTCTTGATGTATTGTGCAGCTCAGAGCAAATTTCCTTCAGATCGTTTCTTACTTCTTTTATTTTGTCTGAAAATTTCTCTGTGTTCAACCTTAATTCACTTATTTACTTTAATATCAACTCATTTGGAGGCTTTTTTCCAGCTGCATAGCCTTCTTTTGTTACCTTTATCTTGTGCACGCTCTCCTGTTTTTGTCTTTTTCAGCCGTAAATAAATCCGTCTGTTTAGTTTTGAATCTCTCTGTGTTTTGATATTTTCTGCTTCGAGCAGTGAAAGGTGACGGATGCTATTTAACCTTTCTGTTTGCATCCTTAACTTAAAGCTGTGAGTGTTTCTGTTAAACTCTAAACTCTACCTGCAGTGTGAAACTTGAAAGCCACACCTTCACACAGCAGCCCGGGTAAAGTGAGTGTATTCATTGGTTTCTATAAATAGAAGCTGGATATATGGACTGTATTAAACCTGCAGACTGACCTCATTCTCTGACCTGTAATTTTCTGTACTTCTCTGCAGACATTTCAGATCCTTTAATAGATTCTCTCTCCCCTCCTCCCTCTTATCATTCAAACATCTTTGACTCAATCTTTCCTCTCTTGTTCTCTCCATCCATCCCTCCTTCCCTCCCCCTGCAGACAGAAAGACGATACCATCTCAGCCCGACTTATCTAGACCAGACTCAGCAGACTTTCTCTGAATTAATAAAATCCCAACAGCTCCGCGTATCATTAACTCTCTGCAAAATTATGAGGTTAGTGGGTTAGTGGAGCCTGCTTTTGTCATTTTTGTAGCTTTTAGTTGATACACTTTCTCAGCTTGACAAATTATCTTCTGTTAAAGAGACTTTCAGACTGAGGACTTTCTAAGTGATTTTGAAAAAGTATCACTTCCACATATATGCAGGGTCATAAACCACAACTTAAAAAGAAACTATCAGTGCCAAAATGCTACTTCTTAGCTTCCCAATCAGGTTGGACAAGACTGGACTGATTTACAGCACGTTGAAGTCTCTATGACAACACCACAACGGCTGACAAAGTTTAGTAGTGAGAAGAGAGATCTGTGTTTGCCAGTGCTGAAAACGATTTCTGGGATTAATTTAGTAGTAATGGTGGACGCTGGAGCTGAACTGTCAGACAGAAAAAGGATAGAAGAGCAGAAAAAAGCTAAACGGGAGAGTGATAGAGCATGGGCTGAAGGCTAAAACACGAGCTAAAGGCTAAACTACAAGCTAAACTGTTTGTGACAATGTTCGTTCCAAACAACATGCAGCAGTTATACTGCAGTGATCTGATCAAATTTGAGAGTCTGTCAATAAAATGAAGAATGAGGTCATGGTAGCTCTGCTTAGAAGATTCACTAACGTTACACATTAGCCTATGGACACATCAGTCAATGGGCTATCAGGAGCACCAAATCTAGCCGGCTACTAAACTGCGGAAAAAACTGACAAAGTTTGCTTGTTGTCACATTTCAAACAACAGCGCTGTGTAACTGTTGATAAATACCTTATCTTGTGTTGTATCCAATAAAAAGTTGTCTTGGGAAAAGAAAAGTAGTGTTAAAAAGACGATCTGATCTCCTTTCATTTCCAAAACACACACCTTGTTAAGAGTCAAGTCATCATGACAGTGTGTGTGATTCCAGCCAAAAGGTGTCGCTGCAGTCAACTTCAAACAGATACTCCTCACAGACCCTTTAAATTATAAACAGCAGATAACAGAGACAGACAGATAGAAGGTGTGTGATGTCTTACCCTCTGTGCTGAGGCCTGGACTGGACGTGAACTGAGCCACATCCACAATCTTGACAGCAAACTGCTGTCCCGTCTCTCTGTTGATGCATCTCCTCACCACGCTGAACGGACCCCTGAAAGAAACAAAGACATTGAACAAAATATTCAGATTTAAGAGCAGCCTACGCTGCCATCCAGACGATATCCATTTATATATTTAAGCAGGACCAAAGAAAACCTGTGCTGTATATAATGTCTTATTACTGCACCGCCCTCCCTCTCATACAGCTCCACCTCGAGAAATAAAACCATCAAAGCAAAATTCATTAAATGCAAACCCAAGAGGCAAAACAACAACACAGATCATACACACTTCACACACCGTGAGTGTGTGTTACTTTTGTTCTCAGTTCAGTGTTTGGTCTCCTGCAGAGAAGTCTGAACTCCTCACGCTGAGGTCTGAAGGTTCACAAATTGAATCCCTCCCCCCCGTGGAGCGAGTGTACCGTCTTATTCAGCAAACAGGATAAACAGTGTGCTCGCTCTGCATCTGAGGGTTTGAGTTAACGAGCCGGCGGGGTCAGAGGGAAATACCACCTTAAATACAGATCACACCCTACAGGGTAAAGTGCTTTAACTGACCTGTGCGCACACTGAAAGAGGAAAGTGTGTGTTTGAGTGTGTGCGATAAAGCAGGGAGGAGAGAGAGAGCAGCCTGTGCAGAAGGCAACCCAATACTTTATCACATAAACCCTGTAAGTGAACCAACAGTTTGGTTGTTTTTAAATGTGCTGCATGAATACAGCTGACTCATTAATCCATCACATCACACAGTGTCCCCACTGACCTGTTTACTGTGTTTCCCTCCCTCTCTCCCAGTGCATGCTGGGATATATTCCAGGAATAAGCAGGTAGAGAAAATAGATGGGATTATGAGCCTGCTGTGTGGCTGTTCTCACTCAGGCGGGGAATCACCGGAAACCTCAGGACAGAAAGTAAAACTCCACACGGTTTGATATCAGAAATTACTGCACACAAAGCCTTTTGTCATTTCCAGCAGAGACAGTTACTAGATTATATATTCTTTAATGCACATAACCACCCCGAAGAGAACCTGTTTCTTCTCTGATTATGTACAAATTTACACGAAGAGAAGTGTTTTTCTCTTTGCATATTTATGGTATGAACTCAAGTTAGCAGAACACACCTGACAAACTGAGCTTTTTGGATTATCGTTGAAATTATAAACTCTGTTTTTTAACAATTATACTTTTACAGACACAAAAATCCAGGTTGTGCCCTTATGGGAACTTCCACCAGATCCATGCCTGGTCTGTCTGTCCGAACTGATAGTTTTCATTTCCAGTCAATGGAACTTGGAATCTGCTACATTACGCCACAGGAAGTGAGACACCACAACAACCTTAAACCAAGTGGTTAAGTCACAAGCCCATATAGCAGATGCCCCAAGTCTGCTTCCAACCTGAGGCTGTTTTCACACCTGTAATTAACCCACTCTCTCTCCTCCAGTCTGCTGCTCTCTCTTCAGTCCTGTCCTCTCTAAAAAAAAAAAAGTAAAACCCATAAAATAAATAAAAAAATATAAACAGAGGTTTTCAGAAGCCCATAAAGACAACATGGACAAGGAGAGGATCTTCAGTGGAGCAGGAAATGACTGATTCTGTAAATCCTCGGTTTCCTGGCTCCAGTTGTTGTTGTGCAGATGAGTTTTGAAGGACAAGGGAGCATGGAGCCAAATCCTAGCAGAGCGGACACGGACCAAACATGTATGTGGTGGAATTCTGGCATTATTGGAAAGAAACGTTACCACAACTCCATATAACTCCATATTTTTTTCTGCTTCACACAAAGTCTGAGTTTTACTCAGAGCTCAAAGAGTCTAAAAGCTCTCCACGAAAAGACAGAGACAACCCTTGTCCTGTTACCGTGGTTACAAGGGTATCGGCATTTGTTGTTATGATCACACGTCAGGATGCTGCATCACGGGAAAAAATATAGTTCAAATATAGTCAGTTTCACCAGGGATGTCAGTTTATTGACCTGAGATCTCTACGGTAACACTTCAGTGTTTGTCCTGTGAATGAACTGGGAAACGTACCAGTTAGCCTGGACACACACACACACACACACACACACACACACACACACACACACACACACACACACACACACACACACACACACACACACACACACACACACACACACACACACACACACACACACACCTCATGCAGCCTCCCTGTGAACTACCATCCCTCAGCAAATCACACTCCAATGTGAGAGCAACGATTTCACAGCTCCACCAAACCCTGCAGCTCTCAGAGAAACACCAGCACACCCAGTCTGAGCACAGGCCCAGTGTGTGTGTGTGTAAGTGTGTGTTTGTGTGTGTGGAAGAAGAGTGCGTAGATGTCTCTGTGCTCAAACAGACTGGTAGAACAGATGGTGATCAAGCTAAAGCTGCTTAACGTCACAAGGGTGAGGTGGGACGGCACAGTGCCCACACACACACTCACACACACCAAACACACACACAAACACACACACACAGGAGACTGACACTGCAAACAGACACACAAACACTGTATAAACAGATCAAACTGTGACTGAAATAAACACAAGGGGAAGTGTTGTGCAATGTTTCTACACACACTCTCTTTCTCTCTCTTTCTCACACACACATACAAACACACACTTAAACACACAAATCACTGGGTCACCAGTTTAGTGAGCAGAAACATTCCTCTGTGTCCCTGGATCACCGCCACATGAGAGATATTTATTTAGTCGGCTGCTTCTTAGTGTAATTAGCCAAAACACACACTCACACACACATATACACACATTTAGAAGTAGGCATGACTGAATTTCTTCTCTTCAAGCACACTCGACAAAAACATCTCTGTTTTCTTGTTTCTCTGAATGGTGCCCGTTGTTTCACAGGCTGTTGTGACAGCAAAGAATGAAAAGTGTGACAAAAATCAGCTTTCTTCTATTTTTCTGTTCGACTGTGACGAGCTCGTCTCTGCGGGGAAACCTGCGTCTCAGCTCAGAGATAACAGACGCTCAAAACTATCAGTCTGTCAATTTCCTGAAGTCAGCACGAAATGCTGAAAAAAAGTCTATCTGAGTGTAAAACCAGAGCTCCTGCAGGGACACGAACCAGCTCTGAGTCTGCAGGTGCAGCCACGTCGGGTCACAGAGCGCTCATTAGTAAAACAGGTGAGTTCTCTCTCAGTTCACCTGTGACCCCAGCGTGAATTGCCAGGAGACACTCCAGGCTAAGAGCTTCACAGAGAGAGAGAGAGAGATGAAGCTCTGAAGGAGGCGGGGACAGACACAAAGATGGGAAAGAAGAGAAAGAAGTCTGAAATCTTTCTGAAGAAAAAAGAGGAGAAACTACGGAGGTGAAAAAGTTTGTCAAAGCAGGAGAAGGGATTAAAACAGGAAGCTAAACTGACAGAAAGACACGCTAAACAAAACATCTGCTGCTGGTGGGAGTCCATTTCATTTTAATTTAGTCTCACTGAAAGATTATTCTCTGGAGTTTGAATTTCAGAGAAAAGCTCTTAAATATACATTAAATGGGTCAAACTCAGGAAAATAAGTTTTACTGGTTTAATTTAAGGATGTTTGAAGTTTTACAGTAAGATGCTCATTTTTAAGCATCTTTGTAGCCAGACAGAAGCACAGAGATTTTCTCTTACCTTGTAAGGGTTCTAACTTTCTGTTTTATTCCCATGGATAATGAAACAGTATTTCTCGTGCACAGAGAAGATGACGTTTACTACAACACTGTTGTCCAATTTTCTTTTATTTTGCAGAGTCCATCTCTGGTGATTTCTCTGTACGCAAATAGAATTAAGACGCAGAAGAGTACAAAGTTATAATCTGAGGTTTCTGGTTGATAAATTCTAAAATTTCAAGGAATCTATTCAGTCACCTGCGTGTCACCACCTCAGTGACACTTCTTAAATCAGGTCAAACTTTTTAAGTCCCATTGTAAACCCAAAATTCTATCTGAACGCACTGAGCTGCTTCAGAGCGCTCAGAGGTCACAATAAGGAAAAACTTAATCCCCAAAATACACTTTCAGACACATTTACACTTCATAGCTGCTGAAACATGAGATCTAATGTTCCATACAGACTGTATCAGGGAAAATAGCGTGTTACTTCACACATGTGTTACCAAGGACTGAAGCACTCAGATGAGGAGATTATTCGCAGCCGGCTGGGCGAGCTGCAAGAAAAGATTTAATCGATCTCCAGCAACACACCAGGCGCAAAAAAATTCCAAAGTAAGAAAGATTAACTTCAGAAAAGTGTGAGCAGAGAGGATGTGGAGGAAGCAGACAGGGGGAAAAAATCTGTCTTTTGAGCCACAGACGGCTGGAGAGGCGGATCTGGGCGTGTTGGCAGAAAGTGAGTGAACATGGTGGAGTGATTGTGTGTGAATGAGGCTCAGCTGCACACACATTCAGTTATTACAGCTGTGAATAGATTCAGCTGCACTCAGCCTGTTCTGATGATTTTTGCACTTTAGACACCCTCAAATAACAGGAAGCGGCAAAGAGGGGGAGAGGGGGAGACAGAGAGGAGAGGGTGAGTCCCATTTGTCCATTTTTAGCAGATTTTACTGAAAGATTTCAGAATTTCCACATCCTACGAGAGAAGGAGAGTGAATGCACAAGGATTAAATCCTTTTGTCTCGTTAGCTGTATGACGCACATAAAGCTAAGGATTTACATATTGTTTTTATTTAAAAACTTCATATACTCAAAATATCAGTGCATGCAGTTATTTTATTGCAGGGATGTAAAGATGAACTAACTTTCAGTGAACATCTGAACTCTCAGGTTAAGAGTAAACATGAGTGACCTTTAATGGCAATATACACCTCATGACACACAGCAGCTCCTGACCTTTACCCTGCAGCCTGCAGATGACCTCATAGGTGGGCGGAGCCTCAGAGACTTTAATCAGTTGGACTATAACTCACCTGAGTGAGAGAGCGTCACTGTGCTATGTTCACTGCCAGGATAACAGAGGGGAATTTACAACAGCATCAAAAAGATAGGCTGCTCCACACTGCATGCCATCTATCTGCATGTTTCTGTGCATGTGTGTGTGTGTGTGTGTGTGTGTGTGTGTGTGTGTGTGTGTGTGTGTGTGTGTGTGTGTGTGTGTGTGTGTGTGTGTGTTGAGGCTGAACTCCTTCCTGACTTCATAAAGCATCAATCACGCATCGTCTCATTCCGTAAATGTCAGCGGCTTTACGACACAACAGGAACGCAGCATCATTCACGTCAAGATGAGGCTGACGGTCGGACCCAAAAGAGGACTCTCTGCAGGCGCATGCACTCTCTCTCTCTCTCTTTCTCTCTGTCTCTCTCTCACACACACAGGTTTTCAAAAGAAACCGTAAAGAAAGCTTTTAAAATTTTATATTCTGTTTCCAGACCGATTTAAGAAGAACACTTGAATTCTTCCTTATAAAGGAAGGATCCAGATCCTTCTCTGTCTTCACACCAGTACATTCAGCATCTTTATTTTACAAAACCTGCCAATCAGCAGCCTGAGAAGTTATGAAAAGATGAGAATGTGCAGAGTTGTCTCATAATGAAGGTTACCACTGCAGAGCTTAAACTGAAGCTTATCTAACTCTTTATTTGGGAATTTTTCTCTCCCAGAGTTGCGCAGACACAGGGTCAGTTATAAAAAATGACTCTTTACTTCCATAAAATAAAAATTCAGCTTTTATTTGCACAGATTTTTTTTTTTTGCAGAGGAGGATTGATGCTGTTGATTCAGCTTTTATTGCACACAATAATAACACGATGATCTGTGTGAGGCTACCTGTCCTCTCCGTCCTTTGTGTTCTTTAAGCTGAATGTTCCCTCGCCTGTCCTTGCTTATTGTTTCACTGCGTTTTGTTCACAAACTGCAGAATCAGGAGTTTCAGAGCTTTTGTTTCTGCAGCACTGGGCTGCATTAGTTTCAGGTATAAACCTCCTTTTATTCCTGCACAATGTGGCACTTAAATATGGGATTGTAGTGTAGCTGTTATGTATCTATTTGTCCAACCCTAACCCTACATCGGAGGATGATTGAAGCTCTGCTGTCAGCTGCTAAATCAACGTGTCTCTAAATAAGAGAAAAAGACAGAAGCTGGTAAAAGAGTCAAAAAACTGTCAATTCAGTCCTTCTTAACAGCTCCCTCTGTGTCAAAGCTTCCTCTCCAGTTCTCCCAACAGCCTCAGGATCAGCCGGCCGGTCAGTGGTTTTGAAACATGGAGCTGAAATCTTGATTCCTGCTCCTCTGAGGACTAGTTCAGCTGTTTTAATAACCCTTTGGACTCTTATCCAGTGTCTTCTTCATGTCAAATGTTGCTCATTAAAATGTGCATTAGCTCTTGAGAATATGTGTCAAAACTAAAGGCCTCTTTCGACCAATCATTCATGCATCCAGTTTTCTGAAATATCCTCAAGTATTCTCATTTTGCTTCGAATTGCAGGCATGCATCCCTGAAAAATCTGCAAGACAAAAAAATCTTGCTCTCCAAGAGGCAACAGAGTGTTACAAAAGGCTGCACAAGCATCCAACACACACACACACACTCCAATGTTTCAGATTTAATTCATTGTCCACAGCCAGGACTTTATGTCTGAGTAAAATTTAAACCAGTGCAGCTCTTCAGAGACAGTCTGAATGTTGAATCAGTGCAGTATGCTGCCTACACTCACTTCAGGGATCCAGCAGAGACATAAATTCAATTAAATGTCTGACATTTTACCAACAAACGCCCAGAGGCTTCTCTGTGAGGATGCAAGACAAAAACAAAAGCGCAGAAAGCAGAAAAGGAGCCACTCAGAGAGAAAACAGCCACAGTGTTCCGGAAAAGAAGCGTATTACACCTGCAAAATCCAGCTCTCCTACAGTCTGTATATTTTTCCTACAGCCTCCCTCCTCTTTCCTCCCCCTCTGTACCCATGCCGTCATCTCTCCCTGGCACAGCAGTTACGTAAGAAAGCACAGCATGCAGCTTATTTACGCTCTCATGGGGATTAAACAGAAGCTCGGACACACCAGCACCTGCAACGCTCAGAGAGAGTCTGCAGAGACACACAGAGAAGGGCTCTGCAGCAGAGAGAGAGAGAGAGGCTTCCCCTGAACACACACACACATACACACAAACACACACCTCATAGAGAGGGGAGTAAGGGGGAAGATGCACTCTGATGTGTGAGTGTGGGGGAAGCAGCAGGCCCACAGAGAGGAAGTGAGTGAGAGGAGATGCAGAGGGTTCACGTCAGATGTGGCATTAACAGATTATTTTAAAAAATTGCTGTACCAGTGATGCATGTAGTTTTTTTTCTTATCTTTGATCATAAAACTACCATCATCCCATCCTGATTCCCCCTTGAGTCCCAAAGTGATGCGGTCATCGGTGAGATCAGCTGAAGAAGACGATATGCCAGTCCTTTGGGAATGACTGTAATCTCCTTTACGATCACTTTTCCTCTAGAGCTCCATAAAACAAAAAAGCTTTGGATGAAAATAAACCTGCTCCAGCTCTGAGCTCATGAGGCCTCCAAAGATGCTGCACTGATGGTTTCTCCATCCGCCAATCATCCGAGGTTTGCAACCATAGACTGTAAAAATATGGACGTCTTCTCGCTCGGCTCAAACTGAGGTCGCCACAGAAACTGCCCTCTCTGGTTGCTGGCTGCAGTACGAGTCAAAAACTCAGCCTCTCTATTCATTCCAGATGGGATGTGGTCAAACTTTAAAAAATTGATAAACCTTGTAGAAATGTTTCTCACATCCATACGCTGTGGTGATATTTAGATATTATTGGGCTGCATTCTGTTCAAGTCCTCTTTTTTTTCTGAAATGTTTCTTTTCATTAGTTATTAGAGGTTAAAAAGGGGTTTTACGTGTCATTTAACGATGACTGACTAATAAAATACATCACGAAGGAGAGTTAAGAAGAGATTAGACTGTCGAAAGAAACAAAATAAATTATTTTTGTCACCCGCTTCCAGTCAGATTTTCCTAGAGTTCCTCGTAAGTCTCTACTGCGGAGAATCTGTCTGCACAGTGGCGGCTCCAGTGGTGGAGGTTTTTTGGCTTCAAACTGTACAATGATAAAAGGCGGAGCTCCATTGTCCTTTCTATGTACAGTCTATATATGTTTGCAACCTGGGTACCAACCCTGGACTCCACTCTCTCCCTACAGTTACACATCAAACCCATCACTAAATCTGCTTTTGACCTTCTCCTGCCTGGACATCCACAGCAGATTCTTGTCCAGGGTACAAAACTCCAAGACTACAAAAATGTTCCTTCTGGGTTCTGACTCGTACATCGTATCCACCCTCAGTGGCTCCTGAAACAAATTCTCTATCGATTACAAAATCCTTCGTTTCCTACAAATCTGTCTCAATCTGTTAGTGTCGATTTTGGTGTCCCCTGGGTTTAATGTTATACTTTTGTATACTCCTAATCTCATTTAAGAGGCAGTTTTTGATTAAAAAATATCTCTTTCTTCTAACCATCAAAGTTGTCATCTGTGATGAATATCTTTTATGAAAGAATTAACAAAGCATTTCTTCCACCCTGCCTGGTTCTTCCTCCTCGCAGCGACTGCAAGACTTTAAAGCTGCAAAATAGAAACCATACATCTTTCAGCAAACAGCACTGTTTGTTCGTGTATATCATAAAAAGGCATCATGATTCATTTCAGTTGGTCTCAAAATCAGATAAATACAGCACACAGGAGCTTTAAGGTCATAAAAGTTTGCAGCTGCACCTCTTTATATAATAAAGAGAAGAATCAGCTTTAACTGAGGACTGATTTTGTCATAAATTTGACCTCATCTGCATCATCATCTCCAAAAACTCTGCACACACTGATTTACAACAACAAAATTGGAACTGAAACAGGCCAGGTGGGATTCCTGACGTCTCAATTTAACGGCTCTGAAAGGCTTGAAGGTAATTTGTGTTCAAGTTGTGAAGATGTGGCTGCAGTTTCATATTTATACTGCAAAAGACAACCCTTTCAGAGTATGTTCTTACTCATTCACAGAGATTCACAGTGTGTCGAAGTGATGTTCTGCAGGGTGCACAGCAGACATCTGTGATATGACAAAGTATGAGATGTGCCACAACATACAGCAGTGTGACTCTGTACTGAATGTTCCGTAATTTCCTGCAGGAAATCCAGACATTGAAAGTGACATTTTGTGAATGTTCTTATTCTAAGTTGCACCAGTGTAACTCAAGAGCAAACTCAGAATCTAACCTGAACTTGGTGACGGGTTTAAAATCAGACAAATGAGTGAAAAGCTTCCTGTTCAGACATCTTGTCTCTCCTCTTCTGCAGCGTTCTCCATCCTCTTAAAAATATAATTCATCAGCTCCTTTAAAGTCTCCGTGAGACGCCAGCAGAGCCATTTCATTAAGCTTTTATCCACTCCTGATAATTACCTTCACTTTCATTCTCTGAGCTCGAATTTTGCAGCGG
Source organism: Labroides dimidiatus (assembly GCA_030710495.1). NCBI lineage: Eukaryota > Metazoa > Chordata > Actinopteri > Labriformes > Labridae > Labroides > Labroides dimidiatus. Next base: position 14,661,572 of record CM061160.1, read on the forward strand.
AGCCTGAGCAGCAAAGTGACGCAGATGATGAAGCGGTTTATGAAAAAGCTGCTCTTTTCTGCAGGCAAACATAAAAGCTCCTGAAAGACCTGAATGTAAATGTCAACAAAAGCAGGAGCATTAAAAATGTTTTTAATTTGCTGTGCTCCGGCTTCGCACGAACATCAAAATAAAAAGTTTGCAAAGTGAAGATGAGTCTGAGAAGCCTTCAGGTTCATCTCAAGCTAAATGTAAAATGTGTGTTTTCCTGTGCTGTTGTGCGCCAGGTAACAAACGGCACAGCAGTGTGCACTTTGCACACTCACACTCTATTTAAGGTGATGATTTTTAAAGTCACTGAGTCGATTTGAACTTTATGAAACCTCTGATTTGGTAAATCCGATCACAGAGAGGAAGATGAAATGAGAAGGAGAGGAGATAAAAACATTTCTTTCTGCTCCGTTCCTCTAAAGTATCTCAGATTCTGCTCCACTTCCAGCTTTTCTTCAAACAGTCCCTTTGCAGAGCAAGATTAACTTCCTTGCACAGATTTAAGAGAACAGTCTTTCCCCGGCTTTCCTCTCACCTTTCCGCCCACGCACACAATGGAGGTTTAAAGCTTCAACTTAGCCTCAACTGTTAATAACTTGACTTACAATCACCCCGAGAAACACAAAGGAGACGGCAAGGGGGAACAGAATCGACGGCTGATGTAAGAACAGACAGAGAGTGTGTTTTCTGAGATTTAAACTCCACCTTGCCGCCCACATGAAGCCGCCTAACAGCCTCACTGAGCTGCAGGAGATCATCGGAAAAATATCCAGAGAAAGACTCGAGTGATTCAGAGCCAGAGTCTTTTTGTCCAGCCTGGATTAATGTGGTCTGGTCTGGTTTGGGCCGGTCTGCCGCCCACCGGGGTCTGGGCCTGAGCTGGCCCGTGGAATGAGGCCAGGGCAGCCACAGACACACACAGTGAGGAGGAAACAGGACACACAGACACTCACACTCACACAGACAGCCTGGTGCTCCAAGTGTCTCAAACACAGCCACCAGTCACATGAGGAGGCCTGATTTTAACATCTAGAGCTCAACTTTAAACTGATGAACAAACACTTTTAATATTTTAAATGAACCTAAACTTGCAGGTAATCATAGCAGATATAAAAGTTGGGGACAGGTTGAGCCAGGTTCAGGATGTGCAGGACAGAGAGAGGCTCTCTTTTTGGTCCTCCTCCGGCGTGCACACAGGAGAGACAGGAAACATACTTGGTGTCTAAACAAAGAGCTCAAATCTTAATGAAGCCTCAGGAAACACACACAGTGTCATGATTTCCCCCATGGGGGATCAATAAAGAATATTCTAGTCTATATTCTATTCTACAGGAGGGAGGAGGAGGTCAAAAAGTGAGCTGATGAAAAAGCAGAGACATGAACAGAGTGGAGTTGGTGTGATTGTGGGGGAGGAAAAATGTAGTTTAAAAAAAGCAGAGTAAAGAAAATCCTCTGAGCGTTTCCGGTCAGAAGCCAAGTCTGAGATTTGCTGCTGATGCTGTTTCAGACAGGGTGAAGGCACTCAGTGGATTAACCGGCTGATTTGTTTCTTAACTTTGACTGAGCACCCAATCAGAGCGGAGAGAAGTGATCATTATTTACCCCAGAATTAGGGTAATTAATGAGAGATTTCCTCCATTCGAAGCAACAAGACAGGAAACAGAACGAGGAGGAGACCGAGCCGAGATGAACTCTCAGTCCTCTTTCACTCAGATATTATCAGTCCAAGTTCTGGAACCCCAAGTCTAGACAGCTACTGGTTCTGCTGGTTTATTCTGATACAGTGAACCAGATTAAGTAAAGCAGTTCCAGGAGAAGAAGCCAAAAGAGGGAATTTCAAAAACTACAACTGGAAAAGAGAAGTATGGAGAAGAGGGCGGAGGTTATTGGTTTTTTTAAGTTCATAGTCAAAGCTGATATACAGTCCAGTTTGGAGTTTGGTTTCCTGTTAAACCAGCTTAAAAAATGAAAACCAGTTCCTGCTTCAACTTTGACCCACAGAAAACGTGAAACAGATTTAAAGCTGCAGTAACTCCAGAATCTGCAGTTTGTAGGAGCTCAAAATAAAGTTTTCATGATGATCTCAGAACAAAAGGTTCATGCTGCTGGATGATGTCATGATCCCTGTGTGTGTTTATGTGATCTGCTGAAACATTAATGTGTGTGATGGACCATTAGCTCGATGCCATCATCCTCTGATAAATCATTGATCAGCTGCGGGGCCTCAGCTGGAACAGAGGGGTCCATTAAGGAGCGACCCTCACCCACCAGCCTCATCATGTTTACAGTCAGAGCCTGCACCCCCACCCCACCACCCCCACAGGTGACACGTGATGCCTTCAGGTGTTTCAGCTCTGATGGATTAGAGGGAGAGGACTCAGGTATTTACAGCACAGAGTCACCTGGAGTCACCTCTGGTACAGGTTCAAATCCAACACACACTTACACACACACTTACAGACTCAGCTGTGAGGTCAGGCTGGGAGAAGCTTCCTACTACAACATACAAGTGAGAGGTCAGAGGTCAGGAACCAAAGATAAACAACAACAAAGACCTGAGCGTTTTTAATCTTTGAAGAAAAATCTAAACCTTCAGACTGATGGATGACTCGATTTGATTCTTGTTGGATTGTAGCTTGTTCTAAAAATAAATCCACTCACAGGTTAAAAACTCAAAGATCTGACTGTTCTCTCTGAGCAAACTGAGCCGGGACATTCAGAGACTTTTCATTTTACAGAACGTGACAGTTTAGAGACGTGTTTACCCTCTTTAGGCTGAGCAAAATGTGAAATGTTAGCCGAAGAAAAGTCATTTTATCTTCCAAAGAGTGTGACAAACATAGTTTTTCTTTCCAAGGATAAAACATGTTTGATTATCACTTTCATTAACAGTAATCAGGTTTATCAAACGCACATAATGAAGCTTAATGTGGGTAATTGTTCACTTTACGAGTAGTGAATAATGATCTGTTGTGTTTGCGCTGAAAGATGTTCGTCTCATTAATAACCAAGTGTGAAATTAGAAATAGAAGCAGCAGCTTTTTTATATTCAGGCTAAATTTGTAGTTTGGAGTCCCAGAGCTCAGCAGTTTAGCATGAAGAGCAGATGAAGAGGAGGAGGAGGGGAAATAATAAACAATGTCATAATAAAGAGATTGTAAAAGCGATGAAGCTGGTGTCACAGCTCAGAATCACTGAGCTGAGTTTTCCAGAAGCAGAATAATAACCCAACATGTTTGTTCAGAAACACAGAGACAGATTAAAACTGAGCTGCAGCACGAGGCTCAGATTAACCACTTAAAGTCTGCAGGTGAAATACCTCAAAACATGGACGCACACAAAACTTTTCTCATCCATTCATATCTCTTGAAACTGAACAAGCTAATCTCAAAAGTAATGTAAGGAAAATTATTATAATTTTAAATTATAAATGGTCATAATAAAGAAAAACAAAGGCATTTCTGTCCCTTGCTGTGGGGAAAATGTACTGAAACAAAGTTTCAGAGCTGATAACCGTACCAAACCAAAATTTCTGTGTACTGTTACACCCATAGTTTTTCAGCTCTAAATGCAAAAGTTAAAAAGTTTCTGTTCTAAAAACAGTTTTCATTTGGACTGATTTAAACAGGATCACTTCACAAACCCTTCAGAGGGAGGTCTGCCTCCACAGTTCAGATGGAGGACGAGGCTGAACACGGCCTCCTGTTTTGTACTCAGTGGTCAGCACCACATAGAGAGCAGAAATATGACTTTAAAAACAGCTATTACACAAATCCTCCAGTTCCTCCTCTACCAAGAATCAAACCACTGCCACTCAGCCAACCACGAACACCAACAGCCTGCGACATGAGGAGCGGAAACTCTGAAAACCTGAAAATCCTTCGTTTTTAAAACCACACACTCACACGCACACGCACACGCACACGCACACACACACACAGCAGAGCTTCAGCTCGGTGGAATCAATGAAATCAATCAACGTTTGATTAACACTGCAGTGCATTTAAATAATGAAAGAGAGAGAGAGAGAGACAAGCTGCTGCTGGAGGTTCACCAACAAAACAACCATGAATTTGTCTTTCACTGATGAAGAGTCCGACCTCGTCTCTTACAGCCATTAATCATCAGAGCGAGGGTGTATGTGTGAGTGTGTGAGTGTGTGTGTCCACTGCAAACTGGATCTGCACAGTGGTCAGCATATTGGCTCGGCTGTTTCCTCGGCGCTCCGTCTGTAGTCTATAAAAGTTAATGAGCCCACTGAGCGGACAGATTTGGCACGCAGAGATGGACACACACACACATGCACACATATACACATGCAGTGCGTTCATGAAAAGGCAGAGACATGTAAATGAGTATGTGAACCATTAACTCTCCCCCACACACACACACACACACAGGATGCCTCGCAGTCGTGTCTTTTCGGCTCCAATGAGTCGAGGACGAGGTTTCCTCCCTGTCTCCTCAAATTTCACACACACACTTCAGTAGTAAGCCTCCTTACGTAACACTGCTCCCAAACTCTGCTGCCACACTGATCTGTGTGAGCGTGTGTGTGTGTGTGTGTGTGTGTGATTCATGGGGCAATCAGGATTCTTTCTCTGGTCCAGAAATTTCAAGTTATTTACCACCCTTAAAATGTGTGTTTAAAGTTTTTCTTACGAGTTCCGGGTTGTAATCATAGACTGTATATAAAACGGACAGTGTGGCTCCGCCTTTTACCATTGTATGGTTTTGAAGCCAAAAAACCGCACAGGCATCACAGGCGTCATTATTGTGCAGTAGAGACTATGAGAGACTCTGAGAAAATCTGAGTGGAGTCAGTTGACAAAGATAATTGATTGTTTCTTTCAAAAGTCTAATCTCTTCTTAACTCTCCTTCCTGGTGTATTTTACTATTTCCAAAAAAAAACCACGCAAGAACGGCAGCTGTCAATCTTGCTAAATGTGATGTGAAACCACATTTTTAATGTCAAATAACTAACTGAAAAATAATTATTTTAGTAAAAAGAGGACTTGAACACAATGAGGCCTAATAATATCTTCATATCACCACAGCATATGGGCATATTGTATTTGACCTATACTGCAGCCAGTCACTAGGGGGAGCAGTTTTTGTGGGGTGAGTCAGTTCGAGCCGAGTGAGATGATGTCAATTTATTTACAGTCTACGGTTGTAATGCTGTACGACTTTGCTCAGTAAAGAATATGGACCATATCTCTACATATCTTACTAGCTTTTCTACAACAACTTTACACAGTCTCTCTGGGTGGCAGGAACTATTTGAATAATCATTAGAGGTGACAACTGAATAGTATTTTTTCTTGAAATGCCCAACTCATAATAAAATATCTTGATATATTTCTATGTATCCATGCAGACACTCTATCACTGAGCCCATACTGTGACATTAACCCGATACAATTTAATATGCAATTATTCCAGCAGCCTCATGACAGTGTAATTTGTCTGAGCAATAACCCATAAATCAGTCAGTAAAAGTTGTATATAATGATATCATTTGTTATGTTTTCACTCTGTTTAGAAGTGTATCATAGATGTAACCTGCTTTAACTTATTACTTCACCCTCCGGTCTTTTGGTGTGAGCTGCTGTGACAAATGAATTTCCCCAGTGAGGGATCAATAACCTGTGTTATCTTATCTTAGATAGGGTGTGTGTCTTGTTGTTCAGATACCTGTTGCATTTTCACATTCACTCACCCTGCTTCACCAGGAAGCTGACAGAAAAAAAAGTCTGAATGTGTGAAAGGTCTTTTACTTTTGTTTTCTGCATGAATGCAGCTCTGAAGGGAAGTTAGTGGGGATGTTTTACGTCTTAATCACTGGCGCTTCTGCAAAACTCTGCTAAATGTGCACCTAACTGGAAAAATTCACATTTCTCTCACACATTGATTTACCAGTTTGGTTTGTAACTGAACTGAAAAGTAAAAATAGTCAAAGCTCGAGCATTTAACAGACAGTGAGGCTCAGTGACCTGAAGGAAACTCAGATTAACCTGCAGGAGACTGAGAGTGACACTGAGGAAAAACATCTTGATATATCTGCACAGAGGGCAGAAAGAGTCAGCTCCCAGTCTACTATTCACACAAACAAACACATACACACACACAAACACACGTTTCTTTCACACAACACAAAGACACACTGACAGGTCTTATTTTCATCATGTCTGCTGTAAAACACCGCCTCCCTCCTGCTCACTTGAGCTGTGCTTACACCGTCAGCCCAACAGAGAATCTGTATCCTGACACACACACAGATACACACTCTCTCTCCCTCCCTTTCTCTCACACACACAGCAGCCTAACCTCACCATGTTCACTTCCACAGTCAGATCTGTATTTGATTCCTGCATTGATCTACACGCCGCTGAAGCTTCTCTGAGCTCTGAGATGCACATGGAAAAACACTAAATCTATTCTGCAGTCGATCGTCTGAGCTCAGCCTGAGAGAGACTCAATACTCAGCAGAAAGCCAGAGCGAAGCCTCAATACGTTCCTCTGTGCTCATAAAGGCCATCGGTAACCCTGAGAGCAGTGCGGTTGCAGCCTCGGTCCAGTTAGACATCGCTCCTTTTAACAAAGAGAGCAAAGAGCCACCGCCTGCGACCGCCGCAGCAGGAGGAAAGCTTTGCCCTTTTCCTTGTCTGAAGCCCGCCTGTGGGCCTGTAAAGGCCACAGGGCGACCCTAACCCTCTCAGACTGCAGCAGGGGTCACAGGTCGGGTCAGTAATGATGGGATGATATGCTCGGTTCAGAGGGAGGGTGAAGGTTATTGCCTCTCTGAGCTCGGCTGTCTCTGGAGGAAACCCTGCTGGAGTAATCTGTAGGAAGCTGCAGAAGGATTACACCCGCTGCTGTGCTAAAACAAGACCTGCTGTGTTATAACATGTAACATCAAAACAGTTTTTTCATGAATGTGTTTGGAATTAAAACTCTCATTCATAAATAAATAACACTTCAGCTGCAACATTATGTGCAAAGCTGAAAATATCCTCTAGGAACAGAAACAGGAAGCATTTAAAGATCAACTATGAAGTAACATAAAATATAGTAAAATATGCAGCTGTTGGTGGATTATTTCAGTGTTCAAAGGGTTAAATGTGTCTGTCACTTTAAGACACACACACACACACCCTGGAGCTGTCTACTTCCCGGTGTTTCCTCTGGTGTTACTACTCCGCTCTGTCCAGCAGCTCCTGTCATGTGGTTACGTCTCCTAATCCTCATCTTTGGCTGAGGCCAGCGCTAAAGCTAAGATTAGCCCACATACACACACTTACACACACACACACCCAGAGGTCACACACAACTCGTACACACAGGGTCACAAAGCAAGGGATCATGTATGTCTTGCATAAAAAGGGTGACACTGACACACACTCGAGGACACAGGAAGAGGAGCTGTGTGTGTTCAGCATGTCTGACGTCCTGTTGTCACAGCTCTCACATGATGCTCACACACTTTCCCAGCAGCAGAGAGACGCTAACAGGAATGTTAACACCACAGAAAACTATTTCTGCTCTAAGTCCACAGCGTGAAGAACAAGGAGAGAAATCACACCCTGCTCTGTCAGATGGTCTGATCCAGACGTTAAAAACAGATCTCTTCCTACGTCAGCTGGCCTTTTTCAACACCCAGCACAGAAACGTGGTTACACCAAACACACATCAGTCGTTAACCTGTCTCTGAGCCATGTAATCAACTGAAGGGTCAGTTTTTATTAAGGATGTAATAAGTAAAGAACAAAAAAAGCAAAAAAATATATGGAGCACAGAATCCTAGAACCCATGTGTTCGGTTTAAAGAAGGGGTTTGGTGCTTTTTTTAAGTCTTTATTCTGTCCCTCTGGTGCCCCTGTAGTATCTTTAAATGATTTAACACTCAAATAAATATTTGTTTTTCACTGGTGTCAAAGAGACAGTGTGTTTTTAGACAGAGGCTGAAATAATGGTTTTCTAAAAGGTTCCCCCTTCCCTCTGATTGGCCAGTCCTCAGTTGCGCTACAGGCAGACCCTGGTGTTTGAGGCCCAGCCGGTTCATGTGTCATGAACAAGTAATGAGATCCTTATGCTATAAAATCATCATCATTTTGTAGATCTCGTGAAGATCTCGTGCTATTTCTTTTTAGCTGGAGTGTCTTTAAAAGTTTACTGATGATTCAGGGATTTCTACAACAGGAAAAATGTAGAGATTTGAAAATCTGCATTATTCTTACTCTGAATCCATTTCTTAAAACATGAGGAAGCAGAAAACCCGCTCTCCAAGTTTAACAGCAGCAATTCTTCCTGTATTGTGGTGAATCCTTTTAGATGCTTCCTCTTTATAACCACATAAAGGGGAAGTTATTCCTCTTTTCAGGCTGTTGGAACAATATTCAGGGGTCAAATATTCCTCCTGCCTGTTTGTTCTGAGCGTGTCGACCGTCCTAAAGACGATCTTTGATCTCTCTCTGCTCCTTTCTTCGTTTCATCGACAGCTTTCCACAAGTTTCACTTTTATTTCAGCGCCTGCATCATCATTACATCATTAACCACAGCGTTTATCAGGATGAGGAGAGAGATCAGATGACTGTGTCCTCCTGCAGGTTAACGTACAGTTTGTGTAGTGTCACACACACAGCCGTGTGCGTTAGTGGAAGTGTGTTAACTGTAAATTACTCAGAAGGTCACAGTCTGCACACGTACTCTCCACCTGGCAGCGTCTAGTGTTTTACAGAATAAAGCTGGATGATATTTAGATACAATTACTTCTGTTGGCTCATTATTGAGTGTGTAAACTCTGCTACAGAGTGTGTGTGTGTGTGTGTGTGTGTGTGTATGTGTGTCTGTGGAGCTATCATGGAGCTTTGATATCATTCTGTACAAACACACTCTCCTATCTAATCAAGCGCTTTAGCAAACACAGCAAACAGGCTTGAATGCAGAGCTGGAGGCAGACATATGGAGTGTGTTTGAGCAGAGTGTGTGTGAGTGTTTGTTTACCGAACAGAAAAGAAAGTGCGTGTGTGACCTGTGCAGTCACTATATTTATCCAACCCCGGCTCAGAGAGCAGCTCACACACATGGCTCTACACCTCCTCAGGTAAATATCACATCACAGAAGATGATAGAACAGAAGCCGAAACAAAACCAACACCAAACAAAAACCTGATTTCCAACCTAAAGCAAAACAGAGATGAGTGGTGGTCAAGTGACAAAGAGAGGAAGTGAGGAGAGCGAGTGCTGCTAATGAAAACTAAATAGTGAAAAAGAGTGTGTCAGTGATTTTAAGGACAGAGATGAGTGATTCTGAGGTTAAGTGGGAAGAGAGCAGAGCTCAAATGTGCTGAACTTAACTCAGGAATACACACAAGTATCACCTGAACACACACACACACATTCACACACCCTGCAGCAACCGCAGAGCTCGGCAGTTTTCCCACGCCAGGTACAAAAACTGTTACCACCTCTCCTCGAATATCTGTCTGAGACAGCTCAACACACAGGTACACACCAGGATCTCTTCTTCACATGACTCCTCCTCCTCAGAGAAACAGACCAGAGCAGAGGTGGGTAAATATTTGTGAGGAAAGCAGTGTGTGAAAGTAGAGGGTTGGTCACACACTTCATCATATCTCTGCAGAGTATTCGCTGTGTAAGCACAAACACTCCCCAGCCGACAGACTTGACTAACAGGACCTGATTTAACTCCACCGAATCTGCACCAGCTGCACACCGGCCTGACAGAAGGTGAGGAGGAGATTTCTAAATGGATCTTTCTTACAAACACACGTTTGTGAAATAAGCAGAGCAGAGGTGTCTGAAGAGAAGCGTTGATTTTTCATCCTGTATTTTCTGCTGCACAGTCTCCGTCCTTTCACATCAAACTCTGCAGTGACGCCGATGCAGGAGCGATGAGTATTGACAGCTTCATTTATAAGATGACAGAGGAAAAACTGAACAAATACGAACATAGACGCTGCACAAGGACACGAGTGGGAGTGACACAAAGAGGAGTCAGAGCCCACAGAGAAGGGAAGGCGGTGTGTGTGTTTGTGTTTGTGTGTGTGACAGAACACATGACTTACTGACATTTTCTGATTCTTTATTTACCACCCAGATGAACGCATTGTTGCACCACAATGAGTCACAGAGATTAATCATCTTTACAATAGACACAACCTTTGAGTGTTTTGATTTGATGGCAACACAAGAAAAGGGTTCAACCAACGCAAAGATGCACTAAAGACAGCTGGAAGCTCACAGAGTTAAGACAATAGAGAAAACTTATAATTAACTTGACTGAGGTTGGGTTTAGCTCCATATGAAACAAAGTTTTAGTATATCACAATTTTTTTTCCTGAGTTTACAATGGGTGAAGAGATCTGGTAAACAATTTGGCTAAAATACACCAGATGCGCCTCCAGTACGGACCCATTGACACGACTATTTATAAAAAACCGATCAAGCAGGACAGGAAGTTGTGCTCTGAAACTACATAAAAATGTGACCTTAAAAATAAAACACACCATATCCAAACCAGATGGTATATATCTTGACTACAACAGCAAACCAACCTAATGAGCAGAGCCAGACCAGGAGTCAACAGCCAAACAAGATCATCGTCGGGGTGGGTATCCTCAGTCCGTGATTCCAGCTGTTAGGAGGTTCTGCCATAACAGAGCAGAGCTAGACTGGAGACTTCCTGGTGTTAGAAAGGTCCCAATCCCAATCTCAAGTATCAAAACCAGAGATGATCCTGGCATTTTTTAATTGGTCATTCATCGCCAATTATCTCATCCAATCGTTCACGTTAGCCACCACCAAGAAACAATTTCACCAACCCTGTAAAAAGCAACAGGACCATTTAGTTCCTGAAAGAGTAGTTCCAAGAACTCAAAGTTTCTGGTGAATTCTGGTCTCCCAAAGTAAGGTGTTTTATCTCTGTTTATAAAACCATAATTCCACAGAACAGCTTTTGGTAAAATAGGTTTATATTTAAAACTGTTTAGGAGAATAAGCTCATAAATGCAAATTACTCCAACAATGTGGTCCTCGGTGTCATTGTGTTTCATTCTTTATTCCAGCCCCATTTGGCCATGACTCATTTACAAAAAGGCTTAAATATTAAAGGTGTTTTTGCTTGTTAAACAAAGGTCATATGAAAATGATAACAGATTTTTTTTTCCTCTCTTGTTGTGATGAATAAAACAGCACCTCTAACAGGCTCCACAGCACATTATCATGGCTGAGAGGAGAGCAGAGAATAAGTAAAACCAAATCAGTGTGATTACTCGAGTTGTTCTGTGACCTCCCTCCACATTTAGAGAGTCCAGAGATTTACTGAAATAATAAAGAGCAGCAGTGGTGGAGTATTTACACCGCACTTAACAGCCTCATAAATAAGACTGATATTTCCAGAGAGGGAGCAGAGACCGAGCGAGGAGGAGGAGATGAAGAGGAGCTGGTGTTACTGTGCATCGCTGCTCGAGCCGCTTGAAGAAAGACAATGTGCTCCTCACACTGGCTCCGTTCTGTGCCTCTTGTCGCCCTGAGCCCCAGCAGCTCTTACAATGAAGGAGCGACACAGAGCATGTGTCGCCCATCTGTCAGATAATATGTCAACACTGATATCACACCCAGCTCAGTGTGGCTGCAGCCCATTAGAGCCCTCTGCATCCATCCGTCCATGCTGCTTCAAATATTCAACACGTCTAACCTGCTGGAGACCGTTATTTCACACACAGCTGGTCCTGCTGTTTCACACCGTTCACAACAGTTTTCATTCAACATGCAGAAGAAAAGCTCTCTCACAGTCACAATGAACACAAACCTGCAAAAACATGCATGCATTATTCATATGTCTGAGTTTGTGCAGGTATAGCTGCAGGTTCGGGACAAAAACTCAATGCAGAAAACCGTCTTAATGTTAGTGGCAAGTATCAGCATGCATGTAGTGTGTGTGGAAGTGTGTAACATGTTACTGTGATGACATGTCATCTGCATCACCATGATAAAGCTCTCTCCTTTGGCCTTCATCTGTGGCTATTAAACTAGAAAGCATGAGATGATCACAAACCAGGCTCAAGGGCACACATTACAAGCTGCGTGTGTGTATGTGTGTGTGTGTGTGTATGCATGTGTGTAAATGTGTGCGTTTACACCTTCGTCTAATCAATATGAAGCATATTTGGGGATTCCAGCAGGCTGCAGAGTGATCCAAGTCTGTATTTGTGATATGAAATACTGTCTCTCTGGGCACAGATCAACCATTCAAAGAGAAACAACGTGTTGAACATTAAAACAATCACAGGAGTCAATGCATGAAGTGCATTAAATCCGGTGCTCACTGTAGGTCAATATCATAATCATGTGAATACACACACAGGATGTCTGCACAGGAGGATAACACTTGGTTCTCATGTTAAATGTTTCTCTTCCACTCCACCTGCACATTTCTAATCAAGCGTCACAGCAGATTTTACTCTCCAGTCTGTATTACACTGGCTCGTTTCATGAAGCAATTAAGTTTATTTCTGTCACTCGTACAACAAATCAGATGAAATAAGACACCGTAAATTTGAAAAGGAGATCATAGGTTTTCCCTTGTCCAAGTCTATGTCCACAGACTGATAATTTGTTGGATTTACGCCTGATTCCGTTGAAAAGGAAAGTGATTTCTGAGTCTTGTAATTGCAGAGAAAAAGATGTCTGAATAGCCAAATGCAAAAAAATTAAAAACTCTTATAAATACCTTCTCTTTACTTTAACTCTAATGTCTCAGTACAGCAAATATTACTCAATTAAATGACAAGCAAACTGATGCTTTAAACATACATGCACAAATCATAAAGAAATGCTACACTGTTGTTCATATGTGCACAAAATTTCTGAAAATGTCCCAGAAAAGTCATTTGAAATTTTTGCAATGCAGAATACGGCAGGAACAAGATAAATTAACCAAGCTTGCAGGATTGCCGATACTCACATCATCACATCATGCAACTTTTGCAAACTCAGAAAAGCGACATACTGCAGGTTGAATTAAAAAAAAAAAATCTGGAACCATTTTTAAGACAAGAACAGTGGAGATATCTCTTGCTCCATCTTTTTACATATAATATTGAAATTATTGCAAAAATGTCTTCATAGCAAAAGTCTCCATTGCTTTATTTGTTATCATGGACTGCATATGTGAAGGAAGTTTATTTCTACTGCAAAAGAAAACTATAAATTAGAAAGACTGAAGGACTGAACAAGCTGTCCCCCATACTTTATTTCAGTTCTTAATTGACTTACTTCACTGGAAAGAAGTTTATAGAATATTCAAGTGCTTTCCAGACAACCTCAAGCACAACTACGGAAAGAGGCATCCACATACCTTGATCCTGTACTGGTTCAGACAATGAGAAACACCCGCTCGCTGTAATGGAGCGCTATAGAAACCGCTTTAGAAATGCAGCTGAATGAAGTGATAAAAATATAGTCTGTTACAGCAGCGTACCTGCAGGCCTTAATGCCACTAACAATGAGCCTGCTTATGTGAGAAAGAGGCCTACAGGCGGGAAACAGTTCCACTTCTATTCATCTTAAAAGACTTGATGTGAAAAACGTGTCCTCAGTAATCTACTGCAGTTAAGCCTGGTGCGCCTCAAGGGAGCGCCCTAGATCCCTTTATTTTCTCTGCACATTTAGGTTATTGCTTGGTGTCATGATGTGATGGGGTTCAATTTAAGATTGACATGAAGAATTCCACAAGGATTAGAGATTTTTCCCTCAGATTATGAAAAATAAAAGCTTCTGCTTCTTTGGTTTCATGCTATGAAACAGTCTGACAAGCCAAACTCAAAAATTTAGTTAAAAAACCAACTTGATTTTTCTTCTTCATCCACTCAGTTCAAGATTTACTATTTTGGGTCACGCTGGTTTGAATTAGAGATGCATTGATGTAAAAGTTGAATCATACCTCTATCATCTTTTTCATTCGCCACCTTTTTAATTTTTCAGCTTTCTCATTCATCCACATAAAGCCTGTACCTTTTAAGATTTTTTCTATCATCCTGACCAGAAAGATTAAAATCAAACACACCACAAGGACTCATTATACAAGCCAGAAGAACTCCAGGGTCCTCACTTTTACATGCAGCAGAATTTGGCATTGAAACCAGCACCTGACAAGCTCTCAGATCTCATTAGACCACAGAAGGAGAAACCAGCTCCAGGTTCTTGTGATTCTGAATGTCTCCACTAAAACAAAGAGTTGAAACATGACTGTTTTAACTTATAACTTTTCTCTCCTCTGCTATTGTGTGATTTATCTTTAACATCTTTCTAAAGTGATGCACCTGAATGAAGTAAACTTATGCATCAGCTGAAGTAGGATTAGAAGATGATACAAGATACCACAAAGTGGTTTTAATTCAGAGAACAGATAAGATCACTGCAAAGCTTCTTAAGCACAAAAACACTCATGCTCTCACCTTTCTGTTCAGTTTGTGAGGAGGCACACGGTCAACATTAAGCTCCATCACAAACACGTTCACGTCTAATTACCTTGTAGGTGAAAGCAACCAGCTCCTGTGAGTAAATCTATTTATTTAACCCGCTCAGGGTTCAATCTTATTTGCAGTCATTTAAAAGTTAACCCTTGCGTGTCTAAAAGAAGCGTTCCAGATCACTTAATTTCGTCACGCACAGAAAACATTGTTGAATCCCAGACTCTAAAATAAATCTGACCTTCCTCTTTGTCTTATTTTCTCTGAATACAAAGCTCTCGCTGGCTCTGGCAGCACATGCTTTGCATTAAATCCAATCGCAGGAGCTCTCAACTCTCATCAGAGCGATGTAAACAGCTGCAGTAAGTAACCTGTAATGTTCTGTGTGGGCTGACAGTACAGAGGGATGAAACATAAATGCAGTCTTGGGGGTTTTAAGAGGGAGATGTCTTTTCCTCATGTGCAGCGTGGTGGGTGTTGTTTTTCCGCGGGGCCCCGGCTGTAACCCAGGTGACAGTGTTTGCTTTGGCATGCGGTGTGGAAATCAGTTTAGATTAAAAAGGCTCCAAATGGACGGAAGAGGGACAACGAAAACAAACCGGAACATGAGGAAAGAGAAGGAAAACAGCACTGAAATGTAACTTTATCCACAACTACAGGAAAAAAACACAAACTAAAAGAAGTCATTTTAGGAGACGGTGATGTCATACTTGGCTGTAAAATCCAAGAAAACTGCCACATCAACCTCTGTGACCTGATAGAGACTGTCATCAAGTTTCTTAATGTGCTGCTGTGTGTGATGAAGCTCCTGTTAAATCTCATTAAATACACCTCACACACACAGGCAGGGTCAGGATGGAAATAAAACATAAATAATGTATTAATGAAGGGACTGTACGACCTCATTAGCTAACAGAATCCTGCTGTGACCGCAAACTCTGACATGCTCGCTCACACATTTAAAACAGAATTGGGAAAAGAAGGTGTGAGGAGGTTCTGGTTATCATTAAATCAGGGGTTTCTTCCAGCTTCAGGCAGGTATTTGAGAGACAAGAGAGCTCTCAGACCCTATTCTGACAAGAACACTGTTTCTTTAAAGACCCAAAGGTGTTTGGACTAAAAAGGAAACGGCTCTTTTCGTGTTTATTTAAACACTATATGCGTATATTCTCAATTTCAGATTCAAAACCAAGCTGCTGAGCTGAAAGTCAGCTCTGTTGGCTCCCCTCCTCCTCCATGAACTGTCTCTGGATAAACTCTCCTGCTGCTTTCAGCTACTTGAAGCTGACCTGTGCCCAGTTTGATCACCTGTTCAGTATCTGTTTCTGCTGAGTCTCAGATTCAGGTGACTTAAGAATACAGTTAAACTGTCTTCCTGCAGCTTTATGAACCAAAAAGGGAGATTTTACCTTTTATTACATATAAACAGGTTGAAAGGATGCTGAAATGCCTACATCGTGATGCACATTATGAAAAAAAAACTGAATTCTACACAAAAAGTCCTGAAAAAAAGGAAAATGCTAACTTTCCTTTGTTTTTAACATTTCCGACCCAGAAAGCTTTCTGTCACTGTTTAATAATGAAAATGAAAGTTAGCTGCATCCAGGTACTTTGGACAGGTTTATAACTGTATGAGATCAGAGATCATGCAGAACCAGATAACATGATCTGTCATATAAAGCTTTGTGATCATTTTATCAGCAGAAATTAGTGACTTATTGGAAATCAACACAAGTTTAAAGCCAGAAACACCTTCAAACGTCAGAGTCTGAATCCAGAATGGACATTAATGCAAACACACAAGTGTTCAGCAAAAAAACTAAAGGAAGAAGAGCATTATCAAAATAAAATGTGGGGTGTATGTTACTTATATTTTCATACCATTTCGTAATACAGCAAATACATTAAATAAAAAAGTAAAAAAGCCAAATGACTCAATCAAACTAGAACTGACTCTTAATAAGTATTTTACAGATTCAGCCCTCTTCAGATGAAAAACTTTGAGACAATAAACTCGGACAGACACTTTCTACTGGAGATCTCTCTCTCTCCCTCTCTGTCTCTCCCTCTCTCTTTCCTCTGCAGCCGAGCAAATTAAGATACCGCAGACAAAAACTTTGGAAGGAACATTACCAGACAATCCCAAAAGAGAGCTGTCACAAGTAATGTGCTCCAGCAGCCCAGATCTGGAACAAACTTTGGAGAACACTGAACTCCATCCGGAGCAGAGGGACGAATCCACAGAGGAGATATGTGAGAGGAAAGAGGAGCAGCTGCAGCACCTTTGGACTGAGAGAGCTCTGACAAAAACCTTAAGATAACATGCTCTGAGTGACAGAGCATTTATGCAGCTCTGATTATTTGCAAAGCTCTTCAATTACAGTTAGCTCTAAAAACTCTGACAGCCAGCAGCAGAGTACAGCAGTGAAGAAAGAGAAAAATTCAGCAGCTAAGGAGACATACGTTTCACCCTTTTTGTTCACATTCAGAATGCAAACTGTAACAGAAACTGGCAGAAATGTTTTGAGTTTTGTAAGGAATCTGACAGCTCATCTAATCTAACAGAGTCTGCAGCTACAGAGCGACTCCAGCAGAGCTTGTTCTTCTAACGGAGCCTCAAATGAAGCTCTTCTTTCTCTGCCCATAGAGCACTGACAGGGCCGGCTCGGGGTGGTTTTTTTCTCCCTTCATCTTGATGAGGATGGATAAATATTTTAGTGGTGGAGTGTGAGATCTCTCTGCCATATCATCTATGTGTAATTGTGCGTGCTGGAACCATCCTTTCAGCAGATTTTCTCCTCCACACCCCTGCAGAGAGGTTTAAGATCATGAAACATAAACCCACACAGCACGGGCGCAGTCCCCAGAGACAGAAGCATCTGTGTGTGCGTGTGTGTGTGTGTGTGTGTGCATGTGTGTGAGTGTTTGAATCCCCCCGAGGCCTGAACCTCATTCAGTCATAAGCAGCTCCACATTGTTGCAGCATTATGACTGAAAAGACATTCTCTAATTGGATGCTGTGCAGTTGACTCCCAATTAAAATGGATTTATTAGGCTGCAGCTAAACAGAGCTCGTTAGAGGAGGAAGAAACATCCTTCTGTGTGTGTGTATGTGTGTGTGCCCTGTGCATCTCTTCCAAACACACACCTCACACACTGAAGACATGAAACCAGCTAAGCACAGTCTCGTCTGCATTGCGATGTTGTTTTCCAAAAGCAGAGTGTCCTGTGTCGTCGAAAACACTCTCCGTCTGTAAACAAAGCAGTGTTAACCCACTGACCCACAGCTCGGGGTCTGCTGGGGCCCTGAGGGGGGCACTAAGAAGCCAGATTAATGGGTTAGTGAGGTATGGCCAGAGTTTTCTGTGTCACCAAGCTGGCTCATTTTTAATCTCAGTAGATCACTCTGGTGTTTTATGCTGCATACCTCAAACCTGGAGGCAAAGCTACAGTAAAAACCTGCAGAAGTCAAGGCTTATTTTACTATAGTGTGAAAGTTTTTATGTAAAATTACTTCACTTTCATGAGCAGCATGGATAGTTCTGTTTATGTTAAAAACATGGCTTCTGTGGTGGAGTTGCATGTCTTCATACAGGTCAGTGTTTCAGATTATTTATCAGTCTGAAAACAGGTGTCAACACATCCAAATAAAAGATTTCAGATGATGGATGGGATACAAATAAATATTCTATCTAGACACTTACTTCAGTTCCTGAATTTGCATGAAGACTTGTGCCCTGTTTGCACCATGTTTCATAGCGTTTCACCTGGAAACGCAAAAAAAAAAAAACGCAGAGAAAAAAAATCTGTTTACACAGAAATGCTGAGGGACTGAAAATGCTGTAGTATGCGTGTCTGGCCTGTAAGTGGAGATATAACAGTAAAGTCTTATGGTGGTCCTCAGCCAAAGAAGAGGAAGGCGGATCATGGTTTATATATTGAATGCGTCTTATCTGAGCGCAGAGGTGGAGCAACAGATGCACATTTTGTTAAAAAACAGTCAGCGGATCCTGTAGCACAAGCACAACATGGTAGTCCACCATTGAAGCGTTGTTGTTGTCCTGTTCGCACATAGCAATTAAAAGTTTCCACAACAAAATGTTGTGTGACATCAGCGTTTCCACCGAAAAACTCCATCTTACCATTTACGCAGCAATGTTGGTTGCAACATACCAGAAAAATTTCACTCTCGAGGGTGTTTCTAAAAATGTTTAGGTTGGCTGAAACGTTTTGTGTAAAGGCGAGGCCGAAATGCAACAATATTTTTGCGTTTCATCTTAAAACTATTTTTGTGTTAACGGTCACTTGGTGTTAAAAAAAAAGGGAAAATCAGTGAATAAATCTTGGAACAGATGAGATGTCTGCATGGAGGAGCTTCTTCTTTTCCTTCTTGACACTTCTCCTTTTTATTTCAAACCAGAACCTTTTTGAACTTTCATTTTTTTGTACAAAGATGTAACAGTACTACTTTAAGTATTTTTGGGTCACTGCCCTTTTGAGCTAGAGGGGATAAAAACCAATGTAGAATGTTCATTCAACTTTAAATCCACTAAACTTTGTGAAAATTAAACACTGCAGGAATCTTGACCTTAAAGGTAGCAAAGAAACAAGAAACAGTCTCAGTGAATTTTTTGCAGAAGCTCAGCCGCAGTGCTACGTCTGTTGAGACATGGATGATGATGATTTGATAAATTATTCATATTTTTATCAAAATATCTTGTGTCGAAGCTGTAGTGCAGTCACTTGCCACAAGCCAGGCTGCAGCCCTGGTTAATGGCAACTGAGATAATGCTTTATGGCTCTACTACCTGGATGTAAACAGTCACAGATGACAGATATGCTGTAGCATGGCGTGGTTTGTCTTGTTGATCTATAAATGGAGATTAAGTTGTCTGTAGGTGGTGTCCAATTACAATGACTCTTCACCAGAGACATGAGGAACTTGCTCTTGCCCTGAGCTTGCTCTGTGAAGGTTAGCTTTGTTCCATAAACCGATGTGACATTTCTATGTTTTCTTATCTTTAAACTAGTCAGTTGGTTTGAATTTAAACTTTCTTTTAGACGATTAGGACATTAGACATCAAGTGAATGTATTTTTGAGACGAAACTGCTGTATTCAGTGTTTTTACTCTTTTAATATTAGCTCTTAGTTTTTGAGAGGAGCAGATCTCTAAAGAACCTTCAACTCCTCATAGAAACACTGAACAATAAAACTGAAGGACAGGAAGTTAAGTCTGCTCTTACTGGTGTAAAAAAATTACCTAATGTCATTCTAAGTTTTAAGACATTGCTGTGTTATGAACACAAACCTCAGCTGAAAACATGCACAATTATTTAAGCAGCACCTTGCGAATACCAAACCTCCCTCTTCTCCTGCGGGAAAGCAGAAAATGAATGAGACAGGCTGATGAACTTGTCTCATTATTTGCATAATTTCAAGCTGCAGAACGCAGCAGAGGAGCTTCAAACCTGCAGGTAGTTCACTCCCTGTGGATCACAGGCTGACGTCAGCTCACTCCATGAGCTGAATGGGACACATGCACACATGGACACACACACACACGCATCCTCGGGCGTTCATAATATAACGACATCAGTCTTTGTTGTGCAGCCCCCCCGAGCATCCTCCCAGGCCGTGAGGTATGCAGAGGGTAATTCATTTTATTCAGGGAGCAGCTCTGCAGAGATGTATGTCGTAGGAGGACGCTCATTGTTAAATCCACAGTGAGTCCAAACACTGAGGACAGGGAGGCCATTGATCCGTTCAGCTGAGTCATATTAACTCTCATTTCTGGCTCCATTAACAGACGATGACAGACTCCACGGTTCACTGCAGAATCTCTCGATGGCCTGTAACTCCAGCATTACTGTTAACATGCCCTCTCTGTTTAAGACTATTAGTCAAACTGAGGCGTGCATCAGGAAATATCCATCTTGAATTTTGCAATTTAATCTTTTGTGCAAACATTAAATGTTTCCAGGGCAACTTCCTGAGTGTTTCCAGTCACATCAAAGTTATTCTGGCTTAACTGTTGAAATGAAAGTAAGCAGAAGCGGAATATAAGCAGACTGTGAATGTCTTTATGAAATGTTAAATCTGTTTTTTTATCTCTGGCTCAGTGTGTTTTGGAGTAGAGGAGACCTCAGTGGATAGTTTGGCTCCCTGTAAAACACTCTAATGGTGAACTGGAGGGTCATTTTCAGACTCAGTTTGTAAACTTCACATCCTCACATGCAGCGGCCTTCCTTTCCTCTGCAGAGAAATGACTCAAAGAAATGCAAATCTGTCGACTCTTTTCCATGAAGTGCATATAAACACAGTCAGCATTGTCAGCATTGTGTTTCCTCCTCTCAAAACATCAGGACTTGAACCCAAACATGTGATGCAGCAGTTTGTTCTGATGCAGAGAAATTAGCATCGGCTGTTGTCACCATGTATCATCTGCAGCAACATTTAATGCTGCGAGGAGTGGAAAACAAAAGGCAAAATGCAGCTTTCTTGCAGTCTCTTTTGTGCAGAGAGATGTGTAACGTCCCCGCTGTGAGAAACACAAAGATGCACGCAGACACACACACACGCACAACTTTTTTTTTTATACCAAGGATGAACCAGAAAAGAGTGAGGCCCGAGGGCGCAGGATGTCTCTTAATGTGTGAGTCAAACTAATGGACTGCTTCCTTCTACTGCGCCCCTGACCTCTCCTGCTCCCTCACTCATCTCAGACCCAAAACACCCTCCCCCTCATCCTCCCCCATCCTCCATCACAGATATTTACTCCCCTCTTTCTGGTCCTAGAGTCTCTATTTGCTTTCTCCATATCAGGTCACCAAGGAACAACAGAGGGATCAACGCAGCAGTAGAACAGATGTAGAGACACATGCATAGACAGGCCTATAGGAATATATGGAAAAGACTCGACCTTGCTCATGTGTGGTCACATAATGTAAAAATATAAACATAATTACAGGGTGGATCCATTTTTTCAAACACCTCCATAAAAACAACTGAAGCAGGCAGAGAGCAGAGTGCTTTCCAGGGATTATAACAGGCCTGATTCTGGGTCTAACCCTGTAGGACACCCATGCCAGTGTAGCATCAGGGCGTTGGGGATTTTAAAAAGACTGCAGTGTTGACATTTGGTTGGGTTTCCCTCCCGTTAATCCAGTCCCTGTAAGGATCAAAAACCCACAATTGGTGCTTCAGAGCCGTCTTAAAAAAGGAGCTGCAGCAGCTCTCCACACAGAACAGCGGGTCGGCTGATAAAAGGCCTCTCTCTCTATGCCTCTGCAAAACTGTACATCTCAGACAATCTCAGGGAAACACAATGAGGACGGCTGCAATTCAGAAAGAAGAGAGGGTTCACGGTACTCTCAGTTTGGCTGTGACTCTTTGACACGGCGCTGCAGCGTCTGTTTAACGGATGGAAATGTAAAAATGTGAACAGAATAGCCAGAACAGAAAGCTACAGCTTTGGTCTATCAAGCTTTTGTGTTGCATTTGCATCAACATCCTTATTATGTAAGGTGACACGGTGTTAAGCATGTTGAGATTGCACGACCTGCAGTGGGCTGCCGTAATCCAGCTGTTGGAAAAGTCGTTTGCTTAATCTTGTTTAAAATAATCTCATTTAAAAAAACTTATCTTTCCAGAGATAGATTTACAAAACTTGTTTCTGGAGGTTTCAGAGGTTTTATGGCTACGATGCACTTAAAATTCTCCAATTAATGACATCCTCCTGAGCAGAATGAGGTTTTCGAAAAATAAAAGATTCATTTGTGAGTTTGTTGACAGGACCTGGTTGATTTATGACAAAATCATGACACTTTTCTATTGTTACGTGTTAAAGACTTGTAAAATTCCTTAGTTAATTGTAGAGGTGTGAAGCATTGCAAAAAGAAATCAAAAAATGACATCACACTCTGCAAAATACGGATACGGCAGAGATCTGTGAGTTAAAGTGTTCTTCTGTACAGAGACACTGAGTACTGATTGTTTCCCATTTAACGGTCTACACAAAGGCACAGGAATGATAGAGATGAGGGATTTCTTTGCTTGTGTAAGTTTGATTAAGAGAGAGAGAGACAGAGAGAGAGAGGGTAGTGTGTGGGATAAAAAGAATTCACACACTTTTCAGGCTTGCCTAAACATGCAGCGAGCAGCAGCAGGTCTTATCACCCCGTCAAACAGTCAACCATCTCTGTGACACCGATGAAAACCAGTCCGCCTGCTCTGGCTGACTGACAGGCTGCTGATTCACATGGTGCTTCTGTTTGTACGCCCAATGAAGTGCTTCATTCAAGGCCAACAGTTTGGATGACACAGTCACTTATTCATGCGTCGTTCAAAACAGAAACAGATCTTCTCTCTCTCTCTCTCTCTCTCATTCAGCTGTCTGTCCTGCGTGTGAAAACAAAGTGACTGCCTCCCTGAACATTTACCGCTTCTCCACTCATAAAGCGCTCTCGTATCAGGTGGGAAAGTCCCAGGTGTGTGCGTGTGTGTGTGTGCTGCAGGTACGAAGAACAAAGCTGAGCGCTGAAAGCAAATAACCACAGAAGGGTGGATCATCAGATTTACACTCTCAAGCTGTGTGCTACTTTTAACCGGTTTGAGGTATTAGTCATCAGCACGGGAACATTCCCACACAAACGACACTGTCACCATATTCTACCTGGCTGCTACAAAAGGAGAGTAATTTTAGCATCATGATGCATAAGTCACCTGTCAGATTCTGCAACGAGACCTCTTATCCAGAGAGTGGACAGAAGTTTATTAGCCTACAGGTGCACAAACAGAGTCCTGGCATCCTTCAGCTGGTATCGGGTTCATCTAGTTATTGTTCAAATTATTGTCTGCAGAAAATGTAAAAAATAAAAGATGCAGAGGGCTTCTTCTGCACTTTTTCCAGCTACAAAGATCTGTTATTTCACCCCTTTAAAAAATCATTGTCTGTTTCAGGTGCACTCCTGATACCTTCCAGACTTGATAAGGATAAGTGTGATCCAAACTGAACTTGAACTTGTGACAGTGGCCTAGCTGAGTGGGTTCATCATTCATACAAGTGGCTTAGTGCAATTTTAATCACACTCGTGAATCAGTGTAAATGTGAGATATCTACAGTTATGTGGTATAAGTTTAATTCAAGTCTTTTAAGGTGACTGAACGTGCACACTGTTTTTTTAGTCAAATTTAAACTCTTTAAGTTATAGGGAGCTAAAATAAGTGGGATTACTTCTTGATTCTGAGCCATCTTTACCGTCTGATTTTGTATGAAGTCATTCAACTCAGTCAATAAAACCAAACAAGCCTTATATTAAAGAGTTTAAATATGCAACAAATCTGACATTTGCTCTTTAAAGCATCAAAATGGTTTAGTACATTATAAGCTTATGTTGTCTTAACAGTTTGAGCCCCAGCCCCTAAAATATCCACATTCACCCCTGCTTATTGGATACTATCGTTTCATGGGTTTATATTGCAGAAATAACCAGCCTGCATGCTTTAGAGCCTGCACTATATTTGCTCTCAACTTTCCTATGAGGTACTCCACAACCTCAGATGAAATGGGACTTCCCATGCGCACGTTAACTCCCAGCACAGTGAATAACACTCCACCAGCCTTGTTGAGACCTCCAGTCCTCTAACCATGACCAGATGTGCGGCGTGCATGACTCATGACGCTCTGGTGCCCTGCCCTTTAATCTCTGCAGCAAGTTGCCAACTGCCACCAGGTCAAAGAACGGGGCTACATGCCAGCAACTGTGTGTGTCTGCGACTGAACATGCATGCGGGGGATACACATAGCCCCAGCAGAAGAGGACCATATCTTATTGCAGGAATAAGGTAACAAAGTGGGTGTTCAAGGACCGCTCACGTCCACATGCATTCATAAAACAGTAATTCACCTGTGTTTAGCCGCTGCAGGATGCTCCTGCGTCTACGTGAATTATATGCAATTATAAGACAGCCCAAACTAGCAATAAGGTCACAACACCTTCAATCACAGCTCTTCACAATTATCACTAAGCTTTCTGTGCCTGCGTGAGTGTGTGCGTAAATATGTGCCAGACCCTCGGGATATTATGAGGAGCTAATTGGAAAGCTCCAGTGACCAGCATTGACCGTTAAAACAAGAAAATTAACGAGAAACGCAACACTTACTTGCCAATGACCTCGCAGAGCTCATACACATCTTCAAAGAGAATGTCGTCGTCCGCCATAGTCCAACCGACCCCGGTTGGGGGAAATTATCCCCGAAATATGCGTCCCAAACGCGGCTGTGCTCCGACAGCTGAGGAGAAACAACTGACAAACCCCGTTGGTTGTTTCAGTCGGTAAAGAGTTCCACAGAAAGGTTGTTATATTCCAGCTGTTGGCCACTCCGTCGACCCCCCGCCCCCCAAAAAACGCTGCGTCGCGGTGGGTGAATCGGCACGCGGGGAGCTCAGTAATCCAGTTGGGGTGTCCACCGGTCCGGCCCCGCCTTGCCCGCAGCTTCCCGGTAACCCGTGTCAGAAAGCAACGCATACGTGGTTGTCAAACATTATAGTAACTCCTCCGCCGGTGTGTGTGTGTGTGTGTGTGTATGTGTGTGAGTGTGTGTGTGTGTGTAGGTGAGTGCGTGCCTGTGTGTGCAAAGGTGCATGCGTGTGCTCCCACTAACGACTTCTCGTCTCCGGTTCTGGTGTTGAGCTCAAATCCGACCCGGAGGACGGTATGCATCAGGCTCTGGTAACAGCACCGATCCAGGTGAGCTCCTCACTTCCCGAGCAGCTACACTTTTTCACGGGGTACACACACTATCCTTCTTCCGTGTTACGACGACCGATCAAAAGTCCTCCACGCCCTGTGCAGACGCTCCTCACCCCGGCTTGGAACACTTTTTCCAGCCGTCAGAGTGGCTCTTTCCCCCCCTTACACTGTCGCCCGTCTGCCCGCCTGGACGTTCGGCTCCACAGAGCTTCCAGAAAACCACCAAGCTCCGCCCACACGGGGGTTATGAAACTGTCCCGGTCTCCTCCATTTTGGCGCCAAGACGTTACCCAAGATTCCCATTTGAGGCCTATAGGCTTTGAGCCAATATGGCGGCGTTACGGCGCTGTGGAGGCACCTCTGAAAGCTCAGTTTCCTTCAGACTGTTTCAATGAGAGGAATGAAGGCGAGATCAGCCCGGAAGCGTGAGGAGTATGAATGAATAATGTACATCAACATCAAAGAACTATTAAGTTTTCTTTCTGAGACAAATTAATTTTAATTTTATTTTAGTTTTTACAGTGATAGTTTTATACTTTTTTTTTTTTTTTTTAAAAAGGGGGGTAATAAAATAGAAAAAATACAAAGAAAAAGAGGTGAGCGAGTGAGGGAAGATTGATAAAAGAAGTTGGTTAATTTATACAAGTAAAATAAAAATTATACTTCTGTTTATGCTGCCACAATGATGGATAATTAAGAAACTTGTGCACCTTGAAATTGCACATTTTTATTTAAAAATGCCTAAAAAGCTTGCTTGATGAGTCAAAAGTGGTAATTTGTATCAGATAAAATTTAAGTATCACTAGATTTTGGGTTGAAGCTTTAAAGATGAGTTACCACCTCAAACTAAGCATTGTTTGAAGTTTCTATGCAGCAAGATGTCAACTACATTACAAAAGCCACTGGAGTACTGTTAGAGAGGATGTAAGGTGGTGCAGACCTGTGCATAAAAGTAAACCAAAGAAACAAAAAGAAACCCAACTGGAACTCCTGAAGAGTGCAAATGCTGTCGCATTAACCAGAGATCCCTGGACATCAGTGCATAATCAACATTATCTTGAATTTCTACACACCATGATAATGGAAATTTTGTACATGCGCTTCTGCAGATTTCTCAGTGTGTAAAAAAAATGTGTTAAAAAATATAATTGTAAATCCTTTACACTTATAAGTTGTCTCCTATCTCTGATTCACGGTGCAGCAATTACTTGGATAAAAAGTACAGAAATGTAGATCATCCAAAACATTACAGGTTTGGCACAAGGAGTAATTTGCAGGAATGTCATCCATATCTTTAACCATTTGCACTGTTTCATTAAATATTTTTACAAACCTTGGAAATGCAGAGGAGAATGCAGAGTTCACTGCACCTGAAATGTGAAATAACAGGTTATACTGTGAGATAGTCTTGGTAGTTTTCCAGACTGAAATTTTCAGCTTATTTTTATTTTTCTGCCCTTAAACTGTAGCCCAACATAGTGCCTCTGTAGACCTCCGAGCTCAGCATACAGACAAGTGCTGCCTATTCATATTTTATGGGCCCTAGTGGGCTAAATGCATTGCACACTGATTGCCTAATTAATGCTGAGTGAATAATTAAGCAGAGTTAGTAAACTCAAGATGATGAGGCTGTTCTTTTATTTATGGTTTTGCAACAAAAAGGATTTAATGTGATTAAATGAGCACCCACAGAAGCTACCGTAGGTATTGTTTTCTCTGAGGATACGTGACTGCGTGTGAGGCGTATAAATCTTTTACTAAACCTGAAATGTGCAGCCTTGCTGCTCATATGAGGTTGTATTCATGAGCATGTGAGGTGGAGATGTCTGAGGTGACAAGCAGGGGGCAATTTGGCACAGCAATGAGAAAAATCAGGACATCAGAGAAAATCTTATCTCTAACCAACACACCTTCTAGACCCAGCTGGTGGGGCAGGCTGAGTGTGTGCTTCTGTGTGTGTGTGTGTGTGTGTGTGTGTGTGTGTGTGTGTGTGTGTGTGTGTGTGTACACCAGATCTTAGCCCCCTGTGTCCGATTAGGAATCAAAACTGATGGAGGGGAGGTTGCTTGTCTTTGTCTGTAAACTTCACTGCAGTGTGTTTCTACAGCGAGTGAATACGAGCATCATTGTTGTGATGGTCTTTTTGTGAAAGATGCATAACCCTGTACCTTTTGTATACCAGTTTTGCACATGCACGACTCAGTGGCTGATAAATGCATCAATTCTGAGCTAAATCTGGTTAAATTCACAATAGAAGAGTTTAAATATTTAGCATTTTTGAGTTTGGGATATGCACAATGGTGAAGTTGCAGTATGATATGTAAAAAAGTCATCCAATAGTCCATTCCAGTCACTGTGAGGATCTTTCAATTTGTGTAGATTTTCGTGTCCCCTAAGGGTAAAGTTGTTAGCGTGTAGTCTTAGAGAATTGGTAATCTCTGAAATTCTTGTGTCAGAATGAAGTTGATAAATCCAGATTTATTTAAGAAAAATTGGGGGGGGGTTGAGCTGGACGATTGGACCGAGATGGTAAAAGACGGTGATTTTCAAACTTTTTAAAGACTGGGTGCTGACATTAAACTGAGACCAGTTTTACATTCTGACTGGTTGTTTGACCATCTTTGCATTTCTCTACAAAAAAAGATGTTGTAGTTACCTTACACTGCTCAACAGGTGTGCAGCAGAGCAACAGGAGCTCTGTTGGTTGTACTATTCTTGACTCATGTTACATAACTTATTATAATTTTGGGGACGCTCTGACTGTGTTGACTTCTGATTCTGAAGCAGTGTTTGGATAAAGTGCAGAGAGCTTGAGTGATGGAGAGAAGTCTTTGTGTATGTGTGTGTGTGTGTGTGTGTGTGTGTGTGTGTGTGTGTGTGTGTGTGTGTGTGTGTGTGTGTGTGTGTGTGTGTTTGCTTTGATGATGATAAGGAGGTAGATCAGAGTGTCTTCATCGTCTCTCTGATCTCGTGAAGTCATCAGCTTCCCCGCAGAGTCCGCTGAAGGGCGACACGATCTCATTCGACTCTGCTGACACCCTCTTTTCTCTGTCTTCAAATCTCTTCTTCCTCTGCGTGTTTTAAGGAGTTTATAATCTGGGAAGACTGAAGATGAGCTTTGTGTGCAGATGTGACAGAAACACAGCTCTTTTTATTTTGTCAGATGTTGTACGCCTACAGTGCTGCTTCCTTTTTCTTCCTCTGTTTAACTTTGGAACAATGTGAAACAAAGATGTTTTATTCCCACCAGCATCATTAAATCAACCACAGCTTTGCAAACAGTCCAGACACTGACGCACTTATTCAAACATAAAGGACCTCAGTTTTTTATTTCACAACACATCCTCCAAGATGCCAGACAGGTTGATGGCTGGTCTCTCCAAACATATGTCTGACCTTGAGAAAAATCAGCCACTTTTACCATTCACACAGATCTTTTGGGTTAATGGTGTCAGACATATGTTGCTCAGATGAGCAGAGCACAGAGTAGATCTAAATAAGAAACAGGGAAAAGCAGGATATAATTGGAACATAGTGAAAAAAATCCACCTATAGTGTTTCTGCTTGCTTTGTGCAGCTTTAAGCACATTTTGGATGTGAAATAACATTATGAAACAGAGCTCTTTAACAGATGCAAGAAAACTCCAACCGCTGCATGATTCATGTTCAAAGATCTGTATTTGTTCTGAATGCTTCTCTTCAAACATTCAGTGTCTGATGTTTCTGATGTGTGACTCACCATGAAGCTCTTTGCTCCACATCACAGAGGCAGATCATGACGGAGTGGTTTTTTTATGATCTCCTCGGCTGGTTTTTGGTTTTGGAGTATTAAGTCTCGCCCCCGGCTGAGTCTAAAGCAGAGCGTGTTCCATTTTTTCAGCGGCAGAGTAAACCAAGCTTCCTGCGAGGAGTTTTTGGGGGAAGTGTTGCCTGCAGAATGCATCATCCTTCTGCTGCAGGATCCATTTAGGAGAGGGGAGAGTCTCTCGTCTTCAGTCTGGAGGGGAAAGAGCTGTATTTTTATGCTTTTGTTTGCTCGTTAGTTTGCATCCTGCATGGCTCTGCTTTGTTTCTACCTCATCACAACAGACATCAACGAGTCCTATTCCTGCACTGACCTGAAGGCTGTCACTGTTATCAGCAGGTCAATTTTCTGAGTCTGTTCTCTCCCCTGGGCAAACAAAAACACACAGACACTGATCATTATAATCCTCCTGGTCGAGCAGAGAACAGACAAGTGGCTCCTCTGATGTTATTAACAGAGCAGAAATCAATGCTGGTTAACATGAGCTGGATCAATGCACGTCACGGCCCACAGGAGGGAGGAATAATTTGGTTACGAGGTGTGCTGATGCAGTGAATTAAAACCTCAAGTCCTCCAAATATTAATACCATAACGTCCTTGTTAGAAATCGGGGTCTTGCTTCATCACTCCGTTCGTCTTTTTCAGTCTTTTCCTCTTATGATGTCCAAATTGAAAATACTGAGCCAGAGGCAGAAGGTGTCTGCCTTCAAGGCTTTCTGCCAGAAAAATGTGGATTCATCAAACTCACAGGAGACTTTTATCCAGGAGGCCTGTGTGAGAAACTCACGTAAGATCAGAAGTCAGCACAAATTTGACGTTTTCAAGGAGGAGGAGAAGTTGCTTTTATTCTTTTCCAAACCTCAGCTTCAAATCTTATAATGTCAAGAAACCAGCGCCGCTAATGTATGTCATTAAGTCAAGCTGAGTTCTTTTTTGGCACTTACTCTGGAAGTTGATTTGAGAATAAGATTTTGTTGTACTCATTCAAAGAGAGTCTGTAATCAGTGACCCAGTAATTTGGTCTGATTTAGGTTCTGTGGTCTGTCTGTATCGTAACACTTAATTCCAAGACTCAGGCTCATGTTTGACACCAAGCTTTGATTTGAAGGACCCGTGACTCATGGACTTGAGCTTTGATGACTCAGACTTGAGCATTGATTTCATTCAGGCTCAGAAACACGGAGGAGGACTTACTTATTTGTTGCAGAAGACTGTTTTATTCTTGTATGAAGCCTTGGAAATTCATTCAGCTTGGGCTAGCAGTACGTGAGCATGCATGTCATTGTTCTGTTTTTTCAGCTGCAGCTCCATCAGGTTGAAGGAGCTGGAGGAAAGAGTAAGAGCTTTGTGACTGACTGGATTTGGACTTTAGGTTTGACAACTTAACTACAACCACTTTGAAAATGTATTTTTTTTTTTTTTTTCAAAAAGGAGTTTGGTTCAAATATTTCTGATCTCAATGCTTAATCACACTACAGTATGTGTTGCTGCCTCATCTACAGCCACTGTTTCTCCCTTGCTTTAATAAATGGGTGCAGGACACAGACAGAAGCAGCTCATCCTTCTCAGTGTCTGCAGCAGGGAGGCTGTCTGCTGAGTACTTATCAGAACACTGTGAGCAGCAGAGAGGAAGAAGAGGAGGAGGAGGAGGAGGTATGAGATGAATGTCAAACGGTGTGTCGTTAAGGCCGGTTTTTTGGGATGCAACCACATGAATTCTGCATGAAAACACACACAGTGATGACACAGAACAGGCTGAAGAATCACAGGCGTTACATTTCTTTATTCAGCTGAATAAACTGAACTACAAATGGAAAAGACATGTTTATTTCTGCTGTAAAGTTAGACATTTTAACATGGGACTCTGCGGAGACTGACTCACTTTTGGAGACAGCCTCCAGTGGACACAAGAGGAACTGCAGCTTTTGGCTCCATCGTTCATCCATCTGAACTTAACCAAATCAAACACACTGAAACAGTCAGTTCCTCTGCTTTTGCATCTCTTTCCTGTCTGCTCTGCATGCTCACTCTGCTGTGTCACATTTCCAGGGTGCATTCATGTGTATGTGTTTCAGGCAGCACTCTCTAAATGAATATGCCGCCTTGAAAAATGGCTCTTTTGGTGTTTGCTCAATTTCCTCTACCCTGCGGTATTCATCCCCAGACAGGTGAGTTGAAAGACGCAGAGGTGGAGGAGTGTAATGGACACAATTTTAATGGATTGTTGCTCTGTAGAGGAGAGCGGGAGGAGAAAACACTATTACTCAATCTGTCTGCTGGTCCATGCAGACCGGCGTCTGTGGGAGGAGAACATTCAGAGGGTCAAATATCCTGACGGCATCCTTCTGTTCTATTTGTCCTGATATCATTAATAAGAGGCGTCCAATTATTCAGTTTATCAATATTACATTGGAGGCTAACAAATGACTGTGAGACGACAGGATTTAAAATGCTTGTTAGACTGAGCAGCGGAAACTTCTCACTGAAGATTTAAGACATTTTCTGCAGAAGTAACGTTTTTCTTGCAGATGCTTGTAGGGAACGTTCTGTGATGTAAATGTAAGAGATATTTTTTTCAGTATTTTAGTGGAAGACCAAGGAATCAAAACAGGTGAAGGAACCCCAAAAGACTTTTCTTTTCTGGCTGTACTGTATCTAAGAAACGTGCAAACTGCAGCTCAATCAGCTTATGCTTCAAAATACGACAGTACAGATCCTCCTCTAGGCACAGCTTTGCACATGCATCGCTCTGAATGAAGTCAGCAAAATAAATGAGTCATATCTAAATAAATCTGCATTAATAAAATAATATCAGGTCTGCTAAAACTCTCAGCTACTTCAAGGTAAATCCAGGTTGAAGACGTAGCTTTTTACAGCTGATTTTTATTAGAATATTTACACAAATCATTTTTTATATCTATTTTCTTGCAGAAATCTGCACTGTGACTTTTCTACTTATATTTTAAAATCTGTTTTAACATATTTTAACCTTCTTTTTTGCCATTTTATTTTATTTTATTTCTTTTTACTCTTTTAATTAATTTTTAAATTGTTTCTGTTAATATGTTTTGCTGATCTTTTCTATGTAAAGCAAACTGGATTGCCTCATTGCCTCGAAATGTTCAATATAAATAAACTTGCCTTGCCTTGGTGACATTCATGCACAAAAACAACTCGAATAGGGTAATGGAAATAATCAGGGTTTCAGTTCCTACTTTCTTAGGGTACAAAGATTTAACTCTTCAAAATCGCAGTTACAATATCCCAAAAAGAATCAGGTTGTGCAACTGGAGAGATGAGCAGAGAAGTTTTTACAGAGCCTTAGCATAAACTGTATAACCTAAGGCTAATTCTGTTTTTTATTTTTATTTATTTAAATATCTCTTCCCATACGTTTTATATCAATATTTACCCTGTTAAAGGAAGCAAACCCAACATTTTTCACACATACCAACATTTGGAGTGACGATAAGCATTTTGAAGAAACATGCAGATCTCTGAAACCATCTCCTGTTTTGACTCTCAAAGCTCTCTGGTACATAATATGTCAAGAGTATTGTGTGAATGGCATCAGAACAAGCCAGATTGTAGACTGCATTTATTGTTTTTTGCAGCCATTCTGGATTTTGTTTTGTGCAGAAAGGTCTGCATTTCAAAGACAGAATATCATCAATGCATATTTAAACTTTTAGGATTTTTATTGTGTGGTTTGGATGAATAATTGTATCAGAGAATGCTGGGGGTATGAAGCAAAGGCTGTTTTTGAGATCAGGAAATAGGGATGACAGGTCATGTGACTTCTAAAAATAATTGTATAAATTGGTGCCCAGGGTCCAGTCCTGAATCACAGACTTTTGAGTTTGCTCTCAGTTATTTTGTGAGTTTGTGTTACTTTAAACCAGCTGGAATCTTACATGTTTACTGGTCTTGGTCTTGTTTCTCAAGCAGCTTCTTAATGTCAAAACTGCAACTTAAACAGGCTTAGTAAAAGTGGATTATGATGATGGGATGTTTTCCAAACAGGTCAAGAAGAAGTCACTGGTTGAAGAAATCACAGACTCCATCCTCCATCCTCCTCTCCTCTGGTGGGTCAGTTCAGTCTCGAAAACATTGTGATTTTTTTGTTTGTAACATTTCTTCTCTCCTTCAGTTAACTGTAAGAGTCCTGAGCACTGTGTTGTAAGGTGCGCTTTGTTCTGAAAGGTTTCTGTAAACAAGCCAATTACCGAGTTTCCTAGCAACAAAAAACCATCACAATCAAAGAATGTTTTGTGCAAAGTAATTCTGCAAGCCAACGGAACAGTGAGATGTGTTGCTTTTTATATAACAACAGACATGACGCCTTGAAGAGGCTGCATTAGTGAAGTTGTTTGTGCTTTTGTTGAGTGCTAGAAGCATTTTTCTACAGCAGGACATTCCTCCAGAAACAAGAATCCACTAGAAGAACCCAATGAGTGTCTAACATGGAGATCTGAGCATGGTTTAGTGTGTTATTTTACATTAACGACAAAAAAAGACTTTCAAATTGCAGCCCATCCTTCCAATTGACCTATGGATGAGCCCCGCCCCTGCCACTCATTCGGACAAACAGTGAACATTCAGTGTCAAGTGCTATGGAAAGTGTAACAGTGGGAGACATTTTGCCGGACATCATTGATGATTTTTGAAACCAGAAGGCTTACATATCATCTAAAAGGAATGAAAAGGGTCTAAACTGTGCATTGGAGAGAATTAATAATCATTTTACTGTTGAGAAGGTCGATAAAAGCTTCATTTATCAGCCAAAACTTACAGGTCCCAGTGCAAACATAATAAACTGCATCTTGTTACCATCTTAGACAACAAGATAGAGCAGCCACAAGCTATAATTAGGCTAACCTTAGCTAACATTAGAGACAATCCCAAACTGTCCGTCAGACTGCTGTGGCGGCTCTAGTGTTAAAGATAACGTTATATTTCTTTCCAGCAAAGTGACAATATGTTTTCTAAAATACGATGTTGACTTACCTTGGAACAGATGTAAAGATCCTTGTTAATTTTATTTACATTTATTTTTAAATTTATTTTTATGTTGCGATCTACTGCTCAACTTCACCCAAAGAAGACACTTTTCTTGGCTGAGGTGTTGCTTAAGGAAAGGGTAAAAAATACACTCCATCGCCCATCCTCTCAGGATACCTTGTGTCAGAGTTGCATGTACCCCTTTAACACCATGTGACTATTTTCAAGTTTAAAATCACAGAACACCCCCATAAAACTGAACAAAAACTGACTCTGCAATACATTTCAATGGATGTCCGGACAGAGAATGTCCAAGTGTATGGGATTGCTATATGCACTGTGATTGGCTAATCTCATTTGGGGGAGGGACATAGCCATAGGTCAATTGAAAGTCTTTTCGTGTGGTTGCTGTGCATTTTCTACAAGTCAGCCTTGATCTTACCCAGGGCTGTTTGGAAATTCAACCTGACACTCGTCCTGTGCATCATTTTAAAGCCAGCATATCCAGTTAAATTGCCCCCCGTGGAGATTAGGAGGCAGCTGATGTTGTGTAACTTAGAGACTGAGATTAAAAAGGCAAAAGTTCAAACATTTTTTTTTTCCATTTCTTCTCCAGTGTAAGCTTATTATCTGAGATTTCAAACCAGCAGCATTTTAAACCTAAAGCAGGCTTATAACCCACAACGTTTTATTGGCTTCTCACATTTTAAGAAAAGCACTGTTTTTGCAAAGCTGAAAGCATCATTAACAGAGAGAGAGAGAGAGAGAGAGAGAGAGAGAGAGAGAGAGAGAGAGAGAGAGAGAGAGAGAGAGAGAGGGGAAAACACACACTCTTAATTTGTCTTGACCATGGAGCACCAAGTCAGAACTAATGTGGATTTTCATTAACAGATTAATTCTGATATTTGTAGGGACATGATTGTGTAATGAGTCATGCAGAAAACTTAATGGAAACATCCATTAAAGGATAAACTAATTCAAGAAAACACACATGCAGGAAAAGAGGAGGCAGACAGAAAACAGGCGTGCAGAAGGACAGATTTGGACTTTTGAACCTGACAGTAAACAAACAAACAAACAAACAAAAAAGGTGACATTTCCTTCATGTAGAAGGTGACAGAGTGCAGCGAGTGAATGAAAGTTTACAGAGTGAAGGAGGAGAGCACTGAGAAGTTTGGATCTCAGCTGTGAAATGTTAATGAGTCTCTGGGATCCTCACACTCATCAGACAGAAATAAATGAAGCATTCTGGGAGTTTGCAAGTCTGCCACAAGATGGAAAAGTTTATGTTTCTTTCTGCAGGATTTACATATCTGCTTGTAATTCTTCTTTTTCACACACACACAAACAAACACAAAATGAAGAAAACAAAACAACAGCATTTTAAAGTCACACAACCTCATAACATGTCACATTTACAGGTTACAGATGTCCTGATGTCACAATAAATACGACCCTCTTCCCCCCGCTTTAAAACATCTGAACTATTCCTTTAAGCGTGTACACACATGCACATTGTTGACACACTGCATACCCGTCAGTCACAGAGCTCTAACTATAATCAACAGGGATTCAGGTCAGCAGTGAGAACAGATTCCTGCTCCAGAATATTCTCCCTGCTGAGGATCGGATTCCGGTGCTGCAGGAAAACCATCTCAGAGAGCTTTATCTCCCCTCTGCTTCCCCCACCTCCCGCCTCTGAGGGGAATTAGACTATTAAAAACCACATACATGCATGCAAACACAGCCCGCTTCTCCAAACACACACACACACACACACTGCAAACACACAATCACCCAAAAACCAAAGTGTAGAGAAAGAGAGAGAGCGAGCTCACTGCCCTGAGGGTGAGACTCCACAGGAGCCCCTCACCATTCACTTCCATCCAACACAAACAGGCCCTCAGAGCGTGCAGAGGCAGGAAGCCAGGAATACTCCACTCTGTCATTATTCCCACAATTCAGCTGATTACAGCTCAGAGGAGAAACCTGCATCAAACACACACACGCACACACAGAGAACACACAGATTTATCCTCAGAGCAGATCGGAGTGGGCAAAGACCAGCGCTCTGCAGAGTTTACCATCAGCACATCCTGAACTCAGATATTCTCCTTCTGAACCTCAGCTGCTTTCGGTGAAATGATGCAGGATCTGGAGGATCAGGAGCTCCATGGACTCAGACTTTGTGTAAAGATTCATGCAGGAGGCTGTAAAGGGCCTGCAGGAGATTAGGCTGGAGAGTAGCAATTAAAACCGCAACATTACTCTTCATCTCCATCATCACCTCCCTCTCCTCCCAGACTCACGCAACTTCAGGTTACTATGGAAACCACATCCCTCTCTCCATCCATCCATACTACTCTCTCTCTCCCCCCCCCCCTTCTGGTCTGACCCTGCATCTTCCTCTCTTCACCTCCACTCATCCTGCACTTTGTTATCTCCTCATTAACACCTGTCAGCCTCCTCATCACCTCTCCCCTCCACAGTTTCTCCTCCTCCTCTCTGCTCCCTCTCTCTGACTCCGTCTGTCCTGCAGCCTGCAGCATGAAGCCAAATGTCAGGTCTGAGCTACGCAGAGATGAAAGGTGAGGGAAGCTGAGGGAGGAGCAAAAATTAAACAGACATACGGAGAGAAAGAAATGAGGAAGCTGACAGAAAAAAATGCACATCTTTAAGTGTATAAAGAAAAATATGTTCACAATTAACCTCATCCTCAAACCTGTTTTTAATCTCTTTGAAGAAACTTAAAAGCGAATGCAGCAGGGAATATTGGATTAAGAGACTTCTAATAGGAGTGTTTTTTCTTTTCTTTCTTTCTTTCCTTTTTTTTTTAACCATGTGGGTGTGATGTATTTGCCTCCATGATGTGTCAGCCTGGCTGTTAGATCAAAGTTCCTCCGTGTCACGATGAAGAGCTTTTTATCACAAACACTTTCATCACAGAGATAAGTGAAGATCCTTTATGCATACTCTGGATTTACTTATACAGCAGAGCAGGATGTTAATGATTCTTAAACACTGAAGTTACACAACTGACCCAGTTTTTTACTCTTTAAATTTCACCTTTTTCTTCACCTATAAGTTTATTTTTTTAAACTCACTTCCAGAACTGCAGACTCCAAATAATCTGATTTTTACAGGCTGAGTCACGGAGCAGGAATCTGACTGGTCATGCTGAAATCCTTTACCATGATTGACCGTTTGCCTTGAAAGAGGCGAGACATACTCAAGTCAGTGTTGGCAATCAGATTTAGATACACTTTTGTTACATACTAGTTAAAATGATCTTCATGTCCCGATGGCAATCAATGCATGATGTTTTCTTGAAATAGAAAATATAAAAAACATCCACTGTCTACAGCAGGAGTAAACCTGGGAAAACACCAACTAATCCAAGTGTTTGATATCCAACTTGTTAAACCAATCAAATCCCAACCTGCTGTTCTGTCCGCCTCCTGCACGTACATTTCGCTGGCGTGCACTAGCCCTGAATCAATGCGCATAACCAAGAGGGATCCAAGTACGCTGGAGGATGGCAGAAAAACTACCTATACCCCAATTACTGGTAGCGTAGTGTAAACAAAAACCACGTACTGAGGACCAGTTTTGAGTCTGTGGTTTTGAATTTGTCACGATCATATGATTGCAAATCAGCGGTGCTCATGCATGTGAGCAGTGGCATCGTTTTTGAGGGGTTCAGAGTGTGGGAGGGCGGGTGCTAAACGGAGACTTGAGGAGATGCTACACTCAAATTCATGCTGGTTTTCCGTGACTACCAACTGTGCCTTTAAATGAACACGTTGAGTTGTGTTTCAACAGGCTGCTTTAAAAACATCTTTGCATGTATGTACATGTTTTTAATTTGGAAGTTGAAGTCGATGTCATTAGTGGAGACATCCCTCTAAGATTTGGAACCTGCAGTTCCTGGAGTGTCCACTAGAGGCTGCCTTCTAAAGTGAGCACCATATAGTCCCATGTTTAAATGTCCAACTTATTTTCAGCAGAATTAAGCATGTTTCCATCCTGCTACAAGAGCAGTTTTGGTTTCTATGGCTCCTTTCTCATTCATGATACATGCACAGGGCTGCAGTTATACATTACTTACCTTCCTAATGATGTGTAGGCTAATAAGCCTAATGCATAATTTGTTATAAGCAGGGGCACAGCTGAGGATGGTATCGTCTTGTTGTGTTGTGTTTTTTTTTATTGAGTTTGCATCTTTTATGGACTTGTCGTACATTACCTGTTCATGCACTTGTTTGGGTTTTTTGCATCCTGTTTCTGCTGCTGTATTTGTTTTGCATGGTTTTATAAAAAATTGCATCATCCAGCATTGTTGGCAGATTTAAGAAACAGATGAAAACACAAAGTCTTCAACATTCCATGTTTAGATTTGCCTCATATACAGCCCACCTGTATGTCAGACACATGGCAGGGGGTTTGCCCTCCCTATGCTCTGCTATCAGCCATGCTGGCCACTCTGCAGGTGTCCAGTGGAGCGTGTGAACGGGGTCAGGCCTGAGAGATGAGAGACTGAGAGTGGAGCTGCCAGCCGTGAACGTGGAGGAGAGGGAAAAAGACTCCGGAGGCTGTCTGCTCTGCATTAATGATATGTGAGAGGCTGTATTGTAGCCTGCCTCTGCATTGTTTGCTTCTCCTTCACATGCTTGGAGGAGGAAGATGATTTCTGCTCTGATGAAAGCTGCAGAGTGTCTTTTTGCAGCTGTGTGCTTTGAATAAACTAAAGTAATATGAGTGCTCTATTTTCCTTCCTTTCTGTGCTCTGTTTGTTTCTTAAATGCCAGCAGGCGGAAAGGAAGCGGCCCGGTCGATATATTTTTGTTTGTTTTAATGGTTTTTCCATTTTCCAGCCTGTGACTCAGTGAATTGCAAATTCATCATCAGTGCTGGTCTGCTTCTGTTTGTATGTAAATGTTTGTCTCTTATCAGTGTCTCAGGTTGAGGAG
Source organism: Labroides dimidiatus (assembly GCA_030710495.1). Lineage (NCBI taxonomy): Eukaryota > Metazoa > Chordata > Actinopteri > Labriformes > Labridae > Labroides > Labroides dimidiatus. The sequence continues at coordinate 14,700,629 of CM061160.1, forward strand.
TAAACTAGATATTAAGGAACATTTTAATATGCTCTTTAATGTGTTTCCACTTCTTGAATTCAATTATCAGGGTAATGGATGCATTCAACCTCCACTCACAGGGTTTGAATTAAAATTTTCACTTGTGTTTACAATTGAGTGCAAATGAATCTGAGAGCCTCAGGGGGGCTGGGGCAAACCTGCAGGGGGTCCTTCATGTGTGTCTCTTGAATCTGTGCAGAAGAAAACACGCAAGTTCTTATTTTTACACCTGATAAAACCTGACCTAGTTCTGAATTAAAGCTGGGTTTTAGTAGGGCCTGGGCTGAGAATCGGTGCGAAGGCCCTCTTGAACCCTTTAGGTATTAAATGCAACTAGCCACAAATTCAGCCCTTCAAGAAATTTTATGACTGTAGTGTTTTTATGTTGATATGCGCTCCATACTGCCCCCTAGCCACTGAAAAGTCAGCCAGGCCAACTGGTTTGAGCTACAGTTCTGATTTTCAGTGTGCATAACCATCATGCCAGGACAAAAAAAAGTCTCTCACAACCACTGGGAATTCCGAACAGGAAGTTCAGAAATTGGAGTTAAATGTGCGATTTGATCAAACTTGCCCCAGAGTTTTTTCCGATTATTTTGAAAATGTTTTTGTGTATACTGACACACTGACAATTAAAAGTTAATACAGGAATTTTTATATCTGGGGGTGGGCGTGGTCGGGGGAGGTCAACAAAATTGAGGATTTATTTCTGAAAATGCAACCCTTAACATATTGCATATACAGTGTTGGATCTGGTGAAAATGCACACACGTTCCGTGTCACAGCCTGAATGCATCAATATGCTTTTTTTCACCTTAAATTACAGCGCCCCCTCCTGTCAACAGAAAGTCATACATTTTACTTTGTGTTTAAAAACTCCTTTTTAAAAATATTTCTTTCTATTCAGCTCAGCAATGTCTTTCAGGCCTTCATAAAGCATCACTGATAAGGTCATGTCCTCGAGTTAAACAGTGTGTCCATGGCGTCGCATCAAACTCTGATATCTTGCCATGAACCATCAAGTCATTGTAGGTTTTAATTACAAGCATGTATCCCTGTTTTTTTCCTCCATCTGCGTGAAGGCTCTGTAGTCTCTCTGAGGAACCAGTTACAGTTCATATCAGCCAAACTGTGCATAGCATTAACACACTGTAATTCTGTTATAAGTGATTTTAAGAGTGAGTGTTGATAGCACCTGGAAGCTGTCAAAGAAGGTGTTGGATTATGATAAATAACATCTGCATATGAAACAGAGGAAATGCAAGCACACAGTTTTATATAATTAATTCATACGCACACACCTGCTCGTGCACACCTGCACACACAATAAGAGATGGTTTTAGGGTGTTGTTTTGTGGAGACTGAGGATGAAGAGATGAGGAGTGTGTAAAGGTGTGATGGCAGCACACACATGGTGGACGGTCAGGGTTTAAAATGGTGATTTAGCTGCAGTCAGCTGCAGGCAGATTGAGATTAATGGGCTCCTCAGGAGATCCAGAAACACACACACACACACACACACACACACACACACACACACACACACACACACACACACACGCACACACACAAACAAAGAAATGCAAAGAGTGCAGAAAACTACTTTAATAGTGATTTTTAATCTAGAGTTTACTGGATTAACAACACCAATCAGTGCTTTCTTTGAGTTGAAGATGAGACTCCCGAATTCTCTCACAGTTTCAGGATATTGTTCCTTTAAAGGGTTTGTGAGGACTATCTGTTTGAAGTGGAATGCAGCGACACTTTTGACTGGAACAGCGCTCACAGTATCATTATGGAATAGTTCTTAACAAGGTGTGTGTTTGTTTTGGAAATGAATGGATCTGAGCTTCTTTTAAATACAACTTTTCTTTCATCAAGACTTTTTCTTTGTTCACAACTTTTTAGCGGATACAAAGTGATGAAGTAAGGTATTTATCAACAATTACACAGCGCTGTTGTTTGAAATGTGTCAACATGCTATATTTAGTGCTACTGGCAGCCCGGTTGCCTGAGATGTATCCATAGGGTAACATGTAAAGTTAGAAAATCCTTATGTCCTGCTCAGCTACCAAGCAGAGTGAGCAAAACCTCACTCTTTATTTTACTGATAGACTCTCAAGTTTGATCACATCACTGCAGTATAACTGCTGCAAGTGGATTGGAATGACCATTATCACAGACAGCTTAACCCATATTTTAGCCTTTAGCCCTTGTTTTAGCCTTTAGCCCATGCTCTATCACTCTTCTGTCCTTTTTCTTAATGCCAGTTCAGCTCCAGTGTTCACCATCACTACAAAATTAATCCCAAAAATCATTTTCAGCAGAGAAAAACATAGATCTCCCTTCTCACAACTAAACTTTCTCAGCCATGTGTTTGCAGAAAGTCTGGTTCATATTGGAGTAGTCTTAGTAGTAGTTGGCTGTTTGCAGATTTCATAAAAATGCTTCTGATAAAATTTGTCCTCAAACTTTGTAGAGTTGTTCGAGCTTTCTGCAGCTCCCGCTTACATTTGCATGCGGCCTGAGATGACCTGTAAGTTTGGACATGCACTGCAGTCAACTCTCTCCCTCTCTTTCTCTCTCCTCGTACTCTGTAGTGAGTCTGAATTAAGAGCAACGTCCTGCCAAATGGAGTGTGACTGGAATTGATTCCTTTAGATGCTTCTCTTGAGGGGAAACTTTATTCCCTCCTTATGCCGCTTGCTCAGACTCAACAATCCCTCGTTTTACCTGAGATCTATTGGAGATGTTTTCATGTATGGGTTTCAAATGTCTCCAAAATGCACTTCACTGCTGTCTCCTGAGTGCTCCTCAGTTGTGCTTGAGATGCAGTTTGCTCCACAGGTGAGCAGATGGGATTTGATGACTTGCCTGTATCTTCTCACTATGATGCCTTCATATGTATTCCCACGTCTTCTCCTGCAGACTAAACTCTCATGCCGGGTCTTCGCTGAGGCAGAATAATCAAATAACACTTGGCGCAGTTCTCTTTCTAGTGTGATTAAGCCAGGTTGCTGTTTGCAGAGACTAATTTAGAATGAGTTGTGATTAGCTGTTTCCACCCTCTGAGGCATTATGCATTTAAATGGAACACATTGAAACCAGCTGGGAATATGACAGAGGGGGATGATTCCCTTAAGTGCTGCACTTGAGTGTTTATTCCTCTGCTTTCTCAGTAATGGACCGTTTACCTTCACAGCAGAAGACAGCAGAGGAGAGGAAATGAGAAAGAGGAAAAGACTATTTTTGGGTGCAGGGCTCGACTTCTACTGCAGTCATTTCACTCGAGGTATTAAGTCTCCCTTGATTCTCCCTCCCTCCTCTCCTCCTTCCCTTTGCAGTCGCTGGTGGATTTACTATTTACCCGGGTTATTTATCACTGTGAAGCTTTGACGGAGAGGCCTGCAGAGCGAGAGAGCGACACACGGCCAGGCACAGAATTAAAACCCTCAGCCTTGTGTCATTTGATTTGATTACTCTCTGATCCGGCATCAGAGGAAATTTCACTTTGTGAGGGTCGTCCCTGCTGGTTAAAGGATGATGCAAAGAGGAAAAAGAGGAGATGCACATGTTGCTGTTTAACTAGAGACTTTATTACTCAGTGGAGGAAGCTTTTCTAGAGGCCCAAGAATCAGTATCTTTGCTGTCCTTTCAATTTAGTAGGCACCTGTTACATATTCATGAGCTGGCTAATTAGCAAAGGAACACATTTCCCACAGGAATAGATTTGTACAGCTGTTTGTCATGCACAAAATTGGAAGTTAGCTGCATGTGAGGATGCAAAATGAGGGAATTTTTTCTTGCAAGTCCCTATGTACAATTCCAACATGAAATCAGTGTAGCAGGCACTGTTTAACGCTGAGTTGAAGACATTTAGATCTTGCAAAAGATGCAAACCAGAAAGAGTGGCACGTAACAGGATGCATGAAAAACCTGAAGTTAAAGAAGGAGAATCTGAGATGATAATGGCGAGGACACAGGCACATTTTCAGAGGCAGAGCTCCCGAAAATGTTTGGAAATTTCTAAAAAATGCATGTGTAAAACTGGTTAACAATCAAACTTAATAAGTGAAGAGCACTGAAAGAAGCAGCATGAAAAGAGAAAAATACAAGAACCAGTTGTCTCGTCTCTAAAATTTGCCCTCTTTTTGTTGAAGGCAGTAGCAAGGCAGGTGAAAGTGCTAACATAGATACAAACAGATTTTAATATTTGCATGAACAAATCTTCTTAAGGCTCAAACACCACAAACACAACCCAGAGGTTACAGTCATGGCCATGCCCCCTATGTATATGCAACTTTAATCCTTAATATAATGCAAAACAGAGAGTAAGATACTGTAAACTCAACCCAAAGAGAGCAAAGGTGCTTCTGTACCAGGCTCTGAACATTTTTATTTCCGCTGTAAATTTTTGCATGGAGCTCTATGGGGGCTAACTCACTTTTAGAGGCAGCCTCCTGTGGACACTTGAGGAACTGCAGTTATTTTCACTCTGCTGCTTGTTTCAGAGTTGTTTTCAGTGCCCCACTGCTCACAGTGGAAATAAATCTGAGGATAAGGTTTGGGGGAAGACTCTTTGTAAAAGAGTAAATGAACACATCATCTCCTGCACCCTCACCTCCTCTCCTCTCTCTAACTTTTTCTTCTCTCTCTTTCTCGTCTCTGAGCTCTGACAGAGTGACTGATGTAGATCATTACCGGGCTCTGATGGGTCCCTATCAGGTGAAATCCTCCACAGTGCTCTGTCAGTGTCACTAAAAAGACATTCAGAGGCTAATAATGGTCCAGCTCCTGGATCGGGTCTTTGTGAAACTTCAGGTTAAAATAACCTAAAGACAGCATCAAACCTGATATTAAAACTCATTGTCAGACCTCAAGTCATTCAACAATCATCAGCTCACTTTGGTTTCAGATTAATGATTGATTCGAGTGTTGCATTAGTGTCCTAAATTTAACTTTCAGCATCAGAATAAGTCTACGGGATGTCTCTTATCCTTCCTGTTCAGAACCAGCCTGAATTGATCTGTTTTACTACTTTCAGCTCTCTGCATGACAATATTTCAGCAAACTTCCTCAATAAAACATGATGCTGGATGACTGGAGAGTTTTTTTGTCTCCTTGGACCAAAGTGAAATGTCTAACGAGAAAGGATTCTGTAATCTTTTGAGGATCTGGCAGTAAATCTCGCTCAGGTCCCACCAGCACAGAACAATAAGTTAGAAAGCCAATAGCAGCGTGAGACAGGGGAGCTGTGAACACCTCGAGCTCAGATAGCACCGTTCTCGCACGCTGATTCATCGAGGCTGTGCGGTTAAACTCAGGTGGGATGGAGGGACGTGATGTCTGTGTTGGGTTTAATATACTGCACATTCATAGTTCTTAAAAGTTGAAATGTGCACTGGTGATATTAACACAGGGATGACTTCACATTAAGGGGTCCTTTTTGGAGAGGATAACCGCATGGGCTCAAAATACACCGTCTGTGAACATATACATCGCTGCAACCACAAATATACGTTCAAACCATACCATGCAAAGAGGGAACCAGATTTTAATAATGATCCAGAAACTGTGCTAACCTCCATTTAGCCTTGGTGCAAACTATGATATCAATGCGCTAGCGAGATCAGCTAAGGAGATGCAAGCATGTGTGTACACAGTTTGAACCAACAAGAATTGAACTAAGTCAAAGAAATGAATAGTTTCCACAAAAAATACTTATTTTTGGCCAGCTTGGTCGCTTTACTTCACCTCAGCATCCAAGAAAAAGATTCTTACCCTCCCCAACCCTGAGAACAAGTCTGGAGTGGAACATTTAATGGTAGATTGCAGATAATTTTACAGCTGAAGGACGATTGGTGTGTGTGTGTGTTTGGGGGGGTTATAGTCGTGGGTGGATGGCGGAAAGCAGTTGCCTAGGCCACAGATCCAAGTCCCCGAGCCCCCACAACAATCCTGCCATCTGAATCCAATCCATCGTCTGACGGATTGGGAGGCAAATTGGCAGTGTCAGATTTCATATCACAGCGAGCTGCAGTGAGGCCGGGAGCAGGGCTGCAGTCTAATATAGAGAGGACAGAGTGTGTTAAGGTGGCGTGGGGGGAGCATGTGTGTGCACTTGCATGCAGATGCTTCAACACCCACATGCAGAAAAACAGCAACCCCAGCACAGTCCGTCAGCGCTGCCCATCCAGCTGCTGCAGGCTGCAGTTACACAACCTCAGTGCATGTTGGGAAGCCGTCAGAGCCCGTGGCGTGGGATTGGAAAGTGGTCGCAGTGACTAAGCCTGGTGTGTCAATCTGGGATTGTACAAGCCTCTGGCTATCACAGCTCAGAGGGGAGTGATGAGAGCAGCATAAGTGCCATATGTCAACCAGCAGAACCAGCCCAGAGACAACATGAGTAACACCCGGGCAGGATTAATGTGACAGCACACATCCTGCATGTGTGTGTGGGTGTTGGTGGAAAATATTCACACACCAATTATAGAAACAAGTAGTGAGAATCAAAGAAAAATGTTATTTCCACAGTCCTTTCTATGTTTGATAGTTGTTATCTGCCCTCTAGTGGTGGACACAGTAACTGCAGGTGAAAGTATTTGTCACTGTGACTGGGTTTTAAAAAATCAGCTATATTTTTCATTATATTTTGATCCATGACTGGCAATGGAACAGTCAAATTATTTTACAGCTACTAAGCATTTTAATTCCAAGACAGCCTTTACTCTAGATTATGTCAAGTATAAAGATACTAAGCACTTGAATCTTTATATTGCTCACTTTCTTTATTTTATTGCACGGAATTAGTGTGTATATTTCTAGTATTTGATATCTCATTTACTTTCTTTAATTATTGCATGTTTTAAATTGTAATTTGTATCATGCTAAAGTACATCATGCATGACACCTCATAAAAGCTGTCGTTAAAGTAAAACATAACTGGATGAAGTGCTGAATAAATAACACAGATAGGAAAGCATATAGAGTAAAAATACTAGATACCTACTAGGTGATTAATATGAAAGAGGATTAGGGCCACTGGGAAAAAAAACATCCAATATTTTTGTTGTAATTATTATCATTATTCTGACTTTTTGCACAGAATAATTATTATAATTAGCAAAAAAAATTATTGGATTTTTTTTTCTGTGGCCCAAATCCTCTTCCACAGTTTCAGGATTTTTTCCCCCCCTTAAATTTAAATGGGTGCTTCCAAGAAGCAGGCTGACCAAGAAATCCTCAAAAAGTGGTCTTTACAAATGTTTTAAGGGTCCACCCTTTTACTCCTCAATTCTCTGATTTGTAAATCAGAAGTAGAAGATAAAATAAATTAAATAAGACTAAAGAAGGCTCTTCATGTAGAGCATATCACTAGATGTCAAAGCTTCAGACGACACTTCATTTTCAGCTTCCTGTTAGAGAGACATAAAGCGGCAGGAGCACATTATCTCAATAAGACCATCTTTATGTTGCTCCTCTCTCGTGATTCATATTGATTTTACAATCGTTGAATTTATGTGAACAGCCCCACGGTGAGGAGGAGCTCAGAGGAGAGATTAAATTAAATACAGACAAGATGAAAGAGCACAGTAGCTTATCCCTGCAGAGCCCAGCAGAGGAGCTGGCATGACCCCCCCCCCCCCCCCCCCCCCCCCAAAAAAAAAAAAAAAAAAAAAAAACAAAACAACAACACAGATAGATAAAAGCTCCAGTGTAGGAGGACGTGTAGGAGTGATTCTGTCAGACTCTCTGAGGTCTCACCGTGTCTGCAGAGAAACAAACTCTCTCCTATCTTCTCACACCTGAATCTGAGCTCTTCTGGACTCTTGCCAGATGTCTTTATGTGCCTCAGCTGATGCACATATGCACACATACTGAGAGGGCGCTGCAAGGCTGCTGTGAAAATTACATTAAATGTGAGTTTAATGTAAATCACTTAAGCAGCCGTATTCATAACCTTTGACTGCCTTTTTCTGTTACGACCCACTTATGGCAATTTATCGCTCCAGATTTTCCTCCTCTGTGCTATACATAGAATAAAACAGCTCACTTAACACAGTGTGAACTCAGATATTATATTAACTTGGAAAAGGCTCCATGCATTCCTGTTTAGTTATTAACAGGAACACAGTACTGTTAGCTTTGTGGTCACCTCAGGATTAATCCTGCAGACTTAAATGACCCCTGACCTTTTTCATACACTATTCAGAAGTCAGAGTTTGAGGTTTTTAGGAGGACATCAAGTCTTTTTTCTCAGTATGAATCTTGGAAACTTTTTTTCCTTTTACATCATCTCAGATTGGTTGGACTTTTAGTGTGCAGTCTGCTTGTTGTTGCTTTAGGGTTTCATAATAATTGCAATTACAAAATGCTAAAAATCTGCTTTGTGCAACATGCTCACACACTCAGTTTGCAACAGCAACTGCAAAACCTGGAGTAAAACTACTCCAAGGTGAGGATCGCTGCACCAAGTGGACATTTATGACAAAAAAGTGACCTTGTGAATTCTGAAAGATGCTGAAGGAAGTCAAGACTCCACTGCAGACATCCTCTAAATCTATCAAATAAATGAATAAATAAATAAATGATTAAAAAAACAGATGAATAAACTTGACCCAGCAGAAAAAACGAAATAGGAGTCAAGAATCGAGGGAAAAAAAAACTCATGCACCCAAACTTTGTTTTGTTGAACATGAACAATGAAAGCCAAGCGATGGTGTTGACTGTCTATGAGCAGAAACCAAACTGAGCAGGTCGACCTCAGGCTCCTCATATCACCTGTCAGCTGATTGATTGAATCTCTGTTTAGGGAAAGATCCAAAGTTTACATATTTAGCAGCGTGACAGTTACTGTCATCGAATATTGTTAAATCATTTGGGACAAATTGTATATAAATATATGTCAATATGTTGATTCCATTGCAAAGTAGTGTAAGTACTGTATACAATGATTTATTGTTGTGCTTTGGCGACAGTGCTTTTCCATTCATGCTAATAAAGCTTTCTTGAATCTGATGTCACCAGCTGAGGAGAACCTCCCAGGTGATGCTGATACCTGCTGATTAGTGAGGCAAAATGAATTACTTTTGAACACGCTAAATCTGCAACACAAGGACTGAAATCAACCAGATACATGACACAATCATTATTAACATTAAGAAGAAGTGTCTACTTATAACTTACTGGAAGAGTCAGGTTCAATAGCCTCCTTTTAGACCCTGAAGAAAGGACAGTAAGATGGAGAAAGATTGCTGGGTGGTGTGAAGTGGTGCAGAACGTGAGAACAAAAAGAAGAATGTTTGAGGAGGTTCTGCCTCCTGAAACTCACCTTCAAACGTGAGTGATTTCCAGAGACTGATCTGTCCTGGAAACACCTCTAGAAGAGTTCATTTGAAAGAAAAAAAAACATGGTAAACTAGCTGCAACTTTTGTGAAGAGTGACACAGAGGTGAAGTTTGTGTCTTATGTACAGATGCTACAGTTTTCAGTGTTTGTCGGCACTTTGCTGCAAGAGGATAAGTCTAATGGTCATGGTGGCAGCAGGTACAGCAAGCTAACCTAGTCATCTATCTTCCTAGTAACACTTTTTCAACTCCTCTTCAAGGACCACAGACTCCCTCAACCGAGACAGAAGTTCAAAACTTCTTCACACTTTGGTTTCAAACCCCTCTGACAGGTAGTTACAGTTTATTGAAGCTTACAGAATCACATCGTCTGCATAAAAGCATAGTTTAAATTCTGGGATCCCCAAAAGACACAATAGCCTCCAAATAAATACACCGTACCCCAGGACTGTACATAATAACACACAGGAGCAGTTCAGTACGAGTAAAAGATTTATTTCACATTTTATATTTTAAATATCACCAGCTTTGTTTGAGGAATCAAAGACATCAAAGAATCAGTCACAGGGAACGATACGCAGGCTCGGATACACAAAAAAAGGACAGGAACAGCCTCAGGTCTGAAGATGAGTGAGTAAATGGTTTTTCCTGCTGATTGTGAAGAAGGAAGGACTGAGTGTGCTGGTTTTGTTTGATCACTGGAGTTTGAAAAACTGACAGAGACTTCTTAGAGTCGCTCGAAAACAGAGTGACAAACAGAAAGAAGAAACCACACAGAACAGGGGGGACGGAGAGACAACCACGGCAACCACAACACAAAACACACACACACACACACACACACACACACACACACACACACACACACACACACACACACACACACACACACACAGACAGTGGAGATAAGCGGGTTGATCAGTCTAACAGTCTGAGCTCGATTATTCACAGCTGACACTGTGTTCAGACACCTGCCTGCACCTGACTCAGATTTACACTGAGGACAGATAATTCAGGTGATGTTCATCAATGATGAAGGTGAGAGGAGCGTAAGGTTCAGAGCTGAAGGGGAGATTAACCTCTGGCTTTAAAGGGGGCTGCTTGATTGTTGTAATCTAGATTTCAAGGTTTAGCTTCTGAGATGTCAGAATTTTTGTGTTGTTCTTTGTTATTTCTGATTGTAAATGGTAAAACTGTGATATCGGACAAAAAGCAGTTTTAAAATGTCATGAGTAGGTTTAGACCGTAACATTGATGTGTTTCTGCACCTCTGCAATGGTGACGTAAAGTTAAACCAATCAGCTGGTCACAGCAGTATGACTTCTGACTTCCAGTGCAGGCAGGGGGGGGCGGGAAGAGGGGGTGGTGAGTGTCAGAGAGTCACACAGGCACTTGAGAGAGATGATAAAAACACCACGACTTCCATTAAGGCACGACAAATAACCACACACACACACACACTCACACAAATCTTTGGGAGGATGATTCCCTCAGTGAGCTGCACAAACACTCAAACAGACAAGCTTTCTCTGATTTATCACTTTTCTTCACCTCTAGGTTCAAACTTTTATTTCCATTATGTCACCAAAACTCCAAATAGATCATTAACGGCATCAGGATGATTTTTTCTGCACAAACTTAGCTGTTTTCATTCACCTAGAAAAGCCTTTTAATCTGATTTAAAGGGTATCAGATTATGAACTTTGTCCTTAACTTAAATAATTACAGATTTAAGAGTTATTTTCCTCAAACTCTGAGTATGCACAAGTTAGATTGGAACCCTGGATGATGGCGGCAAACAGAAGCGCTAAAATACAACAAAACCTGAATCTGACGTTGGTTTAAAATGGTAAAACAAATCAAATCAACACTCACAGGAGCTTTCACTCACCTCTTATTGAAAATAAACACCAGCAATTATCATTATATTAATCATTATTCCCTATCGTGATTTCAAAGCTGATTTATTGAAGGATTAAAGGTGCAGTGCGTAGAAATGAAAGTATGTAGAAGTCAGAGTCTTGACTGAAATGCTCCTTTGCTCACTGGTTTGTCCTTTCAGTGCTCTTGCAGAAACATGATGGCAGCCCCTGTGGAAGGGGACCTGCTTCTCTGCAGAAAACTTAATTAACAGTTTAAGTTGATGAAAACAGGCACATTTTAAGTTCACGTGATAATACACTTTTTATTATCGTTGTTGTTGTTATTATTATTATCATAGAATCTTTTTTGCTAAATCCTATACACTGCACCTTTAAAAAATTATTTTGCAATCTTGCATCATACAGATATGAAAAGCATGACCATCCTGGGTGTTGGTTAAAAATGAATCACATTGAAATGCACTAAAAGTAATAAACCTGTTTCTGTAAATGTGTTTCTGATCATCATACAGCAACAGTTTAGTCTGAAGAAAATACATTCAAACGTTTCTGTGACATTAAAAACAAACAGACAGAGCAGCTCGGTCACACACCTCCACAAACACACTAAAGATTAAAAAACTTCAAACTGTGTCAACAAATCTCAGCTCAAAAAGCGAGCTCCTCTTCCAGCAAAGACGGAGGAGAATCATCTTTGCTGAACCCAGAAACTGTTTCCAGCTGATGCTCTGCTGCTCGGGTGAGTAATATCTGGCACGAGAGCGGCGTTGAGGGATTAATTTTAAATAAACTACCGCAATGATTCATGTACGTTGCCCCCCTCGAGGCAAATTCATGATTCATAGATTTATAAATAAAACTGAGTTGACTCGATGCATCCACACAAGTTGAAAATGTTTCCACTTGAGCAAGAAATTTGAGAATCTCCTGAGGCGGATATGACTCCAGATCCACAATTATATAGAGTGGTGGAGAGGAGGAGGAAGAGGGGGATTTCTGGTGGGATTTAGATCAAATACAGATCACACACAGATATGCATTATCATCTTAATTCAGTCACGTTTATGAAACCTTTTTTTTTTTTTTTTTTTTTCTCAGGACTTTGCTCTGATTGGGGCATGTTACTGGAGACTTTTAGTCATCTGTTTGTTTATAAACTAACACTGTGATAATAACTAGTTAGAGAAAACTTTTCTGTAGTTCACGTTTGAACCTGAAAGTCTGCACAAGGCTCTCAGCCTGAGAACACATGATTTTATCTTTTGCATTTAAGGAAAGTTTAAAGTTTAATTCTAGCACAAATGTTGAAAACATGTTTGCATCAGAGGAGGAATTTTTTCTTCTTTTTTTCAGGTATCGGTAATTTAGGGAAAAAAGAGGAAAAAGGCAACAAATTTGAAGAAGTTGACCCTTTTCAACACAGTCCTTTTTCTCTCACCGTACAAAAAATGTTTATATTCATATTTTTATGTCTGTTTCTAATTTCCTTCCAAACAGAGGAAAAAAACTGGGGAACTAGGGGAGTCTTTAAGCTGTGCAGGGAGTCAAATTTGGTTTGTTTTGAGTATATTTTAGTATTTTTATGTTTTTTAAATTATGGAGCCACTGAATCGAGCTTTAACCACACAGACAACACTTGATTGATTAAAAAAGGTGGGTCCATTGTTGCTGTGGCTTTTTTGCATGAGATTTGTTGACAAAAAGAAGAAAAGTGAAGCTCATGAGCCTTAAAAATTCTCAAATCTGCTCAGCTGTCTGTGGTTTTATGATGGGCGACGGCACAGCTCTGTTTTTCCCGATGTTTCACCGTGATTCATCAAACTGCTGCAGCTGCACAGCCAGAACAAATCAGCACCTAAATTCAGAGGTAATTAGACTCACTGCACACACACACACACACACACACACACACACACACACACACACACACACACACACACACACACACACACACACACACACACACACACACACACACACACACATACTGCACACACAAACTCACAGATGCATGCTCACTGAAGCATGTGCACGCAAACAAAGCACTCACACTTACATACAGAGAAAGCACGAAGAGTTAATAAACTCACATATAATCAAGAACTTGAATGTCATTGGCAATGTCTGCAATATTAAGAGTTATAGATTTATATTTATATATTTTCTCTGTTTTAAGAATTCGTTCTGTTCTTTCTCCTTCATTGGTTTCACAATCTGAATCTCAGATTAATGTAGATTAAAATTGAAGCTCCATCTTCATCTCTCCTCCTGAATGTACATCTCTGAACCCTCAAACAGCCTGCATCACTTCCTCTCCTTGTAGATCTACCTCTCTCTCTCTCTCTCTTAATAAACCTCTCTCTCTTTCTGAACAGAGCGATAGTGTGTTAGTGTTGTGTGAGCTGAACAGTCTTTCTTACAGCTGGTTGTTTCTCAATAAAACATCCTTATACTCCGTGTACTTCCCAACTCAGGGGTTTGCACACTAAGAGTACACAGCATCTGTAGAGATGTTCCTCCTGGAGGAGCAGAGGAGTGAGTGGACAGATGAGGAGGTGTCGGTTTAACTCCGGGGGAGGAGCCCCTTCTTGTAGGCAAGCAGGCCGGCTGCTGTGGCAGCAGACAGGACGGTGGAGAACCCCAGGAACTTGAAGAGACCTCCGACTGAAGGCAGGTTTCTCTCCCAGAAGGTGGTGTGGAAGGGCAGCGCCGGGACTTCCTTTAACCACAGGAAAGGAGAGAGGAGTTTGAGCTGCTGTCGATTGGCTTCTGAGTTTGATTTAATCTGAAATATTAAGATGTTTTCTTACCACACTCTCAGGCTCTTTCTGCCAGATTTGACTGGGGGAGATTTTATTCATTGCACACAGAATCTGTAACACAACATGTGGGTTCAGTCAATTAACTCCTTTTCATTATACGTGATGTGCATTTTAAGTTGTGTAAACAGTAAACAAATCCGAACAAGGGAGGTATTTGTTTGGGTACATTCAAAGTATTCGTTCCCTTAAATCGTCGCAAACAAAGCGCCATGTTATGTTATTACAAAATATTTAAGTCCTTAAACTTTCTTGTAAATTCGAAAAGAGCAGATGATCTTTTTCATCAAATGTGGATCCAAAACTATTCTGAATTTGAAGAGAATGTAAACTAATAAGTAAGGTGTTTGTGACAGGGTTTTTACTTCACATTAAACTTCCTTTACCATGTCTTTGAGTTGCTGTGCTTTCCCTGTAAAAATGTAAATCTATGTGAACTTCTGGTTCATTTAGAAATTTCGTTTTCTTCTGACCTCTCTGGCCGCTCTCTCTCCAGCCTGCACGGCTCCCTCCATGTATCCACTCCACTCTGTGGCCGTCTCTGTTCCTGCAAAGTACAACCTGCCCACTGGCTCCCTCAGCACTCTGCACAAAAGACCAGGAAATAAAAGCTTTATTAGATTGTAACCTGGCCTGCAGGTAAATGTACTCTTAGAAGTCTCTGGCACTGTGGATGTTCTCTCGAAGCAGAAAATCTGCCACAAAGAATCTACATTTCCTCTGTATCAACATGTTTCCTGTTGATTGTTTTTACAATGAATGATATAATTTCATGCATCTCACCTGCCGTACTGCGTGAGGATTCCTGGAGGGAAGTAAGCCGTGTAGCATCCTCCTGAATACTCCTCCTCACACCAGTTCTTCTCCTCATAATGCACCGGCTGAAACAGACAACAGGAAACACCAACGGGTCAATATCTGTGCATGTCAGCTGTGTGTCTGTGTGTTAGTGTGCTACACACTCACATGCAGGGCCTCCTCTGTGCCCAGGACTCTGGAGTAGATCTCACAGATCCTCTTCTTCCTGAAGGAGACAGCAGAGTGTGTTAAAGCTGAGCTGCAGCAGAGAGAGAGATTTGATCGGTCATGTTTTTCTGCAGCGTGCAGTTACCTCTCCTCTTTACTCAGGCCTGACAGCCTCCTGCTCTTACGGGAGAGAATAAACCTGCAGAGGGAGAAAAGAAACGTCATCCAGTGAGGAATACTTGACAATAAATGACAATATGTGTGTATATCTTGTGCACTTTTACATGTTTTTCTCTATTTATGTGAGATTTTAATGCTGAAATCTTATTTTTATTTCAGAAAAAAGGGCCTCTTCAGCTTTTTCTGCTTCATTTATGTGAGGACCTTTCTTGCTGCAAAATCTAATTCTGCATGCATAAAACTTTGCACATCAATTTGACTTAATTTCACCGCAACTCAAATGTTTTCTTATTTGTATGAAGAAAAACAAGATCATGCAAACAGTTTCATCCTGTAAGATCAGGATGTTTGTGAAAGGTGGATGCTCTAGTTATTCTGTCTTTGCATCAACAAAAGGTGACTGTAGTTGTATTAACCCCATGATGGCGGGTACGCTCCCATCAGGCTTTGTGTCATCCAGCGTCAGACCGATCGGAGCTCCTTCCTCCTCGATCACCATACTGCCGCAGTAACCTGAAGACAAATAGGTGTGCAATAAGATAGTATAAAGAAATCAGTTATTTACACATTTAAAATATATCTGGGTTCTTCCCAATTTTACCTTTCTTCCTCCAGAAGTTCTCTCTGTAGTAAACCATGCACTTAATGACCGAACCCATGGGGACGCGGTGGATCAGCTGGTTTCTCAAGGGGGGCAACTCGGGGTTAAAGTGGATCTTCAAGTTCAAACCGGGAGGGGTGGCCAGGATCACATATTTGGCCTAAACCAAAAACCATAGCTGGTTAAAGAAAGCTGCATCTCAATACATGGCCACAAGATGGCAGCAGAGAACAATAATACCAACTGTAGGAGTGTTACTGTGTCATATTGCAGAGGTTGTGCAACAATCTGTCCCACTTTGTGAGCATAAAAACATAAATCTGGTTGCAATCATTCATGCTGAAATTCTTTTACAGTCCCAGAGCATATTCAAGTATAAAAACAATGGAATGCACGAAGCTTTATGCATAAACTGAGTGCATACTGCATGCAAAGTTTGTGCTTTGCAAAGAAAGCTGCAGGAAAGACTGCTGCAGCAACCAAAGGATCTAATTTAAAATGGATGAAAGGTTAGTAATCAGATCTCTGATGTTTTTTGTGTTTATTAGAGAAAATAGCGTGAGATTTATCCTGTAATGTGGTGGAGTAGAGGTATAAAGTGAGGTATAAGGAGAGCATGCACAGGTGTTCTGAAATGTGTTTATTTCTGTGCTGTGCGACTGCAGCAGACTCTTTCTGCCTCCTTGTTATTCTCACCATGTATGTCTGCTTGTCCAGCGTCTCCACCACCACCATGTCCCCGCTCTGGTCAATCCTGTAGACCGGAGACTGTAGCTTCACCAAGTCTCCCAGCTCCTTGGCCATGCCCTCGCTGATCTGACTGGAGCCGCCCACAAACTTCCTCTCCTGCAGGTAGACAGAGAGGAAATAGGTCAGCCAACACAAAGACTTGATGAGGACTCTTTGTGTGTGAGAGGCTGTTTTATGCTCTCCTTTCAAGATGTTCTCGGTTAATTCTGGATAAAATTTCTTCAATCCAGCCTGATCCTGCTCAGAGTTTGACTCCACCACAGTAATAACACCCACATTACACACTCAGGCTGATTCTGGTCTATCCTGGTTTTACTGTTAATCATCCAACTGAACTCTGTTTGCTTTTCTGTTAATTTCAACATCTGAAGTTAAAAGAAAAAATCTGTTTGTAAAGCTGCAGCTCCTGCCGAGGGGCAGAGGGAGAGAGAGGGAGAGAGAGGGAGAGAGAGGGAGTGCTGCCAAAGCCCGGATACACAAATTAAATAGTCAGTGACCTTTTCTATACGGTTAGTGTCAGCATCTCTCCATTTTCCTCAATCAGAGACACATTGGGAGCATCTCTCTGTGGCATTTGGACAAATTTGCTTGCCAGTAGACAAACATCAGGAGCTAAATCCAAATAAGCTCTGACTGTGAGACTGGGTGCGCCTGTTTGCCTTTTCTGATTAAAGACCAGTTTATTTTTCAGAGGAAACATAGGAGGAATACCATATGTGCATCCATGCTTCACCGATCCCTGTAAAGACAAACTGAACTCACACCCCAGCAGCATGTCTGAAACAGGAAGGTCACACAAACAGGACGGAGTGTGTGTGTTTCCTTAAACACAGTCTCTTTCCCTTGCGGCCATGGCAACAGGAACACTCAGCCCTCCAAGAAAACAGCTTTTGTGTGGCTCATTATGATGCCAAGCTGACCGGCAGCAGACTGAAGGTAAACGTGTTAGGACTGATTTCTGAGGCTGTGCGATCTCTGACTCAGGCTTCTTGAAGAGCTCAGGATTGTTTTTCTGCAGACAGGCTTTAAGGAGGAGTTGGAACCGGACACTCAGGTTTTTGTTTGTACTGCAAGCTCACTTAGGATACTTAAGATGGAGACTGGTTCACCTGATCCTCTGAAAGTGTGTCTGAGTTTAGAGCTCAAATAAAGATGCAGAATCAGAGAGTGTAAGAAGAGACAATAAACATCTGTTATGAAATGAAGTCCCATCCAGCTAACCAAACTAGCGCTAGAGTTAGCCATAAACTCAGAAACTTCAAACTCTCCAGCTTCCAAATATGTTGATTCCTGGCTTTAAAAACAGAAGCACATCACTCACAGGTTTTAAAGCAGTGATCAAGAAACCAACAGGTGACATCACACTGACTTTCGGGACTTTGTCTCGTGCTCAGGTAGAAATCCAGAAGCTGCAGACGTACCTGTCCTCCATTTGAGGTGGAAAAGATCCTCATGGTTCCTCCACACTGTTTGACATACCAGAGGAACCAGAGAGCAGACACCTCGTGGGGTTCAGAGGTCACGTTGACGTTGACGAACAAGGTGGCGAAGCGGCGGACAGTGCTGGAAAGAGGAGATTGCACGAATAGTTTGACATGGCGACTGTATGCAGACGATACGCAGATTTATTATACGTCTGTTAGATCAGAAGCTCTCCTCACAGATTCAATTCCAAAACACAATGTCTATAGGCCAGGTATCAATGAAGAGGAGGCGCAACACAGGCCTACACAGTATTGTCTTACCCTTCAGAGATGGGAGAGGGAATTAAATCCCTTCATTTCTCTCTTACCTGGTCCAGCAGATTTTCTCAATGAACTCCAGCATCGTCATCTTATCCCACTCCTCTGCGTGAGGAGCTCTCCATGGAGCCTCTCTGGGAATCTGAAACACAGGACCAACAAAAATGTAGATTTAAATGGGACACAATGCATGAGAAGGGTAAAATCAAACAGGACAGATCCTTTCTCTACCTCTTGTCCCATCTTGTCCATCGTCCTGAACAGGTTGTTGAAGTCCAACAAGACAAGGGGGTTCCACATGGGAGGGAAGGAGCTTTTGAATGGGTACGACTTCCCCTGTTGGGTAAACAATATTAACACTATTGTCATCTGTTTCAGTGTCTTAAATAAACCAATGATCAACAAAATCATCGAAAAACCTTTAAGGCTTTAGACTTTTTGGGAACTTTTCTGATGGTGGAATAAAGTAAAAAATTTGACCTTAAGTCAACTCAGGGCAAAAAAAACCCCAGTCATGCTGACTGTTAACTCACTCTGTGCATTTAGTTAGGAGTAGAGTATAAGCCATGTTTACTGACAGTTGTGTAACACTTTACAGCTGTTGTAAAAATCTAGAGTCATCATGGCGCGATAAGAGTGTCCACAATCCAAGGTCAGGTATACAAACTCTCTGACAGACGTGCAGATTAAAAGTTTGTTGCTTTCTCTCTGAGTGAACAAAATGGGTCTATTTGTGTTTGTTGATGCATAACTCTCTGACGTTTAGTATGACAAGTAAATTTTTCCAAAATGATTCGACATCTGCGTCTGCTGACAGATGAAGGAAACAGAGATGGTAAAAGTGGAGCGACAGTCTGATTGCAGGTTATTAAGTTTTCTGGCCACTCATCATTTATATCAGATACTACATTTTTACAGCCTCTACATAAAAGCATCTCAATTATTACTTCAAGTCTCCATAAACTTTATAAGGTTCCTTTGATTACATTTAGAGTCACCGGAACATCAGACGCATAAACTTTTATAGCTATTGTTTGCTCTTTGTTTTTAGGTTATCATTCACACGATAACCTAAAAATAAACTTGTTGGAAATTCAAAGGGGAGGTGATCTCTAGTTCGAGAGGTTATAGTACAAAAAGCATGTTAAAAAGGGGCTGGCAGCTCTGCTGATTACAGTCACACATCCAACTGACAAACAACAAACTGTTTTTTTTATAAGAACTGTTTTATCACGCTGACGCTTCCTACTTTAAACCTCTTCACAACCCAGCTCCTGTTTTTAAGCTGTGACTGATTTTACCAGGGTCATATGTCTCATCACTGATGCTTCCTCTGTTCGGTCTTTGCTGCTGCTCTGCCTGCCTTAGCTTTTCATGTATGCACATGAAAGAAAGGGAAGGTGTCCTCTCCTGTATTAGGTTTTGGCATTCCACTTAGGCTTGGGAAAGGCAGGGAGCTTCCAAAACAGAACTGTACCACCTAATACAACTTACTGCATGCAAATAATAGTTCCTTTAACAAGAGCAGTCCTGACAGAAAAGAAAGTCTTAACATGTAACAATAAATCCCTTAAGAGAGGTTTTCTCAGGGCACAGTGAGCTACTCAAGTGCTTTATCGCTCCTAGAACAATCTTTCCTGAGATAAGTTTTGAAGGTGAAAAGTTTTACGGCAACAATAAAATACTTCTATTTGACTTACTAACTGTAAACAGTCAGACAGTCTCTAGCAAAATTCCTGAGGTAGTAAATATATGGTCAAAACTGCTGTCAGAAAGACAAGATTTCTTGCAACAGGTCTGCTGTTTAAGGTCACCAGTAGATGGCAGTAGTGGTTAGTGATATCTTCTGTTTTCATCAGCACTGAGAGGCAGAAAAGGCCCTGTGATTGTGATTGACATCCTTCTGAAAGCCCCGCAGAAGGCCCAGCACACTGAGGTCAAAGGGATGAACACTGAGGTACATCTGTGTATCATCTGCGTAACGGAGTATAAAATTATCCTGTTTACTGATAACATCAACCAGAAGGATCATCTATAGATGAAATAAAGTGACACTTAATGTCAGAGTAACCCCATTACTAATCTGTTAGTATTGCACAATTCATCAATTTAACCCCTGAACTGGACACACAAACACACACTTACACACACACACACGGACAGATGATGGAGCGCCTCCCTAATGTACAGCATCAGGACTGCCCGTTGCTGTGAAACAACAGGTCTGTCGTCATGGTGATGCTGCCCAAGTGAATACAGGGGGGATAAAGAAGAGGAGGAGGAGGAAGCAGCATCTGTTTCCACATCAGTGAGCAATGATTCAGCTTCACTCTGAGGGGAAAGTGTACACAGAGACACAGCTCAGCATGTCTGGAAGTGTTTATTTCTGACTGATGAGAGGACCATCCTTTGAGCTGATCTTCACGATTTAAGTTTCTCATCTCAGTCCTTTCTTCCAAGGTCATAAACCAAATTAAAGAAAGTAACAAAATCCTCAGAGTTCTTTTACGGCTCCTTCGTTCTTTCTTTATCAGAGGGTATCAACAAGATGGTAAAGTATTATCATCCTTAAGATGCTTGCACAGGGATCTCTCCCGTCTCTCAGTGCAAACAGTCACGACATCCACCCCGTTGCAAGTGCGATGGGACAATCCCACGCCTCCTCGATCTGTGATAAGGGCTCAGTATTTAATCAAAGTCTGTTTTCCCATCTCTGCTAGTGATAGCTCATTAATAAATCCTGTGCTGAGAGCTGCAGCTATCTGTTAGGCAGAAGTTTGCTGATAAGGGAAACCAGCGCCGGCCCTTTGGATTACAATCTGCCAAACAAAAGCTGATTAGCTACGCGGATTGCTTGAAAGCTAGCTCTAATTACACAACAGCCCGGCTCACAGGCTGGTTTACTTTTAGCTTCTGTCCTGTGAAGTAATGTAGTTGCTGCTGTAATGTTTAATCAAAGGAGGATCCCTCTGATGTGACCCTCTGACTTTTTTCCTGCACAACTAATCCCACCTCTAGCTCTGGAGTCCTTTGCATTTTGACATGCATGGACCAAATAAGCTGCCATTATTTGCTGACTACAACGTCCTTTCTCATGTTCTACAGAAGACAGCTCAAGTCTAGCAGAGTCTTAAGTCTAAGAAGCAGCTATTTCAATGTTTTACAACAGCATATCATCATTTAGTCACCTCACTCTTGCTGCTCTGCACAGCTGTAAGGTTCCTTTGTCTTTAATATTAATGCTGTTGTTGACTCTCCTTCTGCTGATGAGAATCACATCACTTTATCATCCCTGACAACTCCACTCTCACCTCATAAAGTCTGATAAAGGGAACAGTTGTTCCTTAATGCTCAGCTCTGTAAGGCTTATTCTACATTAAACATTTATCAGGCTCTGCAAACATCAAACATTAAGTGTTGAAGCTGCAGTGAAACTTTTTGCAGATTGCAAATGTGAAAATCAGATATTTTAGTTGGATTTTGAGAAACACTGACATGCATTGCAGAGTAAATAGAAATTTTAGATAACTTGGGGATTTGTGTAGTTCTGACTCTGAGTGTTTCTTCCTGAATAAAAAAAAAAAAAAAATTCTGGCTGCATTTCTGCAGAGTCAGCTGTGGGATCAGTGACACCAGGAATAGAGCTGCTGTTACAAATGTATGCAAACACACACACACAAAGAAACAGACAAAAACACTGTCTGACACCGACCGGGCTGAGCAGCTTTTGATGAGGCCCGCTGCCATGGAAACCTGCCAGGAAGCTACGAGATATGTGTGTGTGTGTCTGTGTGTGTGACTCTGCTCCGTGGAGTGGATCTTGCAGAGATAGTAGCTAAGGAGACACACATACACACACACACATGCACAGGAGCTCCCACTCTTCAGTATGGATGAGCTCATGGCTGCTTCTGTTCTTCCATAACAAACCGAACCAAAGATTTAGTTTCTAGCATCACGCTGCTGACATTTCACAGCGCTGCAGAAGTAGGTTGAGTCAATAGTGCATCAGTGCCAAGGACACAGTGGTGAGATGAGTGGCACACTCACCAGAGAGGAGTCCAGCACAGGATGTTCAAATGAGAGAAGAAATATAAAGAGAACCAGGAAGAAGATCATATGGCACAGTTTTATCACAGCACCAGGATGCACAAAGAAAGATAATTCAGACTGGATGTTAAACTGGACAATAAAAGAACGTTATATGACCATCGGTACTCTCAAAGGTAGTTCAGGATCAATAACAGCTGTGCAAAAGTTAATAAGTGCTCTTCCAGTGGAAATCTCCTCCACAGAAGCAGCTGTCAACATTTACTGTACACCTTTAATGACTAACCCTCCTCTTAATAAGCCTCATATAACCATAAAGTGTGATGGTTTAATTTAAATTTCGCAGATTAAAATGACAGCATACACTTAAAATTTATGAGGCTGTTTTTAATTTGTGGTTTCTTATTAAGTTTTTGTAATTATGAGAAGAAGGAACAAAGTATTGGACCAAAGGTTTTATGAAGCAGCAAGTATGTGTGTATGTGTGAGAGCAGAAATTCAAAGTCCATCTCTGTAGCTAAGACTCAATGACTTGAACATAGCTTGTTTTGAGATAAGCTATCACATGCAGGACCCTTTAGGCCACATCAGGCCCTCCTGTGATTTATAGCAGGGTTAGCCTGAGCAGCGTATGGGGCAGTGAAAGTAAATCAAATCAGGTAGAGAAAACAAAACAGCGTTAAGGACAGCCCTGCTGCCCTGCACCAACGCTAACGAGATGTGCAGTAAAGTACAATAAGAAAGATCGGCCTTCTTTCCTGTTTGCTTTCCGTTGTGCTTTCATCCACTAACAGAGAGAGAAACCACATTACAGAGAGCCCCGGGCTACGATTAGCATCTCCAGTCACTAATAGTGCTGAGGAGGGGTGGTCTGCTGCTCAGAGACATGCAGGGCGAAACAGGAAGAACACAGTGTTTGCTTTTCTACAGCAGAGGACCTCCGATTCCTCTGAAGGATTGAGAAGACACATACTAAAACAGAAATAGCAGATACTGAATCAACTTCTGTAAATAAACTTTTAACTTAATTCTCATGAGATCATCTGTCTTAGTTTTTACTCCACAGCCCGTGTTTACTGTAGCTTTTTCTGAATAACCAGACTTTCATGCTGTACGTCACGGATTTAGCTGTCAGCAGATAACACACACTTAATGGCTCCATCATCTCCATCAATCATGTCAGGAGATCGTAAAGGAAGAGGATTTACGGTCTGTAGATAATGGCTTCGACTGAGGATGTTGGAATAATTCTTTAGAAATCATCTCAACTAAACCAGAATGCATGTTGTCCTCCACAGTAGTTTGCAGGAACTTCAATTTCAATTTATTTAGGGTTGCCCCAGACCTGAAGCTCACCTTGACATAATGCACCAGGTTTTCCTGCTCATTGACTTTGTAGGTCTTGATTCCGTACTCTTTGGCCAATCGGAGGATCCGGTTCTGAGTTGGGCCGATGTAAGCTCCGCCCAGATCAACCCACTTTGTCTCCTTATTCTGGAACGGGAATTTACAAACAGTTTAACAATCTTTTATTTCTCTGTCTGTAAATCAGTTGGAGCCGCTTTGGGAGGAAATGTTTTTCTAATCGCTGATCATCATCATGAGAATGACAGCAACTCGATGTTCTTGCAGATGTGTCGTCTCTGGTCTTACCCGGACAGTGAAGGTTCGACCTCCGACCCGGTCCCTGGCCTCCAGCACCACAGCACTCAGTCCGCTGGCCTTCAGCAGCTTTGCTGCACTCAGACCTGCAGACAGATGGATGGGCAGAGGAGCAGAGGTGAGGTCAGATCCTACTCACTGTCTGGACGAAACCTAGATTACACTCATGAACTGTTTGTGCATGATCGTCATGTGCTGAGGTGTGATGGTGCATGATAGAAATATGACTACGGCTGAAGAGACACTCCATTCTTCAGACAGCTCTCAGTGTGTCTCTGTGCAGCTCTGAATACTTCAAACAACATGTTTTTCTATCTTCCACAGATCTCTCTTAAAACAGGAATAAGTGAAGGACAATCAAACATTTGCCTTTTGAGTGACCTGACTTCATGTACACAGATTTATAGGTCAAATAGGAGGTGGTGGTGGTGGTGGTGGGGGGGGGGGCGGGGGGGGGTATGCATGCACTGAAGGGTGAGACTTCCTCAACAGACCAGCTGACCTCCTGATCATGTGATCATGTGAGGAAACTCAGAGGTCAGAGCTGAGAAAAGAACCTGACTTTCACTTCCACTGACTGACTGACCCTGAGCTTTTCACACACACTGACCTCGGGCAATCCTCCTCATAACTGTGATTCAATAAGACGTAACGTAAATGCACTCAGGCCCCGAGAAACAAATGTAGAGGATTATTGAGGAGCATATGGTTCAGCAGCACTGCACTCTGTCAGGGCTGCAGACCTTTAAGAGCACACAAACCACAGAGAGAGAGAGAGAGAGAGAGAGAGAGAGAGAGAGAGAGAGAGAGAGAGAGAGAGATTTATCAGAGATAGGAGTTCATATGCCTGTGCTCACATAGCCAAAAGTCTGCAGACAGCTGCATCACAACACAACTGTCCCTTTAGGTGCGTTTCCATACTCCAGGGAGTAAATATAATTAGAACACACTGTCTTTGTATAAAGATCTAATAACTCTTCTGATTGGCTGCTAGTGCAGAGGCATGCAGGAAAAATGTGAGTTAACGAGCTGAATTAAGCGGTTCCACCTCACGGATCTGAGATACAGAACAGGATTTTCTACCCGCATGTTATCTTTGTTTACAACCTGGCTGCAAACAGTTCGCTGCACTCGCATGAAGACACGTGTGCTTGGAGTAAAATTAAAGTCAATACATCATGTGACGATCACTAAGCTAAATGCTTCCTGAACGGCAGGGCAACAGGTTGCATCTTTCTTGTCTTAAACCTATTCTTTACCTTTTCAAATCAATCAAGCAAATCCTAACAAAAGGAGAGTTTCATGCAGCTAAATAAGCCCTCAAATCTGTTATGTTGAAACAGGACAAAGCATTCATCATTGTTGCCACAGAGACAGAAACATTCTGCTGTGGAGGACTGACACCTGCACCAAAGGCAGGACAGGCATCCCACAGAGCTGTGACAGCAGCGGGGACCTCGGGTCTCCATCAGGTCTGATGACGGCAGAAGAGTTTCTCTCACAATGTCCTCACATCTGTGCAAATGTTTTCTTGGCCTTCACTCCAAATTCCCATCATGCCTCTTCTTCCAGATCCTGCTAAGCTCTGCTGAAGCTGCTGAGGTTTATAGAAGTTTACACATAGTTTGTCCTGCATTACCCAACTCGCTGTGCAAATACACCCACCCAGACTCAGACTCAGAGGACGCATTAGCCCGGACCGGATGAGGCTCACAAATCTTCCTCCGTTAAATTGATGCTATTACCTGCACTCAGCTCCAAAAGGTCAGTGTCTGTCTTCTGAAACAAAGAGAGTCTGTCTGCAGCTCCTGTTTACGCCTACAGCCATCACTCCAGCTTTGATCACAGGGCTCCATTTTCTTAATGCAGACATCATTTTATTTAAAAGCGCTGAACAAATATGACTAATAGATTACTTCAAAGCTTCTTTCTGTGCAATGAAGATGAGAAATTAGCTGCACAGCTGGAAAAACCAACATGCTGAGACTGTTTCCGAACAGACGGATGGACTGAAAGACTGAAAGGATTTTGAAGCACCATAAAGTTAAGCATGGTTATGTGTAAAATGATTTAGGATTGGTCCTTTTGGTTGCAACAGGCTGCAGCATAATCAACCAAAGAGGATATGCCTGCAGAGACAGAGTTTTGTTGAAGAGGAAGAAGATTTGGGGGAAGAATCTTATTAAGTGTTTGCTTAGACTTAACAAAACATAGAGCGAGTCCCCTGCTGGTTTCTGAAGAGATGTTACACTGCAAAAACTAAGAAGAGGCAGAAACACTTGCATAGATCTTAGTTTTTGCAGTGCATGAAGCATTTTTCTCTGCAGTAGTGTTTGTCTACATTTTTTCGACAACCGTTCACCGTTACATTTCCCAGACACAGTCTGCAGCGTTTCAGACTTCAAGACGAATGAAGCAGGTTGACATACTACACTACAAAATCTAGGTAACAGAAAAATAAAGGTCTGCACAACATTTCCCTTCCATCCCCAGGCCATGAGAGTGTGCCTAAAGGGATTACACGGTAAAAAGGTCAGACCTACATAATCAAAGACAGAGAGAGCAGATCTCTCCTCCTCCTCCTCCCTCTGAACCTCTCTTGTTAGTTCACCTAAAGACATGTCTGATATTCATCAAACACACACATCCTCACAGCTGGAGTGCATTCAGAGCGCTCCTCCTGCTTCTGTGCAGAGGAGCAGAAGAGGGAGGAGAAATAAATGACGCTGTATAAATAGATAGGCTGATTGATTTCTATGAAATGTGAGAGTTCAGGATGCAGGGAGGTGATTCGTAGCATCTGAAAAGTGGGAGTATTTCCTTTCTGCAAGTCTAAAGTCTTGAAGACAGGAGGAGGGAGGAAGAGAGAATAAAGAGGATTCATGCAACAAGTCAAAATTAATCTGCATCTCTTATCAAACAGGATTATAATATCACTGAAGTTCTTTGATTTGAGTTCATATCTTTGAGCTAAGCATACAGGTGCAGCTGGCAGACTGGCGTCAGCAGGCAGCTGCATCACAAAAGCTAGAATAGTTTTTTTTTGGAGTGAATAACCACTAACCTGTGGATGAAACTAAACTAACTTAATTAAGGGGCGATGATGAGGGGTTTTTTTGGGCTTTACATGATTAAGAGCTCAAAAATATTCCTATTTTTCTCTCACTGGTGTTTTAGAAAACCCTTATTTCAGCCTGTATAAAACGCAGTCTCTTTGACCAAGTAAAAATAGTTCCAGAACAAAGAAAAAAAAAATGAAAAATTTTCTGGCTGAGATGTTTATTAACCCGTTTTCACAAAATCCACCCATAAAAATAAATAAATAAAATTTGTTGCAATATAGACACACACATATACATACACACACACACACACACACACACACACACACACATATATATATATATATATATATATATATATATATATATATATATATATATATATATATATATATATATATATATATATATATATATAGAGAGAGAGAGAGAGAGAGAGAGAGAGAGAGAGAGAGAGAGAGAGTAACCTAGACCACTTGGCCATCTGTGCTCCATGATATTTTTTTTGTATCATATTTCACACAGTGGGTTGTTTTGGCAACTTTTTTAGTAAAGTTTTCAGTAAATATATATTCTTTCAATGCAAAAAATACTTGTTTTTTAAAATAAGTAACTTCTTTAAAATATACAATGATTTACCTAAAAAAAAAAATTGTGGATAATTTAATGAGAGCAGCCATTATGAAAAAGGCCAAAATAAAACTTCAGCTGCCTCTAGTGGAATGATAATCCTCAAGAGTAGAATACATTTTTTTCAGCAGTTTTTTGTGATATCTACAACATATGAATCTGTAGAAGCGCTGCAACCTCACAGCAAGAAGGTCGCTGGTTCAAATCCAGGTTTGGACAAGGTGGGCCTTTCTGTGTGGAGTTTGCATGTTCTCCCTGTGCATGCGTTGGTTCTCTCTGGGTATTCCGGCTTCTTCCCACAGTCCAAAAACATACTCATCAGGTTAATTTGTTATTTTAAATTCCCTGTAGGTGTGAGTGTGTGTGTGCATGAAAGGTCTTTTGTCTTGGTGTATCAACCGTTTGATTGTCTAGGGTGTATCCCGCCTCTTGCCCTGAGACAGCTGGGATAGGCTCCAATCACCCGTGACCCTGAACAGGATAAGCAGTTTAAAATATGGATGGATAGACAGATCTGTAGGGGTTTGGAATCTGCAAAAGTTCAGTTTGAACACCCAGAGTTGCTACTTTAAATCCATATTTCACTCTCACAGCCCTCC
This sequence comes from Labroides dimidiatus, assembly GCA_030710495.1. Classification (NCBI taxonomy): domain Eukaryota; kingdom Metazoa; phylum Chordata; class Actinopteri; order Labriformes; family Labridae; genus Labroides; species Labroides dimidiatus. The sequence continues at coordinate 14,728,941 of CM061160.1, forward strand.
TTGAACTCCATAGATCCACGTCAGTTATTTCATAATTGCTTCAGAAACTAAACATATGGCTGCAGCTTAACTTACAAGAAAAGGAAATAAAATATAAGTGCTCTTGTTTCTTTCTTGCTTCTTCATCCCCCCACTCCTGCTCCTCCTCCTCTCCTCCCCCTGCAGAACCTCCAGGCTCTGCTTGGCCTAATTGAACACTCTGATGTCTAAGAAATGAATCAATAAATAAAAACAGCTGGTGTATTTGTATATTTCCAGTTATCAGAATCATGATATTTAAGAGTGTATGACCTGAAGGTATTTGATAGGATCGAGGTCTTGCAAACGGAGCAAACAAACATGGCTCTCCATCGTATGCCCTCTGTGCTTTAAAACCGAGAGAACAGACGTGCTTCACATGACAACAGTAACTGTAAAGATGGAGCCACTTGGCAGAATCAAACTGTAATTGTAGGCTCTCTGTGTGTGTTCAGAAATCTCCAGCTGTTTCTGGACTGAATCTCTGTCATGCTTCAGTTTAATGAAACATGAAACCCACACGTACACAAATCTCTACAACCCATGTCCACATCACTCAGTAGGAGAGTTTTCATCTCAAAACTTAGACATTTAATTTTACAGAATGTTCCTTTAATATCAAATGTGATGTTTTTATTTGACACTTGACTTTGATCTGTTTCATCTCTGCAGCTGTTTGACCTTTGATGAAGTTTTAAAGCTTCACAACTTAGAGACAAAAACATGATTTCTGTGAAGACAGGTGAGACACACAGAGGAATATTTCACAAACGCAAACGTTTCATTGCTCGTCCGTCATCTCAGAGGACTCAGCTTGATGCTGAGGTGCTAAACGCCGTCTGGTGTGACATTTTATCCTCTCTGAAATGTTCTTTTCACAGGAACACAAACAAAAAAAATCCAATACCAGCTGAGTGACAAGTGCAGCTCTTGAGTCAGGCCCTGAAAGGCAACATATCGATCCACAGTTGCAATCACATTTTCCCTTCCTCGTGTCCTCACACGGAGACACTGATGGGTGCTTAAGAGTGACTGAAATTTACTGAAGAACAATTCCAGGATGATGAGACTCAGACAAAGGCTGATGTAATAATTATCCTCAGTTTGCATGGAGAGAAATGTCATGATTCAACTTCATGCAAACACTGAAAAACAGCTCAAAGAGAGATGGTGCAGAGTGAACATGAGACATTTTCTGCAAAACACTGCCTCACACACCTCACTAGAAATCTCAAAGGCAGAGAAGAGAGCTCTCCAGCATGCATTCACTGGCTAAGTGTCATTTTTACATAATCAATGCCATCATACGCTGAGATTACAGCTGCACACTTCTCCTGACTGGAACCTGCATGCTTGTTTACACAGCTGAAACAGAGCAGGAGAGTTTTGTAGTACTGCAGCAACTCGGAGCTCTCAGAGAGAGTTCATTTTAGAGCACTCAGAAAAAAGGAGGGTCCAGTTCTCTTGGAAAACTGACACACAAATTGTGCAACAGGTGGACCTGACGGAAACAAAACAGAGAGCGTAACGCATGCATGCGACCTCTGTAAACAAAGTACAGCTCAAATATGGAGGAATTAAACTCAAGTGAAGGTCAGATTTGTGGTGTTCTTGGAATTTAAGATGCATGAAGAGTCGTTCCAGTTTTATTTGCATTGTTGAGCAACATTTTGGATTCTTTTCCTCCAACTCTCCTCCTCTTCTGAGTCGTTTCGCAATGCAGCCGTCCAAACAACACAAGCCAATTCCCTTCCAAATAAGCGCAGAGACGTATGACCCCGATAAATCAAACTATTACCATTAAGATCCTCTCAAATTCACAGCTGGAAGAAACAATCTGGCTGCTGCAGTTGAGAGCCAAAGAGCTGAAAAATGAGACTGAAGTGAGCAGCAGAGTCGAGTGGTTCTGCAGCTCCCTGTTTCTACAACATTTCAAAGTGTTTTTGAAAAAAAAATAAATGACAGAAATGTTTACACAGACCAGCTGGAATGTCCTTACAAGACCTCTCTGCTGAAACACACGGGTCTGTCTTAACAAAACACACTCAAACACTCCCAAACATCCCTTGTCTACTCCTCACCTCAGGGTGACAAGCACTGAAAATGAATGAAAGAGCAGAGCAGCAGGCTGGGTGTCAGGTCTCCTTTAATTATTGTTATGTATGTATCCACATGGTTTGGTATTTACAGACTCTATATGAACACGAACATCTCTTCCTGGAGTAAAATCAAGTTGCTTGTTTCAAAAACTGCTCACTTCTTTCTATCTTTGTGCACTTTTATTGCATTTGCAGAAAAAAGTTGCATACAAAAACAAACTTTATCCTCTTCTCATGCAGGTTTGCTCTGTGTTTCAGGGCTTCTATTGTCTTCCCATTTTCACAGCTACCTCTACTTCCTTGTTTACTCTCCCTGAAAACACCAGTTTCCCTTTCTCCCTTCCTGTATCCTTGAGGTTTGTGTCTCTATCTCCATCCTCTTTTCTCTCTCTGCTGGTTTGATTTCCCACATTCACAGCTGTTCAACAAAACAGGAAGAAGTGCTTCTCTTCCTCCCTCCCTCCCCCTCCTCCTCCTCCTCCTCTCTGCCAGTTTGATAACAGGCTGTCACAAGTGTTTAATGTTTCCTCAGAAAGTGCTCCGCTGAGGGCCGCGGTGCTGCCGGTGGGCAGCAGGAAAATGACAATCACATTTCCAGGCAAGCAGAGGAGCACATGTGTGAGGAGGGGGAGGTGGCTGAGGGAGAGGTTTCATCTGGCCTTCGATTGGGCACTAATTGTTATATGTGGAGCTCATTGCAGGCCGGAAAGGGCAGCGGTTCAAACAGATGGGGCAATTAAAGAAGCCATAAGAGGAGGGCCAATGGGAAGCGATGTGCAGGATTCATTAGATTTACACATTTCAAAAGCGATCTGAAGTGACACCACCTGAGCTGCTTTATTCTCTTAAGGATGTGCAGACAGACAGAGGACTGACCTGTCAGACTGATGAAGCTCTAAACGCAGCAGTCTGCAGACAGTGCTGTAAGGTCTTTAAAAAATGTGCTTGGCTCTGTATGAGAAGTGGGTGTTTTTTATTTTGCATGTGTTAAGATAAGGGTTAAGATTATATAAAGGGCAAGCGTTATGATGATATTTGCATAATCAGTGAGGTGTCTGAGTTGACTGACAGGTGGATGAGCTGTGTGCAGGATGTAAAAACCAGCCTCCAGCTCCAACTCTGTGCCGACTGCCTCCTTAATTATTAGATTTGTGAAGTTAAAACACTTTTTTTTTTAACAACAACAACAACAACAACAACAACAACAACAACAACAACAACAACAACAACAACAACAACAACGTTAATATCAGTTCCACTGTTGGAGCACTAAAAACTTAAGCATGGGATGGAAAAGCATAAAACAGGAGTTTGTTTCCCACTTTATCCTTCCATCTAAAGATGTGCATCTAGCATGCAACCTGCAAAAAAAATCACAACAAAACATTGAAATTGTGTTCATCCATGGGACGATTTGGAGAAAATCTGACACAGACTTCATAACATGTGAAGTGCACAGAGAGACATTCAGGAATCCAGCTCTAATCTGAATTAAGAACTTTTTCTGTCTCCAGTTTGAAACTTTAGCAACAAGAGTCTTCAACGCAAATTTTAGACATGTTAAATTTGGGTTTGCAGCATCTTTTCAAGATTTTGGATTATTTAGTGACATGGAACGCCATGATTGTCCTCCTGATTGTCTTCAGTTTTCTTGTAATTTTACAATCCATCATTTATCATAAAATCCCAATACTGGATGTTCAGTTTGTTTTGCTTTGATAAATTTTCTTGTTTAAATTTAAAAGCTGGGTCACTTTCAAACAAGATCACAAACCATCAGAAGTCTGATGTTGTAGATAACTCGAGGTGCTCAGAGTCCGCAGCCCATCCAGCTGGGGTACAAGTTCTTTCCAGGAACTACACCCCCCTCCACATAAAGTGTTGCTCAATCAGACTCTGCGTTCCCACGAGGGAGAAAGTCTCCTTCCCTTTCCTCACACGCTCTCATGCCGTTATCTTATAGTGGAAGTATGAAAACCTCTTTATAATCAGCTTCTTCACATGCAAACAGGCAACCTTTGCATCCTGCTGACAGCTGCAGCCCGATGAACGCGTTGAGTCCAAACCCTCTGCGTGACGTCTTACACACAAACACTATTATGCACACAGACACACAGACAAACTGAAAGCACCTGAAATCAGACAGATCTCTGAGACATCCCCCTCCCTTTCTCTTATGTAAGCCTTCCTGTGCTCCGGCTGATTAGCTCTTATTTAACCGGGGAGACAGCGGCGCACGCGGCGAAGAGGAAGCAGAGGCATGGAGCAGAAGAAGAGGAAGAGTCGGATTCAGAGGAATAAAAGTGTGTTTGATGGTCAGCTGGCTGAAGATCAGCTGCAGCTATTCAACAACACGAGCAGTTTCCGCGCAACAGTTGTCTCCTCACCTCACACACACACACACTCACAAACACACACATAAAGCGCATCACATATAAAGCTCAGACGTTGCGCCATCATCCCTGCTCCACACACACTTTTCTCCTGCCAACACACCCGACCAGAGACGCGGAAAGTTTGCGGTGTTACCTGATATCCCTCCGCCAACCACTATCACATCGTAGGTGTTGGGTGCAGTCATGGTGCAGTCTGTTCTGTCCGCCGCTGAACGCAGAGCGCACGGAGGAGCGCATCTGTATTAAAAGCTCCGGGCGGGCCCCCTCCCTACTGACTCCGCCCACTGGGGGAGCAGCAGCGCTGAGAGGGTTAAACCTGCACACACACACACACACACACACACACACACACACACACACACGCACACACACACACACACACACACACACACACACACACACACACACACAGATATAATAAAGAGTAATAAACTCGGACTGATTTTCTGCTCTTACCAAACTGTAGCTTTTGATTGGCTGTGATGAGACTTCGATCAGCGGCTGTTAATCATTTAGGCTAATTATGATAATATCACGGTTTGATTTTCAGGTAAAGAAAAAAAACCTTGAGATTCAAATAAACAACTAAAATAAAAATAGTTTTTTTAGTGCCCCAAAGAGACTTACCTCTGTATTCAAGCGATAATAGTAGATAAAACTTTCATCTCTAGTAATCACAGACTTTTTCTTTTAAAGCTCAGTTTGCAGACAGTTATCCTGCAGCAGTACCGTAAATACTACTGGGTGGTTAAATGTGTTTGCGTGCGTTGGTTTTTGTCGCCCTCCTGTGCTCAGGTTGTAGAAGACAACGCCTCGATTTGTATAGTTGGTTGTCCATGTGCTCAGCAGGAGGCCAGAAGAAGAGGAGCTTTGGAGGCAGAGGAGAGCCAAGAAATAAACGTGACATGTATATGAATCTAAAAAAAATGTGGAAACGTGTAGATAGAAAAATCATGTTTTCAAACATTTTCATTAATTTTTCCTTCTACCAAATATGCATAAATTTACCAGTTTTTAATCATGCAGAATTATTTTTGGAGGATCAAAAATTTCTCCTGTTTGTGCAAAATTTTAAATCTGTCTTTTTTTATGTATTTTTGTTGCCAAACCCTGCACGACAAGACATGCTGAAACCTGTACAGACTTCAAAAAACCGCAAAAGCAACAAGAAAAGAGATAAAAACCATAAACGTGATATTATAAAATGAAACAAAACAAAATAGAAGTTTTTAAATAATATCTAAACATTCAGAGTGCATGGAGAAATTCTAAAAAATATCAAAGTGAACTAGTGGTAAACTACTTTTATATGGTTGTTATTTTGTATTATATCTTGCTTTAATTCAGTACATAGCTTTTATACAGCTTTTTTGTTTCACTTAGTTGTTACTAAAAATGTATTTCCTCATATTTTGAATTGTACTACTTTTTCTCTATATATGGCTGTTTGATTTTATTGTTATATATACTTTTAACTTTTTTGTAGAGCTGACCTGTACTGCCCTGTACCTGTGCAAATGGCAATAAACCTCTATATTCTATTCTATTCTATTCTATTCTATTCTATTCTATTCTATTCTATTCTAGTGGTATATATATGTTTATGCTTATGAATGTTGTGTATTATGTTTCTGCCTTGTTTATATTTATTTAACCTTTTTTCATGTTTTGTCAGTTTTATTCCTCCATACATATTTGTAAATATGAAGAGATGATGCATTTGCTGGTGCAGACATTAATTAAGTTGATTTCCAGAGCCAAAGCTTTTGTGCAGATTCATTTACATTTATTAAAATTAAGCATTGGATTAAGAAATTACATCCAGTGTCCAAATATTAACTGTAACTTTGACTGTTTGAAAAATGTGAAGGAGTTTTTCTTTACATTTATTTCTTTCACACTGTGGGAGAAGAAATGTAAACTACTCCGTTGCAATCTTACAGGTGTGTTATCTCAACATGAGAGACCCCGAGCAGGTTAATCTGACCACCATTCAGTTTAATCCTAATCCTCATTTGATCTAATCTATGGAATAAGCTACTAAAGTCCAGCACTGGAACATCCTCCCCTCCTGGATCTGCAGGCCAAAGAGGAGGAGATACAGAGAGGTAAAGGTATGAAAGGATTCTGTTGCTATGAAAGCAGCTTCTTAGATGTTTTAAATGAACTCTGTGTCCTATAGCTGCAGCTTTCTAAATGAACTTTTCAAACTGGTGAGATTTTAAATGCTCTGATATTGTTTTGTATGAAGCAGAAGTGTACCAAAGTGTCTCTCCAGCAGGGGGCAGCAGCCACATGAGCTTCAAAGAAAGAATCAAACTTATGAGAGTTTTTGGTTCTCTTATCAATTAAAGCAGGACTATGGAAGTCTTCGTTTGATGTTAACCCCCCCCCCCCCCCACACACACACACACACACACACACACACAAAGTGTTCAAATTTAAAATTAACAGAATTAATCAAAGTTCAAAGAAGTGGTTTTCAAAGTTTTTAAAGATGACTTATTATGAGCTCCTAAAAGGAACTTTGTGTTTTCCTGCTAGTAGTATTTCTGAGCTGGTTAAGGATAAAGCCTCTCACACACTTCTGCCCCAGTTTTTTTTAAACTCTCCAGTTAGACGAGCAGGGGGCCAGAGATGAGTCTCAGGAGGCCTGACGTGTCAATGCAAAGCACGCTGTGAAGCCACAAAGATATGTTTACATCATGATGGCGGACGTAGCAGAGAGACGAATACTGTAAGGATATTTTAATGAGTTTTAATGAATCATTTTTATGAATCTGAAGTACGTCAGTCATGGGTTGAGGTTGAAATAGACCTGTCTGAAAATCTGTGTTTTTTTCAGGATGATAAAACTGACTTTAGGTCACTTTTCAGCACACAGAATAAATCCTACATCAGAAATCACCTAATGTCAGGTTCTTCAAATATTTCTAATGTTAAGATTCAGAATTTGTCTGACACTCTCTTTCTTTCTTGATCTTGTATATACATGTAGTTTGTAATAACCAGAATTTGGACACCATTATCCAAGTATGTTTCTCAAGGAACCATGGCCTGTTGAACTGTGTTAAGGGGCTATGGTCTGCATACTTGTCTCTTGACTTGACTCTGCATGACTTTTGATATTTTGGTGTTTTATTTCTCCCTGCAAAATCCCATTAAATATAAAATAAAATAAGATTTAAATCAGAATAATCTATATATGACATGTTTCTATGTACGATATTATGTAAGACTTACTTTAATCAAAAATGAAAATTATACATCGTCACTACTGAAACCTACACTACACCCCACTACCAAAATCTTTACATGTGTTTCGGTAGTGGCAGTTTCAGCAGTGATATTTTAGGCAATTAGCTGGCATAACTCAACAATGCTCGGCACACCGTGGCTACCAAACACATTTTTGAACATGTACAGAAGCAGAAAACATTTAGCATTAAAATCAAAAGTGCTTCTTTAAATGCAAAAAAAAAAAAGGTTTTTGTTGTGACACTTCTTAAAACCACACACTGATTTTCAGACTTTGAAGGGCACGTTCTCCTGAGTTCCTGGGTTCTGGTACAGCTCCTGGGTTTGAGTTTGATCCTGGTGATCAGGTGGGGATTCACAAATAAATCAAGCTGTCGTTGATTCCATTTCCGCCCAACACATCTGCCTGTCGATAGATCTTAGCTCCTGTGCGGAGTTTTTAGCTGGCTAATCCTCTTCACAGGGGTTCTGGTGCGGGACCTCTCCAGCAGGAGAAATACCACTGTGCTGATCCAGAGCTTTAGGTTTTTAGAAAAGGTTTTTAGTATTGCTTTCTAAAATAAGAGCTTATCCGGATAGAATAGAACAGAACAGTACAGAACAGAATAGAATAGAATGAACTTCATAATCCCCAAAGTTAAATTCTGTCACAGCAACAAGAGAGTGTATAGTGCTTAAAAAAGGTCAGGTGGATGTGGCTCACTTTAAGTCTAATAAGACATTTTCACTAAAATAAAAACTTCTTATATTTCAGTTTTTACATTTATATCAGTGCTTATTGTCAAGAACAGATGTGCAGACATCTTCATGATTCTCTTTCTTTAACCTTGGATGCTTTCATCCTTCACACACCGAGCAGTCACATGTCACGTGCATCATCCTCCTTGCCTGCTCACTTTCCCAAACATTTCTTGCCATACTCTCACATCAGCTCGCCTTGATTTCTTGCAAAAATTTCACTCTAGGTTAACGCAGCCCATCCAAAAACTTCAGGAAGTTTTCTGCACTTCAGTAAAGTGTAATTTGTGTTTTATCGCAAGCGTGTTTCTTTAAATGAGTCCTGATTCACATCCTAAAATTCTTCCCCCACCAGCCCTTTTGGGTGCTCCTCGAGTTCCTTTCTGATAAATCTTGAATATTTCCTCCACTTTCTGATTCCCTTACTTTCCCATCACCCCTTTCTCATGTTAGCTTTCCTAATTCTCTATTACCTAAAATGTTCTGAAAGTATGAAAATGTGTTTATCTCTCACATCATCGACTCATTAATAGTCTTCTTCAGCCTCTTCAGCCATCTCATTAATCATGGCAATGTTCATATTTTCACAGCAAAGTACATGCTGACAGCTCAAACACAAACGGAGGTGGCGTCTGAAAACGTGGCAGCCGTCCATGTTTCACGTCTGGTGCTTTGATGTGATGTTAAACACTCAGATGTGACTTTGCTCCGCAGTCAGACGTCTGTTTGCTCAGATTTTATGAAACACTCAGATGGTTATGATTAGGACGGAGATGAATTAATGTGAGTGAAGTCTATTGGTGCAAAGAGGGTCATAAAATACAGCATGAGCCTCCCTCACACCTGCACGTACAGCAACATGGAAACTGAACGTCACAAAGATGTTTAAAAGTCTGAGACTCGACGACGTCTCCTTCAAAAGAAGCTCCACAGACCTAATCTCAGCTGCCTTAAAATAATCACACCTCCTCCTCCCTGAGTATGTGTGTGTGTGTGTGCTGATGAAGGGGACACACAGTGAGAGGAGACAGCTCAGAGACTCAGATAAATCCCCAGAGTCAAAGGAAAAATGTTTTTATTAAGTTCACGTGTGAGGCAGCGGCTGAGCTGACAGATTTTGTCAGGATTGAACTGTCTGCAGAGCCGCAGATTTTAATGCTTCACATACAACACGGACAGCTGCTGTGTGTGTGTGTGTGTGTGTGAGTGTGTGTTTGTGTGTTCACAGAGATGTTAGATTAGACTTCATTAATTGTATCTGGCAGATTCAGGTTTATTCTCTCTGACAGAAGGAACCACAGCGGGTAGATTTGCAGGTGAGTTGTTCATTTTTTATTCAGATAAACGACACAAACACAGACTGAATGAGTGACTTATGTTCTGCAGATATTATCCATAGAGTGTGCAAACTCCTTTGGAGGATTTTCAGACCAATGCAGAGCGTGTCAAAACATCGAACATGTCATCAGGAGAGGCAGGAGCGACAGAAGCTACAGTTTCACAGAGATTCACAGAAATTACACAGAAAATGATCACTGATGACCTCCGAACAGTCTTTAACTTCGGCTTCCTTTACAGCCTCGTCTCATTTATCCTCGCTCATGACTCACACACCCAGATCAGAGTCTGCAAGGAGCGTGTTAAACGTTATTAGGTGAGTAAACATGGTGCAGGTGCTTCTCTGCAGATCCTTGTTGTTTCCCGCTTCGTTGTGGGACGCTCTGAGGTGGTTTTTATGAAGCAGAGCAGAAAGTGCTCACAGATACTTGTAAGAACCTCTGCGGTTTGTGAACATGTGTGTTATGAGTTACAGAGGCCTATAATGAACGTCTCGGCTATGAGGGCCCCTGGGAGCAGCAGTTTGTGGTGTCTGGCCTGGAGAGAAATGCCGGGTACTGAGAGGAGAGGGAGGGAGCTCCAAACTGTCTCTTCAAGAAAACAAGCAGAGCCCGGCTCGAGGCCAGCAGGATCTGCTTCTTTAGAGTCTCGAGGGTGTGGGAGGAGAGGAAGCTGTGTCCTGCTCAGCTGCACTCCTCACAGTTGCAGGCCAGGATGTATCTGTACGTGGCAGTGATGCGTGTCCCGCCAGCGCAGCGCAGCCTCACCGCCTTCAGCTTGGAAGTGTGTGGCCGGCAGCAGGAGCAGGTGCTCTTGAAGGGCTGTTTGAGCACTGAGCTGAAGGAGATGAGGGGGTCGGAGCGCGTGGTGTGGCTGCAGTGACCCTCACAGCGTGCAAGAAGAACCATCTGAAACAAAAAAGAGGAAAAAACAGTTAACTCTTCTCTGAATTCAGAGGAAACTATCAGTGCGTATTTATCTTTGTTTTCTGTTCTGTTGTTTTGGACGTATCACAACCCAACCTTTACTTTTGAGGAAACAACAGTTTGATTCAACTCACACACGTACTTACTAATGTCCTCTTTGGGGGCACACATTTCAACACCCCCTGTTAGAGGACACCACTTTCTGAATGGTTTAGAGAGATGCTGACAATTGGAATGTATTACTGGAAGTCTACAGATTATGAAAATCACTTGAGATTTAAGTTTTAAACATCTTTTGTCCATAGATAATTATTTAATGACCTTTATATTTGAGAAACCAACAGCAGTTTGATTTAACTCTCTCTCTCACACACACACACATACACACAGTCACACACACGGTCACACACACACATCCTGTGGCCTGATTAGTGTTGTGGTGTCCGGCTAACATTCCTTCGTGTGTCACCACATTCTCGTCGCTCCCTAAACAGACTCCTGTGTCATGTCCTCCTGTCAGCTGCTGTGTGTCGCCACCCGTGTTCCCACTTTGACAGAAGCCTGTCTGGGGCCACCGCAGGGTGTCACACACACACACACACACACACACACACACACACACACACACACACACACACACACACACACACACACACACACACACACACACACAGTGTTGTCGCCACTTTAAGACCATTTGTCTTTGTCCTGGCTGAAGATCAGGCTGTCAAAAGATGACAATCCCTCCTCTCTGACGCCTCCTCCTCCTCTTCCTCCTGGTCCTTCTCTCATTCATGATCATGGAGATTTAAAAAGCCAAAGCTCATTAAAAAAATAAATAAAAAGGAACTATTGATAATTCTTTTTTCCAAGGTTACCACCCTCTGAAAAGGGGGGCACTTTCAGGCTAAAATAACAGTATGAAACTTAAGCCTGGTTTATGCTTGACGCGTCCGCTAGGTCTGTGCAGCTTTGTGTGGATGAATGACATCATTTTAACAGCTTCACCTCTCGTACGGTCCTTTTCAAGCAGAAAATTTCCATGTCATGCACATCTAACAAATTTCTAATTTCCAAATGGAGACGCGTGGACGAACAGGAGCTCCTTGAGTCTGAAGTACAAAAAATACTGGCATTTATGATTCACCCAAAAGAGATCACCGTGATAACCGTGTTATGAACAATTTCTGGCATGAAATCGCGGCCAAACTCGGCAGAGGAGAGGAATTGGCAATGAAAATGTTGTAAACAGTGTAATAACTTTTTCTACTCTAGTATAGTTCTGTGGTAGGTATGTGTTTGCAATAGACCGCCCCCTGCAGTTTGGGAATGGGCGACACACAGAGTGTTAAAAAGTATAAAAGCCACACACGTTCTGTAGTGTTGATTGGGGGTGTCTCATTTTCGTGCGTCACGTTCATGCAGAAAGCCTAATCCAGCCATTAGTCCCTGTTCTCTGCAGAAGTTCCCCCAAAGGTTCCTGGAGAAAGTTTCTGCAGTGGAAACGAGCTTTAGACTTCTGGCTCTTTTCCTGCACGTTTTTAACTTTTTCACTCAAACAAAGTGGAGATATTTCTACAGATTTATTGTGCAGGGACTTAAATCTGCGGCAACCTTCAAATGACTCAAAGAAAGAAGCCTTATTCTCTCAGATTTCTTCAAATCTCCACCACAACCAGAAATCCTTAGAAGCGACCTTCAAACACACGAGCGGTCAGCCCAGCCTGATCCAGGTGGACTCTGTGCTGAGTGGAACACAGAGAGGAGTAAAAACAAGCGCTCAGCTGGGGGTCTTTTTAGCTCTCAGTGAACTGTAGTAGAGAAGCAGACTCATGCTGAGAGTGTGTTCAACCTGAGCTGTGCAGAGCCGTGCAGAGCCATGCAGAGCTGTGGTTTGGCCACCTGCTCGCTGCACTCAGAGTCAGAAAATTAAAAAAAGACCAAAGAAGTGATCAGACACGCAAGCAGAGCAACTGCAGACTGCTCAACAAAAGAAGAGAGGGAGAGAGAGAGAGAGCGAGAGAGCTGACGGCCCTCTGCACTGAAACAGTCACATGTTCTCTGTGATTAACACACACAATCTGTGTGTGCACAAACTTTTCTGACACTTTAAAGAGGAGAGATGGGAGGATTCGGGACAGCTTCTCTTCTCTTCCTCTCTCTCTCACTCTCTCTCTGCAGCCTGCCTGACTCTGGAGCAGGAGCGAGGCGTCCACCTCGGCCAAATCTGAGTCCCAGCTGAGGTGCAGAGTATGTCTGCAGCATGGCCCCTGTCCAACACACACAGATACATACACACACACACACACACACACACACACACACACACACACACACACACACACACACACACACACACACACTCCAAAACAAACCAAGCGTGACTCGTCTAAATGACTGAGAGATGGAGATAAAGTGAGGGAAGGAGAAAAGGAGACGTTGGATTGGCTGAACAGACGAGGCTTTCAGGGAAAAAGAGAAACACGAGTAGAAAAAGTGAAAAAGTGAGAGAGATAAACGACTCCTTGGTTTGTGTCTGAGGGTTTTTTTTTCATCTGGGTGTGTTTGGAGGTTTGCTTTGGAAGAAATCATTTCCCTCGTGTTTGAAAGAGTTTAGTTCATTTGTCAGGTAGATCGGCTCTGTTACCTTTAACAGCTCGTGGCCAGAAACGAGCGGGCGACCACAGAGAGGCGGCTTAGCTTACATATACGTTTTCATTTTGTGAGTTAATGATGGGAAGAAAGAAGCAGAAACGAGCTCCAACACAGCAAAACTGAAATCCAAGCAAATATTATTTTTAGTGTAAAATGTCTTTTAAGACTTAATATGAGCCACATTCACTAGAGCAGTCCAGAAAAACGTTTCATTTTAAGTTATTTAAAGGCAAAAATTAGGTCTGAATTGCATGTTTTAAGTTAAAAAAAACATCTTCCAGTGAGCTAAGAAAAAAACTACCTGTTTAGTTTCTTGTATTAGGACATTATTTTGATTTCAGGAAACTTGAAGTGCATTTTTTCTTATCCGATTGGCAGATTCGGACCTCATTTTTGTCTTTTATTATCATGAAATAAGACATTTTTCTGAACTTGTTAGTTCACTATGGCCCATATCAAGTATAATGAGTCAATTTCTACAAAAAAAAAATAAGACAGACACTTTTTCTGTCTTTTTCAGTTTTTTAAGTGAAACTTCAAATCTATTGAATCCTGAGCTTCTGAGATATCCTGACAGTTTTGCATCAGAAAGCAACAATGAGAAATTTGAATTGTTTTGCTGTAAACAAGAAAATGGTTGTTCTTGCATGCATGTTTTTTTTTTTTACCATCATTGAAGATTTTCAGTTTCAGGATTATAGATTCAGCAGGTAAAGGAGAGTCAAAGTTTTAAGATTTGATAGCAAATTCAGGAGCCTCATCTCAAAGTGACAAACTTTCCATTACTGTGTCTTTGTTTTGAGAGAAAGACAAAAAGTGTGCTACATTTAATGTCTGTACATTTATTATTCTAGGGAAGAAGAATTCTGTTTTTGAGACAGCAGACACCTCTCCTTTAATTAGAGATCAAAAAAGTCCAGAAAGTATTCCTACAATTCTACAATTCTACAATTTCATTTAGCAGACGCTTTTTTCCAAAGCGACGTACAACACAACCTCTGATTCCAGGTGCTCTGTCTGCCAATCTGACACCTAAATGTGCACCTTAATGCTTTAAAATGTTAATTTATTGCTTGCACTTCATCTGTTAAGCTCAACTGGGAAAGAAATCTGGAGCAATTTTTAAAATCCTTGAAGAAAAAAAAGGCTAAACTGCAGACATCTGATCATGAAGGTCAAAAATTAGCTCTGCAGCTATTAGACATCAGAGGTGTCGCAAGAATGCAGACAAATCTGACACGATCAGAGAGTTCATATAAACAACTCAAGTACCTAAAACTCATGTGAAGCAATATAATTTTCTAGATGCTGTTTCTGTTTGTCTCTCTTGTTTGAAACTGATAAACTCTGATCCGACAGGTTAAGAGGAAAGTTTGACACATTTTTTGTCCACATTTGGAAAACTCATCATGAAAAAGCTGGTTCCTGAAAACTTTTGACATCTTCATGAGAAAAATCACCAAAATGATTCATTGATTTTTAAAACGTTAATGGATTAATCTTTGCAGCTCCAAGGAGACAGATTCAGGACCTGAGAAATCTGAGGATGATGAGGGGGATGAAAGATGCAGGCAGACAGGAACATTTTTTCTAACATTTAAAGGGATAAACATCTCTCATGAAGAGGCTTCCAGTGTTGTTGTGTCTCACCTTGGAGTTGCATTTATAAATTGGGTGTGTGATGGTCTCCACAAAGTGATGCCTCATGCAGCGCTCAGGATCAGAGTCCCCCAGGTGTGGGTGTGCATTATCGCTCGCCTTGTTGCTACTTGCAGACTGAACCATGCCCAGCAGGGGGCAGCACATCAGAACCAGCAGGAGGCCCGACGAGGGCCTGACAGAGAGCGACATGATGGGGACGGCCCCGAGGTTCTGGCTCCCTCAGGAGAGTCCGAAACTTCCCTCCGTCTCTGTCTTTTTATTTTACCTCCTCCTTCAAAGGCTCTCTCTGAGATTTTTCCTCAAAGGTTTTATTTCTTCTTCTTTATTTGTTTTTGTCTTGTATTTCCAGCTGGAGGTCGTGGAGTTGTCGGGAGACAGGTTGTGGGAGGGTGTCTTCGTCGAGTCGCTCCATCCCCCACAGTCTGCAAGAAAAGACAAACAGGAAGGCCCGAGTGGGAAAATGAAGTGATAAAGACAAGAAAAGAAACACTATTGTGTGTGTGGGCAGTGTGTTTCGTGTCTTTTGTGTGTTAGTGGTTGTTCCATCCAACAGGAAGATCACACGTGTCCCTGCAGACAGATTCTCACACAGCATTCTGCCAGCATGATTGACTGTTTGATGTGTCTGCGTGTTTCTCCAAACCTGGCTGCCTACATTGTCTCCTTTATCCCTTGGTCGCCCCTACACACACCCACACACACATGAGTCCCTGTGCTTTTATTACAGAGCAGAAACTTAAGCCATGCACAAACAGCCTGCAGCCGGGCCCTTTCCTCTCTGCAGGAACGACTTTTTCATTAAAACAAATCGCTCTCCCAACAAGCCCTCTGCTGAGTCTCAACCTTCTGCCAGTCCTGCTGCACACGCTCACATGTTTTCATGTTTCTTTTTCTTTTTCCAGCTCCGTAGCTTTATTGTCCTCCTGATAATGAGCTGCGTGTGAAGAGGGAGCGCGGTGAGGCCGGGCAGGTTGGAGAACAGGCAATGTGTTGTGAATTAGAGAGTGCGTTTAAGTGCGGGTTGGGAGGAGAAAGTAATGATCAGAGTAAGAGCTCAGGGGTTGTTTTTATATATAAAAATAGAAGGTATAAATGCACAAAATAAACTCTACGCTCAAGTGTTAAGACATGCTGTAAACGTCTGACTTTGTTCAGAGCGTAACTATAAATTAAAACTAACACTTTGCAGTTTGAGATGCAAATGTTTTATCATCTGAAATAAGTTTCATGAAGCTACCTGCAAAAAAAGGAGTGAATGCATGAGAGTGATTTTAGCAGGAACTGCACCGTTCAGCTAGAGAGTTTTGTAAAGTTGTAGCAAACAGGAATATTCTGCACACTATTAAAACTCTTTCTCTGGCATCTATCTTCATCTCTGTACCACGCTCAGAAACCTCAGAATGGAACAAGTCCAGAGAAACCTTCTCCATGCCTCTTCTGAATAAAACCCCCACCCTGATTCCAGACCGATGTTTTTCTTGCTGAGGGGAATCATTTAACCTTTACATTCCTCCTGAGAGAAACAGAAGTATCATTTGACCCGTTCAAATAAATACTCCCTGAGATGTTTGGTTGGTTCGTTGAGCATCTGCTGCAGGGTTTACATAGACAATTCAGGGTTCTCAGGACTGCAGGTGGTCGAACACAGCCTGCATCCATCAGCACCCCCAACACTGCCAGCTGTGCATGTACCAGTGAATTAACATTGACCATTTTTACATCAGCGTTGCCAATGCAAGCGCCCTGAGTGCAACACAGTCAAATCAGAGGCTGCAGCATGAATTCAATGCACAGAAAGATCGAAGGAGGAGAGGTAGAGGTATGCAAACAAAGATAGGGCTTCAAATATGTTCATCTACTTCTTTTTAAGCAACTTCAAAGCAGGTACCAGGAAAAACATCCCTCATTTATCATCTATTTGCCCTTATAGTGCACGTGGCAGCTTCATTAAACAGACCCAAAGAACAACATGCACCGCTTTGACAGAATAAAACTAATTGGCTACAGGTTTTCTGCCCATTAGTTAATTATGTGGTACACAGTCTTCATTTAGAATATGCCCCAAGTGAGGACATCATGAACCAAAATAACTAAAACAACATTTTTTAAATGAGGTCCCTCCTCGAAACAAGTCGTTGAAAAAAGGCAGACATAAATCTATTGTAGTGTTGGTGTCAAGTACAGCTGGCTAAGAATAAAGTAAAAAAAAAATCCATGCTAATCATTTCTCTTGTCCAACAAACAACCCTGTTAAAGGAACCCCTGTGGCGCTGCATCCACTGATTCAGGGGAAAAGACAACCGTGAGAAAAAAAGACACATGCAGTATCCTCTGATGTTGCAGAATATAGACTGTAAAAAAAAATGGACGTGATCTCGCTCGGCACGAAGTGAGGTCTCCACAAAAACTGCTCCCCCTGGTGACTGGCTGCAGTATAGGTGAAAAATTCTCCCCGTTCATTCCAGATGGGCTGTGGCCATTCTTGTGTTGTTTTTTCAGGAATGGTAAGATACGTCAGGAAGAGAGCCAAGAAGAGATTAGACTTTCGAGCTCCACTAAGATTCTCTCAGAGTCCCTCATAGTCTCTACTACGCAGACTCTGGCTGCAAAATGGCGACGCTTCTGACAGGGGTATCTTGGCTTCAAAACCTTACAATGGTAAAAGGCAGAGCCACACTGTTCATTCTTTATACAGTCTATGTTGCAGACGCGCAAAAGCTGCAGTTCTTAGCCTCAAGTGTCCACTTGTGGCTGTGCGCATAAACCATTAAATCCTCAATAAAACCTGCATGTCTGGTTTAGATTTACATCCTGCCCTTGCATTGCCCTCCTCTTTGGTTGCACCCATTAGTTTCACCTGTGTCTCCTCACACACCTGTGTTGATTAACCCAACCATGCATCCATTTATCTCATGTTATCGTACTTTAGCATCCCTTTGATTTACCCCAGTGTTTTTGGATTTTTTTTCATAGAATGAATTTCTTTTTTTTTTTTTAATCTTAAAATGGGTCCCCCGTTGTTGTTTGTTGAATTCCAACTGTTAAAGGACAAACTGTCCAAGGTGGGAGGAAATAAGGAAACTGAGGGGCTGTCCAGATGAAGACGGGTTTAGGTGTATCCGCAAAAGTTTTTTTTATCGTATGCATGTTTTACCCAAACAGAGAAAAGCGTTTTGGCCGCCTGAATTCGATCATTTTTCAAACCAAGTTCCAGATTGGATGAATCTGAAACCGTGCATCGGTTTGGTTCCATGTTGACAAAATATCCGGTATTTTCTGAACCGATGACGCAATTTTCCCGCCTCTCACTTACTTCTTGTATTCACTGCCCTCTATGCACGAGTCAATGGGTTTCAGCGCTTTCATATGGACGCCCATATTTCTTGTGAGGGTTCCATATTTATCGCAAACCTTTTTGATGAGAAGAAAGAGAAAGAATGAAACCGTTTTCGGCTTCATGTGGATGTAATCTAAATACCCACAGAGGGTTAATCAACACAGGTGAAACTAATGAGTGCAATCAAGGAGGAGGGAACCACTCAGGGAAAACTAGACACATAGGGAGCAGGAACTACAAAATAAAACAGAAAACACAAGAAAACACGCTGAAACAAGTTTAGAAACACAAAATAAATTAAGAATAAAATCAAAGACAGATTGCAGAACAAATGGGCAACACATGACGGCTGAGTGGATGATTAATGAATACTGTATGAAAACAGATGAATACGTAACTGTACGTGTGATGACAGAAGGAAAACATCTCCACTATTTTCCCGTAAATCACTAAACTTCCCTGCAGCATCTGTTTTTGTGGCTCTTGGTGATTCCAGTGAAGTGAAACAAACAACACAACGACAGAGGTGATCCACCTTTAAACACAAGGACGAGCCAAATGTTGTCACTCTGGTCCGCAGCCAGCTCCGTCCTCTGATGAACGATTATCTGAGCTGGCCAGACGATCCCACAGAATAACCTCCTAATGTTGAGCAGAGAGATGATTCTCTATTGATTATTGTCTGCTTGTTATGCAGCCGACGAAGGCAGTCAGACTTTAACATCATTCTCATGCAAACAAGGACATTCCTCACTACAAGGTGACTACACCTTTTAATCACGTCTCTCTGATGACTCATGCTCTGGCTTTGAACGCCGGTATCAATACATCGCTGCGATTGGCAGCTGGCTCAGACACCAGGGGCTTTTGGGATATTAAAAGGAGATGTTATCTGAGAGAGTGAGTTCATTACAGCTCTCAGTGTTTGACTGAGTGTGTGGTGCCTCGCTGCTTCTCCTCATGTCTGCACAAGAGGCTGAAGCTAAAGTGAAGAAGGTTGGAGGGTTCAGAGAGGAGAAGGGTAACGGTACCCCCACCTCATCCAAGCTGAACAATGCATAAACTTAAACAGACAAATAGGAACAGGCTGCACCTTTCTTGGAACCCACACCATCATCCAATCAAGCTTGTGAAACCTCTGCAAAAAAAAAAAATAAAATAATCCAAGACCAAGCTCCTTGTTTGGTATCCTTTCCAAACATCCTCCCTGTTTCTGCCTCCCTGACTTCGTCCTTCATCCCCGACTCAGATCAATTATTTGTTCCTTTCTGTTCTACTTCATCCGTTTGATCTTCAGCGGTTCTGCTCAGGAGGAACATTGGATCAAAACACCCTGTGTCACCTTGAGGGTTTTATGATGAAAATTAAACAAGGTCTGCTCACAGCTGAGCTCTATGAAGCATGAGTCAGTCATTACGAATTACTCATGAAGTGAATTTTCAGTAAACAGCGACTCTTGATGAAGATGACGATTGTTGAAAGAGTGCTGCCAGGCCACCACAACTCCAACCAGACAGTCAGACTTTCCATTTGGCAAGGCGGTTCAAATTCCTGAAACGCAAGGCCACCTTGTCCCCCGTTTCTCATTTATCTTAACTTGATCTGACATGTTGAGATAAGTTTTAGTTTGAGGTATGTGACCAGGTATGAACTGAATGAATTTATGGCTATGATACAACGAATCCAGGCTCTTCATTTGGTCGTCCTCAGTTGTCCTCCCTGAACTCTCTGACATCCAACCATAATGTGATCTTTAAAAATTGGGTAAAGAGACATTACTGTGAACTTAAAAAAAAGATATCAAGGTAAGCTATCTTCTGTGAGAGTCTGGGAAAATCCAGACTGTCTGCAAATGAACACAGAATCTATCTGTAATCTGCAAGATATAGCGTTTATTTGAGCATGTAGTGGTAGAGCAACTTTGAGCAACTTGGGTAGAAGGCAAAAACGTCAACTCCAGAACTCATTGGCTAAATATTTATCTGAACTTATATATTTATAGAAACTACCTGTAAACAAACTCTTTTCTGTAAGACTATGAATAGCTGAACCCAGAGGCTACAGCATCAGCGAATGAGAGCCAGGAATATCTGTTTTTTTCATCAAAAGTCATGTTGGCTGCTTTGCTTACAAACTTAATTATGATTTAAATGAGGACTTGGATTCTGTAACTGTATTCCCATATTAGGTAGAAATTTAACAACACTGATACTCAATATTTTATATGATCAGCTGGTTGGACAGACATGCTAAAGTCTTCTTGTGACATCTGAACAGACAAACAGTTGATGCTATAATTAAATCAAAAATGCACATTATCAAGCAGCGTTAAATTAATTCCTTGCCTGCTTTGAAAGAATAAAAAACAAGGTCCAAACAGCTCTTTTTGGCAGCTAGTTGAGTTCATCAGTTTCCTCTGCTTCTCCTCCTAATTTGGCAGAACAGCTCAGAAATCTAAAGCATTCAGATTCCTCCTCTTTAAGTGATCAATGTGGAATTCCCGGTACTCAAAAACTAATTAGAGAGCAAAAGCTGGAGGCGCACAGGTGGATGAAATTATAGAAACATGTGCATTAAATGAAACTACACAATATTAGCGTGGGTCTATCTCTACATCTGCATTCGCTGCTTCATAAAACACGTATCACATGTCGGAGAGAAAATCACATTCTGTGGATTCAGAACCACCAAGAAGTGGATCGTTCAAGAAGAGTCTGCAGATACCCCAGGGCCAAACCTCAAAACCACAAAATAATCCCTCCTCACATACCAACATCCCTCCGGTCTGAGGCTTTAGGACTTTGGGAGATATGAGGCAGAGATTCGAAGCTTCAGGAGAGCAGATATTAAGATGTCTCTCTAAGAGGCCGCGGTGGGAAAGGAGCTTTGCACAAGAACACACACACACACTGACGGAGTGTGAGGGGGGGGTTTGATACTGGGATGCATGTTGGGGATCAGAAGAGTCTATGGCATGGGGAGAATACACATCTTTGAAGGCTCCGTTAATGCTGAGCTGTATCTACAGGAGCAACTGAAGTGGGTTGACAAACTGAAAAGAAGAAACATATTTAAGATCATGGAAATAACTGAAGGTGACAGCCCTAAAGGTTCCCCTCTGAGCAATTCAACTACTAACTCAGTCCAGCCTGTAATTAAATATCTGAAACATGTTGTATCACACTATTAAGATTATATATGACAGAAAAAGCCTGAAACAATAATTGTAATTCAGTATGTAACTGTGGTTTAATTGTGGACATTTCTACAATCCTACCATTCAGCAATTTCGTTTAGCAGACACTTTTTTTAACCCTAACCCTAACCCTAACCCTAACCAAAGCGATGTACAACATACGCAAAAACTGAAACTGGAGGGAAAAACCTTAGTAAGCCATACCATCAGTGGAGAAAATCAAATAAATAATGAAAAAGGATAAAGAAGAGAAGAAATGACACGAGGACGTGGTTTAGAAGTGTCACCATAAATGCTCCTCACTGTCCAGGCCATATGGTGTGCAGAAAACTATTCCTCAGTCCACAAATCTGCTTCAGTTCTGAGCAGCTGGAGGTATTTAAAAATATAAGCTCTCCAGCTTACCTCAGGGTTTCTCTCTTTCTCTCTCTCTAACACACACACACACACGCACACTGCACCGGATCTGTGTGGAAACAGTACGAAATGAGTTGTTGCAATTACAAACTACACACATCAGTGATTCCTCTTAATGAGGAAGGAGTAGACGTGTCTGCAATTTGATTTAATATCTGGTTGACTTATTTGAATCTCATTAATGAAATCCTTCACTGAATTATCAGTACAGGGTTAGTTATTTACATCTACCCTGTAACAAGCTACAATTATTCCAAGATAGCAAAGTTTTACTCAGGACCTGATCCCACGCATTAAATCAAATAAAACTGCAGAAACATTTGCCGCCTTTTACCTCTGCCTGTTGACACTGTGGTAAAAATGTTCAGTCAAGCATTTTAAATCTAAAATTGAAAATAAAAAGGTGATGTTACTTTAGATAAATTTGGAGAGTATAAAAGTTAAGATCTGTGTTGAACAGAAAAGAAGAAGAGGTCTGCAGATTTGGGACCTTTAAAGATTGGACTCTGGTTTGCCGGATCATCAGAGGGACCCTCAGTTTTATCACCCTGGCTGATTGGTCAGCAGCTGAGTACACAGTTGTTGTTCAGGGAACGAGTTTGTCTGTGTGAAAATGGTCTGTTAAAGAGCCGTCGCTCCTGCCGCCACAAACTGAGAACAGGTGCATCAAAGAATAACGGAGGGGGAGGGGAAAGACAGGTAGAGAGAGCGAATGTTTTTAGCCATCGTGAATATCTTTGATGCTGCCTCACTGCTTCTCTCCAACTACATCATCATAACTACACCCTCCTCCTCCTCCTCCCTCCATTGTTTCACCAGCTTTTAATAAACTAAAGGGCAGATTCCAGACTGCAGAGCGAGAGAGAGAGAGAGAGAGAGAGAGAGAGAGGGGTGGGGGGGGGGGTGGGGGGAGCATAGACCTGTCCTCCACACACACACTCATCCACAGATTGGCATGCAGAGTGCCAAGCTCTTCCACTGTCTACTGACGCCAGCTCCTGAAACACACACACACACACACACACACACACACACACACACACACACACACACACACACACACACACACACACACACACTCACACACACACACACACACACACACACGCAGTAACCTCCTAAAAGCTAAGCCCCTCACTAAATATACCCCCCCTCCCCGTCTCCCGTACCCCCAGTAAAGATAAGACAAACAGAGTGGATTTGAGAGCAGCGTTCATCCAATCACAGACGGCCGTGTGAGCTGGAGCTAAGCTTTTGTTAGCTTTACAGTTAACAGAAACAATGGAGACAAAACGGGAAGACAGAGGGCAGAAATGTATAAATACACATATTTTTATATTTCTCACTATGGGTGGGGCTGTTCCGGTGTTTGCTTTGAAAACAGAGAACAGAAAACAGGGCCAGGTCAAAAAACAAGCACCCCAAATACTGAGTCCGTCTCCCTGCTGGTGAAAACACAGAAACATTTGAGGAGCTGCAGGCTAAAACCAGAGCATGAAACCAAATCGATTCTGCTGAAGACCACTCGTAGGCGTGTTTGTTTTATCACACTGGTTCAGGTTTTTCCGGGCAGCACAGATCTGTCACCCGTTCCTCTGGCGGGCTGGCGTTCAGGATCTCCTCGATGGCCCTGCAGTTTCGTGCGGAGCATCCATTTGTCAGAAGCACATTCCTGCGGCGGTGAGACATTGTGAACTGCCTATCTGAGCTTCAACACTGTCCAAATAAATATACTTACAAAGGGCCCCTGTGTGTGTGCGTGAGTGTGTGTGTGAGTATGAAACACAAAACCAACCAAGCACCGCTCTGCCAGAGCATTGCTGTCTCTCTGCACCTGGCTGAATGTGCGATCTTTCAAACACACCTCCCACTCCTCCACCTCAGAATGTTTAGATGGGATTTTTTGGTTTGTGCAGAGGGTAAAGCATGGACGACGTTTTCACCCAACAAACTGCTTCTCGTCTGGTGTCACGATGTGAAGAGAGGGCTCAATATCTTCCTCTCTCTTTTGTCACCGTTTGTCAGATTTTCCCCCTTAAATACAACTGTTCTTTGCTGAAGTGGATAAGTAGACATGAGACGGTAGAACGTCCTCCTCCTGCTCTCTCCTCACATATCCTACCTCTCTTTAGCATTCTTATCTAAAAAAAAAAAAGGTACAAAAGCCTCAGAAATTAATCTTGCAAAAACTGGACCTTGCCACCATGATGTCATTTTCTGTTTTTGAAACAGGAAGTGACCATATTTGGACAAGTCAGTTGAAATCAAGAGAAATGATGTGTTAAAGAACGAGGAATTCTGTATTTCATGGTTCGTATCTGAGTCTGATTTTTGATGTTAAATTTTACCTCTCTAATTTCATTTTGGAAAATTGAACAATGGATATTTGTAGTTTTTGTACTTAAGATTTAAAAAAGTAATGACTAGTTCTGAACAAAATAATCAGATAATTGTAAGTTCTACATGTAGATTAATATTTCAACTTGCAAAAATGGCTCTAAAGACCTCTTCAAGTAACATTTTCATGAGTAAAACATGACAATTTGACATTTTTAGATGCATAATTTTTCAAAAATTTTTGCAATCATACTGCAATACGTGAGATTTCATTTAGCATTTTTTTAAAGATGAGTTGCATGTGTGGTTATGCCCTTTGTGAAATTCATGCAAAAAGATGGGTTGAGCTGATATGTGAACACAGCAGGTAAAAGTCATTAAAATTCAGGGTGAAGGCGTTTATATCCTTTTTTTTCTGCTCCTAGTATTGCTTGATGCTGTGAATCCATTAAACTAAATTTACATGCAGCACTTATATAAAGATAAATATTGTCATTATGCTTGCTGTCTATGATATCTTTCAAACATTATGGGACACTACCACAACATCCTTTTTAGGACGTGAGAAATTTCAGGAGCAGGCTTTCCTGAAATTTCTAAAATAATCGGGAGTGCATGCAAAAGATGTTCATGTGTTTTTAAAAGGTTTAAAGAATAGTATCAAATAAATAGATAAAATCTGTAGTTTGCACAACTGTCATTGCAGTATCAATCCTTCTTTTGCTTTCTGTGTCTTAATCTTTATCTCTTCAATACTCAATCTACTCCTCCCTGTTTTGTGAGCTGCTATAACAAGTGATTTTCATCTTTTTAGGATCTTTAAAGCTCGTCTTAAGGAGTCTGGATGTTTATGTTTAATTCGAGGGGGGTAAAGTAGAGTTTCATTAAAAAAATAAAGACCCTAAGTATCCTAACACAGCATTTGTACGTGTTCACTTCCCACCTCTGCCTCTCACACGTCTCAGTTTCATTCTGTTTCCTCTATCCTCCACGTCCTCTCTGGCACTCTCTGTTCCTGCTTCTTTCTCAGATGTTATTCCTCCTACTCGGACTTCTTCTTCTCCTCTTCTTCTTCCCCCGTCTTATTATCCTCGCTCACTTCATTTTTCATTTAAACACCTTCTCTGTGTCTCGTTCTCACATGCACGCCTCTCCTCCTCAGCCCCATAGAAGTGGTAGCTGGTCTCCTCCTCCTCCTCTTCCTCCTCTCCTTCCTACCTACCACAGAGTCTATTATATCTGTCATCATCTCCTTCCAGTAGAAGCCAGCAGCCTCAGGGTCCAGCAGAGCGGGCCAAGTCAATCATACACTCAGACATGAACGCATGCACCTGTAAAACACATATCCATACAATATGTGAGGTTATTCACACTGCGATTAACCTCGCGCTCTCACTCACACACATACTCGCTCCCTGTGAGCTGTGTGAGTTCTCCGTCCTTCCCTCCTCGCTGTCAGTGCCTGATTAGCAAATCCAGCAGCGCCAACACAAACATGTTTCCTCCTATTACACATCATGTCACACTGCTTCCTAATCACAACCACTCGCTGGTTCTGGACGCTCAGAGTACCTGCAGTAGAAGAGGAATGTGCACCTGAGATATGGGATGATGAGAGGAGAGAAAAGGAGCACAAGTTTGACTCTGACTCTTTGGATATGAAGTCACTTACATTTGCTTTAATCTGTCTGTATTTCTGTGTTTGTGTGTTACAATAAAACATGAATTATTGCAGCTTTGTAACGCACAGTGACTCTATTTCACTCATACGTACCATCATAAAAAAGATCTCATCCATTCCTGCACAAAGTGTACAAAAATCTTCACTACAATCTTAAAGAGAAAATACAGATTGTACTTATTTTATGTCAGATTCTTTTGTGTTATTTTAGTGAGCTTTGCTAATTATTGCTTTATCTATTTTATGAATGAATATTAATCCTTTCAATTATCCCCTTGCTGAGCCTGTTGTCCTTGTTTATTGCCTATAATCCAGATTGAACACAGTATCTGAGAAATAAACAAACTGATCATGACATGCAGCTCCTTCCTCTACTTGTCGATTTTTAGACATTAGACTTTTGGACTTTGCTCAACTTGGCCCTATTTTGCAAGATTTACAGATGGAATATCCTCTTCTAAAAGGTTTTTTTTTCTGAGTGGCATTTGGTAGATTCTAAAGAGAATAATTTAACAGCTTTCTTTGGATTAAAACTCAGTTTACTGAGCGCTATTTAGCTTGGTTTGTAGGGCAGGCGTGCAAAAGTTGCAATCCTTATCACTCTGGTCGTAAGACTGACTCCTGGTCTCGACGTGATTTGATGCAAGCCCACATTGCCCATCTCTCTCAAACTGCCTTAACAAAATAAAAGCAAAAAGCCCCCAAAATAAATTTGGAAAAAAATAACTCCTCCTCCATCCATTTCAGCATGGATCCTCTCTGCAATATTTCCAGCCATTAAGAATATTAATCTAAACCTGTTTAGTGCCAAAAGAGAAACTTTTAATAGGCGTGCTGGAGCTTGATTGGGATTTCGTTTGAGGCAACCAGCTGAAAAATTCTGAACAAATCCAAAATGTTTCCTGTCTCTGTTTGTGCGTCTTTACAGGCAATGCAAACTTGAGACTAACTTCTTGTATGTGTGCATTTTTCTGTACACTGTTCCTACAAACTGTTTTGCACTATAACACCAAACTATTTTCCTGCATGCATGATCCTTCTTTGCAATAAATTCTGTTTCTAATTTTGCTTTTCTTTTCTTAAAACTGTGCAAACATGTATGAGTTTATACTGAACCCAGCATCTTTTACTGTACGTAAAGAGCTAACTGTAGTTGTTTTATATCCACGGGGTATGAGGAAGGCAGGAGAGTCCTTTGTGTAGGTGGAGGTGAGCCGGCTCTTACCTTCAGCAGCAGGCGGACAGCAGATGTATCCAGAGAGAGTCTGAGATCCACACGCAACCCTGGATTTGTTGTCCAACTATTGTTTCCCACAGAGCTCCTCTCTCCTCCTGCTCCTTCCTCTCCTCCTCTCTCTCTCTCTCGCTCACAAATACACACTGATTGTCTGAGCTCTCTTCTCTCCTCCCTCTGTCTCTCTTTCCCTCTCTCTCTCCCTCCCTCTTCTCAGTCCCACTCTTACACTTTTCCTCTAACAGGGGAGAGAGAGCCCGAGCAGGATGGATGCTCTGCCTGTGAGGACGCTCGTCACATGTGGATCGTGACACAGCAGTCATATATCACACGCCCTTCCTCTCTCTCTTCTCTCTCTGTGACACACACACACACACACACACACACCAGCTGACGCACTGACACGCTCCACGGCAGCAAATGGGAATTCCAGCCTCGGACAGCTCTGCTCAGCCCATCAGGAGCGAGCTGACCAAAAGCTGCAGCGGCTTTTACGAGGTCAGGGTTATAAAAGTGTTAGCAGATTTAGTTTATTTTAAAACAACTGGCCCCCGTGGCCTTCCTCTTCACGCGCTTTCTCCTGCAGTGACTGTGTGGGTGAGGGTGAGAGTGAGGGAAGGGGGGAGAGGAGTTAAACTGGAGGTTAAATAACTCACCTCGGCAGTCGGCTCTTAATGAGGACATCTGTGTTGGACACAGAGTTAATGTAGGGCTGGGGGATCCTCCACCTGCAGGGATAGAGAGACAAAATGTTTGAATATGAGGTTTAAAGGAGGAACAACGTGTTCATCTTCAATTTCATGCAAATATTCAAATTATAACCAAAATAGAGCTCATTACTGACAATATTTACAAAAAAAAAAAGAGGAAAACAAAAGCAGCAGAGTAAATTCAACTGCAGCATCTCACACAAAGGCAGACACTGTAAAAAGATGACAGAACCAGATGCATCACCGTTAATCTGAGATAAAAGCAGTCATACCTTCTCCGAGGCTTTGAACAAAACATCTACAAACTATTGCATCGTATTACATCAGTCACTCTGCTGCTCCTCGAGTTATTTTTGGAATGTGAAGGGATCAGTGCGAGGGGAACACACCTGTGTTTGTTAACCTTGGCTTTATCTTTGCATATTTTGGGGACCTAATGACAAATACAGCATGATGCTGCAGCCAGCAGAGGTGAAACAGGCAGACATGGCTGCAGTGTGACAATGTGCTTAAAATGTGTCCTGTTTTTTTTTTTCCCTCAGGTTTAAGTTCTGAGTTTCTGACATTAGTAAAAGGATCCTTGCAGGTGTTTGAGCTTTTATGGAAGAAGAAGATGATTTTTAACCAGGAACAGCTGTTATGTTTGCACCATTCTGGGACTTTTGCATCCTAAAAGTATAGCTCAGAAACTTTTGCAGCTGTATAGCATGTAGCAGTTGCAGTGGAGGAGCAGCAACTCCTAAACAGCTGAGGTAATACAGAAACTTGTACTTGCAAGTTATTTAAACCCTAAAATGTGCAAAACAGAGGAAAAAAAGGGAATTTCCCCTTAATTTAGCAGCATGATATCAAAACTCGACGCTGATGGTGATAATGTCATCCTTCTTTTGGACATGGAAAGTATCGAGAGACAAATAAGTCCCATCGTTTTGTGTCTAAGGACTGAGGGTGCATTCTTTCAACATGTTTCACTCAGACAGAGAGGAGGGTGATCAGGGTTTGGTCCAACATGACAAACGAATGTATTTCTCATTGATGGATCGAATAGGAGCAGAGCGGTCAGACTGTGTGGGAATAACAGAGAGCCTCATGCCAAAATAGGTGAAAAAGAATAACATGATCTGTGAGAGCACATGTTCACATGCTCACATACACACACTGATACACGTCCTGGTATGCAGAGTCCAAACTCTCGGGGGAAATAAGGGGAAAGAGCTGCACCACACTAAGTAGGGCTTAGTGGGTCAAAAGTTTAAGAAGCACAATTACCTGAAAGACCTCGGCTGACCCCCAAATTTCTCACCTTCTGTTCCCTCACACACACACACACACACGCACGCACGCGCACACACACACACACACACACACACACACACACACACACACACACACACACACACACACACACACCTTCAACAGAGGCGATTTACAGCCGGCAGCAGGAGAAGGTGAAACGAATCCAGCACCAACAGGCTCCTGCAGAGAGAGAGAGAGAGAGAGAGAGAGAGAGAGAGAGAGAGAGAGAGAGAGAGAGAGAGAGAGAGAGAGAGAGAGAGAGGCTTCACATGAGCACAGTTTGTATTTTGATTACACTTTCAGGCACTGTAAATGATCCCCGCTGCGAACAGTGTCGAGTTAAATGCTCATAACTCACCTGGACACGATGTGACCGCCTCTCCTCTGGCTCTGCTCAGCTCCAGTCCACATGAGAGGTGGTGACAGGCAGTGAATGGCTTCAGATAATGTATCATAATATCACATTAAGAGAATGTTCGCTGCAGCCAAATGTGAATCCCATATGCAGGGAGGGGGAGGGAGGGGTGAGGAGAGGGGAGAACAGGGGAGAAGAGGGGATTCAGTGAGATGACAAACTGCTGTTAAAGCAGCTTTCTGACATCCTGTAAAAACTTTTGACTCTGTGCAGCGATGGTGGCTAAATGGAGGGAAACACAGAGGAAAGTGATGATGTTGTATCATGACAGCTGTCGACAGAGTTAGGCTGATTTTCAAGGTTAACTCTTCCTCCATTTGTCAAAATATTAGCTCGCACAATTATTTTAAAGGTGTGTTACTGCCTGGTTCGGATTTTGGAGCCTTACCAGCTTTAAAGCTGCAGCTCATGTTGCATCCAAATCAGCTTAAAGAACAACAACACTAAAACAGGCACTAAAATTAGGATAATAATACTTAAAAAAGGCGAAATCATATGCCAGATAAATTTGTCTGAAACGGAAGAATTATCCTCTTAGTTGGAGTAAAAATTGCCTGTGAATGCATTACCATCACAGACTTGGACAAGTCCACAAAAGAGGACCAGGAGGAGAAAAAGCAATTTGTGCAAATTAACTAAATATATCTGAAATAAAATTGGCTGGCTTTTAAGAAAGGAAATTAATCTCTATAATACCCCTCTAAAAAATTAAGTGCAAAAAGTCAGCTCTCAAAAACAATAAAAAGGACTTTAATAAAATACGTAAAGTTATCCCCCAATGGAGCAAAAACAAGTCCAAGATATATTTTTCTAGAGTAACCAAATCCACCATCAGGAAACCCCAAGAAATCTATAAACTGGTGTGGCAGGACTAAAGCGAGTGCAGAATAATCATTACAAAGGTGATTTGCTTTAATGTGCAACATCCATTGTGACAGTCATTCTGAAATAAGGAGGATTACCTGTAAGAAGTGCAGGAAACTGTAGCATGGGGACTCTTAAAAACAAGCACAGGCATAAAAACGTGCAGCCAACTAACAAGTTATCATCATGAAAAAGTAATGACTTCTAACGCTGTACTCGGATATTTTACTGTGGGAGAAATAACCTGATACGATCCAGTGCAGCCAGACTTTACATGAAGGATCATTTGAGTTCAGGTGGTTATGCAAATTAGAATCCTGACAGGGTGAGCAGGACTCAAACAGATTGGGGGAGTGATGGATTGATCTGATGTGACATCTCCTGTTTTGAGGTTTTGACTTTTCTGAATCTAACACAGAATTTTGAAGAATTTAACACAGCAAAGATGTTTAGTAACACTGACTAAATGTGTCTGGAATAGAAAAAAATGAATTTGCTTAAAGAAATCATAAATCTCAGACAGATGCTTTCTCAGCCAAACTTATGTTCGAGTTAAATCCCTCCTGAAGGGATGTGAGTCCAAATGAGTCACGGTTTGTTCTCCTGGATATGAATGATGGCTTTGCTAAATTTATGAAAAAAGGTGAAAGGGATAAATTGGTTGGATTAGAAATAATGACATTGAAAATAAAGTTTGCTCACCTCCTATGAATCTAACAGCTTTATAATCCTGATATGACCTCATGTTTTTCTCTTTTAGTTTTACTTGCATACTTTACAGAAAGTGACGTGACAGATTGTTCCTCCCTGGATCAGGTCCCGCCTTGGCTGCAGGCACAAGTTCGACACTCCGTCCCCACCAGCACCCCAAACTGGGATGTGACCAGACCCGACGTGACGTGATTCATCTCCTCCATCTTTGGCAAACAGGATTAGCAAGGGCAGGGTCACTTCACAGCTAGCTCACACCTGGCTCACACACTCCGGCCTGTGGGCGTGACGTCCAAACACACGCCACGTTTATCTTTAGCTCTGTCTGATGTGACATCAAAAGACTTAAAAGCTGTCTCCTGTAACAGAAAGAAGTCTGTTTCAGGAGGTTAAGTATTATCAGTGAGCGACGTAAAGTCGTACTCTTACTGATTCAGACCTCATTTGGAGGATTGATTTCCAGCCTTATGCTAAGCTACATGAAAAAAATGGAAGGAGGCTATAATTTTTGGCGATTTATGCGGACCGGTGCTCAACAGAAAACCTGGCATGTCTGCCTCAGAAATGGTCTCCGCTGAGAGAAGGAAAAAGTCCCATAGTTGTAATTTACAGCTGGTGTAGAATAACTTTCTCTTTTGTTGAGCAGGTAAAGCAATGTCGCAGCTGCTGCCAAAGACAACCGATGTTTGATGAGCGTACCAGGTCTGGTTTCAGAGTTCAGAGGAAACACAGTCAGCCAACACAGGTCCTAAGAATCACAGAATAATATGGAGTAAAACAACGGTATCAAAGAGCGACTGCACCTCTCAGATGGCGATGAGGACCACAGTGAAGCTAATGATTTTAACACAAACACACAGAGTCCTGTGCACGGTGTTGTTAGTGCAATCAGATCAGCTGGGAAAGAGAGGGATGAAATAGAGAACGTGAAAAATTCAGAGACAGAGATATTGAATCAATGAGAGAGAGGCTAAGTGTTTCCCCATGTGCACCTGAGGCGCTGGTTGACCCTGTATGGAGCAGGGTTTAAGCCTCAGGCCCCCCCCTCCTTCGTGCCAATGCCCATAGGCACTGAGGAATCACTGGAATGAGGGAGAGCGGCCAAAAACAGTCTGCTAAACTCCCTCCTCTCTATAGAAGTGCCGTTACAGAAGGTCCCCAATTTGGCTCAGGCTGAGAACACTTAGTGGGGAGATCAATCTTTTTTTACGGCCCTCCTGGGACGCCAGTGGGGTCCAACAAAGTATTCAGACTTTGTGTTAAACTCTTTTAACAAGAACAGGTACAGAAGTAGACAGACTTCAGAAGTTTATTTGGATAATGAATACCTTTTTTAACAATTGTGTCTTGTTTCTGTTTAAATGAGAGGGGACGGAAACTGTAGTCAAGAAACACCTCCAAAACTAGAAAGTGATACCAGTGAGTGTGTGGATACCACAGCTCCAAAGAGGGACCATTATCTACATAGATCTCCCCTGTTTACTGCTGTTTATCATGTTCACACACGCTGAGATTTTAATCTTTGCATTTTAAAGTTAAAGTGAATAGAAATAGAAATATGTACCAATATCGATCAACACTGTTCCCTTACCTTCCCTTCCCTTCAGTCAATAAAGCGACATTGGCCTTCAAGATCAAGAAGCACCTGTTGTTTGATAAGTAAGATCCTCTATTTATCAAGTTTTTACCATGCAAAGTGTCTGTCAGAAGTATGTTTGATGCACAACCAGCTTTTCTTTCTTCGTCCACCTGCAGATGCATTTATCGTGCAGGCGCTGGTGCAACCACTGAGCAGATTGCTGTCATATATTCATGCTGACGTATTTGGTGTTGCACAATAATCCCTGCAACAATCAGCAATTGCCAGTAATAAGAAATTAAATACCTACAATGTTTATACTAAAAGCTTATGTGTTGGAATCAAATGTGGCCAGGAGTAGTGCACGATGAGAATAACTAGAGGCTTATTTGGAGTGAACTCTGGGGCCAAAAGTTGCAGCTTCAGGGGAACCATTCTCCAAAAAAAACCCCTCTGAACACAGGTGCTCTGTGATGTGTGTCTGTGAGCTTCCAGGTTTGAGGATTTGTTGTTATGAGAAAAGAAAGGCACGCTGCCAGTCAACAGAAACTTCCCCCCTCTTGTTCTCAGATATCTGTTTAGACTTCATAGATTAGCCATGACTGCATCGGACTCGCATTAAGCCCAGCACGCAGGTTCAGCGAAGTGCACACAGGCACAAGCTTGAATGTGAACACTGAGATCCACGTAACCCCAGAGACGTTCCTGACCTTCCTGTGTATCAGCTTTTACTGTGCGGTGGTCTGCGAGCAGAGCAGCAGTAAAATGGAGCGATGACAAAACAAGGGGAACAGATTCCTTCTACAATTCTTCATGTTTTGCTTCTGCTGAGAAAAAGAGAAAGAAGTCAGTGAAACAAAATGAGAAAACATGCACCAAAGAGAGACTTCATCATTGTAGTTACAGTAAGTTTGTGCTTGGTGCAAGGTTTGATCCATGTTTCTAAAGTTTTGGACAGAAAACAAGACTGTACATTGACATATTGTGGGTCAAGTCTTTAATCTGTTATTCAAATTATCAAAACCACGAACCATGATGCAAATCTTTTGGCTGAAGCACTGCAGGAGAGAAATGACTGACCAGAAAATGTGATGAGAAGGTGGAAAAGGAGCAGTGGACAGGGAGTGAAGGGACATCCATCTTTGTCCTTCCTCTCCGTCTTTTTCTGCTCCAGTTCCTGAAAAGACAGAAAAGGCCTCTGAGGAAGCTCCTTACTAACAGCGACCGCAGTGATGTCACCCTTTGTGCTGTGCAGCGGGTGCCCATTGGAGCTAATATTTTAGTATGTGTGAAAGCAGACAGAGCAGACCTGATAATGCTGGTGGTGACGTAATGCACTGTTTCTGTGCTCAGTGTGAAGGGTGTGTGTGTGTGTGTGTGAGTGTGTTGGTTACACAGAGGGGATCAGGTGGTTGATTACCTAATGTTTGACTTATCCCCTTACTAGAATTTGTAACGCAGGCTCTGATTACAGTGGCGCCGCAACCTGAACAACCTGTGCCTTTTTATAGTCAAACACTGCCGCACACAGCCGGATACACACACACACACATACACACACACACAATGAGGACATGTTTCTTCGTAAATTAGACCTCTGAGAGTTCACTCCTCTAATCCTCTCCCAGCATTTAATCAGAAAGAATAAATTAAATCACAATCAACGAAAATAAACCACAGATACAGCAGCTTACTTCATGACCATTGGACTCCACTGACAGAAATCTGGACTTCAGTGGAAGCCAGTGGCTTTTTAGAGAGTGATGTGACAGCTGTTTAAAATTAACTTATTAAATAATAACTTCAAATAACAATCTGAGTCTGTCAAATGCAAAAACCAGAGCTTGAAGTGGATAAACTTTGCACACATTTTCCAAAGACAACATGTCAGATATCACAGTGTGTTTAGCAGCGAGCTGGTCGATTAAAACTATCCGACTGGATCAAATCTGCAGATTGTTCTCACATAATCAGATTAAATCAAGTAATCCAATCTTTGACTTTACCAGATAAAATTCAAAACTATTAAAGCAGGATTGGGATAACCATGATCCAAAAAAATCCATCTTATATGGATATATAGATTTGACAAATTCCGACCTTTTTACACCATTTTTTCTTCTTCTAATTTCTTTTTATTTACTAGACCTTTGATATACCGGGTACAAATGTCTGAGAACCAGTTCTAATTTACAAACCTGACCTGGCCAAGAGGCACCAACAATTTCTGAATCATCTCAGAAATTTTTACGTTCAAACTAGACCGTTTAAACTTACCAATGGTGCCGTTTGGAAGTTTGTGCAGCATCTGTGTTCAGAACTTTCTCACCCTACAGCATCAATTTTCCACTTTCACTGGTTTGTGCTTGCTTCAGTCTGAACAGACAACTACTGCCAAATATTCATGTTCAAGAAAAAACTTTCAAATTATGTTATTTTATTATTATGTTATGTTTCCCCCCTGTAGTTTTACACATCCCCACACACAACAAAAACACAGACGCTGGTGAGCTGATGAATCATGTTCTTTAATGGGGAAGTGTGTGAGAAAGGTAAATGTGTCACCTCCCTCTGGTTGTCTAAGAGACAGCGGGTGTTGGGTCAGCGTTGATGGAGGGAGCGCTGAAAACGTCCTTCAGAAGAAAAGCGTAGTTGACGTTTTTCAGAGGAGCTTTTCTTTCGTCGGGCCGCATGTTAAAGACAAACTGGGGATGACAGAATCACAATATTTCAGAGGTTCTCAAAGAAGATTTACTGTTTCCTCCTTTTTTTTACAGAGATGAGAGTATTTAAGCAGAGACTGAGCGACTAACTCTGGCTTTGAAGCAAAAAAGTAAAAGAGCAGCAGGAAACCGTGACGGAGGAGAGGAAAGTAAGCACTGTGTCAGATGCACACACCCAACACACACACACACTCATTCCCTCTTTGTTGTCCTGCCATGTTGTATATCTCTGCTGCTCACCTGTTTCAGCTTAGACTTGGTTGAAGGCTAACACAGGAAAGATACAAATACAAGAGGAACAAAGAAAGACAAAGGAGAAAGCTACTTCCTTCTATTGAACACCATTGAGTCAGTGTATGTGTGTATGTGTGTGTGTGTGTGTGTGTGTGTGTGTGTGTGTGTGTGTGTGTGTGTGTGTGTGTGTGTGTGCGTGTGTGTGTGTGTGTGTGTATGTGCGTGCGTGTGTGTGTGTGTGTGTGTGTCTTCTTGCCATATTGGTGCACATTTAATCGTCCTCTTTCCATTTCACTTGATTCGGTTTTTGGCTCTTGCCTCCTCTGAGTCATCACAGATTTCGGTAAATTGTTGATTGATTTTATATTTCAACTATTTGAAAATCTGCGCACACAGACTAGATGAAGTCACAGTACTTTTCTGATTAACTCTCAGCTAATATGTTTTTCTCTCTCCTCCTCCCTGCCGCTTTAACTTTTTATGTTTCTATTGAACTTCTTTCTTACTTTTAAGGTGTCTTCAGGCTTTATTGGAGGAGCTGGGTTCTCAAACCAGTTAATACCAGCAAGGAAGGCGTTGTAGTCAATGTTATCCCCTTCTGAAAACCTAAAGTACAAATACATTCAAATAACCAACAGGTAAAAAAACTGGGGCTATAGAACAATGATCATCCTGGAAAGTGTGTAGGACCTTGGATTCAGTGCAGCTCTTACCTGCTGAGCAGATCCTCTAGCAGCTTTTCAGGCAGAGGGAGCTGAAAGGCCTTACAGATGGTCCTCATCTCTTTGGAGGAGAGACGGCCTGCTCTGGAGACATCAGGGAAGCAAAGACATGGGCATCAAATGTAAGAACAAACACCCAGAGGCCTTAGCAGTGAAGCTGGGATTGTTGACAGACATTCAGGCTACCTGCCCATGATTAATGGATTATTTGAAATCAGCACAAAGAAAATAAACACTCCTGAAGCTGAGCTCACATCTAAAGAGAAGCAGGCATGGGTTTTGGTTTTGTTTAAGTTGCATGGGATCATTTGTTATTATTAATGACGCTTAAACACCAGCTACAAAAAAAATCCTCCATACATATGAAAATAAAACACTGTCACATCTGGGTCATAACCAGACGAGTGCACAGACGGGTAAGTGTCCCCTTCCTCCTCCATGAACTGTCTGGATGAACTGTCCTGCTGCTTCCAGCTCCTCGAGGCTGACCAGTGACCAGTTTAAAAACCTGTTAGCGAGGATCAGTACCAGGATTTCTAGAGAGGACATCTACAACTGGTCACTCGGTTTCAGCTGTGAAACATCTGTCCACCTGTCTCTGCTAAGTCTTATATCAAAGTTGGATTAAACTGTCTTACTAAAGCACTATGAGCTTTAAAGAACAGGTTTATAGTGATTTAATGTTAACAAACATACTAATCAGTGTCATACAGTGCGTATGGTATTTCTAGGAGATGAAGTTATGTGACTTTTATTTTAGAGTTTGTGTGGTGTGGTGTGTCGCTGTGTGTCTCTGTGTGTATCTGTGTGTATCTGTGTGTCTGTTAATGTGTGAAACAGAGAATGCCACAGTTGTTTTCCACCGTGATGTCAGACGGTCCAGAGGCCCATTCTTGTCATGCTGTCTTCATTACATGGCTGGTGATGAGCAGTTTCACGCTAACAGAGAGTGTCAACGCATACACACTCGAGCAGAGAGAGAGAGAGAGAGAGAGAGAGAGAGAGAGAGAGAGAGACCTGTGTTTGTGTGTTCTGTAGCCTGCAGAGCCAAATGCCATTCAGGTCTTTAGGGTCCATCTGCTTCCAATGCTGCACTCTCACACTGCTGGAACTAATCTCTGCTCAGAGATATGGGGCCACCGGCTGCACGATTGATGTCTTGTTGTGACGCAGTGCCTGTATGTGTGTTTCTGTTGCAACAGTGTTTGGTCCTGAGCTAACATCTGTGTCTGTGTTGGTGTGTGTGTGCGTGTGTCTGAAGCCTACTTGTGTTTGTCATGGTGTGTAAATGCTCTGGCCATGGCGGGAAGCTCATCAAAGGGCTTCTTCTTGAGGAAGTCCTGAGCAATAGCCAGCATCAGACCCACATCCACCTCAGACTGCTGGACCGGCTCTGAGAAGCTCCGGCCCAGAACCAGGACTTCATGCTCTGACAGATTGCAGTTCAGACCACTCAGCATGGTCCTGGAGTGTTTACAGGCACATGATACACACACATGATCAGAATGTACTTTACATCTTCAGGAACTTCATTTTGAGGCTTTTTCATACTTTTCTCACTTTTGCTGCCTTACTGTACCTGAATGACTCATAGGGGATGAGGCCAGTGTTGCCGGGGTCACTAAGAGTCAGAAACTTCTGGATCTCGCTCTGTTTGTCCTCAGGCATTGATTGTAGCTGACTGATGATGTTTCCAACGTTGGCTTTTGGGAACTGTTGATTAACACACCTAGTCTTAAATCACACAGAGCTTTCTTTACTGCTGCACTGCTATCTCTCCTTCATTTCCCTCCTCACCTCCTCAGCATGTTTCTCCATGTAGTTGAAGGTGTATTCATCAGCATCCAGAAGCTGGAAGTCCCTGTTGTTGATGCAGAGGGTGGCCCCGACGTACAGATCTTGTGCAGTGAAGTACTCAGATTTCTCAGCCTTAAACAGCTCCTGTCCCGGCTTCTTCACGCGGCCACGCTCCAGAAACTTACCGCCAAACCTGCCTAGAGCATGAAAGTGAGGGAGGGAAAGTGTCTCATCATTAAACTTAGTTTGGCTCATTCAATTTTTTTATTCAGATCTATTTATGTTCAAATGTGGATGGCTGCTCCTGCCGTTCTGTTATTCGTTCTTTAAATGGTTGAAGGGATCCCTTTATTGGATCCATTCTGTTAAACTATTACTTTGGACATACAATTCAGTCTGAAATGTAGTAAATATTTTGAACAAAAATTTACATTGATGGAAATTTCTCAGTGCATGAGAAAAATAAGTCTATGTGCCGACAATGTCCAATTTATTATTTTTTTTTTTTTACCTGAGTTCCCCTTGGGGCACTCGAACATACTGATGGAGTCATCACTGAGGTAGAAAGAGATGATGAACGTCCTGTCTTTGTCTAATGGATCGCTGGTCACCATCTTGGCTTGGAAACTCAGCACATGACCATCAAGGCCACACCTGGGGAAGGGACAGAGGAACACTTATGCATACAAACACACACACACAAACATCAGTATGAGTGGACTGTGAATACAACTCATCTAACCTGTCTTTCTCCATTAATTTGCGGAAATCTTTCTGAGGGGGTTTAGGCAGCAGGTTCAGGCAGAAACCCAGGGAATCCTCCTCCGAGCCAAAGCCATTATAGGGGGGCATCATCCTGGGAGGCTTTGGGGCAGGGGGGGCTTTGTATTGCACTGGGGTGAAGTTCTCTGAGGGGGGAAAGGAAACAAAACAGTTGACAAGGAGGAGAGCTGGAATGATCAGAAGGCAGCAGATAATCCATCCATGCAGGACTCTGAAACCCTGGTCTGACTGTGACCCCAAGCTGACCTAAGAGTCAGACAGGGCCCTTCATCACGGCTGTCCGTTACTGCAAGTTCTGCCTGGTTTATTACTGTGACTAATGCAGCCAGACCTAGAACTGGCCGAAGGTGG
Source organism: Labroides dimidiatus (assembly GCA_030710495.1). Taxonomy (NCBI): domain Eukaryota; kingdom Metazoa; phylum Chordata; class Actinopteri; order Labriformes; family Labridae; genus Labroides; species Labroides dimidiatus. Next base: position 14,768,418 of record CM061160.1, read on the forward strand.
CAGACTCATCCAGGATCAGCTCTGGTTTCTCCTGCTGAGGAGCAGTGTGCCTCTTGGGGTCCCCGGTGCCTCTAGAAAAATACCAGCGCTAGAGGGGCAGAGTATCTGATGTCAGGATGAGTGGTGCTGTGCTCTGTAAAATGGTCCTCACATCCATCCACCAAGGGCTGACCACAAGAACTAGAGCATTATATAAGCTGCAACAAACCACCACCATGAGATTTTAAAAGAACAAAACATTTGAGTTTTATTACAGAAAAGATGAAAGTAATTTAGCCTGAGAACAAATGTTTCATGATGTGTACCATCCCTGCTAGTAACAAGTAATGCAGGAAGGTAACACCTTCTGCAGGTGCTTACTGCCCCCACATGCTCAAACTAATGTACTGCAGGAAAAAGCACTGAATAGCACTGAATTGAATATCACTCTGACACTAAAAAGAAACCTAGTGTGAATAAGAAATATGAAGCATATATAACCTTTAAATAAACTGAATGAAAAAATACAAGACAGTATCATGGTTACCTATGCCATACTTGAAACGATAGTATTCTTTGGTGAAGTTGTCACAGTCAGTTAAAAGCACTCTGCGGCCCAATACGTTCACCTCCGCTCCGATAGCCAGATCACAGTCTTTATAAAACTCCCCCTCGACCGATCCAGTCTGCAAGACAGAGAGGAGACGGAAAGGAATGCAGTTACTGTTTAGCTTTTGAAATGTGTTCAGGCTCATGAACATCCAACACCGTAAGACAGGACATACTTTGACGCTGTCCAGTATGGAGTGTGTCCCTTGACTTCTTGACTTGTGGATGAGAGCACATTGAGCACACATACCAGTACATAAGACTGGATCTTTGCAGAACGGAGGGGTATAATGTGTGAAATCATGGATGCACACAGCTGGACAGAGAGATAAAGTGACCAAAAGGATATACAGAGAGAGAGAGAGAGAGAGAGAGAGAGAGAGAGTGAGAGAGAGAGAGAGTGAGAGATTAACCAAAGAGTGAGAGGAAAGAGAAGTGATAGATGTGGTGATTTCCTACTGCATGGTTGATTATAGTCAACCTTTAGGACTGACATTTAGTAAAAAGCATCAGAGCAAACTAAATTACTAGAGTGAACACACACACACACACACACACACACACACACACACACGGCTTGGCTGTCTTTCAGCATGAATTAGGCTTCAGTCAGTAAGTGGAGGAGAAAGCCAAAATGCTTGAGGGGGACAGGATGCTGCAGCAGGTCTGTCAGGCTGAATGAGGTCTGGGGGAGAGGAGGGATGCTGAGAGGAGGATGAAAAGTCACCCAACCAGAAAGAGAGGAACTGTCTATCCTTTTGGTTTGAGACAACCATCATCAAAACACTCTAATGAACAGGGAAATTAAAATGACGGACTTATCTTCTAGCTTTTAAAACACACTGACTGCTGTCCCACAGGGGTCCATACTGAGCTTTATTTAATACCAATAATATATTTTTTACTGTTATAAATATTTTATCTTTTTTTTTAAACAGTTTTTTAGTTTGTTACCTTGGGTAGTTTGCAGCGGCGCAAGAATTTTGGCACAATAGTTCTCCCGGGGATCTGTGAGATCACCTCCAGGATCTCAATGGTGTCGTCAGCCAGGAAGTAGTGCAGAACAAGCTCCCGGGTGTCCCCGAATGTGCTGATGGAGTCGTCCCAGAGACAGAAGAAGCGCAGCACTTTGCGGTCATAATCCAGAAACTGCCTCAGCGTGTCGTGCCTCTCATATGGCCGGTGAGGCTTCATACTCTTTTCAATCTGGATGAGGGGTAGAGTTGAACACATAAAAATAACACTACTATTGGAATCATATGGACCAATACATGTTGAAAACAAACAAAAAGGCAAGGTGAAGCTTTGATCCCACCTGTTCCCGCAGGTTGCTGTAGGGGTCCTCAGGTACAGCGATGCTATCATTTACATAAACTCCCAGGCTGGTGAGAAAGTTTCTTGTAAAAGTGTCACAGTCAGTCAGGGTGAAAATACGTGAGAACAGCACCATCTGTTGGTTGACATTGAAATGGAAAATGTTGTAGAACTGATCATCATCTGGGGGAGGCAGGGGGATACGCTGGCGACGAATAAAAGTTCCTGTCAGGAGAAAAAAACAAACAAACAAACATGGATGGTCAGATACAGATGTAAAACTTCTCGTAACATCTTAGTAAAGTGTTTCATCAACATAAGTTGTTCCATCACTTGACAAGCATGCATGGAAGATAAAACTTCAGTGGACATTACAGAGACCTTGAGGGATGCCACTGTTCTTCTGCTTTGGCTCCACCACCTGTATGGTGTCATCCTCCATGTAAAAGTAGATTTTACACTTCCTTATACGGTGTGTCTCAGTTTGAGATTCAGTCACAGTTTCCTGGAAGTACGCTTCAAAACACAGAGCCTGTAGGAGCAAGGAGCATGATAGAGGTGAGATACATCAAGGTTTACTTTTAGATACCTGCTTTTACTAGATACAGATCCATTTTAAGACAGTTCACCTGTTTGTCAAAAGCCAACCATGCTGGTAAATTACTGCCCTGCCCTCTGGGGTAGACAGAAAAATTTGGTTTGTTCTTCTGTCCATATAATAGCTCTCCTCCGATGCCCGGCCTCTCTGATCCCACCAGCCTGGGGAGTCCATTAAAAGTTTCCCAGTGTTGGGATTTATGAAACCTTTCCTTCCCCAGCTGTGGCACACATGAGAGAAAGCGTTATAGCTTTACACACCTCTAATTCAAAACACATAGCTATCAAGTTGTTAGGTAGTTCATTTATAATAGAGGCATAGATTTCTAGAAATTTAACAATTAACAGTTAACTGTAAATAGTGTTTTTATTTTTTATTTTATGTTTAGCCCATAAAGATATATGAACCCGGAAATTACATTTCTAGTTTAACATGTGGTGCTTTTCAAATGACAAAAACTCTCAAATACTTCTCTACACTTCAAAAAACTATCTACAAATAATAATAAAAAAGCCCTCAACTGTTGAAGCAATATAAACACTTTATATTCTAAATTGTACTTCACTTGACCGACAGCATACGTCACAATAACCGAAACATTAAAGTGAAAATTCTAATGATGCCAAGTTGCTCCTGAAGTTACTGGGGATTAATTGTTAAGAAATAATTGTAGCCCCGATGTCATTGGTGTAGCTAATTAGCCTCTTTGCAGCACAGACTTGGCACGTATCTATGGAATAAACAGTTAATATGTTCAATGTGAAATTATGAAGTGTTCCTACCTGTCGGCTGGGTGAATTTCCAGGTAGAAATGGTAAAGCCATGTCTTAAATATCTAAAACTTGTTGGTTATTCTTCCAATAAAACTCCGCGGGTTCAAATTCCCAACGGTCTGTTTTTGGTTACCATGGCGACACGTGAAGGGGCGTGTCTTAGGACTAATGTAAAGGACATATGAGCAAGTTTGTTCTTCTATCGTGAGAAGTGGAATAAGCTGATTCAGTTTAAATGATTATTTAACTGTTACTTTGATTTTGTTATTTTGATAATTACTTTACTTGGTTTATTATGTCAAATATTTAAATTCAACTGGATTTTTCTGTTCTGTTCTGTTTCTTAATTTATTTCAGAGAGCATTAGATTTTATTTTGTACAAATGTGAAATGTAAAACATTGCATTTATCGCCCAATAAAGTACAAGTTTTACATGTTTTTGCACTTCTCTAAAACGTTTTTTGTAAATAAAACCAGATTCATACACAAAATACCACTTATTGATCTATACTTGTTCAAAATTTAATGTATGATCTCTGATTATTAAAACAAATTTTTAAACCAAAACTAAAAAAGATTAAATTGCATGCTGAATGTTTGATTTAGGATATATTTTAGACTCAATTTAAGGCTCACTTTTTAAGTCCAGCAGTACTAAAAATTTTTGCTAGAGGTAGCCCATTAGAAAAAGAAGCATGTAGTGTTGTGTTTTTTTGTTTTTAAAAAAAGGGAGAAAAAAAGAAAAAAAAATAAAGAATTGGAATGTGTGACTTGTTTCACAGGAATGGTGTGATACAGAAACAAGAAACATGTATGCTAATTTTCTTATTTTTTATTAGTTTGTCAAACGTACAGAGTAGACACAGCCTTCAGTTTCTAAAGCATCTGTTTACTGATAGTCCCAACACAATAAAGAGAGAGATGTAAGGGACGCTGACATAACCATTACCCCATGTAGCTGGAGTGTGTGAAAGAGAGGCATAAAAATCTTTCAGCACTAAAGCCCTGGAGATGATTGAATCAGACGTCTGGAATTGAGGAAAACAACACTGGGTCTGATGAGCTCCAACAGGCACTACCTGCCACGTGGAGATAATTTGAATCTCCTTGCACATCATCTGACTTATATGTGCACATGCATGCAGTACTAGTGCATATTCTTTTGACCTTGTTCAAAAATCAAATATGTAAAAAATAAATAAATACAAAATATTACCACATTCCAATGGCATGCTCAAATTCTTTTTGCATGATATGTTTTTGTAATTTGGCCAGGAAGTCTTTTAAAGTGGGTCAAGCTGGCCTAACCATAAATCCCACAGAGCTCAACACACGGAGGAACACTTTTAAAATAGACAGAAAGATGTGAAGCTTTTACAGAGACACATAGCTCAAAGCTATGATCACAGATTGATTGATTGCTTTTAAAAACGTTTCCAGCATTGTTTTAAACTATGTCCCGATAGGTTCATTACATCCCAGAAATACAAACTCTTCTTATTTGGCAGATCCTAAGAGGCCAGGCCGAGCAGAAACCCTCCGATGAAACCACTTGTGACAACAATGTTTTTCTTCACAAACTCTGTGGTCTGAAAAAGAAGATTTTAGTTCGTGAAGTGTTGACTGTACTCTCAATTTACAATAAAGTGCAACAAAGATAGGTCAAGAAATAAGATTTTAGAGGCAGTCAGGCAATATTCTTACCTTCTCCATGAATGTGTTTAACTCTGGGCCTGCTTTATCTGTGCCTTTCTTTAGCTGCTTCTTTGCTTTGTTGACATCCTTCTCTACTCGCTTCCAGTCAACTTGGATGTAGCCACTGTTGTTAGCGATCTAGAAAGGGAGTCAGGAAAATAACAGATGAGAGGAGATTTCATGAAAATTTTGTAGCTGAATCATTACATTCAGGAAACACTTGTGTTGTGTGAAGCATCAGTACCTGTAACAACAGCAGACCTCCTCCCACCGATGTAGCAGCAACTTTCCCCACCTTCTGAAACAAGTATCCTGCACACCTGCAATCAATCAAAAAAGAATATGAGGATAAATCCAAAATTAGAAAAGGTGCACCTTCAAACCTTTCCTGGAGACTCTGATCAATTCAGGACATAGCCAGACAACAAGAAACTTTATTAATCCCTGAAGAGATTTATTAATCCCTGAAGAGAAATTCATATCTTTACATGATGTTTAGAAATCACTTGGCAAATTGCTTGATCCTGCTGATGAAACCCCACCACCAAAGTTTCAATAAGGCAGGTGTCTTAGTGATGGCTATACAAAATAAAAGCTGACTTTTATGGCTTTTTTTTTCGATAACATTGTTTAATTCAGTTGGATTTTTAAACAATATGAACTCGCGGACACCTTTTAAAATAAACTAAGTGCTGTTGTTAGACCTTTTGTGGTTCTCCTGGATTATTTATTGAATATAATGTCATTTTTATCTCTTTTTGGAGGAGTCTAACAACTGTCCTCAGTAGATCAAGTGACCAAACTGAATTTCAGCATGGAAAGCTATGGTATGTTTTGAGTACAAAGTCAGCTGTCGCATGACAGATGTCCAGCTACAGTTTACAGACTTCTATCCTGTAGCGTTAATACCACCGAGAAGTTTTGCTTCCTATACCTAAGCAGTCTGTTTATGAAGTAGGAGTGTCTTGCAAAGTCAATAAAATAAACCAAGTACCTTACAAAGAGACCCCAAGTCTACAGTAACATCATTTAAAAGCAGGGATAAACAGTTTTTTTTCATAACTGATGGGATATTAGATTTATAGACATTCCATTACAGCAGTGAAGGACAGTCCTTTTCAATCAGATATAGGGTTTAGGACATATATGCACCAGATTAGCTAAATTATGGAACAATGGGAATAATAAAGGAGCTAAAGGAGTGTGTTATTCATTAGTTGGAACAAGAAGCACCTGAAGGCATCACGATGCTTATATGACTGGTGTATTTACCATCCACTCACTCCCCCTATGGCTATCTGCGTGGCCACAGAGTACTTCTCTGCTACAGGTCCAGAGTTTTTTCCAAACAGACGGTTCCACCATCTCTGTCTTTTGGCATATTCTGTAAGGTCCACCACCTTGTCGTAAATCTCCTCCTCCAGCTCTTTAGCTGCATGGAAAAACACAGTCACACCAAACTCAACATTTGAAAGCAGTACTACCACAGCCCCAATTCAATAATAACTGTAACGTGAAGTATAACACTACAGAGCTCGTAGATATCACACAAAAGATCTCTCACAAAAGAGAGCTTTGAGTGTCACGACTTGTCCTGCGTTTACGTGATATGGTAAGAATTAATATATATAAAAACAGATGTATTTCACCTTCTCCATTTGAAATGGGTGACAATTTGACAAGTTTCATGTCATATTACGGAGAAACAAAGCGGACTGGCATTATCCTTAGCTTGATTACCAAAACTTTCAATGATTAAAATGTGTTAACACACTATCAGTAAAATAATTCTATTTTATTGTATTACTCAAACTACACCTGGGTCACCAGAATCAACGTCTAGACTGGAATGAAATGTAATAAGTCATATATTGATAACCAAAGTAGAAGTTATTATAATAAAGCTGAACGACGACGAGATTCGGGAAAGCGAACTATCCGGGTTGCACCTGAATGCAGCATTAGCATCACAAGTGAAGCTAAACGACAGTGGAAAAGTTAGCTGCGTCTGAACCCACTAGGGATTAGGCAGAAAGAGAAATGGCTTCCACTGATAAAACAACGAAAAGTTTTTGTTAACGACACAATTCTAGCGTTTAGACGTGCTATAATAAATCTATGTCCGGAATTCAATCGAGATGTGATTTTTTTAAAGGCCAGCCTGCTTACCCTTGTCGCGGTTCGCCATTTTGAAGTGTCTGTCCTCAGCTGCCTGCACGCCCTGGCGTCATTTACGTAGTTTGACGTTCATATGAAAATTAAGTTAGAGGGAGGCAAGTTTTTCTGCGAAATATTATCTTTAAAGTGGAAAAGAAAAAAAATCTCAACGTTATATCGCACGAAAGAACAAAACTGTGTTGATTAGAATCAGATAAAGTTTAATGCCTATATGATTTTAAGTTTAACAAGGACTTTTTCGCATTTTACATTTGTATTACCTGGCGGGAAGGGGCTTTAATACAATAGACCTACAAAATAGAATTGCAAATTGTTAATCATGAAGAATATTTGACATTTAAGGACATAATATATATTTTTGATATATTACAATAACTGGAAAGTGCGGGAAAAACATAATCAAATAAGCAGGTTTGGTTTATAAACATTCTTAATGCATGTAGTGAAACGGTTTCCTCATTGGTCACAATATACACTGAATCTTGAAAATTCAAAATGAATTGCCAGCTATGACTAAAATTAACCTACACGTCCTTGGATTACAACTCAAATATTGCGTCACCCTCAGACATCCATCTATCTATCTATCTATCTATCTATCTATCTATCTATCTATCTATCTATCTATCTATCTATCTATCTATCTATCTATCTAAGTTTCAAGATTCAAGAAAGCTTTATTGGCTTGAATGGGAAAGCATTGTTGCCAAAGCCTAACAATAAATTCTTATATACAGTATTTACATAAATTGGATATTATTGGGAGCTTGGTTTGTTTTATTCAAATATATTTACATAAGGTTCATCTCCAATATCTTAACAATATTCTATGACAGTTACAACGGTCATGCATGTGAAATCTGGGAGTTATGATCAACATTCACGTTCTGGCAGTGTATTACATATTGTGTAGCTAAATGTGTAAATTGTGTATCTTCTCTTTAACAGAGTTGGATCAGTTCAGGGCATGTTTTACTTTGATATGATGAGTCTACTGCTGCTGTACGAAAGCCTCTCTCACAGTTTGGAACACAGGACAGGAGAGAAGAAAATGAAACTCACTTTATTTTTCCCCTTTATATATTCTCATTTCTCTGGGCTTCCATTCTTTCTCATAGCGACCTTTTCCAACCTATAGTTGATGGTCACTGAATTTGTACATTGTTAGTGTGCGTCTCTGTTTTTTTTAGCTGTCTCTTAAAACTATTGTATTTTGCAACGTTGCAACAAACATCCTTGACAGCCGCCCCCCCATAGACAAGAATGGCATCCGTTTTGACCAATGAGCTTTCTCAAAACTCGGTTACGTAATCATAATATTTAGTGAGTAACCAATCACACATTTAGAGGCGGGTCTTCGAAGCCCGTCTCGTGTGTGCGTGCGCGTGTACGTCCGTGTGTTCGCAACATATCAACTGGAGACACTCACGTGACCCAAGATAAGAGCAACTGATTGGCCAGGTTGAGCGGAGGGCGTGTCGACGGTGGCGGCGTGCGTTTGCCTATGTGACACAATTACAACAACTTTGAGCCGATGGTTGGGGAAGTTTGCTATATTATCAAGTAACACCCCCTCCTAAAACCCAACATCACATCAACTTCATGCATAAATTGCCACAGGAATACACGCTGTGTTTCGATGTACAATGAAGAGTGTGGAAGGTAACTTGAGGGGATCATTTCCTTGAGGATTTGGCAAGAATTACGCTACGCCCCGTTTTAGTCCTGGATAGCTGTGCAACATTATCGTTGTTTTTGCATCCTGCCGGAGTTGCTCGGTTCCGTCGATCTTCCCGTTTCTTTTCCATGAAATCGTGCGGAGTGTCGCTCACAGCCGCTGCCTCTGCTGCTGCCCGGAGTCTCGGCGTTGCTGGTAATGACGAGGAGAAAATGGCGTCGGGAGCAGCGACTGAAATCGAAGAGGACTTTCCGAAGCTAACAGCGCAAGAAAAAGAAAGCCTGGTCGGAATTGACAGGTTAGACCGTCCGTCGTGATAAGCAGACATATCTGCTCATTTGTACTTTGTTCATTCTTATTCCCAGAGTTTAAAACAACAAATATGTTAGCATGTGAGTAACACGGAACCGCCTGTGTTGTCTGTCCTCTACTTGCAGTTCACTGTTTGGATTTCATAGGCTTCAAGAAGATGGCGCCAGAACGAAGGCCTTGCTGTTAAAGGTATGTCACAGAATAGGATCACAGCCGCTTCAGTAGGTTATCTCCCCTGATTAGTGCATATCCCACCTGAAATAAGTGGTACAGACCTCCCAACGCCTCTCTTACACAAGCGTCAATTTCTCCAACTTTGAAGCTGAACCAGCTAAAAGGACCTCTGTGTTGCAGACGTTATTATTGCATGCAACGTTTGCATTACCCTGCAGAATAAAACGTGTCAGTCGCTTTCTGCTATGATTAACAACACTGAAACAGGCCTAAACTCACAGCTACAGCGATGTACAAAGAAACGAACCCCCTCCTAGCTAATATCACCAGTTGTTGAAAGAACAGGCACCATGCTACGTGCGCCATTTGTTACAAAGCTTTATTACTATTTTTTTTTAAAGAAAACAATCACAATTAGCTTAGTGACCCTTAAGGAGAGACGGGCACATGTGTGGGAGACATATTAGTGGTACAGCTGCTACTACTTCTCATTTACTGTGTACATGGTGACGGTTTAACACACTTCCACACAATGATAAACGACTGTTTTGTGATTGATAAAGTAAAATATATGGCCCACCACATGATAACTGCACACTTATCTAAAGCATAACGTTAAGTGGGCATTTAGCTTGCAGAAATGTTGTTGTGCTGCGAAACCGTCCGGTTCATCCTCACTACTCTGCTAGAGTTTGGATTGTGCGTCAGCTCACTCTATTAGCATGTTAGCGGCTAACTGTCCAGCGGTTTTCTTCCTCATCTACTCGCACACAAAGCTGAAATGGTTTCAATTGGCAGACATTATCGAGGAAGATAAAGGCACACGACGAATCGAGAGCTGCAAAATAATGACTGCTTATCTTGAAACAACATGGAGGGGCAAATAGTAGATATCTGAACAGCAAAAATTGGTTAGCTTAGTAGTAGCAGGTGCTAAGCTAATCACACATTTGCAAAACCCCCTCATCACGACTAGAAATGTGATGGCCCAGGACGAGTCAGTTCAAAGAGCCGACTGCTTTAAAAGAGAGACTGTAAACGGCTTTTGTCTTCGTTAAAACATGTTTTATACGCATTACGTGGCGTTAAAGCAAACTTATACATAGTAAAATGCATAATGTCATACAATCTGTATGACCAAAAACAGAGTGGAGTGTTTTCTTAATAACTCTTAATAACCTCTGTGATGATGAAAAGACAGATAGACCTTTTAATATTTTTGGTTGTGTAATTTATCCAGTATTAGTGTAATAATCAAGTAAAAGGTGTGAAATTATTGATTGGAGGGTTGTCTAAATTGTTCTTTAATAACATTTGTTAAATTTGACTTTAAATGACTGCACTAACTCAAAAGCATTCTGTAATTACATGTCTGCATATAAATAAACATAAATGCACATCATGCACATCACACATGTGCCTACACATAGACCCCCCCACACACACACACATCCTAAATGCTTAGGCAAGAACTGATGAAAAAATAGGTTTTCATTCTGCTTTTAAAAGTGTTGAGTTTCTAGGGCCTCTCTCAGGTCTTCTTGCGTGGGTAGTCTGTCTGCCTGGGGGCATAAATGCTGAGAGCAGCATCCCCTGCTTTGAGTTTGTTCGTGGGATGGTCTGAAGACTGAACACATTGCTGGTGTGGAGCTGATCAGTTTGTCTTTTATACACTTTTTTTATACACATTGAACATGGGTATGAGCATTCTATCATGGACTGGGAACCAGTGAAGGGATCTAGAACCCAGTGTGATGTCAACAGACTTTTTAGAGAACTTGTGAAGCTGCATAGACATCAGCCTCCACAGGGTCATCAAGCAACTAAACAGACTCATGGAATCAAAATTTGTAATTTTGTGTGTTACTGGCATTCTGATATGATTTATTTTGGTATATTAAATCTGTATTGATAATAGTTTCTTCACATTTGGACTCTTCTGTTTGGGACAGGGAGATGTTGTTAACCACAAGGCTCTGTTTAACCTGACACAGAGTCAGCACAACTGTTTAAGTGTGTGTGAGTGTATTTTTTAGTTTGCTGACTCACACTCTCTGTAGGGTGCTCTGGGAGACCTTAGCTAGCCTCTGTGGCTCACATTATGAGTAGAAGAACAGCGTGGCATCAGGCCAGCTCCTCTTAAATGCATGTCACCCCACGTCTTGTTTGTTTCAGTGATATGACGAGGAAATAGAGAATGGATCCAGATGCTTTACTTAATGTGAAGCTGGGGGTGAAATTTTGTAATTGAATCAGCAGAGAGCTGATGCAACAGATTCTACTTCCAATTCAATTAACTGCAACAACTGTGTTCCAACTTTGTAAATAAATGTTACACAAAATCTCGCAAAGATGTAGATCATGTACACTTTTATCTTTTGTGTTTCTCGGCTAATCACGACTCTTTCGATCAGTGTTTAAAATGTGTGTGCTTGTAATGGTGTGAATGCCAAATAGAGACGCAAGGAATCTGATGTGTTGTGCAAGGTTAATCCAGTCTACATAAAGGAAAAAATCATGCTCTTCTAAGCTAGTTTCCTAATACTTACTTAAAATTGCTCAGTAAAGCGAACTATGCCATGTGCTCCATGCATCAAACAATCCTCATCTCACTAATCATTTCTGCGTGGCTGTATTGTGCTCCATCAGGAATAATTTGTTTATCTGTTGTTTAAACGATGGCTGAAAAAGTCCATATATGGGCATTCAGCTGTTACTATGCAAAACATCCTGAAAAGCAACAGAAACACATTTCTGTGGAAGGGTAGTGGTTAACCCTGCATGATCTGGTAATCTAATAAAATGTAAGCATAGAGATTGTCATCATTTTTATGCGTCCTGCCATTTGATTAAGCTGTTTTTTTTTCATTGCTGCTGTGTAGCACCCTTTAATGCTAGTGCTCTTCTGTGCAGGCTGTTAGCTGCTACGACGCTCTCATCCTGAAAGCAGAGGGCAAAGTGGACCCTGACATTTTCTGCCAGCTGGGACACTTCAACCTCCTGCTGGAGGACTATCCAAAAGGTGAGAATCTCTTTGTGTATGTGTCCAGCTTAGTAACCATTCAAGATACAGGGTCACAATATTTCTGTATGTGTAATATCTAGCCATTTTGAGGAATATCTGTTGTGAGGTCACATCTAAAGCTTCTTTTGCTTTGATTTCCAACACTAGTTTTTCAACCCTGCATATATCCAAGCTGACAAAGGATCATTTGTTTATAACACATTTTGTGCTTTCTGGGTTGAAATTGTCAAAATGTAGCTGTGGTTGATTCCTGAAGTGTTTTACAGTTGCTAACTGATCATTTTCTTTCTGTTTCTCCCTCTTTCTCACATTCTCTCATTCATTTCACAATTTCTCAGCATTATCTGCATACCAGAGGTACTTCAGTTTACAGTCAGACTACTGGAAGGTGAGTCTATTGTTTGTCTCTTGCAGGGGTAATTGCAAATCATTAATTGAATTGAGGCAGTGGCTGTTGGCAGCTGTTAGTGCTGTTGCTTCACAGCAAGAAGGTCACCGGTTCAAGTCCCGATTCGGGCATGATGTACCTTTCTGTGTGGAGTTTGCATGTTCTCCCCGTGCATGCATGTGCATGCGTGCATAGTCCAAAAACATGCTCACTAGGTCAGTTGGTGTTTCTAAATTGTCCATGAGTGTGAGCATGAAAGGTTGTCTGTCTCTGTGTGCCAGCCCTGCGATTGACTGCTGACCATTCCAGGCTGTACCCAACCTCTCGCCCTAAGTCAGCTGGGATAGGCTCCAGCCACTTGTGACCCTGAATAGGATAAACATTATAGAAAATGAATGAATAATTGAATTGATTACTGATGGATAGAGTTCTGTCAAGGCTTCCAAATCTACACATTACCATCATCATCATTCCTCTTTCTTCCCTGAAACAGGGGCCCATTTATGTCATTTTCAGCAAATATAAGTACATTCCTAAGACACCTCATAAGCTGCATCTCTGGGATGTAATGTTGTTGTTTTATTTCATGTCCAATGTGTTGGAAAAAAAAAAAAAAAAAAAAAAAAGAACATAGCTGTTGTACCATTTTGCAAGTGTTCATTGAAAGCTGACTCTGTGGAGTCTGTAATATGTGGACTGATAATCAATTAATCTATCGACTATTCTCGATTAATTGATTAGTTGTTCGGTCCATAAAACGTCAGCGATTCTTAGAGTCCTAGATGACATCATCAAATGTCTTGTGTGAAAATCAAAGACATTCAGGACTGTCATAGCAAATCAAAGAAACAAGAAAATGATTACATTTATGGAGCTGAAATTAGAGAATTTGGACTTCTTTTTCTTAATTAATTTTCATCTGTTCTGTTAATTGATTAATCAGTTTAAAAAATTAAGTAATCGATTAATAATTGAATATTCGATTAATTATTGCAACTCTAGAAAACAACAGAGAGCAGCAATCTGCAGAAAAGTGCAGCCAATGATCCTAAGGCATTGGTGAAGGGGTTCATTTGAGTCGGATATAGCTAATTGGGTCTGGGATTGCTGCACAGCATATGTGCACTTAAAATACTACTCTAACTATTAACAAAAATGCTTCAAGCACCAGAAGTCTTGTACCCTGCAGATCCTGCAATTTTAAGAGAAGAGCCTGCTTCTTAATGTTGATTGATGGCATAACCCCATTCTACCTGATGTGCCAATACTAACAGGAACCGTAAAGAGTGAATACAGCATGTTATATCTAGAACATCATACTATGTCACTGCAGCAGCTGTGGTCCAAGCCGTCACCATGTCCTCAGTCTCAGCTGTAACCAGCAGAGCCAGACAGCTGCAGCTGTGACCACAGCCAGTGGCGCTTAACTGTCAGAGCTCAGCCTTTTCAGAAGACGAGTGAATAATAAGTGTTAAATGTTGAGTGTCTCATCATCTCTCCATATTATCTGAGAGTGTTTCCATGAACAGGTGCTGAATTAGAACTTAAAGAACTTGCACCCTTTAACAATGGTTTAGACAAAATACAGTTTGTGCCTGTTGTTTGGATGGGATCTGATGGCATCCAGCTCTCTGTGAGGGTGAGGAAGTCGGTTGGTTTTGATGTTTCAGTGTTTGGAGTGGCCATTAACTGGAGGTGTTGAGAGTCGGACTCTGATCAGATCTGACAGCTCTGGACTCCTGAGGATTAGACGACTCCATGGCAGGCTGAGGGGCTGAGGTCCTAACCTCTGCTGCATTACAGTCTGAGACAGCAATGATGCAGTGAGGCAAAGTTTGGCATCAGGAGGGATGTCATTGAACTAAGTGATAAACTTGTGCGGCTGGAGGTGGATTTTTGTAATATTAAAGATCTAAATGTGTTTATATTCACATTGTTATTGAAATATATTGATGTATGTTCAGTGAGTCAACATCATGCTCTGGGTCTCTTCAACCAGATGTTAACGGAGGGGGCTCATGTCTTGTGTTTCATGCTCATTGTTGTTCCCACTGCTTGCTTCTTACTTCTTGGCTTACTTTAACATTTTAAGTATCAAAGTTATACTTGATATTCCTGGTTCTAACAACTCTTAACCTTTCATTTTCCAGAATGCTGCCTTTTTATACGGCCTCGGGATGGTTTACTTCCATTACAACGCATTTCATTGGTAAGTGCTTGCTCACTATACATTTAAATCTATATTTTGGGACTTTTTGGGCTGTTGAGAACTTTGGGTAAAAGATTCAATGTCTGGAATAAATAACAGCAAGGAAGCTTTGTTGGTTTGGTCTCTAATTGAGCTGTTTTACTCCTCCGTGTCCCTCGCTGCCGCCCCTCCACCTCAGCCATGACCTTGTTGCACTGCCAAGTTTCTGTGTCCCCATTTCTAAGGCCTGGGAATGAATTCATGGGAGAGGGAGGGGCATGGGGGCCATGCTGGGCTCACCAGGATGGATTACGTCACCCTGTGCTCAAGGCCCAAGGAATGCTGAGCTGTCAAAGCAAAGGCACTCTTGACCGAAATATCCAGCTTGCACCTGCAAGATTGAAGCAATGAAACTTGTTTGTTTGTTTCCAGTTATAAAATCCACCCAAAACAATCCACACCTTGAAGGAAAAAGTATTTTGTCAATTTTAACATCCCTTCTCTAAATGTTGCACAAACTGCCTCATTTTCCAGACTTAATGTGCAGCCTTTTGCTGTCAGATGCCGTTTTGCATGAAGCAAGTATTTTTTGCTCATCGGTTGGCTTCAGACAGCCTTACGCTGTGTGTCACAACCGATTTCACTCCCCAAGCATTCGCTGTGGATTCTACCAGTGAGGGAGGGAGGGAGGAGGGACCAGATAAATGAGGAGGAAGAGGCAGGGAGACGGGGAGGAGGGAACAGGGGGGCACTGAGTTCATTGAGTGTGTGTGTGTGTATGTGTGTGTGGGGCACCCAGTTGGCAGTGAGCTCAGAGCTCTGCTGTTGCAAACAGGAGAGGGGCTTCGTGCTGACAGGCCGTTGCCATTGTTGTCATTGCCACACAGTGAGTGGGTTCAATTGGAAACTGGTATTTGTTTCTGCTTTTGATGTGCTGTTGTCTCTGTAGACTCAAGTTATTTTTAAACTGTTAGGGGATTATTGTTATCACAGCTAACATGGCAGCAGCTCTTAAAGTGTTTCTTTGTACCACATGCTCCATTTATAAAGACAGACCATTAGTTACCTGATAAAGTTGCAGACACAGAAATTAGATTCTAACCAACAACTGATGTCTACAGCCTTCGTCTTTAACGTTATTATGGAGTTTATAAATCTACCAGATAAGGACAATGTCAGCAGGCTAGTATTATAGACACTCAAATGCCAGTTACATGATTGGCCGAGGGGTGCAAATAGTAGCCAATGTTATCAAACGGAGGTTGTGTTAACTGATGATTCTGCGTCTTTGACGGAAAAATCTGAGGGTTGCCCATCTTTTTGACGGATTAGAAACCCTGACAGCAATCTAGTTCACTTTTATTGTCACACAGCCATTCATTAATCACATATCGCACCTGGAGTAGAGCCCCTGTCCAGTTGGTGGTGAGCGTGTTTGATTAATTAGGTATTGTGTTGTCCTGTTAAAGAGCTTGCGTTCTCTGACGCGCTGGCTTGTCTTATCCTTTTCAACGTTGGCATCGATTGGCACTGTTATGACCGACACGGGACTTAGGCCGCCTCTGTCGTACATCTGGACCGCATACTCCACGATTTCCTCCCAGTGAAGAGGGTTCTGGCCCAATCGAGAAACCTGTCTTTCAAAGAATTGTGCTGACTGCTCATTACTTCACTGGGTGAAAAGTTTCTAGACTTTAAAACGCTTGCTGGAGAAGCACTGGTTAGTATCTAGTGTAGCAGAATGGGGCTTCAGCCTCCAGAACAAAATCAAAACAGCAACAAGAAGTCGGTTGTCTATGGCACAAAACCTGATGCTGATCTCCTCTGCCGCTCTCTCGCTTGATGATTTAAAAAAAAAAAAAACATGTTCGGTTTTAACTTGAAAACAATTCTGTGGTTTTTCAGTTCAGTTTTTCAGTGTTTTTTTCTGTCTTGCTTGCTGCGAGAGCATTTTTTTTCTTTACAGAGCTACTGACAGCAGTTATTATTATTATTATTATTATTATTATTATTATTATTATTATTATTATTATTATTATTATTATTATTATTATTATTATTTCTCTTTATTATTTCTCTTTCTGTCCAGTAATCAATAAAACTGCATAATTAATGTTACAAGTTGTAATTGAGTTGCTTTTGCAATGACATGCTAAAATATATAGTTAATAACTAATAGGTCTCATTATTATTTTTTTTATTGAAGGCTCATTAGTCATTATGATGGACCGTCATTTTGACAGATAAAACATCTAGCACAGCATCCATTATCAACAAAACCAGTAGTACAATAACTGTAAAATTTGGAGTATAAGTCGCATTTTTATACCAAATGCTGGATACATCGCTTCTGGCTGTAGCAGTACCTGTATCTGCAGTTGTTTTTAAAATACAAGATAAAAGACAGCAAATACGGTACAATAAATAAATATGGAAGGGATCTTGATTGTGTATCATCTCCCTGCACTCTCCCCCACAGGTTTAAATGATAGCCTGCCTAAACCACTGTGAGAGTTGCAAGAAATCCCAGAATCTATCTGTAAACTGATCAACCCACCCCTGTTCTAAAGTAGCACAAGACTTGCTGAAATCAAAATAGCAGAAGGATCTAATTTCGACAAGTTCGAGGGGCAGGCCTTTAGACTGTATAAAATATGGACGTAGTCTCTGTTACGTCACCCGTTTGTTCCTGAGAGGGATGTCCTGACCCCTTGTTTCGGATCAGGCCCAATCTTGGCATTTTCCAATTGATCAGTGATTGGGAATATTAGCCAATCGGCTCATTCACGTTAGCTATCATTGAGCAAAAATTGCTAATGCGTCAGTGTAACAAGTGCTCTGATTTCATCGAACCTTGTTAATGATAAAATGATAAAACTGGTACATTGATGTCAAACAGCAGCCACCCTTAGCTTTACCCTGTACATTAGCTTTACCCAGCCGCCCTGTACATTACAGCAATAACATCTACTTTACAGCATCCATACAAAAAAAGTGTACAGCTTCAGTTTCTTACCCCTTCAGCAAAGTTTATCTGGACAGACTTGTGATCCTAATATCTTCTAAATTGCTATGTGTATGTGAATTTTGGTCTTTCTGCAGCCAGCCTCTAGCGGATTCTTAATGAACAGCAACTTTAAGTACTTCAGCATTTTCTAAACTGAATGTTGCCCAGCCAGTCAGAGAGAAGGGTGTTTGTGGAGCAAAGAGCCTTAAAAAGACAGCAGCTAAAACAAAGCGTTTCAGACAGAAGCTGAAATAGGGGTTTTCTAAAACACAAGGGTGAGAATAATAAGTATTTATTTTTAGCTGTAAATTGCGTAAAGCTACTACTGGGTTATCAGAATAGAAACTAGAAGAAAAGCACAATACCCCCTCTTTAACATGTGGCCTTATAGCTGCAGACTGTAAATGAGTGACAGCTGGTCGTTAAAGAACAGGATGTCCATTCTTCCTGTTAAACTTTTAAGCACATGATAGCATTGTTATAAGCTCCTCATCTTAAAAGCCCTGAAAGGAGACCTTGGGGATCTGGAGCTATGAATTAGTTTAGTTAATTTAGTGATCCATTCAGACAGGCAAGCCTAAACTACCCCAAGCAGTGTTTCATCAAATAAAAATACAATCTGGACAATACATTAAGTTGAAAAAAGTCATCGATCACGTGTTAGGACCAAGTTTCTTTTTTTGCCAAGCCTGCCAAACTTGCCTGCTTCATTTGCATGGCAAGTCTCAACAACAGTTTAAACAAAATTTAAATAATGAAAGCTTCATTATGTACTGGTGTTCATGCAAAGGCCCCATGAAGAGATTTCTTTATTCAAGTAACCCGTCCAGACAGAGATAACATCCTGATACCAGGTGTGAACAGGCTCAGAGATACCTGAAAAATCCCAACTGAAAGTGCTGCTTCAACTGAAGAGCGAAGAACATGCAGTCTCAGAAGGAAACTGCACACTCATGGCTTTCTCCAGGTCTCTCAAATTAAAATGCACTCATGATGTTAGGATTTCATAAGCTTTGTAATACTGAGAAGAGATAGTTTTACTGAAACATGCCCCAATAGAGAGGGAAAAGAAACGGTATCCTAAATTTTCTGTTCATTTTTCAATGAGTTTTATTCTTTCTGCGTTTCTGTTTCTTTCAGGGCAATCAAGGCATTCCAGGAGGTGCTTTACATCGACCCCGGGTTCTCAAGAGCTAAAGAGATTCACCTGAGACTGGGACTCATGTTCAAAGTCAACACAGACTACGAGTCGAGCTTAAAGGTAAAGCTGGCGGATGGACTTGGAGAATTGAACGAGTGGTGATGTGAAATTCTATTATCAGTCAGTAGAATATGAGATAACACTTAACAGTAGAGCGAAGGTATTGTGTGTTAGAAACATGACCAGAAGCCATGTGTACGTCTGTTCATGTTTGTAAGTTACAGTGTTGTATGTGTAAAGGGTTACAGCTTGAAAGGTATTCTGATCAAGACATCACAAACAACAATGATGCCTGTGTTTATCCAAACAATATCAGGTGCTGTGGCTGGTGACTGATAAAACAGTAGAGGTCGCATTTTAAGCTTTTAAAAAGGAAACTCAGGCTGCTGGTTTAGCTCAGAGATTACATTGTGTGCCCAAAGTACAGACTTTAACCCTCATTATCATTTCAGACTGTCAGACTTTGTAGTTGATACTCCAGAGTTCATCAAAATCAGAAGTTAAGCTGCTAAGGGAGTAATAATTAATGCCCAGTCGGTCCATCCAGTGGGTGATAGAAACACAGACTCTGTGGAATCATTTTTCATTCACACCGCTCTGCATTGTACTCCTGATGTGCAGTCAGAGCAGACGTGACCTCCCTCATCCCCAGATTAACAAAGGCTGCTGGATCGTCTGTCCTGTCTGTCGGTACTAAAGCCCGTCTCCTGTCTGCTAACACCTGTGAGCCTTCATGTCCAGACTGTAATGAGGGGCTTTCTGACTGGAGCCTATGGATCTGTTGTTGTCTGGCAGTCCTGGTTCCCTTCAGGGCCAGACTGAGACCTGATCCTGGGCTTTGTCTTACTCCAGACATTATGTCACAGCAGTTCTTAGAATGTATTTCAATGCATAGGCATTCTTCACAGCATTGCTTTGCAATGAAACACAGAGGCTTGCTGCAGGAGGTGCAGGATTCTGATGATTTTCTGTTTCAATGGAGGCGTTTGTCCTTATAATTTGATAATGTGCTTTAAATCTGCACTCTTCTAACAGGCAGTTTAACAGGTGGGGTATTTATCACAGCATCATTATGTCAAGAATTTTCCTAAGTTAAATTTTCTTGACTAAACCATTTTAACGTGGTCTCATCTGGGGAATGATGCCCTTTCATTTCCACCTTGATGTCTTGATTCTCGAGCTGCTGGAGTCTGCAGCTCAGCAGGCTGCACGTGCTGCACGTCCTCTCTGTCTTGGCTGCACCCCTCCCTCTTTAATCTGGCTCTCTGCCAGAATATCACACACACACACATACACACACACTTCACACACATGACTGCCCCAGTTATCTTCAGGAAGGGGCTGCTGAGCATCTGAAGGAGCAGCAGAGATTGAATAAAGGTAGGACAGTGAAAGATGAGAGAGAGGAAACAGGAAATTGTAAGAAAAGACTGCAGATCATGATGATGATGATGATGAGTGTGGGGAGGAAGAGGATGTCGGGATTTAAATGAAGGATGCAGGTTTTATGCAGCCTCTTCTTTATTTCCTCAGAGCAGCTGGAGAAAGAGATGGAAGTAAAGGAGACACGACTGCACAGTTTCCCGATTAGGATACAGACGTTTTGAGATCAATTTCATTATTTAGCCATAATGAGCCGTACTCCCAGACTAACTTAATTTTGGTAATAGCTGCTTTTTTAGCAAATGAGAGAAGCAGAAACTGGGATGTCAAACGGACTGGGTGATAAAAGATCTTCATGAGCATTGTTATCAAATTAACATTTACAAGGACAACATTTTGGTGTTTTATTTGTCCATGCTGGGTAAATATTTCCAGTTGCAAACTGCAAAGCATTCAACCAAGCATTCTGTCTTTCTACCAGAGTTTAAAATGTGTTTTCTGTGTTTTTTGATCACAGAATCTGCAGGTAAAGGTCAAAGTTATGTTTGCAGAATAGATAATTAGCACAGCTGGCTCCAGCAGCCTTCAGTCCTGCTTCATATGCTTCACATCTGCATCTTAATAAATGTGGCTATAAGCTGTCTTTCTTTACCAACCATGTGCAGAGTTTCTCTCTCTGTATAGACACCTACAGTCACTGCCAAAGACAGGAGAAATCTGTGACTGAGCCGCTTTTATTTGTAAGGTGATAAGTTTGCTGCCTCTGTAGAGCTGGGGAGGTGCTCTGTGTGTGTGTGTATGTGTGTGTATGCTGCCTGTCCCAGCTTTGAGGTATTGTGTATCATCTCTCTGCACTCTCCACTGCAGCCGTCTGCTGAATAGTAATCAGTGACACCAGGAGAAGAGAGGGGGAAGGAGGGGGAGAGAGAGAGAGGGAGAGAGAGAGTAAGAATGATAGCGTAGAGACAGAGAGAGAGAGGGAGAGAGGAAGGCGAGACATGTTGAGAGGGAGGTGGAATACTGAGCTGACAATCGTGCTGCATTATCTGCCTGGTTGGAGGAGCAAGTGTGAAAGAGAAGGAAGAGAAGGAGACGGAGGGAGAGACCTTCAGGAGGATGCAGAGGGCTTCTAAGAGGAGTGTCAGCCGTCTAGGTAACACATAAATTCTCTTAACATTGCGCTCCTGATGAGTGTGTCTGATAGCTCTGCTTTAAAGGACTTTATTCTGAGCTTTGTGTGTGTGTGTGTGTGGGCGCACGTGTGAGTGTGTGACGCTCCGGCGGCCCCTGGGTGAACCACACAGAGACACATCCAGCTGGTCGCTTCTTGATTTTATCTGTCTGACATTGACCGGCTGCTGCAAGGCTGCTCGTCTGCTTGAAGTGTTTGTGGTTGCATCTTTTTTTTTTTTTTTTTCCTTCATCCCAAAGCTCCAGATGGTTGAAACTGATATTTTCCTCTTCTTCTTTTTCCTCTAAGAAATCTTCTGCCAGAGGAGCAGCAGCAGTACAGCCTGTTCTGTGTGTGTGTGAGCGCGCGCGTGCTTTTCATGTGCAGTTCCTGGTTCCAGCAGGATTTCAAATGCAGTTTTTTTCTGACCCAGATAAGAGACACTGCCGGCTCCTTTTTCTTTTAAATGCATGCAGCTGTGTGTGTCTGACTGCACGGTGGCGTGGTGCAGTACTACCTGTCACCTTGAAGCCTCCTGTAGCTGCCTGAGTGCTGCATGTGCACATTTACAAGATCTTTGCTGAATTATAATATCTTCACATATCTGACTGACTTCATGGGGCTTCTGTACAGTTTGAATTCGTTCTAAATGTGATTTACCATGTTAGCATTTGAGGGGTTGTAACAGAGGAGTATGGAAGTCCAAAGGGAACTTGATGCACTAATAGGCGAATCATTTCATTGACCCTCTTGGAGATACTGGCTTGTTGCGTGCCACGCCTTGGCAAACCTCTGCAGACATCTTCTTACACATTAACACCGTCTTGAGATCAGATGGTGGTTTAGGATGCATTTATAACCTCTGATGTCTTATTTAGAGGGGTTAGTGTTGTGGTTGTGGAGAAGAGAGGACACGCAGAGATCCGGATGTGTGGTTCATACCCTCTGGTTATCAATGGCCTCTCATCTTCCAGTCAGCAGGGTTCATTCATTGTTTGTTGAGGGTCTTTGGAGCTTAAGTGCAGCAGACTGGATGGAGGAGAATAAGATGTTTTCCAGGGTTTCCTTCACCTTTATAACTCTGGCTAAAATCGATCTCCATCACTCATTGCCAGGGCAGATGCTTCATCACCTTTGAATATGAACTACCTGAGTTAAAAGTCTATGCAAGTCGAGACTGCACAAAAGTTATTCAGGTGTATCGTGAATGAGAAATTTTTTCATGAGATTAATACAAAACACTTGTGAATAAGAAAAATCAGACAAAATCATTCTGCACGCTCCTGAAGTTACCCAAAGTTTTGGAATATTCTTTTTCATTTCGTTTGTTTTTTTTAACTCATTTTTTGGGGGGCGGGGTTATGTCTTTATTTTTGAGAGGACAGGACAGTGGATAGAGTAGAAAACAGGCTGAGTGGGGAGTGATGTTACAAAGTTGCCACAAGTCAGACCTGAACCTGGGCTACCCGCTTATGGGCTTTTTCCCATATGCAGCGGACCTTAACCACTAGGCCATCCGCGCTCCAGGGTATTCTTATTTTTATGAATTGAAAGATGGAACCGTTGGTTTGAGAAATGCTTCTGGCAAAACGGATTTTTGTTTTAGGCCCGTTCAAACTAAATCATGCAATAAAAAGATCCAGCTTGAGTTTTATGTTCTAGGATCATAAATGGTGAAGATAAACGCGTACACAGACTTTGTTCCTGTCATGGTTTATTAAAATTCTCATTTATTGGTTTCATTTCTTCTTTTCTCTGCAGCATTTTCAGCTGGCTTTGATCGACTCCAACCTCTGCACTTTGTCCAAAGCTGAAAGTAAGTATTCTTCTCCCTGTTAGAATAACCAGAGCCCCTTGGCGGCTGCTGTGTAATGTAATATTAGATTAGATGGAGCAGCTGTCAGTGACAGATAGCACATATTAAAAGGCCAGAGGAATATTTCTACAGAGCAGCTCTTCCCCTCTGCCGCCGTCTCTCTGCTGACTCTGAATAAGACCACTGTTGCCTTGGAGACTGCTCACGGAGGGAGAGCTCACACATGCACACTGTGATTTCAGATTACATGTGCATGTGCGTTTACACCAGTCCTCCCCCTACTCACCCATCTGTGCTGCATACTGTGTATGACCTGTAACAAACACAGTACGAGTAAGGATTCGATTTCTTCTGCTGTAATTATTTTCTCTGCTTATTTTCACAGTTCAGTTCCACATCGCTCACTTGTATGAGATCCAGGTGAGCAACAAATCACAGTTTCAGGCTTCAAGCAGTTTAAACCTTTCACGTCTGAGTTTTTATTCTTTGAATGCTCTGAATCTGAGACTTAGACTTGCTGAAAGCTGTAACACACATGAGAGCATCAACCTGCAGCAGACTTTCTCTTGATGTCTGACATAAAGCTCTTTGCACAGGTTTTGCACCAAAGTTTATGTTGCTCCGAGTCATATTTCTCAACTAAACTCTGATATTAATCTGAGTGAGGTGTTAGGAAGAGATTAAGGGAGTGGAACTGATTTCTGTGATACTCCATTGTGTCATTTTCTGACGTCTGTCTCCAGGACAGTCATTAGTCTGAGCAGGAAGGAACCACTAAGAGCTTCTCTCATTTATATGCCCCGGGTGTCAGTGTTTACCCGGAGGTGTCTTTATTGTGTGCAGACAGGAAGAGTCGAGGAGCAGAGTGTGCGTGTGTGTGTGTGTGTGGAGCTATAGGGGGCAGGCTGGGATGCAACTGAGCCGATAAGAGAATATTTTAGCTCCAGAAACGGTTCAGACTCAAGGTCAAGAAGGTCGCCGAGTTAAAACAAACAGCAAACTGAGAAGCTCAGGTTTCCCCAGAACACATAGACTTCAGTGCAGTGGACACACATGCACGCAGACACGTACTAAAAGCTACCAGACGGGTTGAGTCTGGCCTGTCCTTCTCCACGCTGACCCTCCCCCTTGTGTGTGTGTGTGTCTGTGTGTGTACCACTGGCTGGCCATTATGAGTGTGAGGAGGTCTTTAGACTCTTTGTGTCTGTCCAGTTGTAACCATAAAACACAGTGACCCTCCTGTCTGGTTTTAACAACCCCTCTGTCTCCCTCTGGCTCTCCTTCGTTCTGTCTGCAGAAGAAATACAGAGCGGCGAAAGAAGCGTATGAAAGTCTGCTGCAGACTGAGAATCTTCCTGCACAGGTGAAGGCCACCACACTGCAACAACTGGGTGAGTGTCCCTCTTTTAAACAGACTGATGGCTGAAGGTCTACTTCGAGTTTGACTGTTCGCCATGTTCCACTTTTAGCCGGGACCATGCATCGTACAGTGGGGTCACGTACTGCTGTGTGCTCTGTGGATTTCAATGAGTGAAAGTTATTTCAAGTTTTCTGTTTGATTCTTCTTGATTTTCAAGTTTCTGTTGAGCATGTCATTTTTCCTCTCTCTCCCTTCCCCCGCCCTCAGTGTGGACATATACGTGTTCTTAAATGCAAAACTTTGTTGTGTGAATTAGTGTTTGCTCAGTTTTAGCACATTATAGTGAAGTTAGGAGCTTGAGTTTAGCGATGCAGGTCTGAATGAGTGTGGGAGATTTAAAAAAAGGCATGAAAACATTGGTGTCATATTACCTCTGATGGCACACTTCTTTCTGACAGAGCTGCTTCAACATCTCAGTGTCTTATCCTGCAGAAAATGAGCTTTAAGACTCACTGTAAATTGAACTTAAAGGAGACATTTGCAGCAAGTTTGAGTTACAAAAACTAAAGTTTGCAAGCGCTTTACTTCTTAAAGGTTTCCAGCTTTATGTTTGTGTGAATTAGAAACCGAGGTGTTCATTGTTTTGTGAAGCGTTTCCGTGTAGTCACAGAGGCTTCCACCGCTTCCATTATGTAGGCAGCAGCAACTCCCCCACCTGCTCCACCAGTCGTAAAAACCTTCCCCAGTCCGGCCTACTAAGGTTGCTGTTGTGACCTGCAGAGCTTCACACAGGTGTATTAGAGGAACCAGGGAGTGTGGGAATTGCCTGGTGCAGAGCACAAAGCTCTTATGAGACCTTTTGAACTGTGTATGTGTGCCAAGTAACACACACACACCACCTTCATCTCCGTCTTTCTGCAGCTTCAGAACCCATTTGTTTATGAGTCAATTTGCACATCAGTGTGTTTTGTTTTGCACTCAGGTTCTCTGATTTACCTGTCTGTGCTGTGCCACATAAAAACTTCTCCTCAGTGTCTCCGTTGGTGGTGTTCTTATGTTTCCTCCTTGATTTTTTTTGTGCTCCCACAGGCTGGATGCATCACACGGTGGAGCAGCTCGGGGATAAAGGCACCAAGGACAGCTATGCCATCCAGTGTCTGCAGAAGTCTCTAGAAGCAGACCCCAACTCCGGTCAGTCCTGGTACTTCCTCGGCAGGTAAGACAAACAGGAGTGTGTGTGAGTGTTCTACATGACTGACCTCTGACTTCAGAGAGCCTGAGATGTGCTGAGGGATTGGATTGTTTGTTTTAAGCATCTGGATTAGAAAGATGTGCTTTTTTTACTGGTTGTAATAAACACCCAGGATCTAATGGGAGCAGGTGCTTGAATTCTTGCCGTTGAAGTTGTTTCTGCCTGAGAGCAGATGAGACGTCTGAATGCACAGGCATCGAAGCAGAAAACATACAACCCTCCCTCAGCGTCCATGCTGTCCCTCAAGGTGTTAGCTTGGCTCACCCGCTCTTATATTTAACCAGTTAAAGATTGACTTTAGAACACTATGAGATCATTTGTCTCTTTGTCTCCCACCTTCTCTCCTCCAGGTGCTACTCCAGTATTGGGAAGGTGCAGGATGCCTTCATTTCTTACCGTCAGTCCATCGACAAGTCGGAGGCCAGTGCTGACACCTGGTGCTCCATAGGGTAAGAACAGAACAAGTGCTTTCTTACGTTGAGAGAGGCAGAAACATTCAAATTCAGGAAGAAACTGGATGAAATGGTTCATCTGTAAGTCCAAAAACACCTGAAGCTACGTGAACTGGATGTGAAAGAGGACACAAGGAGAGGGACTGTTAGAGAGCTGCAGGAGATCGAGAATGAATCTACAGATAATTAAATCTGTGGAAGATGGGAGGGTGGAGATGTCCTCAGGGAGTCAGTGGGATGGCTAAGATAAGATGTGAAACTAAATCCTGGAACGTGTTAAGAGAGTGACCCCGTCTCTATCTCCAGGGTTCTCTACCAGCAGCAGAACCAGCCTATGGACGCCCTGCAGGCCTATATCTGTGCTGTTCAGCTAGACCACAGCCACGCTGCCGCCTGGATGGACCTGGGAACCCTATACGAGTCATGCGGGCAACCGCACGACGCCATCAAGTGCTACATCAACGCTACACGCAGTAAGGCCTGCCTCAACACGGCCGCACTCACACAACGCATCAAACTGCTGCAGGTAGGTCTGCTTTTACCTCACGATCCGTTGGCTTGTTTGATATCGTGGAGTATTTTGGTGTTTGTGTATTTAAGTGCTGTGTTTGATGCCAAAGCAGTCAGCTTTTTGAAATGTGCTTCCTCTCATTTTAAGTTGTGAGCACTGAGATATGAATAATAATTCATATTAATGTGTTTGAATGCATTTTCTTCACTTGTAATTTTAAAGCATTTCTTCATGACATTAAACATTTCCTTTAATATTCTGTAAACCTTAAAAAAAACACCACCTTCATGGAGTCTCTGTGGTACCTCTCTAAAGTTTGTGTTTCACACGATTTCTCCTAGGCTCAGTTGTGTAACCTACAGCCAGGTAGTCTGCAGAGTAAGAGTAAAATGCTTCCTAGTATTGAGGAGGCGTGGAGCCTTCCCATTCCTGCTGAGCTCACGTCCAGGCAGGGGGCCCTGAACACAGCACAGACACAGCAGGTGAGATCCAGCTCATACTACAGAGTTCTGACTCTGAGAAACCACTTAAACCATCAAACTTATCAGGACTGTTTACGCTGAAGCCTTTCTATGATGCTCTCAAGTTTTGTTCCATTGTCAGATAACACTAGTTTGGTTCGCATCCAAGTGTAGTTGACCTTCAAAGGTCCTCTGTGTGGTTAAAAAATGTCAGAAATTCGAGCTGTGGTTGGTTAATATGTGCCAGCTCTTTTATAGTTTATTAAATCTTAAAACAGCCTTAAAATTAGGACAGAGCTTTGAACTTCGATCTGAATGAAGACCCATCACCATCAACACATCAGTTTTACTTGGCATTCTTAATTTTGATTTCTTTTTGAGGTTAAGGTTTGACTGAATATAGCTGAGACTTTGCAGCGACTTGAATGTGTTGTCTGCATGTCCAAAAAGCCCTTCATTAATGCAACACTAGTTTGCATTATTCCACATCTGAATCACAGCATGAGTACTCTGATTATAACCTTAATCCACATCTGCTACTTCGATTAAGGTGAAAATGCCAACTATAGTAAATCAGAGTATTATCCAACATTTTATGATAACAGATTCTTGTGCATGTCGATGTAGCATCAAGTGTTTCCTTCAGTTCTGGAGAAAAACTTTTGATCTGTGTTTTACTTTAAGAAGAATAAATTTGTCATCATTGTCAGTCCAGCATTTCCTCAATTGCTGTGTCTCTGTCCTTTCAGGCCTGTAAGGGGGAGGCAGGCCAGACCACCAGTAACCACACAGACCCACAGGCCAGTCCTGCAAAGAAGAAACGCACTGCCAGCCCAGCGAAGGTATGCCTAAGAACAGGAACTGTGCTGAATGATTGAAAGGACGAGACTGATAGAAATCATGGTTCTGTCTCCCTCACAGGGTGCTGCAGACTCGTGGGTAAACAGCCCAAATCAACAGCAGATCCCCAGCTGGTATTTAACACCACAGAAGCTTCAGGTAGGAAACAGCTTTTTTTAACGACTGGCTGTCTTGTCAGTTATTATTGAAGTGCTGTGGGTGATAAATGTCATTATTAATGCATTAGACTGAATCTAACTGCTGCTTTGCTTTGGTTAGATTGAGGATTTAATGGCTTTATGCTTTTTTTCCAAACATTCATTATTTCATGAGCCTCTAAATGTCAGCTATTGGTTGATTCATGTCCTGAGGCAGTTTGGGATCCATCTAATCCAGAGCATGAAGTTATAATGTCACATATGAATGTACACATGTATCCTCTGAAGCTACATTGTAGCTAAAGGAGATGCCAGATAATTTCAAGGTCTTCTGTTTGAACTTTGGCCCAATTTGATAAAAAAAAAAGTAGCTAACATAAGGCTCTCTGTGTGAGCAGAGGTTTAGGCTATCTTTTTGCGTTTCATGCTTTGGGGTATTTTATGCTCTTATTTGGTCCAAGAAAAATGAGGGAATGCTGAATAAATCCCCAGCTGGAAGTTGTGGTTCATGGTTAGCATTTCCCCCCTGTGGATTAAGACTATTCGTGAATTCTTTTGAGTCTGTCTGAAATATTCAGATAATTTAGTTTTTGTGCAGAACTGTCTGAAGCTGTATTCCAGTTGTAAAGCAAGGTGCATCATGTATTTAATCTGTGAGCTGCTTGATAAATGAAACTCTGTTCAACATGCAGCACCTGGATCACTTGAGGAGCAACCGAGCAAACCTTAAGCCCTCCCAGGTGCAGGTGCTGGAGCAGCTGGAGAACCAGTTCTCTCTCATGCAGCAGCATCAGCAGCAGGTACATAAGCACCTGTGAATTATCACAAACTGACTTTATGCAGACTGTAACACATCCAGTTAGTCATACGCTGTTTTGTTTTCAGTGCGTTTCTGTTTGGTTTTAATCTCTTTGCCGCTCTCTTCTTGTCAGATGAGGCAGCAGACAGCAGCAGGAGGTCAGCCGCGGCCCAGCCTTCCCAACGGTCCTTTGGCTGAGCCCTCTCTCAACCCAGCAAGCCTCAGCCGCACCTCCCCCCTCAACCACACAGCCATCCGGCCCCCGTGTGTCACCCAGCCCACAGCCAACGGATCCTGTTCTTCGAGTCCCTCAGCGGGGTTGCCGGGACACCTGGACAAGAATCACACCCTGGGACTGGGAGGTGGCGGCGCGAGCAACGGAAACGTGCCTTACCCGCAGCAGAACTCTCTACCTCACAACTGCACAGCCGCCAGTCACCCCAGCACCAGCAGCACTACCAGCAGTCCCAGTCACACAGACGAGACCTGGAGGAGCCAACAACGCAACACTAACACTCAGGTATCACACTGATCACCGGAAGAAGACAAAAACACAGGATGATTACATTTTTAAAGAAAAGTTCTTATCTTCTGTATTTCTGAATGTGTCACCTCTCTGTTCTGTCTCCAGGGGCTTCATAAAGGTCCAGGTTCACATTCGGCAGGTCCCAATGGAGAACCTCCTTTCTCTTCCTCCTCCTCCCCTCACACCTCGTTCTCTTCCTCTGGCATTCTGAATCAGGTCGGACATTCCTCTGGGCCCTGCACTGCCTCCTCCTCAGCCTCCTCTTTATCCCCCACCTCCCCCCAGTCCACACCCAACCACCTGTCCTCACCCCCCCACTCCGCTACTACCTCAGGGGTCCACACCAAAGACGCCACGCCTTCAGGGGGCAACAGCAGCAGCAACGGTGGAGCTGCTGCTTTGCCATCAGGTCCGGAGGCCACTGTCAGGCATTCAGCAGGGACACCTTTAAGTCCCAGCTCCGCCCCCGCGCAGGGATTGACTAATCACGTCCAGCCGCGGGTGACGGACAGCTCTGCTGGCCTGTCTCAGCCCAGCTCTCCTGCCCCCGGCGGGCTCACTTCAGACAATCCTCAGCTCTCAGCCTTGCTAAAGGGAAAAGCCAATGCGACCAGTAATGATGACAATAATAACCACAGTAACCACGGAGATTCTTCCTCAGAGAAGGTCAACAATGTCCACCCGGGTCTCCATGGTGCCGCCAAGCCGACGTCGGAGCCGACAGGGGCCATCAATACGCCGTCTCCGTGCTCTGCAGACCCTCACACCACTAACAGCCTCTCCTGCCTTAACAGCCCGTCCAGCACCAACAGTCAGGGGCCCACCGTTAACGGGAAGGGCCCCGAGGACTCCCAGAGCCCGATGAAGGTGGAGCCTTCAGGAGGAGCTCAGAGACGCAGCGTCCCTGCTGGTCTGTCGCCCTGGTCCTCAGTGTCCATCTACCCCAGCTCCAGTGAGGTGCTTAAAGCCTGCAGGTAAGACACAGATACTTAAAACCAAGATACTGCAACAAGTCAGCGTCCTGCAAACTCGTTTGTTGATTGTTCTGGTTTGTGGCTGTGAGGTCAACCAGGAGAAAGAAGGTCTGGTTCCTATTTTCAGAAACAGAGTTATAGTGGAAAAACTTTGAGC
Organism: Labroides dimidiatus; assembly: GCA_030710495.1. Classification (NCBI taxonomy): domain Eukaryota; kingdom Metazoa; phylum Chordata; class Actinopteri; order Labriformes; family Labridae; genus Labroides; species Labroides dimidiatus. The sequence continues at coordinate 14,799,398 of CM061160.1, forward strand.
CTGCAGCAAAAGAGTGTCTGTTGTTGTGGTTTTTCTGCAGAGCTGATTTTGAAATCATGTATAGAAATAAGAAATGTGTTTGTTCATTGATCAGTGTGCTGGTTGCTTTCACCATCCCCATATTTGGGTGTAAAAACTGACTCTTTGTGTCTTTGACATCTTCTTTGTGTTGGATTGTCTCAGAGTTTTGGGTGCAACACTCTGTATCTGAAGATTGGGGTTCTGTCTGGCCTCATGAAGGAAATTTTTAAAGTCTTGTTAGTCAGACCCTTCTAAGATCTTAGTCAGCAAAACAGTCCGCTGATCGTTTGTTTGCGTGACTTATTTTAATGGCTTTAATGAAGTTAAATTATGTCTTCGAGGTTTGAACTGCTGGTTGAAACAGGAAGTGAAGTTAGAGATGTTGCTCTGGGATATGTGTGACAAGCATTTCTTTTATTTTTGTTATTTGAATCAACAATTAATCAAGAAATAGGTGGATAATGATGGCGGTATTTGTTAAAACATAAGATTTTGTGATCCTTTTCATGGATGAATCTTGACCTGTGCGTGCACATGATGCTTTGCTACTCGTCTTTGTGTCAGATTTCATTTCTGTTCACTGCCGGCTTAATAAAACCAGGCTTGTAAATCTTGTAGGGTTTTTCAGTTCAGTTTGGATCAAAAGACTGACTTCTCTCTAAAAGGATTTTCTCCAACCTTTTAAGTTCCTCACCCTGTGAACTAATGTGATCCAAATAGTTTTAGGACTAGCTGTATTAGCTTCATGAACTCTCTCTGATCTCTCTGCAGGAACCTGGGGAAGAACGGCCTGTCGACCAGCAGCATCATCCTGGACAAGTGTCCCCCTCCTCGCCCCCCTCGTCCTCCCTCTCCTCCACTGCCAAAGGAAAAACTCAACCCTCCCACACCCAGTATTTACGTACGTGCAGACACAAACACACCATAAAAGGAGTATTTGAGATGTGTTTGTGGCTGCAGCTCTCACAGTTTCCTCCTCTCTCTCTCTGACCTGCAGCTAGAAAACAAAAGGGACGCCTTCTACCCTCCTCTGCATCAGTTCTGCACCAACCCTTCCAACCCGGTCACTGTCATCAGAGGACTGGCTGGAGCTCTCAAACTGGGTATGTTGGTGAAAGCAGAGAGTGTGTGTTTGTAGCATTCAGCTGTGAGAGCAGCTGTGAATGTGTATAGCTGGATGTTTCCGTCTGCTCAAGCCTCACATGGCTCTGTGGGTGTGTCTCTGTGATCATGAGAAGCAGAGTGTGAGAGTTTGCGTGTGGATGACTTTGACACGTGTGACAACAGCACCACCTGCAAGCGAGAAGTGTTACTGCACGTGTTTGCTGGAGAGGAAATCTACAAGGTTTATGCCAACAAGTTTCAAATAACTGCACCTCAAACGCAATCACTCATTGACTCTTTATGTAAGATTTAAACCTGACAGACTTATTTTATTCAGTTGTGGAGGAATTTTATTATGAAAGCTTAAAATGAGGAAAATTAAAGCATCCAGTCATGCTGTCTGTCAAATCAAGGTATCTCATTGTGATATTCCTTAAATAACCAACTTTGTAAGTATTAAAAACTCAGTCTCTTTCCTCTGTCCTCTTCTTTGTGAAGACCTGGGCCTGTTTTCCACTAAGACGCTTGTGGAGGCCAACCCAGACCACCTGGTGGAGGTGCGGACTCAGCTGGCTCAGCCCACAGACGAGAACTGGGACCCGAGTGGCAGTAGGAAGATGTGGCGCTGTGAGAGCAGTCGCTCACACACCACCATCATCAAATACGCTCAGTACCAGGCCTCGTCCTTCCAGGAGTCTCTGAGGGTCAGTGGGAACACACACACACACACACACTCTTAGGACACTGTATCTGTCACTAAACCATAATTCTCTGAATGATCCCGTATCTGTGACATAATCTGTTTTCTGTTTTCTTTTGATTGAATTCTGGACATAAAGTTTCATTTTTCCAGATTTCCTTTTGTCCTCTAAGTCATATTTGAGTCTTTCAGTTATGAGTGTCTGCAGACATCCTGTCCTGATAAGAAATTTTAAGCGTGCACCCTGCAGCTTTAGAGAAAACTCAATCCATTTAAAATAATAGATGTTGATTGTTCCCTGCACAGCATGAAGACAGATTTTCTCTGCCGAAGATGTCCCTCTGTTTTTATTCGATTTATTTCTTCTTCAAACCCTGCTCTGTTTCTTTGAGGAAGGACTTCTTACAGACTTTTTTTAAAAAGTTTAAATTTGTTGTTTCCTGTTGTTTTAGGAGGAGAACGAGAAGAAGAAAGAGATAGAAGCTGAAGGGGGTTCATCAGACAGGTGAGTTCTCGTCTTTTCTCTGAGATCAGCTCACAGGTTTGCCCTCACGTTTCTCCGACTGACTCCATCTTCCTGTGTTTTTCTCAGTATGATGCGACGCAGGAAAGGCTCTTTTAAACACATTAAGTTTGGCACCAACATTGACCTCTCTGATGAAAAGAAGTGAGTGATATGATGAGCGAATCACTGATTGTTTTCTTAATACGTAGATTCTGTTCTCCCTGAGTCTCTTGATGACCTCTGTCTCCTCTCTCTCAGGTGGAAACAACAGCTCCAGGAGTTGTCCAAACTTCCGGCTTTTTCTCGGGTGGTGTCAGCCGGTAACCTGCTGAGCCACGTGGGTCACACCATCCTGGGTATGAACACGGTGCAGCTCTACATGAAGGTGCCGGGGAGCAGGACTCCAGGTTTGTAACAGACAAGCTATTATCCTCTCCATTCTTTGTCTCTCTTCGTTTCTAACTCTTTTTATCCTGAAGGTCACCAAGAGAATAACAACTTCTGCTCGGTCAACATCAACATCGGTCCTGGAGACTGTGAGTGGTTTGCTGTGCCTGAAACGTACTGGGGCGTCATCAACGACTTCTGTGAAAAGTAAGACTCAGGAAATCATCATTTCTGCACAGCAGTTTCAAACACTGTTAGTGCATTGAATTGATAATAAATGGTGTTTTCTGTTTCAGGAATAACATCAACTTCCTGATGGGCTCCTGGTGGCCAAACCTGGAGGATTTGTACGAGACCAATGTGCCTGTCTACCGCTTCATCCAGCGCCCAGGAGACCTGGTGTGGCTCAACACGGGAACCATCCACTGGGTTCAGGCTATCGGCTGGTGCAACAACATCGCATGGAATGTGGGCCCTCTCACAGGTGAGGAAAAGGACAAAAACTCTGAGTTCTGCGATGAGGAGCCTGATCCTCAGCCGATGTAGAGATATAAATAAAGTGTGCATCATTTCTTTTATCCTCAGCGTATCAGTACAAGCTGGCAGTGGAGCGTTATGAGTGGAACAAGCTGCAGAGCGTCAAATCCATCGTTCCCATGATCCACCTCTCCTGGAACATGGCCAGAAACATCAAAGTGTCCGACCACAAGCTCTTTGAGATGATCAAGTGAGGACTCGCTGCTTCTTTTTGGCTGCTTGGTGTGTTTTTCCTGTTTGAACTCCCCTCACCTGTGTGTATTTGTGTGTTAGGTATTGTTTGTTACGGACTCTGAAGCAGTGTCAAATGCAAAGAGAGCTCCTCCTGAACGCTGGAAAGGAGCTGGTGTGGCACGGAAGGACGCAGAACGAACCGGCACATTACTGCAGCATCTGTGAAGTAAGAACACAAAATAAAACTTTCCGTCTCTAGTTTTATTTTCTCCTTGATCGTTTGTAGAAGTTTGTGCTGAGTGAGATAAATTCTGACACTGTGGCACCTGTCTGTCTTTTCACTGCGCAGGTGGAAGTGTTCAACCTGCTGTTTGTCACCAGCGAAAGCAATAGCAGAAAAACCTACGTGGTGCACTGTCAGGACTGTGCACGCAGGGCGAGCTCCAACCTGGACAACTTTGTGGTGCTAGAGCAGTACAGGATCGAGGACCTGATGCAGGTTTACGACCAGTTCTTACTTGTGAGTATTTAATTTTCAAAGCAAACATTAACTAAACTGTTTACCATGCATATGTACTATTTACATTCCGTCATGCTGTTTTCTGTATTTTAGGATTTGATTTTCATTTTTTATTGTATATTTACTCTTTCCTACATTCTTACACACACTATCTTTCCTGCAGTATATATTATGTATTGTGCTCTTTACATGATCTCATATTCAATTTATACCATCTATTGTGCAATATGTGTAACTAGCAATGTAAGTAGAAGTTAAAAACCTGTAATAAGCTTACATCATTTACATTATCTGCTGTGCAGTGTACATTAATTGGGCGTTCTGTGTCTCCCCCTCACAGGCGAGCCCCCTGCCCTCCTCCTCCTGATGCTCTCACTGTTAAACTGAGGACTTTGAACCACAATCTGAACTCTCTGGAATCTTGTCCTTCTTTTCTGATATTCAGGAAGTGAGCCGGCGGTCTTCAAATGGCGCTCTGTAGCTCTCCTATAAGGCAGCTGGGTGAAAGCTGTGTGTCTATGCAACCTGCCTGGAGCGGTGCCCCCCCAACCCCACCCCACCCCTCTCCTCCAAAATGAACTCTGCAGGGAGGGGGAGGCAGCTCCTCCTCCTCCCTCTTCATCATGACCAGACTGTTCTCCTGCTGGCCCAGAAAAACACACGATCCCACAGAAAAATGATGAATTAAAGTTTTGTACATATTCTGTTTTCACACAAAGACTACTGACTTTTCTTTTCCTTTTTTTTTTCTTATTTTTTGTTTTTGTTTTGTTTTGAGACGACACGAGAGCTTTGCCCCCCTCCCTCGATCAGAAGTGTTTAGCATAGCTGTTCTTTTTGTATGTGAGATAGACGCCTCCTCCTTTTCCTCTACTTCTTCCTCCTCCTCCTCAGTCAGGAAAAGCAGACGATTTGTTTAAAGTTGAGTGACACTTTCTCCCTCTCTTCTCTGAAATCCTTTCTTTTGCTGGAGCTTTGATGAGTTTTGGAACAGGAGGAGATATTTGTAGACAAACAGCCACGTCACAGAGAAAAAGGGTTGCACACAGACAAAAGAGTGAACTTTAATTTGTCTTTCTTTTTTATTTGATGTAAATTTACACTATTTATAAATGCATATTTATTGCTTGAGAATATTTGTTGATGGAATGCTGTAATTTTTCCAGAGTACCTGCCATTAAATTTGAAGGAGCCTTGTGATTTTAAGCAACGGCCCCGCTTACGTTTTCTATATAAATAAACTGCTTAGTAAGCATTGTACAGAGACCTTACCGGACATAGGTTTATTGTTTGAAGGATGTTTTATGAGTCAATAAACAAGAACTGTCTTTATTTACATCTGCAGCTCCCTTCAACTTTTTGAAACTCCATTTCTCAGCTACTCTGCAAGTTTTTGAAGGAGAGCTGAAGATTTCAACCTGGATTCATCTGGATTTTTCCTGCAAGTCTGAGGTGTGAACACTGCAGGTAAAATGGAAGTTCAGCGCAAGTGTTTGGCTGATGACATTCATATCATGCCACGAGTGTACGACAGGTGGGAAATTTTGCACCCTGGGACAGCTTCATACTCCTTTCCTCGCCTGTGGTCCTTTCAACTCTTTAGCCTCTGCTGCAAATTTGTCCAAGTGGACACATTGGCCGTATAAAGGCCAATAAAAGTCATGTCAGAATGTGGTTATAAACATTACTCGGTGACTTCTACAGCAGCCTTTGTTTCACCTCTGCTCTCATCCAAGAGGGAAAATCTCCCACTTTAAAGGATACATCAGGCCACAAACCTGGAAAATATTAGAGGCATTGTTCCTAGAATTTTCTAGAAATTGTCAAGAGTGCAAGAAAGAGAGGAGAGATAGGATTCCTGAAACTCTGAAATCACTGCACTATTTTACATTTATTCACAAATTAAAGCAGGAATGTACATGTAGATATGTAACTTCCTGCAAACTTCCATCTGTACATCCATGTTCTGTTTATCCGAGTCGCAGTTGCAGCAGGTTGCCCCAGACGTCCCTCTTCCTCCTCCTGGGGGACTCTAATGCTAGATGGGATCCATAATCCCTCCAGTGAGCTCTGGGTCCACCCTGTGGTCTCCTCCCGGGAGGATCCTAATCAGACTAACTGTTTACCCAAACCAGCTGGAGTGGGTGAACAAATTATATTTATCTCAATAACCCACTGAGTGGTGAATCCACACAGTCCTGACCTAATGAGACCTGGACTCCAGTAGGCGTACCATGAGATGGAGACTCCATGAACCAGACAGCAGCTCCTCCAAAAGATGCTTGATTGGACTGAGATCTGGAGAATTTGGAGACCTAGTCGGGTTTCTCCAGACCACTTTCCTCCATTGCCTGCAGACACCTCTGCGCAAGTCTTTACATCAACTAGTTCACCCTGGTCTTAAACGGCAAGATGCGCGCCTGGACTGAAGTTATTGTAAAATCTACAGGAAGCTGAGCTGCTGCCACTAATCGAAGAACGTAGTAATGAATAAGAACACAAAATCACTTCTGTGTGAAGTTACAGCTACACTGAGCTCTCCTGGATCTTTGATCTTTGATCTGCATGTGATCTTCAAAGAGTAATCGATAAAACTACAGGATTGACTCAAAAGAGGCTTAATCTCAGCATTTCTTTATTTGTTAATGAGTGTTTCACAGCCTCACAGTGTGTTTAGGAGTTAATATTGGAGGTAGTGTGTGAACATTTAGAGGCACACCTTTCCATCTCTGCCTTCTTTCTGGTTTAAACGGAGCTTTCTGTGCAGCCTGTTTTTCTGCACATTGATCCTGAATTTGCAGCGATTCAAGTCCCTCCACCAGGCCTCAGTCAGCTCCCCGCTCCATAACAAAGACACGATGCCTCATTAAATGTGTACACAGGGCGTCCAGTTTACCCACTCCTGCAGGGAGCAGGTTTTATCTGAATGAAGTTGGCCAGTAGAGAATCATGGGTAGAAAATAATGAATCAGAACAAAGCAGCAGAGGAATCAAAAGGTCTTCTGATGTTTTCTGAAGGTTTGCATGTGTGTGTGTGTGTGATCCTCTTCTGTGGGCTCTCTGTGCTGTGAGGTAATTAAGCAGTTTGGGATCCTAAAAAAAGACCTGCTGGTGTCTGATTTACGGGACATAAAAAGAGGAAGCTGGACGAGCGTCGGTTTGTAAAAGAGGAACAGAGAGTTTTTCTTTCTCCACAGACGGATGGATGAAAACGATTCCACAACTAAAATGAGTTTTGTTTTTTTTACTGATGTCATCTGATCTGGGTTTTTATTTGGAGATTTACAGACAGAATGTGACAGACCTTTCCTCGTGTTTTATTTTAGTCTTCAGATTATTTCTGAATAACCAGGGAACAAAAATCACTGCATGAATGAATGCATGTTTGGCCCAGTCTGAAATATCTGATCCTTGTTTTGATTTTTCATCACGTTTTCTTAGGATAGAGATAAAAGTCGTCCCTGTCCTTGTCCTTCAGTTGGAAAACAGACTCAGGAGAGCCGTTTTTGTTTTTCCTCCAAACTGTTCAAACCTGTTGTCATCTTGTTCCCGGTTCACAGTGATGTATTTTATTATAATATTTATCTCTGCGTGTGTGGAGAGTCCATTAAAGCAGTTAATGCATCACTTTCATCACTCAACGCAGCAGGAGGAGAGAGCTGAGCTCTGCTCGCTGCGACACCTCGTGACAGGATTTTAGTTTACTTTAAAAGAGCAGACTGCTTCTTAAACTCACTCAGGCTTTTTTTTTGTAAAACCATTTCGTAGTTTAATAGTTTAACAGATTTTTATCTGAGCTGGACCAACACAGGATCATATTTATGAGTTGTTTCCTCTCTTACTGAAACACATCGGTGCCAAGCATCGTTAAACCATCATGATGAACCTCACTTTCTATGTGAATGAATCCACACCTGGAAATATTCCCCAACAGGTGAGCCAATCTCTCTGGTCCAGCTGTTTGTAAAGAATATCTACAAATATATTTACTGTAATGTCAGCAGAGAAAAATGAGCTTCTCTTGAGCTTAAAGATTCAAAAAGCACCTTTCTGCACACCTGGAAATACCCAAAGGTCAACAGGTGTGTCTCCCCTCTCTTCTCATGCACAAATGGACTCGGCTCAGACTCCTTTGGGTGTTATAAAGGTGTGTGGACACAACTCTAAATATTGTCTGTGTAGGAGAATTTAGTTTATACAAGGCTGGGTTTCTTTTTTCAAGGTTATTGTCTTTAAATCTGAACATATAAATGTTTCACACATCTGCTCCTTCGGAACTAGGACACAAGAGGAGGAGGCAAGGAAAGGAAATGAGATGTGAGTTTGGTGCTTTTTCCACTTATTTTTTTTCGGTCTTTATCCTCACCTACCTCTTCTTGTTCCTCCTTGTTTTCTTTTTTGACTTATGTCTCTTTCTTTTTTCTGTCCCCTCATTCTCTCTATTTTTTCCTTATTTTTCTCTTCATCTTTGTGTTCTTCCTTGTCTTGTTTTCCATTTTTTCTTTGTTTTTTTCTTCTTTTTCTTTTTTTACCTTCTCTTTTATGAGTCTTTTTTGTCTTCTTTTCTCTCTCCCTCTCCCCCATGACTACCTTTATGTCTTGTTTTTCTTCACCTTCCTTATTCTTCCCTCTTTTCCGTTTTCTTCTTCTTTGCTTTATTCTCCTCCTATTTTTGCCTTCCCCATGGCCAGCATCTTTTCTAACTCCTTTATGTTTCTGTTTTTCTTCTCTTTTGTCTTTTTTTCTTTTCCTTTCCATCTGTTCGGAAGGTTTGATCAGCAGTTTGCATCCTAAGTGTTGCTTTTACCACGTTTGTGTTTTCATTCCCTCCAGCTGTTCTCATTCATTTCCCATCCATCTTTCCTTCTTCTCCTTTGCTGTAACTCAGTATCTATTTCCATCCTCAGTTTTATATCCACATTCTGGTTTGCATGTTCAGTTGTTGATTTCTATAAAAGTGTATTTTATGTCTGTGTTGACTTTCTCAGAGGACTTGTGTTCTGCTTCCTCAGAGAGGAAAGACCCGACATCTCTGCACATTCTCAGATTACATTTTTAAAGGTTAGTCCAACACTTGGTTTTGTGTGTTTGTGTGTTTGGTTTTTTGCAGCCATCAGTGACAGTGATATTTGCTTAATTGACCCTCTGAACGCTCGCTGCCTTCCTTTTGTTTTGTGCAAAAAGATGCAGAATTCACAAAAAGCCCGACACATGTAAGTGTGGTCTGAGTTTGTGTGACAACCTTTTGCATGAACACTTAGTCCTGGGGTGTGAAGTGCATGAATAATCAGATTATAATGAGGCTGCTGTTCCTTTATGGAGCCAGCAGCAGGAGGAAACAATAAGTGCCTCACCTGAACCTTTCCTCCAAACTTTAGAAACTGCTTGCTGAGGGATATTGATTGTGCTCTCTGGCTGACACTCATTGTGTTTCTGTGACGGAGGGAGCTGTAAATGTTAGATCGCTCAGGTGAAGCAGGATCGGCTTGACAGATGTTTCATTACCTCAACCACAGGTGGCTCCATCGGCCCGTCGGACTGACAGCCACTCCAACCAACCCACCTTTAATTTATTCATGATCCCTTTTCAGGTTGTAGGTTTTAAGAAAGACTGCTGGCAGGTAGCGTTTCCCTTTTTTTTTTTTTTGAGTTTCCACTTAGCTTTAAAGTGCGGAGGAGGAGGGTGACATTTACAGTAATATAAAAGCTACAGCAGAGACAAATCCTTGTATAAACTCAGTTTGTTTTTCTACCTGTTGTGAGGAGACTGAATCATATATTAATTTATTCACAAGAGTTCAGTTTGCATCAAATATGTGTTGATTTACTGGCTTCAGATTCACAGATCTGCTAATTTATTCTCCTCTCATCTTGCTGTTGTTAAAAAGTGATCAGTGATGAGGACATTTAAACCGAATCTTGAACCATGATTCTATCTGTAGTCATAAATATCAGTGCCATGATGAAACAGGAAACAGCCTCCCTGTTTCTGATCAGAAACCTAAGAGAGCCAGTTTATCCTGGCTCCAGTAGATGTCACTGTAGTTTAGAAGGAGACGGAAACTCACTTCTTGTTTGTAACACACACCCTGACACACTCACTCACACAGACACCATTAAAGAGGATCAGAGTTGTCCTTAAATCCTGAAGGTGTATTCCAGATGTGTTAGTCACACTGTGAGTCAGTCTCTTTCTTCCCTTCCTGTTTGTTTTGCTCTTTAAAGATGTGACTCAGTCTGAAGTTTGACGGAGAAAACATGTGAAAGTATTTTAGAACAGGAAGTGGATGTACAGCCGGGCAGAAATTATATTTCTTGGACTGCAGACAGAGAGCTTTCAGCAGCCAGGAGGAAATCATAGTCGTTTGTGGAAGTGTTGGTTTGAGAAGAATGTGTGTGAGCGGAGCGTGGACTACCGTTAACACAGAAATCCAAATATCTGCAGAGTGACGGGGCAGAGAGCAGCAAGCAGGGTGGTTTCTGTGACGCCCTGACATCCTTTGAACAGACTTTTTACTCTTCAGCGTTGTTTTTATGTGTGACTAAACCAGAAACATCCGAGTCCATCCAGCTGCTTCAACAGACACCTCAAACACTCCTTTGTTTTAGAATATTTCCTCTTTAGAAATAAAAACTTTTTTTTCTGAATTTAAAGCCATATCACCACTCGAAAGATTTTTTTTAAATCTCACTTCACTTGAAATAATAATAACAATAATAAGAAGAAGATTAAGAATAATAATAGAAAATATGGCAGAAAGAATCTCACAGACATCTAAATATGACCATAAATGAGGGAAATGTCATAAAACAAAGAGAATAAATATTTGCACTCTAGCATTGCATTTCTGTCCAGCTGTCTTGTTTTTTCATAGGTTTGTTTTTATGGCTTTCACCTACAATACCTTTAAATTTTCATTATTTAGTGAGAAAAAAGTACACCACTGTTTTGAAACCAATATTTGTGTTTATAGATGATTTTTTTAAAAATTGGAACTAAGACAAAAACATACTAAAACACACAGAACTATCCCTTAATTCTCCACCACAAGCAAAATAAGTGCAAACTCTCCTTTCTTGTGTTTTAAATACAGCTGTAAAGTTTAAATTTAGCTTTAAAGAAAGTTTAATATAATGTTACAAATACCTTATTTTACATGTGCATTTTTTTCTTTTTTAAATTAACATTAAACATTTGAACTATAGAGATTTAGGTTTTAGATGTGAACCTGCAGCAGCTACATTAAAATCTGTCCTTTTACATCTTTTTTAATCAGAGTTCTGGTTTAGTTTGTTAATAATTAAAGTTTTCTTTCACTAAACACTTTATGTGATTTAAAAAGCTTACAAATGAATAACTTCACTTAAATAGATGTTCCTTCAAGCTGCGAACACTGTGGAGTGACCACATTTAGCCTCAAGCTCTTATTTATAGGGCGCAGGAATAAACGCTCCGTGACTCAGCGCGGACTCACCGGAGGGTCGTGTGCGTCTCACGAGCCGTTGTTGACCCGCAGCGGGATGTCGTCATGAATAAACCGCCGCAAAGATTTCAACTCTTCCTGACCCCACAGTGGAGAAACTGAAATACGTGTAAACACGACGGAAAAAGCCGAAAATTGGCGAAGAGTCAGAAACGACCCTCCGCCGAAAAGCCGTCCACCTAAAAGGCGTGAAAAAGTTCCCCTATGACTGTTTCCAAAATAATGAAATATCCGCTGGAGGTTTTTAACTCTTTTTTTCCAACTATAAAGAAAATGAAAATAAAAATAAAAAACAAGAAGAAAAGTGGAAAATAACCGTAAATCTGTTACACTTACACTTAAATCATGAATCACCTTTTCTGATTTCAGTTTGAGTGTTTAAAGCTCCCCTGTTGAGTTTTTCTGGTCACTTATCGGACTGGTGATGGACAATAAAATATATTTCTTTTAAATGCAGAGATGAAGCAGGGAACATTACCCTGAAATGGGTGCATTCAAAACAATCTGCAAACTTGTTTTTAATACATTAATAATTTAAATTAAATTCACTCTTTAAAGGAACAGCTGTAGAAGAAAGGGCACATGCACCATCCACCTGACTAACCAGGTATGAGCTGCTTGTCACAGTCCTGCTGTTGGACCTGAGGGGACAGACTGTGTTAACTCTCTGTGTCTCAGAAATCCTGCTCTATGCCAACATCCAGCTCTCCCAAAGTCCCAGATTCTTCTCGGATGAGTCTGAGCGTTTGGAGCCGTGACTCACAGGAAGCTTCGGGTTAAATTTGATTAGAGTCTTGTGATTTCTCTCTCTCTCTCTCTCTCTCTCTCTCTCTCTCTCTCTCTCTCTCTCTCACACACACACACACACACACACACACACACACACACACGGATCTTTGTGTGTAAAAAGTCAAAGAACATCTTGTGGAGAATCACCTCCTGTTGGAGTGTTTGGAGGTGAGAGCAGAGTTGGAGGCGGAGATGATGGACACTTAAACTTCTCCCTGAACTCAGAGGTGGAAGAAGAATAAGTCACGCTTCCACTTCAGCTTTTCTGGTTTTCTGATTAAACTTGTAAAAATCTAAAGAAGGTGGGTTAAACAGCAGGAACTCTGGATGGTAAGTGATGCTGACTGCAGCTGGTATCCTCAGGTTCAGGATCAAGGTCCTGAAGAACTGTTGGTACCCAGTCCCTCACCTGACAGCAGGAGAACTCTGGATCCTCTCTTTCTCTCCGGTTAGCTCCGAAGTTTCTCCTCTTTATCCTTTGGTGCATTCAGTCGCCTTTTCCTCTGTAAACTCTGCCACATAAAGGTTTCTTCTCAGCATTTCACCATTCCTGGAAGACTCACTATTTTTGAGTTTGGTTAGGTTTTTGTCCCGTTTTAAGTGTAAAAAGAAACAAGTTGATCATTGAATTGCAAACAGAGGAATGAGCTTGTGATGTGTCCACAAAATAGTGCCAAACAAAGAAGCTTTAACCAAGTTGAATAAGCGACAGCTGATCGATTTAATACTTTTTTTTCTAGGCTTGATAAAGTCAGTTTTGTTCCTGACTTCACCAAACCATTTAACAGTTTCATTTCTGTTTCTAAGACTGTCTTTCTGTTCAGATAATGCACTCTAGATCACTCTAGTTCTTTGTTTCTCAGCCACCTGATTTGATGTTGTGGTCATTTTAAAATTTCCATGAGACCAGGTCAACACTGCAGGGATTAGATGATTCCTTTTGCATCTTTCATAGCCAAACGGATGATTTACAGTGGATCCAGTGTCAGTGATAGTAATATATGAAGTGTTAATGAACCACCTTTAATTTGCAGTGAATGTTTTAAATGCAAAATGCAGATTTAATGGGGCTAACTCTACCACACAGCCCTGCATGTTTTTTCCACGCCTGTTATCATCTGTCATAGAATTAAACCTGCAGGAACTCTGACTGTTTGGAGGCTTTTTCCTGCCATTTTGACCCGACCCCGTCCTGGGGCTGATAAATTAATTTCACAGGAGAGAAAAAGATTGGTCACTCGGGTGTGTAGCTGATATCACTTCACACTTAATATCGAGTCCCTGACAAACTTCTTGCTTCTTTTATTTATTTTTTTCCATAAATTGTTAGTACACGGGGTCGAATGAGTGGGTGTTGAGTGCATCTCTGAATCATGCTTTAAAAATGTTCAGGAGGAAATTATTCAGCTGCTCATTCTGCCGTGGTGTGAGACATAACGGCGCTGTGTTCATTTTATAGCATTAACATTAGATAATCGTCCTTTCACGGCACTGAAATGTCTCATTCTGACGTTACTAATTATAATTGTGCTGAAACATGATGGACAGGATCTTTGTTGGTTTGATGGATGATGGAGAAAATCAGCTCTGAAAGCTATTTGAGTCATCTGTGTTTAAAAAAAACATCCATAAATAAACCCCTCAAAAGTGCATTATCGGAACAGGCTGTCGATATCTGTGGCAGCTCTGCAGTGACAGAGTTTAACAGGAATCATCCCATGTGTGCACTTATCAAACTGTTTGTATATTAAGTCTGTATCCGGATAATACCCGAGATGATGTTCACTGAGGCAGCAAATTTAAACATAAGCTTATAAAAGAGATTACCACAAAAAAAAACAAAAACAAATAAAATCTCATAAGAGCTTTCTATTGACTATTATTGACATTAATTGGAGTAAGATGGACCCTCTCCTGTCCTCTCTGGTTGGTGAGGGGCCACATGGGGGCAGTGTCCACAAATCCTGTCAGCTAGTCCTCCATGTCCTCGTGAAGTCCGTCCCCTCCTCTCCTCTCACAGATCTGTCCCTGTGAGCTGTGAAATGATCCTCTTATAGCAGAAGAATCTGTACGTGGTGCTCTGCAGAAAAAAAGAAAAGCAGATGGCAAACACAACTGGCACTCCGGGCACGAGTCCAGGGTCTTTAGATTCTTTCCTGTGCTGCGTTTGAGTCAGAGTGACTCTTCTGACAGTCATCCATCAGCACAGAGGCTGGTCGTACAGCAGCCTGATGGCTCATGGTGCTAATTTGAAACAGTCGCTCTGATTAGTCACATTTTGATGCTGTGAATCTACAGAGCAGGATAAACTGGGGTAAAGGTCAGACTCTGGATAACAAAGATGAGTTAGGATGAGGGGAAGATGGGGTTAAAAAGTCAGAAAGAAACTTTCTTCCTGACCCGACAGGTGCTGCTCCACCTGGACTTTGAGGGAAACTCCGTCACTGCAACACGGATGATGTGCAGTGTCACCTGAAGCTCCCTGTTTTGATCTGGAACTGTTTGGTGCAGGAAGTTGGTCTGTGTTTTGGTGTTGACGCCATCATGAGGTTAAGTTCATAATAAATCTCTAGCTAACATTTTAGGATTGCATACTACCTTAGAGACCAAAATGGAGCATTTCTGCAACCTTAGCATGTGCATGATTTGCATTTGTGTCCCAAATTCAGTAATAGGTTGCAACGATTCCAACGTTGCTGCAGGATCCCATTTGTCACATGCACTTAGGTTTTACAACAACTGTTTGAACCCCAAATAAACAGATTTTAAGTTGTTAAGAGAAGCTGGAAAAAAAACTCCACCATGATGCAGATTTGTGTTGAGGGTGAGACCCTTGGCAAAGATGATACTGGATGTTTCACCATTTCTTGATTCTGATTGGTCAGTGAGGAAGATGAGCCAGTATTAGATGTGGATGCAAACAATCTGATTACTCAAGAGGATTCAAAGACTTTAAGTTGTAAACTTGAACGCACCTTAAAACTCCTGAAAGTTCATTCCTCCCAGGTTCTCTCTGGTTTTTAAGGATCCTTACTGAGACCACATGACTTGACTTGATGACTTATATTCCAATCATTTCTCCTCTGTCAGAGCCTTTGGTGAGGAGATTCTGTGCCTGAAGTCTTCATTTCTAACACCACCATCATTTAAGGTTGAGTCAAGCTTCATTCTGTAAGAGGAGATCTTTAAGTGTCTGTGTGTGTGAGTGTGTGTGACTTGCAGATACAGGAAAGGCAGCTGAATGTGGGGTTGTGTTACTTCCCTTTCCAAACATACCACAATATTTGGTCATCTGAAGTGGCTCTAACAGTCATCGGATAATCTCTGCGAGCAGGACAGCCCGGTGCTTTCCATCTCTTCCTGCTCTATAAGTCACTGGGCCTTGACTAACCAGCAGCTCTGGATGACAGATGTTGTTTGGAGGTCGAGCGGCCGGCTGCAGCTCTGACCTGCTGTTGTCCCGGTGCGCAGTGACGCAGGTATTGCACAACATTTTCCTTGGTTATGAGTGTGTGACATCACCGCTCGCTGTTTCCCAGTTCCCCTGACGCGCGGCTCCCTCTCTAACGATCAAACTGTTATGTGTAAACACTGCAAACAACTCAAACAGCATGCATACACACACATGTGAACACACACATATGTTCACACAGCCTCAGGTCCTGCTGGATCCACCTGTCGTACGTGACGTCACACCTGAGTCAGGTGAATGCATGCATGCATGTGGCGTCTGTGTGTGTGTGTGTGTGTGTGTGCAGGCTGCTGCGGGCTGTTTGCATAATCAGCACAGCAGCACACCTTGGTCACAAGATAAACTTTCCACTGTGTCAGAGAAAAAGACCTCTGCTTCACACTTGAGTAGGCAGGGAGTGGCCTACTTTACGGAGCAGGTAGCTCAGACAGGTGTCAGGGTCGGACCCTGAAGCTCTCTGCTGGCATGAAGGAGAGAGTCAAAGGACCCAGGACGGATAAAAAACTATGTATACCTTTGCAGAAGTGGAGCATCAGAGCCCATGAAGGGCCTAGAATCCCTGAGAGCTTCCCTGCGTCCTGCTTTCAACCAAAGAGAAAAAGTCTTCCTCTTTATAATAATAATAATACATTTTATTTGTGGGTGCCTTTCATGTCACTCAAGGTCATCTTACATAGCAAAGTATTAGATAAAAACAGTTTATTTGTAATATTTTTGATCTGACTGGTCGGCAAACAAACCTGCAAACCTTCACCACATCCAAAAATCCTGGATTCACTTATCAGAAATTCATATCAGAAAATGAAGTGACATTTCTTGAAACTTCTTGCTACAAACTGAAGTTTTCATGTGTTAGACCTTGATGATCGTGTTTTTCTAGGCAGAAAGAAGCCTCTCATCCGCGCCCATAATGATCACGTTTGATTGGTATAAAAATCTGATGGCAAAGATGTGCAAACATCCAACATCCGCAAGAGAATTTTCTTTTTGCTTTTAGTTTTCATAAACATAGCCCATTCAGAAATAAACTCCCTGAATAAAATCTGCACCATATTTTCTAAAAGAATGCAGTGAATTAAGAAAGACTCAATGGCATGAATGCAGCATTCACGTTTTTGAACACTCCACAGATTCTTTCTGAGACTGTTTTGAGTTTTGTTTTGGCTAATCTTTTCCTTTTTCTGCCCCCAAACTTCACAAGTGTTCTCCAGACTCAGATCTTGCATTTTCCTGAATTTCTACATCTGTAGTAGAGTTACCGTAATCTGTGAGGACTCGGCTTGGGATATAGACAGTCATGGTTTTGAGACCCAAACAGAGTCGGGAAACAAGGTTAGAGAGGTCGCTTCCTGCGAGGTCTTTTCAGCTGAACCCCCAACAAGTCAGGATACCAGTCTGTGTGCTGCCCACTCACTGTGACATGATCCACATCTATATGATCCTGTTTGTGTGTGTTAAACATGATCAGCAGCTTTTCATGCTCCTGGCTTCTTTCCACGTGGAGACTTTTGCTTTAATTTGAAGCTACAGTACATTTGTCTAACTTTAAAAACAATGTCACAGAGGCTTAAACTTCAGCGTGAAGGTTTTTATAGAAGCTCTTCACGACATCGCTCCTGACTGACGCACGTCTCATTAATACGCCCTGGTTGGTAAATGTTCCTGGTGGAGGGTGTGTTGGTTTACAGTCAGGTGTGGTCAGGAGCATTGTTGGTGCATTGCTTTCTTAAGGTCGGGACCGACACATGAGTGTTTTTCTGCTGCTCCAGGCTAAACAGTCTGCTGCCCTTCAAATGCCAAACAGAATGCAAACAGCAGAGAGCAACGCTTGAGTCAACAATAGAAAGTATTTGTGACGCAACAAGACAGGGTTTAACAGATCCATTGACAAATAACGCTCCAGAGGAACTTCAATAACCAGGTGTGGAATGATTCACAGATATTTCATAAATTTAAAGGCCTGAGAGGCCTGTACTCAGGTCGAACTGGACAGTGGAAGAACAGGTGCCAACGATCAGGTGAACAGAGGCAGGAATATCGTGACATATCGTTGCATGATTGTCATATTCGCTGAATGTCTCCACAGCAGCGATGGGTAGAAATGATCAACGCTAAATGTTTGTACTCACGCTATCGCCCCTGTTAAATGTTTTAATAGAAGCTGACCTGCAGCTCACCTGCCCTGGAGACGCTAACTGGGGACCTGCTGTTAGCTTAAGCGATGCAACAGAGACCCATCTGTCCTCCTCTATGAATGATCATCAGGCCAGACTGCAGCGTCTAAATATAGAGCCAACAAATTAAATTCAAATGAGTCACATGTCGATGACTGAGACGAGTGACTTATTGCTTCAGTCGGTCAGCGAGCCAGGACTCAATTCTTCCACTCTCAAACCCTCAACTGTTAGAGGAAGGAAGTCAGTGGTTTTAGGGGGAGTGAAAGGAAGATGGGAGGAGGGAGGGGGGAGAGGGAGGCTAAATCAGTTGGCCGAGGAGAGGAAGCTCGGTCATATCCAGGAGGAAGTGTGAGTCAGGCCTCGTACATTCTTGGAGGCTGATTCAGCTCTGCAACGGAAGTGGGAAACGCTTACTGCTGAGCTTTAACACCGGGAGGGAAGAGCCTGGTCTGGAGCGGTGTAACCGTTCACAAAGTCCCTTAGAGAAAAAAAACAAGAAACAAGCTCTGTCACAGGTGAGCTGAAGCCTGAAACGATTCAAAGGAGACGAAAGAGGAAGAAGAAGAAGAGCTACCGGAGAGCAGGAGGTTAGAGGGTACTGGTCGGGGTCGTCCTCTACTTCTCCGATCCCCAGAAATCTCCTCTTCCTTCTGACTCCCCGGTCTCTTCTCAGATTTCACAGCTCCAGCCATGTCAACTTAACCCTTTCACATCCAGAGACATGAAGAGAGGCCTGTGTTGGTTTTATTTAAGGAACACAAATGTGATCAGAGTAAAGCGTGACAGGAAAAAGATGAAAAACTCAACCTTGATACTAAATCAATCATCACTTATCTCTAAAGTTAAAGTTAACAAATTATTAACTGATAACACTGCAGTGAGAACATCCTGTTTGAGCTTTAAATTCTGCATTTTGGATTATTTTAGATGCTTCTTTGAGCAGGAAGTGACCATATTTGGAAAGGAGGAGAGGGGTTATTAAATGCCAACTGTGGCTACAGACTTTAAGTGTGTTCACTGCATCTCACACCTGTGTCACACACCCAAACCCCTGGAAACACTCCTGTATTGGTAGAGCAATCAGACTTTTAAAAGACGAGTGATTATTACCGTATGTGCATTTAATTTACAGGTATTATGATTTACAGTAGATCACACATCTCTTCTCCCTGTCCTGAAAAGAATTGATCCCAATGACATTAATAAGGCCAAAACATTTTCATATTAGATAGTTTATGGCCTCATTTCGAGTAAGACTTACAGCAGCAACTCTTACAGTTTATGTGAAACAGCCAGAAAGGATCAAACCTCGCTTATTGGCTTATTCGCACAAGTTTGAATAGCCAAAGACTGTTTTTAAGTCTGATTAACTCATGTATTAGATTTTAGGTTAAAATGTTTTTAACATTTATATATTAAACTTGTCATACAAAAGTTTAAAGAAGTTATTTGTTTTTACAAAGTTAAACCTTTTACTATGGTGTGGTGTCACCAGTGATATGAATTGGTACGCAGAATTCAAATTACCGTAACACCATGAACATTTGGGCTGGGGGAAAATTTAAACAGCTCCTTAAAGAAAAAAAAAGGCAAACTTTATGGTGATATTTGAGGCATTACGGTACTGCATAGGAATCCACCTGCAACAACTCTCCGGTCACAGGCAACAATTGATGCAAGCTGTTCTCGTTACCGTAACTCTTCAATTATATGGGCAAGCAAAAAAAGATTCCAATGGTTCCTTAAAGAGGAGAAGATAAGCACACAGGGCATGATTTAAAGTTTCTAAAGCATGCTAAAGTTACTACCAGTGTTACTTCTTTGTAGTCTTTAAGTTTGTTTCCTGTTTTGTTTTGTAGTTTTTGCTCCCTGTGTGTCTTCTTCAGTTTTACCTCCTGCACTTGAGCGCACTCAGTACTTTCACCTGTGTCTCCTCACGCACCCATTACTTAACCCTTTCTGTGTCTTATGGAATTGGTCAGCTCCTTCTGTATTGCTGGAAGTCTTCTCCGCAGGGAGACTCAAAGAAAAAAAAAACAACAACCTGGCTCTCCTGCTTGTGCTGGAACACATGAATCAAAGTGTCAGTGATGTTATTATCCAGGTAAGAGGAGAAGACAGATTGTTCTGACACTGAAATGAACTAATGTCCAAAAATATTCAAAAAACAGGGAGCACAGGTTAAGTACAGGGACTGAATTAGCTAAGGTAGGACACCTAGCAGCTCTCAAAGAGGCCACGCCCCTTTAATTCTTCATATGATGTAAACAGGTGAGCTTTAAATCCAGCCAGCAGAGTTTTCATAAATAGCTAAATGAGCTTTAGATACTAAAACTTTTTTTCTGTCAGGCTTTAAACACATTTGTTTCTGCTGTAAAGCTTTAATTTGGAGTTCTATGGGCATTTACTCACTTTTAGATTCAGCCTCTAGTGGCTACAACAGGAACTGCAGCCTTTATCTCCTCCTGTCTCAGCCCCCACATGTTGCCGCCTGGTTGTGACCTACATCTTAGCTAAAAGAGAGAGTTGGTGACATCATGGTGGCCGTGGGGGAGGTGGGTGCAGTTGTTTAGAGGATATTCTCCCCCATTTACTCCCCTCATGGACAGTTTGTCCCACCCAGACTCTCATGGTCACTGCCTCCGTCCTCGTGATAAAACTCCAGCTTATCACCAGTTTCCATTCAGCTTCTTATGTAACGTCAGAGCAAGGGAGGAAGTGCTATCCGCTGTGAATGAAGAATGCCTCTGTGTGTGTGTGTGTGTGTGTGTGTGTGTGTGTGTGTGTGTGTGTGTGTGTGTGTGTGTGTGTGTGTGTGTGTGTGTGTGTGTGTGTGGCAGAGGAAGACACTGCGTGGAGTGGAACAGGTTTCCACATGAGGGTAAACCGACAAACATGTAGGACAGTGGAAAAAGTGTGTTCAGCTGATTAATGCACACACACAGATCAAGCCGTTCTCACACTTCTTACACACACATCACTCTCACACCGTCTCACACACAGCCATGTTGTATTGTACGCTTGTTGCTAGGAGACAAACTAATTCCAAACCTCCTGAAACAGGGACTCAGTCCTCGTCTGAGCCAGAGAAAGGGAGAGAGGAGAGGGGCAGAGGAGTGTTCACAAACCCACAGACTCATCTGTCTCTGGTGGCTGAACAAAAACACGTTGAATGCCGATACACATCAAACATCCAGCTCCTCCTCACGTCATGTGAGATGCAAAGGCTCAAAGCAGGAACATGAGAGTGACAGCTGTGGCCAAAAAGACTTTTAGGATTCAAAGTGGAAAATTTAATTGTGATGTGTTAGAGTTTAAAAGCTGAGCAGAGTCACTGAGAGTCCTCCAAGAACCTAAAGGGACTGGATCTGAAATTCCTGATGTACAGGTACATAACTCTTTAGGGACAGGAGACGTTTAAAAAGAGCAGAGATCAAGGATTTTATTCAGAGACAGATGGGATGAAATACACTTCTTTTTGCTCTCCTCCTCACTGCCTGTCTTTAAATCAAATTTCAAATCCCGCTTTTGTTCATCGCTCTCTTGTTGGACTGATCTGTTCTGATTCATTTATAAAACACCTTCAAACCTTCACATCAGCTGGCTTAATCATCACTGCAAACTACATCTGATTTGCCAGCAGAATAAGTTATGCAGAATGCCGTAAACCAGATTGTGACACTGATGTGTTTCTGGTTTGGACCGCTCTGATTCGTGTTGACTGCAAGCTCTCTCATCAGTCAACTCACAACGGTTGCATGTTCAGTATGGCATGTATGAGGACCCCCAGACTGAGGACTACCCTGTTTTCCCACCTCAATGATGATCCTCTTCTTGTTCTTGTTGGGCTGCAAAACCTTAAACCTGTTGACTCCTGGTGTGGCTCCGTTCATTATGTTGGTTTGCTGTTGTAGTCAAGCCTAATACGATCTGGTTTTGACAGGCTTAGTTTTATTTTGAAAGTCACTGGCTCTTTTTAGGTGGTTTATGTGCACAACTTCCTGTCCTGCCCAATTTGCCCTATGGGGACAGCTCTGGCAGGGCCACAGCAGATACACAACAGAGCGGGTACAGTTTGGGTTGACACATTGACTTCAACAACCTGAAACCTGACAAATCCAGAGCCGAACTGGAGACGCATCTGGGCCCGGACACTGGCATCTTGCATGGCTTATACTGCCGAACTCTGACATAGTGATAATGATGGAGAGAGCTTTTGTCAACATTGGAGGAGTTTTAGAGATGAATCAGAATGGATCCCAACGGGATAAAACTTTGCATGGTTGTACAGTTTTGACTAGCTTTTGTTTTCGTTAAACTCATGAAAAAGGCCTTGGCGAGAGATTACTGAAAATAAGGCAGAATGTGTCAGACAAACCAGCAGTCAGGTGCTTCTAATGTCATTATCAAGGTAAATGGAGGCCTTAGCATTCCTCAGCACACACAGAACAAATGGAGCAGAGGCACTTCCACCTTCTCATCATGTGCTCCTCATTTCCATCGTGCCATCTCTGCTGCTCTTCATACTCACCATTCTCACATTGTGAAATCCTGAGGATCTCATTTCACATCCTTCCCCTAAGAGTCGCTCATCACATGCCACGGTGGCGTGAGGTCAGCCGCCTGTCTGTCCATCAGTCTGACACGATCGAAAACGTGCTTCTGCTTTTTCTGCCTCGTCAGGGTTTTTCCGTTGATCGGCTTCAGCGGGGCAGTCTCGTGCTTGTCCCAGAGTTTCTGTCTGCGCGAGGAGCCAAAGTTAGTGGCTGACGTGAGAGCAGACATAAAGATCCTGACCGACTCTTCACCTTTGACCTGTGGTCGTAACAGAAATACCTCAGGGTCACCTGGTGCAGTCACTCTGTGTGTCACCTGCAGGATAAAAGCTGCTGGAGACGATCCTATTTTTAGGCTGCTATCAGCGAGCCGAGGTTGACACAGTCACCGGCACGCATGAGTGACTTCTTCCACTGTGGCTGCAGAGGGAGCAGAGCGTGTGTGTGCAACACGGGATGGAAACATGATACATGAAAAAATGATGAAGTCCGAATCTTTTAAAGCAGTTTGTGCAAGGTTTGCATTTTGAAGTATTCAACTGACAAAGAAAATAGAATAAAAAGAACATCTCCGAGGACATGCAGTCTTTCTGAGCGATGTCATGAAGGAGTATCGCTAACTCTCATAAAAAGTAGAAAGAACAAAGTGTGTTTCAGCCCTTGGTTCATTTAAGCATCATGTTTTGACCTTTTCATTTGGATTTTCCATATTTGGAAGAAAGTGAAACTCAGACATTGAATTATCAGAAGTGAAACTTTGGCAGAATTCCCATCCATCTTTTGAGATTTGATGCTCGTTTTTTTTTTGTTGTTGTTGTTTTTTTGTGGTTGTGATCATGTTCGTTGTGTGTTCGCTGCAGGACAGATGACCAGGATTGGGTTAAAGATTGTCGGGCTGTCTTCACACCAAACTTTATGGTAATCCTCCTCTGCCTGTGATGATTCAGTTGCTTTGGTAAGAGATTATGAAGCACAGACGTGTTCGGATTTGCCACGCTTACCATCCGTTCATTTCTGATGAAATGTGGTAAAACCCAAGAACAGACGGACCTCAGTGGGACTTCTTCATCTTCAGGATCATCTTTCAAGAGATGTTTAGTCACCAGATTGGATTCAAGCTTTTACGCAACAGTCGTGACTCAGAGTGCGTCAGACAGTATCAAATAGTTTCTTGTTCAGCTCTGGTAGCGGTCGTCTCTGAACATGTTGGATCCACCACGCGGATGTGGTTGGTCATGTTTGTTTACCTCCATGCTTCGCTTTTTTTTTGTCTTTCCATCTGCATCAAGAAGAGAGATGTAGATGGAGCGAGATGATATAATATTCCTTTGGTTCTGGTGGACTGTTAACTGGAAAAACTGCATATTTAAACTGTGACATGCAAAGGGATGCTTTTCCATATTACAGAAAAACTCAAATTTAGAGACATGGATGAGACTGGATACTGAGAATTCTAACAGATTAATATCTACCACTGCAATAACTTAATTTAATCCATCTCAGAATCAATTTGACAGCCTACAAAAAAAATTAGGCTTCTCTTTCTCTTTAAATAAATGCTTGTGCCATGACTGAGATAAGATCCCGCAGAGAAATCAAAATGAAATTTTGTGGCGTCTCTCTGCTTCCCCATTTGACAATCTGCAACCTCTGTAAGAAGACTTATTCATAGACAGTTTATTTTAAGTCATCTTTGGAACCTGATCTTGAAAAGTTGAAGCGTGGCAGGATAAACTCAGCAGACACTAAAGATTTCACTTTAACCGTGCCGAGCTGTTAGCGCCAGTGTTTGTGAATTAAACATTTTTTTTTTTTGTCATGAGGTTCATTTGCATACTAAGGGGACAGTTTTGTCTCAAATTAAAGCCTGATGGCTCACTAAATGTTAGCAAACAACACAGGAACACAGTGACACAGTTTGCTCTGCAGCCCAGTTTGTGCAGCAGTTAACCCTTTGTGCATACTTTGTGAATTAGATGACGTCTTTCTGGAATGTTTGCACACGTTCAGTGTGCGCAGGAGCTTTGCTATCTGTGTTTAATGACTCTGCTTCTGATCAAACATCATTAGCATTTGCAATAAAAATTGATTGTTTGTGTATTTGTACATACTATGTATTTGTTTCAGTTCAATTTTACTGCCTGCCCTTGATTGCACTCATCAGTTTCACTTGTGTGTCCTCACACACCTGTGTTCATGAAGCCTCTGAGTATTTAGTGTCACAGAGAAGAGATCAGCTCTATTGCTGGCAGTCTTCTCCGCAGGGAGACGCCAAAAACAATCCTGGCTCCCCTGCACAGCTGCAGCATGTGACCA
Organism: Labroides dimidiatus; assembly: GCA_030710495.1. NCBI lineage: Eukaryota > Metazoa > Chordata > Actinopteri > Labriformes > Labridae > Labroides > Labroides dimidiatus. The sequence goes on from CM061160.1 coordinate 14,824,140, forward strand.
AAGTGTGAGATTATGAAATTTTGCGATTGAAGAACAAGTTTTAAGATTCTGAATTGAGAAAGTGAAGTGGACTTTGGGTCTCCTGGACTAAAGTCACTGACTCTTAAGGGAACCGGCTTACATCCTGTCAAGTCTTGCACTTGCAGGAGTAATGAATTAGAAATGCAAGAACATCAGTTGGAAATGATGGGCCAGATCTTGGGAATATTTGGTGACTAAAAATAACTCTGTGTGTCAGTGGGTGTATGTTCAAGCCCTTCCTGAACTGAAAAACAAACTCCTCGTCTACTTTTTTGAGTTTTAAATGAAGCAGACTTCAGCCAAGTCTGCAACGTTCCGACTAAATGAATCCTTTCAGCTCTGCAGACTCTGGTTTTATCACTGACAGTGAAACATGAGAGCAGATCTGTTTGCTAATCTCCTAACCTTGTGTTTAAATTTATTCAAGTAAGAAAGCAGAGCCTGAATGAGTCTCTGGCATTGGGAGCTACTTTGCTGAAATAAGTCGACATTCAAAGGAAACTGCACCCTTAAAACGTCCGAGCATAATGAGAAATGTTTCTTGAGCGGCTCCTGTTTCATCTGCGCTCGCAGTGACTCAGAAACCTTGAGGGATGTGACACACAGTCAGAGAAAGGACTGTGCTTTTAACAGTGATGAGTGAGGGGTCGCTGGTTCATTCTGCAAACTGGAACACCTGAGAAAAACACTCTTTACCTTCAGTCTGTGTCTTCTGTGTCCTCCTTAGCATAGAGCAGAGCTCACGGCCAGACATCTTGATGGTATGGCTAAAGAAGTTTAAAACCTCACATAAAGCATCTTTGAAGAATAAATACAGGTTTCATTTTTGTTCATTATTTATCTGCTATCTCATTTCTGAAAATCTCATCAAGTCAGTGTTCACAAAAGATGCTATTATGGTTTCATGCCTACCATATGAAAATGTATTCTCCCTGACTTGGTTCCCGTACACGTTTGCAGTGCACCTCCCTTTGCATTTTTTTTATTATCACATATTTCACCTTTACTCATCCTCCCCATCTTTTTTGTGAATCCTAAAGCTCCAAACTTTTTTCCCCGCCTCCAGCTGATCATCTCTCAGTCAGCTCTCTCTTTATAAATAAAAAAGAGAATCAACAGGAAATTTCTTTTCTATCTATGTTATGAACTATATGAGTTTTTTTTTTTTTTTAGATGGTGAATCTGACCTAAAGTTTCAAAAAACTCAGCAGTCATCCTTTGTTATATTGGTTTTATGACAGTTTTGTTCAGTATTTTGTGCTTACAACTCACATCAATCACTTTTATCTCAGCTTTGTGATCTGTTTCAGGACTTTCCACAGTGGCTGTTCTGGGTCTGTTTTTTAGCTATCATTAAACTCTGATGATGTGAAGTTTCTTCTGAGCCGCTCAGGGGAGATTTCTGTTGATGTATTAACATTTTCTTGTTTAATTTGTTGATACTAAAGTCCCTGTGAGGACTTTTTTGTGGTGAGCTTAAAAAAGTTTTACTTCCAGATATACGCCTGTTTGTACTCCACAATTTAAAAAGAGATTATCAGCACCAACATAGCTTATTTCTAAATGCTATTTCCTAGCTTCCCATTCAAGTCGGACAGGACTGGATTGATTTATGACAGGTTTCAGTCTCTATGACAACACCACGCCAGCTGACGCAGTTAAGTAATGAGAAGAGAGATCTGTTTTTCTCTGCTGACAAGGATGTGTTGGATTAATTTTGTAGTGATGTTGGACACTGGAGCTGGACTGGCATTAAGAAAAAGGACAGAAGAGAAAGAAAGCTAGACGGGAGAGTGATAGAGCACAGGCTAAAGGCTAAAACACAAGCTAAACTTTTCATGATTAAGTTCATTTCAACCCACATGCAGCAGTTATACTGCAGTGATCTGATCAAACTTGAGAGTCTGTCAATAAAATGAAGAGTGAGGTTATGTTTGTTCTGCTTGGTAGATGAGCAGGACATAAGGATTCGCTAACATAACATGTTAGCTTTTGGATATGTCTTAGAGCACTGGCTGCTAAATATAGCTGGCTATTAAACTACAATACAAACAAAAGCGCGGCGTAACTGTTGATGAAAACCTTCCCTCGTGATGTTGTATCCAGTAAAAAGTTGTCTTGAACAAAGAAAAGTAGTGTTGAAAAGAAGATCTGATCTCCATTCAATTTTCAAAACAAAACAAAAAAAAAAAGCCTTGTGAAGAGTCATATCATCCAACAGTGTGCGTGTGGTTCCAGCCAAGGCTGTCAGTGCAGTCCACTTCAAACATATAGTCCTCACAGCCCTTCCACCTCCCCTGGAAATGACGTCTGCCCTCTGAGCTTCATTTTCAACATCTTGCTCAAACACAAGGATGCAGAAATCCTCGTCTAGGTAGCTTTGCAAGTTGTTTTTTAATTTGAAGTGTGGACACTGACACGCCACACACTAAAGCTTTATTTGATTTTCTTGTATCTAATCTTATTCTGTGGTAAATGTTCATTAAACCACTCACTAAGTTCTTCTATCTCCTCACTGAGACCTCATGAGATCTGGAAGTCTTATTTTGTTACAGTCAGTTTGTTAAGGCAGCAGTCGTGACCTTTGGTTGTTAACCCTCTCGTGTAACTTGACAAACAAATGTACTCCGCCATGCTTTTTCCAAGCTGTGTGCCTATCCTTCTGTACGTCAGTGCTGTTTTCAAATGTGTCTCACTTAGCAACAACTCATTAGGACAGTCCTGTCTGATGACCCTCTGTGGTTGGAGCTGACAAATCTGCAGCACTGACAAATCTGAAATCTGTCCATGGTCATCAGAGGTCATGAGTTGACCTTCCTGTTTCACATGTTCAGGTCTGATGATGGAGAAGCTCTCCTCCAGAGGTCACTCAAATGATTCTTTACCTCAGTGACGCAGATCACAGCATCCCACGTGTTTGTAGCTCCAAGGTGAGACCGGCTGATGACATCACTGCTGTTACCTCCACAAACAGCACCTTCACCTTCCTCCATCAGTGTTTGTGAAACATGACGACAGATGGCTCCCTCTCTCCTTCGTTCTTCACGCTTTTTCATCTCGTCCTGACTCCTTTTTTTCCCTCTTACTGTTCTGTTGTTTTTCACTCTGACTATGCACGCAGACCTCGCACCACGCACGTCATCAACGGCTTGTCAAAGCAACAATAACCCGCCCACACACACGCGCGCACAGGCACACACACCTCTCAGTGCGGACCATTAAGAGCCACTCAAATTGTTGGGATTCTCACAGTGTATCCTGATGTGTTCACTCCACTCCAGGCACAAAACCAGAGAGAGGGGATGAACTTAAGAGCTCAAGTTCGGAAACAGGTACGACCTGTTCTGATGACGTCAAGGAGTCCATTATGGATACAAATTAAAATTAAACTCCAAGGTTTCATTTTTTTATTGTGTACAGACACATTTATCAGATTTAGAACAGATAAAGTTAACATCATGGCTTTCTGTTTTGAAAAGCAATACTAAAACTTCTTTCTGTCAGATTACTAAATATTTAAGTTCACACATTCTCTAAAATGTTTTAAATCGAATAAATGTCAAAGAATGCTAGTCTCTTACCCTCAAGCGTGCTTAAATATATACGTTTAAAAAAAAAATATATGAAAAAAAAATGTTAGTAATCCTCTCACATTGTCCATCACGAGGGAGTTATAATAAGTTATATGAATCAGCTGGGAAAAATCCTATTTAGGATTCCACAGAAGGAAATGTGATTCACTCTATACTTCTATAAATAAGAAAAAAAATCATGTTTTTTCAGGGTTTTTCCTTGTTTAAATTTAGGATGATTCTAAATTTGTAAAAACTTAGAGGAAAAAGGATTTACAAACTCTAAACCTCTGCAACCAATGCACAAAAACAAACTTTTTTGTTTTTCAACTTTTTTGTTGAAATCACGGAGTTCTTTTCAAAATGTGAAACCTTTATGCAGAATTTGAAGCCAGTATGTTAAAAGAGAATACTCATCTCATCGGAAAAACCTTTTTACCAACAATATATTTTTAGCACAGGGTCAGACACCTGTCTGTGAACACTGAGGAGTGGATATGGAGCTATTAACATGATATCTTGCAAATTATTATTTTTTTATGATGCAGGTTCTCTCTTTGTGTTTCTCAGGGGCATGATTCACCAAACAGAATTGCTTTTTTTGTTCTGCTTTAATGCAAATCTCGGCTCACGTGCTGCAGATTTGATGTTTGGAGCCTCTGGACAGACAGGATGGAAAAACGATATTCATTTCACACATCAAATGTTTGAATCTATTATTTTTGATTTGAGTCTTCCTTGCATAAGCTTTCTAATTCTCTTCATTTTATACTTCTTCTGTCAATCAACTACCCTCCCTTTTCCTGTTAAGCAACTGAAACGTTGCTTTAAAAGGATAATCTTTATCCTGCTCTCAGATGGTTTTAAGTTGAGTTGATCTTCTCATTTTGTTGTTTCACATTGCGTCAACCAGGGTGTGTGTTTCTGCGTTCTTGTTTAACTATCCAACAGGGAACTTTTGTCTCTTTACATCTTCACCTATGGGGGGACATACTTGTGTTTCTTCTTGCTTCATGCTTTCAACCATCATAAAACCATTTTAAAAACACTCTGAATGTTAAATATTTTAACCTTCAGGCGTGAAAGAGTTTCAGATGATGCCAGCAGCCTTCCTGCTAAGATATGGCGTCATGACTGAACTTGTTTTGGGGAGGGGAGCTTGTATACCATCACACATCTTCCAACAGAAGACATTTGAGTTTCCTTTTCTGACATGCTTAAGAATAATCCTAAAACCACTCAGGCGGAGATGAGCAGATTCTACTATAAAGGGACCTGATGGTGCTTGCATGTTTAATACAGTCCTCCTGGTGTCCTGAAGACTGTGCCATGAAGTGTTTGTCTTCTAGCACTGCACACTGAGGACAGGATGCCAAATATCTGCTGAAGGCATTGATGCTTTTCATGAAGTTTGCATATAATCCCAGGTGTGTGTTTCTGTGTGTGTGTGTGTGTGTGTGTGTTGGCTCAGACAGTTCTGTCCCGCTAATAAGGAGCCAGTCTGACAGCCGTCTGACATCCTCCTGACAGACAACGAGCCGGCTTTGTGCTGAGTTACTAGAATATTCCTGGCATCTCCAGCTCAGGGTTAACTCCAGGGACACAGAGGCAACACTCGATCAATTCAGATTCTGCACTTTCCAGATTTCCTGCCTTCAAATGTGATATTCAGCCTGACAAACGAGAGTCACTCACTCAGTAGTATTTAGGTGAAATATTTTCTTTTTATTGAATCGTCAGGGTCAGGTATGTGAAGCACATTGACTGAAGACATGAATGCTTACCTGTCTGGATGGTTTATATAACAGAAGGCTTATATTGCTAGCCAGAAACCCAGCAGACAATGTAGCTGTAGAATTGAACCACACAGAAATCTACATTGTATGCCAGGTTCAGGACAGAGCAAAGGTTCATTTCTTTGAAACACCTCTATGAAAGCTTTATTGTTCCACTTCAATAACCTCATACCAAGGACGTTTCAAGCTTCTTAAAATATGGCTTTAAATTATGAAAAACTTTAATTATCCTAAACTTTATTGAAGCTTTGGAAATGACTGAGATCAAAGGTGATTTCAGTTTTTTTGAAAAGACAGCACGATGCATTCAATTAGCAGCGAATGGAGAGAAAGAGAGAAAAGATCCGAGAAATGATAAAAAGGAAAAAAATGTAAGGGACATCAAAATAGAAAAATGTATTAATTATCAGTTTGAAAAGCAGAGAAAAGTGTGAAAAAAAGTCCTGTTGGCCACAGCCCCCTGGTGGTCTATGAAGGCAGTGCAGGAGGACAGCGATAACTCCTTTATAGTAAAGAAAACAAAATTCTAGTTCTTTCAGTTTCACAAAAAATATTACATGTTATTCAAACAAATGTTCAGTACTTGAAGATCTTTATTATAATGTAAAAACACCATGAATTTTTACTCATGGGCAATGCTAACTCGCAAACTTTTTATGGTTACAGAGTCTTTGTTCAAAGTTTTTCCAAAATTTGGAAGATTTTTGAATTTCATACCAAAATTGTAATACTCCTCTTGTGATCATAAGGCCCTAAAAAATACTTACCATGGTTTGGTGGATTTTTTCCCCAGCATTTCCCCACAAAGAGGATCTCTGAGAGCACGAGGCAGAGAGAAGGCAGAATTAAAGAAGAATGACGGAAGAGTAAGAAGAAGAAAAAAAAGCCTGACAAGGGCCCCTTGTGGAGTTGTGACACAGAGAACATCCTGTCTGTGGGGTCACAGGATGGAGCCCCCCTCTCGTTGCAGCCAATCGCAGGATTGGAATGCACCAGCAGCCAATGGAAGCAAGGTTTGTACTCGCTCGACCAGGAAGTAGGCTGAGCCGTCAGAGACCCAGTAGCCAGATGTAGCTGCTGATTGCTACACAGGATCTACACTGCCTACTGAGCAACTGACAGCAGCCATGGAGGCGTGAAGCGTGAAGCGAGAATGCTTCGGTCATGCCCGGAGAGGAGAACGAACCTCTGTAGACGAGTCTGAGGAAAGAGAGAGAGAGAGAGAGAGAGAGCTGTGTTAACACATAAAGAGGGAGAATAAAGAGAGAGAGACAGTCACAATGTAGACCAGAGAGAGAGAGAGAGAGAGGTACAGGTTTAAGAAGACTTTATTATCCCACCAGGAGCAATATTTTAGAGCAAATTGAAGTATGAAGAAAAGAATCATCCTGTTTGACGGAAAAGTCTGTCCTTTACCTGTTGAAAAAACTGCATTCGTATGATGAGTGAAAAGCTGCAAAAATAGAAGAAAACACTGGAGGTTGCACGCCAGGCCAGTAGTTGGCAGTATAAAGAAACACCAATAAAGAACACCACACCTGAAGGTAAAGGTGTTCTTCAGCAGGGCAGAGAGTCAGTTGGCTTTTTGGAAAGATTGCACCCTGGAACTAGGATAAAAGTCTGCATTTTCAGCCTCTCAATACGCCGTTTACGTGTTTTCTATTGAATATGTGTCTGTTTAAAAAGTCTTTTAGATTTCTTAAAAGTGTTTCAAAGATAAAGGTCTAATGAAGCACCTGCTGCCTAATAAATTACACAAATTCCACTGAATGAATGACCCTAAAATAATGATAAAAGTATGAGTCTTCAAAGAGAGAGAATAAAAATTTTGGAGCATTCAGCTCTCATTTTGCCAGAGGATTCATGTCTTTTTTTTTTTATATTATTTTCTGCAGGTTTTGCAAGCTTTAAGACAACTAACAGAGAAATAACACCTGCGAGGACACACCCTGAAGGACTGAAATGTGTATCTTTCTCCACAGAGGGTTAAAATCCTTCTATTATATCTTTTATCATTCACCAAGTTTAAGAACAACAGATTCAACAGATAAAAGAAAAAATACAAAAAAGGACAGGGAAGAATTTTAGTTTAAGAACAGGTAAATCCTAAATTAGAGTTAAATTGTTTCAGCCTCTGAAAGCAAGTGTGAAGTGATACTTTACTGCAACTAAAAAGCCTCAAATCAGCATGTTTCTGCTGAATTTTCATGTAAAAATAACAAAAAGCAGCAGTGTTAGAAAATGTGAGAAAAATGAATTTAATGAGTTTTTTTTAACCAACAGAAGAAGTGGTATCAGGACTTCTCCACTTAAATTAACATTGCTTTTAAAACGATTGTAAAAAAGTGATCAAGTATTAGTTTGCTGTAAATTTTTTGAACCTTTGAAGACAAGGGAAGAAGAATGAGGAGGAGAAGAGGAGCCTGAGGGTGTAGGGGGAAGGATATGGGAGATTATCTGCTGACGAATATCTCGAAGCGTGGCATTATCAGTTGCAGATTCCTGTCATTCTTTCCCATTAGCCTAGAGGCGCGACAGGCAGCGACCACCGCCATGCGGGCTCCAGCACTCGGCCCAGCTCAGAACGGGAGCTGCTGACACAGGACGACCTGCACAGGTGACCACAGGAGAGGAAGACGGAGTGAGAGACTCTTCTCTCTGTGGTCACAAGCTGAGCTCTGCATACCTGAGGCCTCGTGACTGTATTGATTAAACCTCCTCCAACCAGCTGATCATCACTTGACTCCAATTTCTTTTTATTTAAGGAAATGTGCTACTGGACGCTCTCCCACTCTCTCTCTCTCCTTCACATTCCATCTCTCTGTCACCATCTCTGCCCCTTCTGTCTGTCTCTGCTCCACACTCACCTCCTGACTATTTTTAATCCAGACTTTTCCTAGCTTCAGGTGGATTTTTCAGACAGTACTTTGCATTGAAATGTCAGTATTTTAGGGCTGTTTCTGGCATCAGATTTAGCCAATTTAACTGGATTTCTTTAGTCAAAAAGAGTGAAGAATTAAGCTTTGACTCTTTGTTTCTTTCATGCAGCAAACTCAGAGATCAGCCTCCAATATGTCATCAGCATCAGAAGTTGTTGCCTAATATATATTCATATATATCAAACTAATTTCTCTGCATTTAAAGTGCCTCCATTTTTAGGTTAGTCTGACCTCCATGAATCTTTCTCCATAAGACAAAAATGTTTGCAAACGTCAAAACTGTAGGAGCATTGTCAGCTTGCAGCCTCCTTCACATCATGTGTCACCAAAGTAAAAGCTTTCCGGGAACATTGTTCAAGCTAAAACTGTTCTGGTCAGTGTTTTTCTGGTTTTGGATGAAATTCATTTTAAATTCCAGTACACACAGCATTCAAGGTAGCAGCAGTTTAGCTGGCATCAAAGCTCTCCCTACCAAACTCCATTGCAAAAACACAATTTTTTAAAAGAAACCCAATCTTTAAGCAGGTAAACAAGATTTCATCAACTTGTTTTGAAATCGTTGAGAGATGGAAACCTCTGTGGATATTTCTGCTCTGGTTAAAAACATTACGAGGCAATGAATACTATGAAAAAGCAATTGAGAAACTTAAAATTTCAAATCTTTCTTTCAGGGTTTCCTGGTTTTAGATTCTCTAAGTTTAATATTTTGTTCTGTTTTGTTCAAACTTCTTCTCAAATCAATTGGAATGCTTTCCTCACACCCCTCAGGAACTTTTATTAGATTTCACGCCACAGTTTAGGACAAACATAACTTAAAAAGTTTCATAGTTCTCCTCTCTGACAGATTATTGACTGATGTGACCTGTGAACTCTCAGATCCATCATCGTTCCTCTCTTTCTCTCTCTGTTGAAAGTTTAAACGGACAGGGATAAGAAGAGGTGCACATGGATGTTGCCTCAGGCTCGACTCTCTGCTGCAAGGAATACAGTTTGTAGAGAGAGGGTGGAGACGTGGGAGTCAGAGAGGATAGATGAAGAGAAGCTGCAGAAATCGAGGGAAGACTCCTTACCTCTGCCTGGAGGAGATTCGAAAGCACGTGGATGGTTTTCCTGGAGGAATTGGTGCACCATGGACAATCTGAAAAACACAAAGAAACTGGAGGTCAGAGACTTGCAGCTCTCTGTGACACAAGTTAAATGAGGATTTAGGATTTCTGTGCTGTCGGGGCCGTCACTGACACTGCGTCTTATACTGACAGGTGAGCCTGAGTCAGCGCACAGCTGATAACGTTCTGCGTTTCTTATCAGACTCTCCTTTTTCCATGCTTTGGTGATGCTGCCAGAGAGCTCTGATGCACCTGAAGTCATTTTTCCACTGAAACTGAAGCTGAGCTGAGACGGGATGAGATATCAGGATGAGGTCAGAGGCAGCAGAGGAAGTTGAAATATGCTTCTTTTAACAAAACAAGCTCACGTATTCATTAAAAAAAAATCATTAAAGCAACATTTGAGGAACAAAATTTGAGGTTGATCTCCCTCAAACATGTTTCCGTCCATTGAAAACTGTCGGTCAATGCAAAGCTTTGACTTTTGGTTCCTTTTTTCAGTCTGATGCTGAAACAAAGCCGAATATCAGCACACATGGAGCTCATGATCACGGTTTGGATTGTTTTGGTTGATTCTTCAGTTTTAAATAAAAACCTTCTCATCAATCAACGCTGCGGAGTTAGATTGGGACTCTGTTTGAAATGTTTGCGCACTGTTTCTGCTTCATGCATGAGCAAAGTGATAAAGGTGCAGAGACTCAACTAAAGGATATTTAAGTCCACTTAATGTTCTTCTCTGTGACTTTTCTACTTGTAAGACATAAAATAGATAAGTATCTGATGTGCGTTTGTTTGCAATTTTTTTTTATCAATTTCAATCAAAATAGTCAAATTTTCACACTTCAGAATGAACCCTGAAACATTTAAAGGTTTATATCTGCTGCATAAATGAACACACAGAGTTGTGATCTTTAACTACAGAGGGACACGTACACACACACACACACACACACACACACGTACACACACACACACAGTGAGGGAGAATGCATCTACACCCGCCCTCACACACTTGCCCACACATATTTAAGCAACAAACAGCACACACACACAACTAGAGAACATGTCTCTTAACTGCACACATAAACACACACACACTTGTACAGTGGTCACCCCCAGCTTAGAGGCTGAGGCAGCATAATGATTCAGTTCCTCTTCGCTTCCCTCACATCGTGTGTGTTTATGCACATGAATGTGTGCATATTTCTGCGTGTGTGTGTATTTGCTGTACAGTTGTCACTCTGTTTGGTGTGTGTGTGTGTGTGTGTATGTGTGTGCGCGTGTGTGTGAATGTGGATGTGGTCAGGGCCAGTCATCTTCCAGGCAGCTCAGAGGAAACCCACATCAACTGCCATCCACCACACTCTAGGAATAGACTCCCCCAGAGCAGCAGGAATGGAAGGCACGCCTGGCCTCACCCCCGCCTCCCCCCTGCTTCACCCGCCCTCACCCTTTCCTCAGGACTCCCAGCTCTCCGGACAACCTCGTCCTCTGCAGCCTTCCCTGAAACACACTGCAGGGTCTGATATCATCTGTTCTTTCACTCTTTACGGAGCCGTGTCCCTTTTTTTTTTCCTAAATCTAAAACATCCGTTTGTCCTTAAAATCTCTTAAAATGCAAAACCTTCATGCCGTCTCTCCTTTAATCCTCCTCCTCAATGCAGAAAATGATCTCTCCCTCCTCCCACGGTTTGCAGATACAGCTTGGAGACTCGTTACCAAGTTGATTCAAAGACTTGAAACATTTCATTCAGCTGCAGCAAACGTTATCAGATCCAATAATTCCTAAATTAAAAGTTATTGACAAAGTCTAACGTTCATTTCCACAAGTTCTCGTAAGTTTTGTTCTCAACACCAGCACCAATCAGCTCATTTCTCTGCCTGAAAGAGATTCCTCCTCTGCAGACAATCCCACGATGCAGCGCTCGCCACCAATTAAGCAGTTGTTCCACGATGATAGCAGCCAATCAGATATCAGCTCTCAACTACTCAGCTTCCATTAAAGCCTGGTCTGTGAGTCTGATTGGTCGTAACGCTTCAGCAAACGCGTCCAACCCAAGAGACGAAGCCAGAAGCTCTGATTCTGCAGAGACACAGAGGTTACAGAGCCACTTCTGTTCGCCGTCCAAAGTCATTCCCCAGAAACTTCTCGCTTCATCTCAGCCTCCTCTTTCTCTGTCACCCCTCCATCTCTGCCTCCTCTTCCTCTGTCCCCCATCCATCTCTCTCTCACTCTCCTTATTATAAACTTGGGAGATGAAACAGGATTCGCATGTAAGGTGATCCCAAGCGGTTCCTCTGGGTGCTGCTTGGTGTCTGTCGGCGGAGCTGCGGACTGAATCCAGGCCTGCAGACCGGCGAGCCAAAGAGCTTCTCCAGAGGGAGCCCGGCAGCCTGTACCCCGGCCCCAGCCCCAGGCTCAGCCACAGGCCGGGAGAGAGAGGGGAGAAAGAGAGCGGAAGAGAGAGAGGGGAGCCTGCAGAATCTTCCAGGGGGCTGGACTGATGGGAAAGAGCTGGCAACATGAGCGAGGAAAGCTAACTCCCTCCTCAAGCTGCTTTATGAAGGCCTGGCAAACGTGCAGCGAGCGAAGAAAAGAGGCGGCAGAGGAGGGAGAAACAGATGAGGACAGAAAGAGGAGGGACAGAAGGAGAACCCTTTACCTTTTGACCTGTGTGGGGTCACAGGGTTTACCCCTTTGGAAACAGACCTCTTACGGGGGTCTGGTCCTGTTTAAAGATCCAAAGTGAGCTCTGTTCTTTCTGCAACAGAAAGCAAAGACTTCCTTCTTTCACACCATCATGTTTCACGTTCCTCCATGACCCTTTACCTCATAATACATGAAGTGGCAGAGGGCGGGAGAGCGGATATTCTTTGATTCAAAATTTGGTTTAAAATGATCTCAAATAAAATCTTTAAAAACTTGGTGAAGCTTTGAATTCCTTAAATTTTTAAGTTTGTGTTTTAGAATTAAGTTTTTAAGTCTTTTCTTTTAGATAGGAAAAGTTAATCCTTGATAAAAGTCTTTAATTCTGAAAGTTTTAATTGTAAAAAAAGGTGACTGATAAAAAAAATGAAATAAAATGGTTTATGAAAATAAAATGGTGAAATATTATTGCAGATTAATGAGTCAGCTCAGCAGGGAAATTACAAATCAGGAACTGAGTTTTTGAGATAAAATAAATTGTTCTGCCTGCTTCATTGCTAGATTAATTTGTAAAAGAGCCACTTAATCTAAATTCTAAGTCTTTGAAATGTCTTTTAGAGGCTATTCAGAGTCTTTTATGGTAAAATAAGCACAGAAAACATCTTAAATGAAGAAGCAAAGAGTTTAAAATGAGTCTGAATGTTGACGCTGACTTCATGAAGTGCTGGATTATTGATATAAAACTAAACCACAGGTTTAGGAGTTTCTTCACTTGCGTCCTTGTTGGATATATGAGTATAAAAGCTGAATGACCATGGTGTCCCTCTGACGTCGATCTGAGCTGCGGACACTCGGAATAATCTGCCAGCCTCGGCTCAGGCATTGTGTTCACTGATTACCTTTGGAAAACAAAAGGAACACCTTGAAAACGCAGCTCTGCGGCCGTGCCCATTGATCCTGGTTTTCCATGACGTGCATCCGTCTCCACAGCCTCTTTCACACACACACACACACACACACACACACACACACACACACACACATACTGCCACTTATTGGAATTCAGAGTGGGGCCCAGGTAGGGGAAGCTCTGCCCATATATGAGCATGGAGGAAGCAGGCCAGGTGTGTGTGGTTAGCTCACCGTTGGAACGAGTGTTCCTGAGTACACAGACACACACACACACACACACAGGACACACACATTAACGGGCTCCCAGCGTTTTGCGTGCACACGTAAACCAAACTGCTCTCAGCCCTGTGACGTCTGAGTTATGCGGCTAAGCTCTTAACTGCACAATCTGCAGCTGAACGACAGACTTGTGAGAGCGACTTGTTGCTGGATAAACAAAGACGAGTCATGTGAAAAGAAAAGTCGGGGAAGAAAAGAAGGAATGAGTCAAGTGATGGTTAAGATTGTTCTTGTGCTGCCTAACCCACTTTTAGAAACTTTACTCAACGCCTGACTTAGTACTCCGCGTGCGTCTGTGTGTGTTTCAGTTAGAAAAAGGAGAAAATGTGGTTCAGTGTGGTGACTTGTGTCGCTTCAGACTGTCCCACCTCACTGAATCATCTGCTTCATCCACCTTTCATTATTCAGACATCCACGCTGTGACTCAGTGAGACAATGACGAGAAGAAACGGTTCATTTAACTCCGTCTGCCTCCTGTTCTACAAAACACCACAAACATTCAGAACCATCAGGTCTGTGTCCTGTTAGCAGTCAGAACTATTATCTGTAATTTTTGTATTTTTGGCAGTACATGTTGTGCAGCAGGAAAACCTTTTTCAGGAGTTCAAACCAACAAAAAACTTCCAAACAACAAGACCAAGGGGCTAAAAAAAAATAAAGATATTGCAGCTGTTAGATCATGTTTTAATGATTTGCTTAAAATGACTTATGCTGCAACATTTTGTAATTTGAGGACCAATCCTTTCCTTATGTGACTGTTCTCTAAAGTTTCCCCAAGAAAATTTGTGATCTTAAAGATGTTTTAGCAGCTGGAGGTGAATTATTAAACCTGAAAAAGGTCGGTTCCTTTAGTTTTTAAAACAAAAAAAATGTCAGGAAAAAAAGGGAAATACATCAGACAAATAAATGCAAGAATGATAAAGTCAAGCAGAAGGTGTCAAAGATTTAAGGAATTCAAGGCTATAATTGGAACTGTGCAGTGAAGAAATTATCAAGAAAAGAAACATGTTTGTTGTTGGATTTTCCTTCAAGAGTTCTGCTTTTGCTTCATCAAGTGTAAAACTTTTCTGTTCTCAAAAGTGATCCACAAAATAGATTTTAAGCCCCCTGCTTTGGGAATTTTTGTCGTTTTATTGCAAAAAGTTTCTAACTCCTGCTGCAAAAACTTAGACTTCACCTCTTCGAGATGAGAGTTTCATAAACTTTTGTTGCTTGCGGAATATTTTAACACCAATAATTTGGGAGAATAAAATAATTCTTAATTTTTCCCAATTGGTTGATTCCCGTCAGTGTTTGTGGCATCTGGAGCGAGGTCAGCTTCACTTCCTGCCAAGTATGCCACAGGGTCAAAGTTCACTCTGTGTCGGCATGGTGATAAGAAAGAGGGCAGATTCCAGCTAATCTCCACCTGGGAATTTCATCTCCGCCCTCATCAAGATACCTGCGATGCATCTCGCCGCCGATCTGCCCTCCGATCACACACTCAGCCGGAAACACTGACTGATAAGAGCTGATAGATCCTCTGCGCTCCGATGTGACAGTTTAGCTCCTTATCACCACTCCTCTCTCTCTCTCTCTCTCTCTCTCTTTCTCACACACTTACAGTACCACAAGCTACAGTCGTGCTGGAGTTACTAGCAAAGAAGAAGAAAGTGTTCAGGTGAAACTGCAGTAAACTTTGGTGGAGTTAAAGTTAAAGGAGCGGCTGTCATAGAGACGCAGTAAAACAAAGGAGCAGGTTCAGGTGTGGAGAACAGAGACATGAGAGGTCACAGGAAAAATATGAAATTATTTCAATTCTAAAGCCGCGATATGATCACGATATTAGAATCTCTGCCTGCTGCCAAGTAGATTTACAAATCTGAAACATGTAAACAACAACTAAACTAACTTAAGTTAGAGATAAGAAGGGAAAGAGAGTAAACTTCAGCAGTAAGTGAAAAATATTATCCTGATTCTTCAGGCAGGATATTTTCTGACAGGAAGATTCGGATTTGGTGAGGTGATCATCCTCACAGATCCTGATTGCTCCTAAATTTGGAGCAGGTGTGGAGAAGCTTGTGTCAACTCTTGAGCTCCAGGTCCTGGTGCTGACTCATTATATCACCTTCAGAGGTAGTGAGAGGCTGCTTGTCCAGCGTTTCCAGTATTTCCCAGCGGACTGTGTCTTGTTTAGCACTCTACACTTCCTTTGTGCCTTGTTTGGTTTTCATCTTCCACAAGAAGTTGTAGTCTCTACAATTCTACAATTTCATTTAGCAGACGCTTTAGTCCAAAGCAACGTACTGGGCCTTGTTTCATCCTGGCTCTCTGCAGTGGGCGTACCTGGCCTCTGAGTGTCTCTTCAGTTTCTAATTCTCCTGAACTTTGTTTTTGTTTAAGGCTCAGGAGTCATTTCACCTTTTTCATCTACTGTTCTGATCGTCCACGATCTTAGCGGTGATCCCTTTGGGATAAATTTTGGTCTGCGATCAGCCCCCACATCCTCCTTTCTGACAATTTACAGCAAATTGAGACTCAGATTTTGAGTATCATTGCAGCAGTTTTGACAAAACAGATCATTTTATTTAGTGTTTTATGCAGAATGAGGACCAAAGAGAAAAATATAAACATAAAAGCAAGTAAGAAGCAGAACTTCAGTTTTACACTGCTTAAATAAACTGGACTTCAGTGATTTTAAAATTATAACACTGTCACAATACCAGAGCCAGAACTTAGAATTTCAGCAAGTTCTGTTTGTAAATGAAGAGAGATGCTGGTTTAGCTCAGCTGGTGGAGTAGGCGTCACATGTGCAGAAGCTACAGACCTCATCCAATGGTCATGTGATCGATCCCTGATTTCAACAGTTTTAATTGCTTGTCAGCACCGTCCTCCAAAAAGCACCAAAAGCAGTGTCATTTCATCCTCTCCCCTTTTATTTCACTTTAACCATCACAAATATCCGACTGAAACTTACAAACCGCACAGCTTTTATTTCTACACACTCAGCTGTTCACGTCGAGCAAATAACATTTAAAGGATTTTAAATAATGCAACTAGTTCAAAAATCATCCTGCAGCTTCTTCAGCAACTTGTAGTTCGAGTATAAATATTTTACCAATATCAGACTTTCCTCGAGACAAATTCAGCATCAGCTGGTGGAGAGGAGAAGCAGGCTCTGTCTATGCTTTCTCATTTTTTTCCCACCTGAATTAAGTGAGTTTTACAGGATACACACACACACACACACATATGAACACACACTGTCTTTTCGTAAGAGACAATTTCAGATAATTTCGTTCTCCACTTTTCCTTTAAATTGTTTTAAGGAAATCCAAAAAGTAGAAGACATTAGTTTTACAAGCTGACAGCAGTGATTCAGCGGCGTTATTACTGCATAAAGCCTGAGACCTGCCCTCTGATTTCATGACATGTGAGTAAGAGTAATGATAGCTGGAGCGAGCGGGGTCTTAGTCAGAGCGAGTGGGAGATAATTTGAAGAGGAACAACAGCCGGGCAGACCGCCACTGCGTTTTAAAAGTCCACAGATTTAAGACACACACCCCACTGCTGAGCCTGTGACTAAGCCCCCTTTAGACAAACACATGTAACGCAGAACCACCGGGGCTGAATCAGAAAAAAAACACTTTCTCTGTGTCCGAATCACACACACATTTTCCCCAAACACACACTGGGAATGAATCTAAACACTCGTCACTCTCCTCTCAGCCAATCACATCAGCCGGCTGCCACGTCCATTCATAAAGAAGCCACACTGAGCTGTCCATGCTGTATGATACTACATGCATTCAGCCCTCCTCCTCTCCTCCTCCACCCGTTCATTCATGCCCTCTGCTGCCGAGCTGGAGGAGTGGACTGTGCTATCTGTGTCAAACCATGAGAGGGGAGAGACGTACAGTGTGACAGGGAGGAAGTGGAGAAAAAACTGCACATTAGACCTATTTTTATCTCACATCTACACCGGCGTTCACTCAGATAGCAGACATTGTTCCTTTCTTCTAATCCTTGTACTGTAATAATCCTCTGAGCAGCAGCACAGAGTGTGTGATCCAGACAAGCCGGCTATGTAACAGTGAATCAGCTCTTCTGTAATGTGACACACTGAGTTAATGCTCCCCCCAACACTTATTCAAACTCCTGGACCATGACATCCACCGGCTCCACTGGATAAAGATCCTCCTGACGCTCTAATGCTCAAACTTTCACAGAGACAGAATCAGCTGACAGCCTCCAAACTGATCAGGGAGCAGTTTTCTCAACCTTAATGTCTAACATATGATATCCATCAACAGCAGCAGCAGCAGCAGCTCCTTTCTGGGAGCATTTCCCCCCCATTTTTCCCCATTTTCTCTTTTTTCACTTACCCGTCTGAGTGAGTTTCCTCCCGGCTCTGGAATGAGGGAACCCCCTCCTCACACACTCACTCTCTCCCCTTCTAAACGTCTTTACAGAGTGTCCTTCTGCTCTGTCCCTGCTTCACAGACAGGGAATCCGGGTTCCCCTTTCTCTTTGACTTTGCTTGAGTAAAAAAGAGAGAGAGAGAGGGAAGGGAGAAACCCGATTGGGTAACAACTTCTCACCCACGTCACACGAAAAGAAAATCTGCCGACCCCTTAAAGATCTCATCCTTTCATGTCTCCTCTTTTTTTCCTCCTCCCGTTGCATTCTTCAGAGTGTAATCAGTAACAGCAGCTCTAAACACACACATTTTCTCTCTCACACACACACACACACTGACAGAGACAGTGTGTGTGTGAAGCTCCCTCTGGGCTAAAGGTGCTTTCCCAGAGCTCTGGAGACACCATAGCCATTAAACTCCCTACAAGCTCCGCCAAAGTTACGCTATCACATGTTTCTCTCTCTCTCTCTTTTTCCCTCACTCTCCCTCCCTCCTTTTCTCCCTCACTCTGACACTGTCGGACATACTTTCTCTCACACACGCTCTCAGGAGCGACGCTGCACTCTTATAGTTTTAAGGGAGGGGGCTGAGCCTTTTGCGGCAGAGGGCAGTGTCCTGTTACACAGCACTCAATTGAGGTTAGAGAGAGGACATCCATTCAGAAAAAGAGAGGAGGAGAGAGGGAGGGAGGAAGAGAGGGGGAGAAGGAGGAGGAGGGAAAAGTAAGGGCAGCCTCTCTCTTTTCTCCTTCTTTCTCTCGCTCTCTCTGAATGTGTGTGTCTCTTCAAAAGCAGGAAACTCCCCTGCCAGAGAGTCGGGGCGTCGGTAGAAAAAGGGTCCCGTCTCCTAAAAGGGAAAGGAGGCAGCGGCCCCCCCATACTGAAAACACACACAGCGGCCACAGTAGAGGGGTCTTTATGACTTCCAGCCCCACTGGCAACAATTCTCCCCACACACACACACACACATAGAGAGAGAGAGAGAGAGAGAGAGAGAGAGAGAGAAACACACATATATCCTTTACATAGCCTCACGTAAACAAATAGGAAATTGTCTCAGACTTTCTGGAGATGTGAGAGGGTCAGTCGATTAAAGGATTATTAAAATACTTTTTAGATGAATAATCTTCAAAGAATCAGACTTTTAACAGTTTTCTAAATTTCATGTAAACAGTGTTTTACAAGTTCACTCATTTTTTTAACCTCTAACTTCTGTGTCTCAGCTTTATTGATTTCAGCATTATGAGGTTAATTGTTATCGTTTCAGCCTGGTTTCATCAGAAAGACCAAATAATCTACACATTTGTGAATATTTGTTGAAAACAGTTTCTTCATTTTTTTTTTGTTTTGCCCTTGCATCCACATGTAAACAGAGTTTAGGGTCACAAAAAATGAGGTTAAAAAAATCCTGTTTTTTTTTTAACCCCACCTCAAAAAGAATAATAGTTTTGTGAAACGTGTACCTACGCTCAGCAAATGTTTAAAAGTATTCTACATGCACTTAGATTGTGTGCTACTGGTTTGTTTGTGTCTGCCATGTGTTGGGAAGAAACCCTGCTGTTCGCAATATTTATATTCAAATTCAAGGTTGATTTAAAATCATACAGTAGTTTTTGTTTACCGTCTATAAACAAATTAAAGGGTGCTGTTAGAAATCACAACTTGCTCATGATGACGCTCATCACACCTATGCACAATGCTTATCTCATGTTTTGAAAATGCAGAGAAATGTCTGTACATATGTCGAAGCCTTAAAATTGTAAAGCTTTAGAAATTAAAGCTTTAGAAATCACAGAACACTGGGATCCTGCTCAATATTTCTTTAAACAGTGCGGTTCACCCAAAACGTAGCTTTGTCTTCAGTTGCTGTAAAACAATTTGTAGTGCATTTGATTTCTATGAAAAGGCTGTGTGTGAGTATATATATATATATATATATATATATATATATATATATATATATATATATATATATATATATATATATATATATATATGAATAAAGCCTTTTAAAAGCTTAACAATATCTTTTAGGTTATACATTTTCTTCTGTCATTTTTTCAACTTCTTTTTTAACCCAAATTTTGGTATTTAAAGCTCCAACTTCAAATTTGTAGTTCTTCATTTCTTTTGCTTTCTAAACCCCCTTTAATTTTTTTTTTTTACTAAAGTCATTTATCATGGTTCCCCCTTTTTTTGGTTCTTTCATGAATACTTAGCTCTGGAGACTGCTTTCAGTTTTAAATCAGCTCATCAATGTGGCTCCTGATATGACAGAATTTCTTCCGACTTATCTTTGACTACTTTTTTCAACTGAACCAAAGTTTATGGAACAAAAAATTACTTGTAAAATGAAAATTCTCTGTATCTCAACAGAGTTCTTATGATGACGTGGTTGATTCAGCTTTGCACAGACAGCTCATGGAAAGGCTCTTCTTTAATTTTCACCGCGTAGATTTCAGAGTCCATAACTTATTCACTTTTACAAAAGGAGTTGAGTAAGTACCTAAACTTCTACCTCAGTCTCTTTGTATACAGTTTTTGTCTAAGTGTTTATATGAGTCTGTATTTTTGTACCTCTGGAGTTAGTGATCTGACAACCACAAAGAGAAAGTACCAGAGTTTACAAAAGCTGACTGGCTGATAAGCGGGTGAAACCCTGCAGTGACCACAGGTAGAAGAAAGTACCTGAGTCTACAGACAGGATGAATCCACCCATATTAAAGTCACAGGTGACAGGAGAGAGAAATAACTAGAAGTAATTCCCATTCGTTGACCCTGACCTGACACCACCCTGTCCCCCGGACCTCCCTGTTCTGGGATCCCGTTCCTCCCCAACATCCTATCATTCCCCCCTCACTTCTATTCTGTACCTTGCCATTTCTGCCAACCACACCTCTCAACAGTTGAGATCTGTCCGCCCCGCCCTGCCCCACCCTTCCCCGCCCCGCCCCATCCTGTTCTCCTCCCTTTGAGGCCAGGGGTTTTCTATGAGAGTCTCAAACTTCAGGACTCACATAGCTGGTTTGTTACTCACTGAGGAGCCATGTGACTCATCAAAGGCCGGGCTGCACCCATGCTACGCTCCCGTTACACACATTGTGGTGTGCAAACATGCACTCACATACAAGAGGCGGAGCGCCTTTGTCAGGCTCCATTCATAACTATTTAAATAACACCAGTGAGTCATGCAACGAACCGGGTTGAGAAATATCCGACCTATATACTGTACACGCACCTTCTCTACACCTGCAGGACGATCTCTCTCTGTAGGTCAGAGGTAACAGACCGTTTTGACGTCTGAGCATAAAGCAGCTTCTTAACAGGGAGTGATGAGACTCTCTCAGCTGATGTGATGCTAAAAGCAGATCTCTGAGAGAAAACGGCAAAGATCTCATGTCAACTTTAAATATTAAATATGATATATGTTTTTGCTTTTCTGAAAGGTTACCTATGAAGAACTGAGCCACATTTTTCTAAATACTTTATTCCTCTGATTATCTTTTTATGGATTATTTATATTTTTAATCACTAAAGGTTTTTCATAGACACTTAACTTAACAGCAAACTTGTTTTTTTCATGCATGTTATTCTGCTTCTGTTTAAACTATTCAGGTTGTGATTTCAAGCAACTTGATATCACGTTTCCATGTGTTTTCACTTCAGTATATTAAAAATAAATTACTTTTTTAAAATTCTAATGGGCTTTTATTCATTTATATTTCATGCAAATCTTTTTATTCAAGCATGTTTCTTTTAAAGAAATGGAATCAAATTTAAACACTTATTGTACCAAAGATAAAAAAAAAAGCTAAAAACTTTGAATTATTCCTGTTTTGCCAACACTTTTCTTTTTATTGTCTAACTAATAATTATTCTTTTATTATTTTATAATTCATTTAAATTTTTATGGGAATAATTTTCTTTTTCAAACATAGACTTAAATATCCTAATTTCTTTATATTTATTATTCATTTTACTTCTTAATCACTTATTATTTATATAATCCAGGCTACTTTTTGACGACAGAGTCCATTTTTTTTCTATATAAAAAATGATTGATGGCTTAGTGGTCTGTTAAAGGTGGTCAAAACACTTGGGGACTGTTATAAGTCTCAAGCAGACTCTTCAGGATGATTTCAGAACAACTTAAACTGGTCTATCTTGTTTTTTGAGTCACATTTCAGAAAAATTGGCTTTTTAAGAGAAAGGAAAAACTTGAGGCTGATATTTGTTTTGCTTTTGTTTCCCACTTCGGGAATCATCCCACACCCCTTGACGCTGATGTGTTTAAAACCTCTGTCTTAGATCACCTCCTGGCTGGCCTCTCTAACAACATCTTAGACATCGACCTGTGCGCCTCTGTGGCTGGTTATGTGTGGATGGAGATTGAGTGGGTGTGTGTGAATCACAGCCTGTCGTGTGTCCGGCCGGTGTTTGGTTTTTCTGAATGTTTCTCATCGGGCTGAATGGGTGCTGCTGAGCCCCGACAGCAGGCTGGGCTCGGTCGGGGGATGAGTCAGGGTTGGAGAGGGTAAGTGACTCCAGACGTGTGGACAAATGGCAGCATTAACCCGCAGGAGTCATACGAAAGCACTGACTCTTCTTTGAATAGGCACTCTATCACCACTCATCAGAGGTTTCACTGTAAATACTTTGAAAACAAACTATGTTCTTGTCTGGAGCTATTTTTGGTTTATTTGACTCCTCCCTGCCAAAATTTGACGGATGATTCGTTTTACTCAGCTGCTCTGGACACCAGGAACAATGACTCACTGGGAATAAGATTCATATATTTTACTCAACAATGAGGGGCAATTTCATGTTGAGAAAACAGTGCTGCAGTGCTGTCATGAGAAATTTAAATCTATGATTAGTGGTGGGACAAAATATCCGTACACTAATGTCAAAAATCTGCATGCTGAAATATATTTAGCATTTAATTATTGAGACTTCCTTAATATCTTAATACGATTATAAAAACAAAGTATTTAGATTCAACAAAAAAGTATCAATAAAATTAAACTATAAATGGATAAATTCAGACCCGGGCAACTCATGTGAAGTGTGAAAATATACAAGATCAGCTGAAAGCTCAATTAATGTGGGTCTTAAAATTTGTTTTTTTTAAAACACTTTTGCTGCATTTTCTATAACCACTCTATTTTTAAATGTATTCACATCCATGGGTATATATCTGTTACTCATTACTCAGGGCATATTGAATGTTTTTAATGTCTATGCTTGCAAGATTTAGCTTCTTATACAGCAAGGAAACACATTCTGTTGAAATTTAAACAATGCAGAAATCATATCATGTGAGTGTCATTTTAATTCATAAAACCTTTTAGCTCCATGACTTAATCCAACTGTGGCACAAAATGTCAGCTTCACTTTGTCTAAAAAGTGTAAAGTTTCACAGTAACTGAGACTTTTTGCCGTTTTAGAGTGTGATTCAGACTATTGTGGGCACAAACTGGGTGGATACAAGGGCGGAGATGTGTTTCAACACACATATATAGTCTCACACTTTCTCTCTCTAACACACACACACACACACACACACACACACACACACACACACATGCACACACAATGGAGATTGCGGTGGAAAAGGAAGCTGGGGATTCCTGAGATTCCTGTGGACAAAAAGGTGTTAACGCAGGCAGCCGAGCAGCCTGGGAATTCTGCTGGTTTGGCTTAAGAGGCTGTTTAATGGCTGACCAGAGTCACTAGTGACAGAGTTAGTGTGAAAAAGAGAGAGAGAGAGAGAAAAGACGGTGCTGGAGAGATAAAGCCAAAGAATACAAACAGGAAGGAGAAAGAATGTAAAAGACAGTGGGGTGTTTCTGTAAATTTTCCTCTTTCTATGAAGCTTTACCCCTTCAGGACTTCAGGACCACAAGAATGCTAAATCTCATCTTTGTTTCTATCTATCTATTTCTCTCTCTCTCTCTCTCTCTCTCTCTCTCTATATATATATATATATATATATATATATATATATATATATATATATATATATATATATATTTATATATATATATATATATATATATATATATATATATATATATATAGATAGATAGATAGATAGATAGATAGATAGATAGATAGATAGATAGATGTGTGTGTGTGTGTGTGTGTGTGTGTGTGTGTGTGTGTGTGTGTGTGTGTGTGTGTGTGTGTGTGAAAATTCAATATAACGGGTGCAAATTTGAAAAACAGGACTTTGAAAATTACTTCTTGAAGCATTGAAAACACTTATGACTCCATAAGAAATTAAAGTCCTCACAAGTTGGTTTGGGATTTTGCACGATATCCCCATGATGTGACAAAAACAGAACCACATAAATACAAACACATACAAGAAAACTAGAGCGTGTAAGACCAGATCATCATAAATGACCTTTGCTGCATGTAAAACAAGTGTGTGACTAAAAGAAACAGCAGTCCCCACAAGAAGAGTTCTGACACCTAACAGTGTCCTCATAAATCACAAAAACCATTTACAATAAACACACACAAACACACACATAAACAAACAAATGTACACAGTAAATAAATACATATAACAGACTTTTCCAGAATCAGGACAGTTTTCCTGGAGGACCATAAGTCCCAGCAGAGTTTGGACATGTCCCAAATAGGTGATAAAATCCAGCCACCCACTCCACACACGCACGCGCTCACGCTCGCACGCACGCAGACACACACACATACACACACACACACACACAAACACACACACACACAGCCATCGATGCACCTGTCTCTTCTACGAGTGGACTCTGAGCCAGTGATGGACACCAACAGACGTAACAGCGACGTCATCCCATTCACACACTCAGAAGCACATGCTTATAACCAACCAAGGACAGGAGATGGAAGTATGACAGGCGGAACTCAGTTCCCACCCTTTCTGCTGCTCGCCCTTTGAGGAAGTGTGTGTGTGGCCCAGCGCGAGTGTGTGTGTGTGTGTGTATGTGTGTGTGTTCTGCACTGACTATATTAGGCTGGCCTCTTTCTAGCACAGAGATGGAGGTGTGTGTGTGTGTGTGTGTGTGTGTGTGTGTGTGTATAAGCTTGTGTGTGTGTGTTGGGGGGTCAGTGAGCATTGATACAACTGTGATGTCACTGTCACGCTGGGGAGGCATGACTGTCTTATCTATCTGCTGTGCCCTGCAGTAACAAGTGTGCAACCTGTGTGTGTGTGTGTGTGTGTGTGTGTGTGTGTGTGTGTGTGTGTGTGTGTGTGTGTGTGTGTGTGTGTGCATATTACCTTGTGATAACCCTCAGTCTCTCTCACACATGCACAAGCACACTCAGGGATACCTCGGCACCTCTGAGCCTACAGAAATATCCAGAGCAGCTGGAGGAGTGATGTGTTTAGGTGCTGTTTGAATTTTCCATCACTTATGCAAGTGTCTCTGATTACATCACACACAGATACTTATGTTGTGATGCAATGGATGACTGTTATGTAAAGTTATATCTCGCACAACAACATTTTTAGTGAATGAGGAAGTTTTAACTCAAATTAGTTCAAGTTACATGGACATGAACATTTGGAAATGTCACCAAAATGTTTCGGAAATTTTAGCCAATATTTTGTCTAAATGCACTTTTACTCTTTGGATTTTAACATGCTTCAAACTTTGTTTTAAAGCCCTATTGATGAGCTGGTTAAATGTGATGCTTCTTTTGCTCTTTTGATGCCAAACTTCCTGAATTTTCCTTTGGGATTATTAAAGTTAATTCTATTCTATTCTATTCTATTCTATTCTATTCTATTCTATTCTATTAAATGCATCCTGTGGTTCCGGTGTTAAAAGGTAATTTTTGTGATTAGCATTAACATAATTTCTAAATGTGCCGATGACATCTTTGTGACTCCTTTAAAGGACCCCAGCAGTGCAGAGCTCCACCCCATTGCCCTCTGCTCCTCCTTTCCTCTCTGTCCTCCCCCTTTCCTCTTCCTCTTCCCTTCAGAGGTGTCAAAGGAAAACCAGCTCCAGTGTCACTCTCTCTCTCTCTCTCTGTCCTACAGTCACACAGAGCTGGCTCAGTGCATGTGGTGACTCTGCTGCTGGCTGGCCCACTCACAGGATATAAGAGCTGTGAGCCCTGCCAAGGCGGTGAGGGGTCACAATGTAGAGAATATGTGTGTATGCATGTGTGTGTGGGGATGGCTGGTGGCTGTCTGAGCAGCAGACGCCCTCGTCCTGACGCTCGCAGGGCGGAGAAGCCTTCTTGTGAAACATTCCACTCCAACCAGCGTTTCCTGTTCTCACTTCCCCGTCCTTCCCTCGCGCTCCTCGCCTGCCTTTCCTTTTTTACGCCCATCCCTCCTCCTCCTCCCCTCCGCCTCTACACGCCAATGCCTTTCCCACCCACCCCATCCTCTGCTGCTCTGCTCCACGCCCCGGCCTGGCTCCAGATACCCCCCTCGCCCCAGACTGGTGGACTCCCTCTGAGTTTCCTGGAGAACCACCTTCCATTATCAGGGCGACAAAATGCTGCTGAGGTCACTGAGTCAGCGTGGCCCTCCGCCTGACCTCCACCTCTCAGGACTGAGTTTAAGAATTTGCTGAAATGTGACTTTAAAGACTCATCAAATATCACCCTGATGTCCTAATAAAAAAAAAATGCTTTTCACCAACAGTTTGTAAACATCTGCTATACATACCTTTAGTCTGAACTTAGACAGTGAGTAAACTCAGTAAATGTAACCGCACTTTGCTGCCAAGCTGTCCCACAAAGATCCGACAGACAGGGGTCCATTTAAAGGCAATCTAAGCATCCATTTGGAGTTATCCTGAACGTGTCTACCACCAAACCAGCAAAACTTTAAAGCAGCATCATAAATAAAACCTCTCTGCCACCTCACATCTCTCTGCTAAGCCCCTCCCTCGAAATGATAGAGCAAACTTGCACGCTAACTCTTCAAGCAAACTCTCCATTCCGCTTGGTAACAAAGGTCCGACTCCGAGGACAGAAACTAAAAAGGACGTTGAAAATATATCACAAAAAAGTTGAGAGCTGCAGACACAGGTCGTGTAGAAGCCAAATGATGATCTGATTGGTGGTTTGATTTGGACTGAACCAATTTTTGATGAACTAATACTAAGGGACAGGCACTCACAGGTCAGACGCACATTTATCTAAGGGGGCTCAAGGCTGCTAGTGACATGAAATGTTTAAAATGAAAGGGCAAAATAAATTTGCCTACTGTGGCTTTATGTATCTAAAAGATCTGAGGGCTACACTACAAAAACTGAAATCTAAGCAAGTATTTTTTCTTATTTTTAACAAAAATTGTCACATTATAAGTGATATGAGCCACATTCAACGGACGAGTCCACACACGATATTACAAGATATTAAAAGACAAAAATGACATCTGAATCGCTTGTAACGAGTAAAAAAAATCTGCCAATAGGTTAAAATTTCTTGAAATTAGACTAATGTCTTAACAAAAGAAACTAAAAGTAGTTTTTTCTTACCCCATTGGCAGATTTTTTAATTTTTTTACTTGTTTTTAGCAATTCAGACTTCATTTTTGTCTTAAATAACTTGAAATAAGACATTTTGCTGGACTGGTCTAGTGAATATGGCTCATAAAGTCTAGTAAGACATTTTCTTGTAAAAATAAGACAAACACTTGGATTTCAGTTTTTGTAGTGTACAGGAAACTAATGACAGAGATGAATGATGTGCAGCAAAGATCTGAGGGTCAGAATTAAATGCAGGTATCACTCTGCTTGCACGAAGCATGCAACATGCATGATGTCTAAACTTGGTGTGCATATATTCATTGGATGACACGCTAATCAAATTCCGTCACTCTGAGCAGATGTTTGTATAGATCAGAAGCTCATTGGTCTTTCTCCAACAGAATCAAGATTCCTCTCTGCTTACAGTAGCCATTATTGTTCTCCGTCAGTTTTCACAAGTGAGCACGCTCAAAGACATGACTCACCCAGCAAGGATCTCAAGAAGCTCAAGATACTAAACGTTGATGATAACACAGGAATATGTGCATAAAGAAATGTGGAGTGTAAGCATGTCATTAAGAGTTAGGACGCACAGCATGAGGTTTGATTTCATAGCTCCTTCATTCAAAAAGCAGACACACTGAGACGGAGAGCTGTGGGTGATCTTCAGAGTTGAAACTGCAAAACAGACATTAGAATTAATAAAAACCTGCCTCACCAAAAAACAATACATTCTGTGTGCTCTGCTATTTCCCACTTTCATCAGCTGTCTCAGCAGCTCATCTACACTTCCGCAGGATTTTGACACTTTTCGAGATTGTTTCTGATCCTCCCAGATATACACACTCCTCATTATAAACTTTAATGTTTCCTCGAGGGCCGGGACTCTCGCGGTGTGTTTCTTCCCTTAGCGGTCTCCTGTCTTGGGGCTTTGCAGCAGGCTGACTCACAGCCTCAGCCCACTCCTCCTCCCACTCCTCCTCCCACTCTGAGCCCCAGCCGAACCCCAGCGTGGGAGGAAGCGCAGCCCAGGACCAGAGCCTCCGGCTGGGCACACACACACGCAGCCAGCACCGGGCCCACGGCTCTGGAGCTTTGGCTTTCATTCCCTGCACCCACACAGAAACAAAAACACACACACTCTGCCAGCCCACATACAGTGCCCACACTGATTTTTAGAGCACCTTTTAATGATGTCATGTGCCTCACATCTGAGGCAGCAGAGGAAGGGGAAACACGTGGGAGTGTGTGGGCTGTACATGCTCGATGTGTGTGTGCGTGTGTGTGTGAGTGTGTGAGTGTGTGAATCATGCAGCCTGATTGTTGTTTCTTTTTTCTTCCTGGGTTTACATGAAGTCAAATGTTTTATGTGCACATGGCTACTGTGCTGAGCTCAGTTATTTTTAAATCACAGCTACAGGGGAGGATTTTGATCTCACGGAGGGACTCTGAGAGGAAAGTTTCTCGATGCAGTGAAACTCTGAGCGGCACAAACTCTATTATCAAACATCTCAAATTAACAAAAAAAAAAACCCCTTTGATTTGATAAGAAAGAGCCATGTCTCTGCTGCCAGGGTTAACTTCTCCACTTGATAAAAGAATTCACACTTTTTCAGCAACACTTCGAATCATAGATAATGTGTGATTTTCTTACCAGCAGGACAGGAGCTCTGCTTCCTTTTCACTGATGATGCTCATGATGAGGAGGCTGTGAAAGACAGGTGGCAGAGGATCACGTCACTCACACTGCTCCTCATCACTCACACTGCTCCTCATCACTCACACCTTTATTAAACTCAAATACAGACTTTTTTTTTAACGTGAAAACGATAGAGTTGCACAAAGTGACACGTCTGTACTGTGAAGAGGAATATAATATTCAGATGGTCCAGATTGCTCATTAGAATATCTCACATTTGTGTGTGGGCGAGCTTTTAGTCTGCAGCACTGTTCCAGAAACACTCTTCTCTGTCCAATACCAACCGGGACTCTAACCCCAGTCTGTCCACTCCAAACTTAAACCAAAAAACAACTTCTGTGTGAGTTTTAAGAGCAGTAAATGAAACGCACTGTCCTCTTTCTCATCTTCTGCAACAAAAAAGCGTAAATGCTCAGCGTGTGCTCGTGTTTACAGCCATGTGAGTGTGGATGCTGTCAGAATAATTCACAATATAACACGAGCACATTCAGAGTGATGGATGCTTCCAGTTCTGACTGTGCAACACATCAGAGTGAGGCAGCGAGATCCTGCTGAGCATGACAGCATCTCCAGAATTTATGATTTAGACTTCAGGGTAAAGTATGGCTTTCAGAAATTTCTCCTACTTTAGGTGCTAAATGATCCATTTATCTGAGGAAGGCGTGGAGCTAATGGAAAGTTTTGGGGATATTTTGGAGATACACGAGTAACCAGTGATAAGCACACGGCTTGTTTTTCAAAACGAATTTCTCCAAATGCTGAATTGCAAGTGTGTTTCTTTGTGCAAAGCGACACACCCAGGAGGATTCTGCAGAAAGAAGGCTTCAACGAATTCACAGAATCTAATGTCATTTGAAGCAAAGGTCTGTTTTAAAAAGTGCATTTGTGTTTAAAAATCAGTGTCTAATTCTAGAAAAAAAAAGGAAAAAGGAAAGCCTAATCAATGCAAATCTGCAAACAAA
Organism: Labroides dimidiatus; assembly: GCA_030710495.1. NCBI lineage: Eukaryota > Metazoa > Chordata > Actinopteri > Labriformes > Labridae > Labroides > Labroides dimidiatus. The sequence goes on from CM061160.1 coordinate 14,853,969, forward strand.
CAAAGGAAGAAGTATTTCTATTTCTGAGTATTTATTCTCAAAGCAACTCATGAATTTCTAACCATAAAACATGTCAAATTGTGCGCTGATATTAGTGACACATTAATAACTGATCTTCCAGCTACATGTGTCACAAGCTCCCCCTGTTGGATGCAGAAACACTGTTTGTGAAAGTGAGCGTGCATGGTTTTAATTATAGTCCTCTGAGGGAGAAATAATCATAAAAAGATGCAAAAATGTTCATCATGAAATATTCACTGTCACTGAATTTGCATGATACTTGCATGAAACAGCACAACATCACTGATTCAATTATTTCTTAGAAAGCCTCACAATCACACCCCTCTTCCTCTCTCTCACCCCCTCTCCTCTCTGGTCTCTCTCCCGGAGTCACGGGGTCTCCCCCCGGGGTAAACGCATTCCAAAACACAAGAATTTCCTCCAGCCCGACTCACATACCTCCTCTCTCCCCCTCCCTCTTTCCCTCTCTCTCTCTCTTTCTCTCACACACACCAAGAAAGCAAGCACGCGCACAAATGCACGTGCACGCGACGAGTGCACAATGGTCTTGCCAGAGCCGGAGGAGACCACACACTGTTGCAAAGCCATGTTCAACAGTCTCACCGCACACACTGCTGCACGAGCGCGCAAACGAGGCGGACACAACTTCGACATGATGAGAATAATGAAGTCAAATATGAGAATGTTTTACAAGACTAACACATTACCTGTCTTTTAAATTACATCAGAAAATGCTGATAATTTTGGTGCGTAAAACTAACACTTAAATAAAACAATAATTCGTAATAAAGTCATGAATAAGAATAGAATTTGGTACCTGTTTTCTTGGATCCTGAAGTTTCTGGAGGAAATCAGCCGACCTACGGACACCTTCCTCGCGTGCAGCTCCCCTTGTGTCTCCGCTGCACAGAAACACAAAAGACTGAATCAAACATCAGAGCTGCGCACAAAAGTGTCCGTGAAACGAGCTCAGACAGCCGCAGATATCTGCAGGAGAGAGGAGGGGATCCATGTTTCTGTCGCTGTTTGCTGTCCTGATGTTCAGCCCTGACAATCTGTCTCTCTCTCTGTCTCTCTCTCTCTCTCTTTCTCAGTGCGTGTGTTTTATCTCTCTGTGTCAGCCGGGTTTTTACCCCGGATCGCTCGGAAATGCCCTGGCGACATCAGAGTAAGAAGCTGGTTCCCCTAAAACCTCCACCAGTCGGCCACAGCTCCGTCCCCACAGTCAACCTCAATCAGCCCGCAAGAAAGAACCCCCCCCCCCCCCTCCTTTTCCGTGTCGCCCCCTCACGCTGCAGGGACCGTCCCCGGTGCGCCCTGTGCGCCCGCGGAGAATGCGTGAATAAAGAGCCTCTGACTGCCGGTGACAACACAGAGAAAGGTGAATAATAAGAGAGGGGAAAAGAGGAAGTATCTGTAGTAACTTAAAACGACACATCCGACATCAAATTAATCTAAAAAAAATATCGAAAATCCCGATCAGGTTTGATGGAACGAATCTTTGTTTCTATGGCGCGTACTTCACCCAATTAATGCCAGCCATTTTTAGGTAAATTAAGGAAACAAAATGCAGATTTTGGAATTCAGGAAAAAATATCCAGCACAAACTGCCATTTTTCCCCTTGTTTCAAAATTTGACTTCTATTAAGATTACTTCCAGTTTAAAAGCTCCTGAAGAATTACAGCTTTCATACTCTCATTTCTTTCTCTTGCTCCAGAGAAATTAAAGCTTCTTTTCATTTTGGAAAAGAAAAGGACAAGACAAATTCATTCTCCAGAGAGAGAGAGAAAAATAAAGAATAAGATCATTTTCAGGAGGCAAAAAATTCTGTTTCCTCCTCAGTTTCTCTGATTTCAGGGTTCATCAGTTCCCTCCCTGTCGGTTTATAAATACAAATTTCTGTCTCAGTCTTTGCAAAGATTCAGATGCACAATTCCATTTCCCAAAACAGGATCCAGGAGCCTCCAGGGGTCCTTGAAAGATTTCCCAGGTGGTTCTTCGCAAGCTGAGCGGGAGCTGAATTTCACTCCATTTCAGCTCAACAGGTGAGAAAAAGAAGATGCCTTCTTTTAAAATTACCTGTTTAATCATGTTTGATTTTTAAAGCTCATTTATGATACAGAGCAGCTTTAAAAAGCTCCAAACAGATGATTAAAGGCTTTTAAGAGTTGCAGAAATGTCAACATTTTGCATTTTTTAAAAAACATTTAAAGAATAATTTCCGCTCACCCCCTTGAACTTAATCTGACCGTCACTAAATCATGTCAGAGCGATCTTTACCAATCGAACAAAAAGAAATCTGAATCAGAAACACTTTAATTCAGCATATTTCTGATCCTTTCATTCAATTCTCAGCAAACACTAAATGTGAAACATTTTCTAATCATACTCAGACTGATACCTCTCGATCTTATCTCCCTGTGGGGGAAATACACCTGCGGAGGGATTGTACCTACTCACTTATATTCATGCATGTACAGGAGTTTAAATTTGAGATTCTTGTTCTTGCTCACCTGCTCCTCATCCTCGGGCAGACTTCATCACTCTTAGTTTTTCTCAGAGTGACTTTCTGCGGCAGTCTGGGAAATTAACTTCTGTTTCCTCTGCTTCTTCTTGTTTGATTCTGTGGCTGTGCACCGGCACAGGTCTGAACAGCTTTATGAGCTCTCTGAAGCTCGCTGACAATATCAGCGGCTCGATGCTTCATATTGTGAAATTCCCTGAATAAATTACTGTGCCCACTCTTTCTCTTATCTGCTCACTTATGACCTCAGTTTCTGGTATTTGGGATGGGTATTTTTTTCTTCAACCTAAACTTCCCAGAAATATTTTCAACCAAATGTTTTTCTGTAAATCTCATGACCAAATTCATTAACCCTTCGTGTGCCAGGTTTATGTCTTGATGATTTTCATTTCTCTACACTTTCCCTTCCTTCAATCGTTCTTTGATTACCTCACATGATTTGTGACATTTTGCTTTCTCTCTCTTTTGCGACTCACTCACCTGAAAGTTGCTGAAATTTACAATTTGACCTTTAGTTTTAATCTCCAATCATCGTTGACTCTCACGACAAGTGTGTAAAATCAGGAATCACTCGGATGTTCTCTCGTCTCATTCTGAGCTAAATAAATCAGTTTGGCTCCAGCCGTTCACACACAAACAAAACAAGAAATAAAGCTCTGAGAAAATAACCGTGGATTAAACATCCTCTTTTCTATCACTTACAGATCAGCTCAATCTGAAACATGCAAACATCTGCAGAGATTGGGGGTAATCCCAAATGTTCCCCTTCTTGTTTCTCAGCAGAGGGGCATCTGATTCTGAGTTTGCATTAATCTGATATTGATTTCAGGTCAAAACAAAAGCACACACACACACACACACAGGCTGCATGCAGGGGGGACATCAGAGACATCATGCTGGAGGTGGACACGTTAAGTCCACTGAACTCTGGTTTTTCTGTCTGCAGCGCTGCAGACGACAAACACCCGATGAAATCTCAATCTGGAGATACGGACGGCTGCTTTGAAGTCAAGATGAAGGTTGGATAATTCATCCTTTAAAACTGCAAAATCATTTTTCATTATCTGCTTTTTAAATTCTCCTCCTTCTGTTCAGAAAAATCCACAAACTGACGGTGAAACATTTGCTCAGTGGATCTCAGCTCTGCACAGAATACGATGCGTGCTTTTTGGTGTCTTGCTGTGCAGTCAAAACGGATCCCGAGGCAGGTTCCAGGAACCTCTTAGGGTCATTGAGAGATTTCTTGGGAGCCTTTAAAAATTATTTGCTGAGAAGCTGTCACACTTTCCAGTCACTGAAAAACATGATTTTCTGCTCCTTTCTGCTTACAAATATTTATACAGAGCGAGAGATGGTTAAAAATTCATCCATCAAACAGCAGAATCCAGAGGCTGATTTGTAAGGTAACATAACTGATGATTTTCTCTTTTACTCTCCGTTAATTGAAAGAGGATTTCAAATATTGAAGCTACAATATCTCGCTCTTCAGCTCTGGTAACGGTTTTCTACGCACTTCTTCATCCTTTTGCTTCATGCAAACAAAAGGTTCCCAAAGACAGTTCCAGGACTCTTGAAGGGTCCTTTAAATTCCAGGTGATTCCTTTTTCTTTCTTTTTGTTTTCCGCAAACCGAAGAGGAGCTTAATTTCACTTCAACAGGTGAGCGCCGAGTTAATCTTTCCGTGAAGATTGAATACCTCTCTCAGGTAATCTGCGTTTGTTTGCTCCTTAAAATGCAGATTTCTGGAACCCCATCTGTTTTTTGTACCAGGACTGAATGGCTCCTCTCTGGTGGGTTGAAGCTTTTAAGATTTGGAGAAATGTCAAGATTTGGTATTTTCATAACACCTTTTAAACACCTGCTGCTTTTTCCTTCAAAACCTTGACTGAGCTAGAAATGCTCCCAGAAAAAAGGCGACACGAACAGAAATTTGATGCGCGCTCTGGACGGTGCGTTGTTGGATGAATGCAGCAGCTAAAGATGAAACTATCATGAAGCTCATCAGCTGGGATTCGTTCATTCTTTCCGTTGCCATTGAAGCGGGACTTCAGACTGGTTTTGGGTTAAACCCTCTCACAGATTTATTTGTGATTCTAAAAGCTTTTTCAAGACCTTGGTCCTTGTTAACCTTTAGAAAACGAAGCTGCAGACGTGAAGCAGCGCTGGTGCTGTTAGTCTCTGAGAGCCTCTGATTTTCTGACGGTTTTTGCAGATTTTGGGGTTTTAGCTGTTAAACTTGATGGTTTACCGATGGACCGCAGTGGTGTGAGGCTCAGATACCTGCAGCGGTGTGTTTCAGCGCAGTGCTAGCTCTCAGGCCTTTGTGTGTGAGTGTGTACATTCAGGGGTGCAGTGTGTGTTTTCACTGTCTCCTCCCTGGGAATTCCCCTTCGTTCCCGGCTCTAACAGTCTGCTGGAGCCGCAGCTGTACATATGTGTGTGTGCGTGTATGTGTGTGTGGATGTATACACAGTTCATTTCAGTGCACGTGTAGGCATGCGTTAATGTAAGTGTGCATGTGTGTATCTGTGTGTGTGTGTGTGTGTGTGTGTGTGTGTGTGTGTGTGTGTGTGTGTGTGTTTCCTCCCTGATTCCCAGGGTTCTGCAGAGTTAAACCCTCTTAAATGTCCCCCTGGCTTTTGTCCTCACGTTTCAGCTGAATTTCCCCGCATTCATCCCACCATTCAGACTCTGTGTGTTCGAGCACTCAGGAATGCACTGGGTTTGACAGGCGCCTGAACCGTGTGTGTGTGTGCACATGTGTGTATGTGTGTGTGTGCAAAGAACAGAAGAAAAAGAAAGACGAACAGAGAGGTTTAGAGAGGGAGTGTTTTTTCCTTCTTTCCTCCCCCTTCTTTTGATGCAAAGGTAGACTCGGAAACACACAATCACCTTACCTTTGCACACACATACTTTTCACCTTTCTACACACACACACCATACACACACTCTCAACACCCACACACTCAGAGTCACATGTGCTCTCACTCAAAGAGCTCTGCACCCACTCACCCTGACACCCACACAACCACCCACACACTCACGTGCACTGCCAAATAGCTCTCACTCTTTACCCTCCCACCCTGTCCCCTCCCCACCCACCCACCACCACCACCACTACCAAGCACACACATGTCAATACACACACACATGCATGCACACAAACGCACACACACACATACACACACGCACACACACACACTGTTTTACGCTGAATGTAGTGCATGCGCCTGATCTGGTTTCCTCTTTGCTTTGCGAGCGACCCGCAGTGATAAAATAAACACAAATACGTGATAATCACATTCCAGACATTTCTCTCCTGCCGGTGGGAAGTTTCAACTGGTTTTCTGCAAGAGTTGGTTTGACTCTGTGTGTGTGTGTGTGTGTGTGAGAGAGAGAGAGAGAGAGAGTGTGTGTGTGCAACCCCAGAGAGAAAAAAAGAAGAAAGAAAATGAGAGAGAGAGAGTGAGTGAGGGAACAAAGAGATCTCACACATTCCTCAGTCCTGCCAATATCCTACCAGTATACCAGACCATCACACCAACACACACACACACACAAGTACACACACACATGGCAACAAACAGCCAGACCTGCCAACAAAATCTCCCAAATTGCACGACATTAGTTGCATTGCTCCAACACTTAAAATTCAACTTTTTTTTTTCTTCAAATCAATTTAATGCAACATTTAAATAAAGCTCAAACTTATACCGACACTGACATCATCAAACCCAAAAAGCAGCACAGCATGGGGTTAAATTAAACCTGGAAAAGGAGGATAAAGAAGCAAAAGAACTCTGAGAGCAACAAGTAAGCACAGTCCTACCTTGTCTCATATCTGAGGGACTCTGGCTGGAAAAGCTGCAGACTCTCTGAGAGCTGTGAATGTGAGAGTCGGAGGAGCAGATGTAGACGGGACGTAGACGAGCACATGGCCCGCATGGCATGCACACTTCCTCAGTCAACACGCTTTGTTTCTCCTCCTCTCTGCTGCGTGCTTTCTCTTCCATCTGTCTGTCTGTAACGCTGCGTCTCTCTCTTCTTGTCTTTCTCCCCCTTCCTCTCACTGACTCTCTCTCTTCCTCTCTCCTCCCTCCTATGCTCTAACAGTCCTCTCTCTCTCTCTCTCTCTCTCTCTCTCTCTCTCTCTCTTTCTACTGTTTTCTTCAAAGTTCTCCTCAAAAACTCTCTTTTTTTGCACCTCACTCTTCTTGTCGGCTCGATGAAGTTCTCTTAATGCATGAGAGTGATGTATGAGGGCAGGCTGAACTAGAATATCCTTTTCCACATCATCATTTCACACTTAATGTGCATATATATATATTTAAAAAAAAAAAAAAAAAAAATCTGCAAAGCTTCCTTCAAGGTCATTTACCTCCACATCTACAAATACTTCATTTCTAGGTCTAAATTTTATTTATTTATTTATTTGTGGAATAAATGTCTCCAATCATTCTGATACTGGCATCTTTTTACTCCCTGACAATAAAACCCAATCTTTGATTAATTCCATCCAATAGAAGTCTTTAAAAATTGAAACACCTGCATATTAACACGGGAAAATCTCAGCTGAGGGCGAGCGACAATGAATATGAAAAACACTCAGATAGAAGGGCTGGAGGAATAAACATTGATAATAAAAGCTGCAAACGGCCTTGTGCAGAGCTCACCCTGAACTGAAAAGAAGGAAAAAAAAGGCGTAAATCTGTGCACACGTGGCTGCATTTAGCACTCAACAGTAGCAGAGAATATGCATCTCAGGCTCTACATTATTAACGGTTAATATAAGAAATGTGATGTACAATTTTTTTTTGTCTTAAAGCACATTTAATTCAAAAGAACAAGGCTGCACAGGATTCCAGCAGAAGGAAATAAAATTGCTGCGTGGATTTTTTGTGCAGGGACGATGATGCAACCTTGCATTATGTCACTCAGCGAAGGATGATCTGCATGCACACATACGCTAAACCACTGATCATTTCAGGGTAAAGTTTTTCTTCCAGACCCTCATAAATTTCTGCAAGAAGCATCAGTAAGCTAATGTGTGAATGCAGCAAGAAAATCCACATCAGCTATCGAACATTTCAGCCATTTAACCCTAAAACGCTTGTTGCAGCTGCAGAATTTGCAGAATTGTCGTGCCTGGTGTCTATGCTCCAGTCTTATCACTTCTTGCTGTTTTATTTCAACATGCATATAACAGAGTACGGATTACATTATATCTTAGACTCATCAGAAAGTACAGTTGCATACTGGGGGGTGTTAAGACTGTAAGTTCGAGCACAGCTCTGATGCAAGACTGAAACAGGCCGAGGGTGTTCATCAGATGATTGTCAGAATGATTCGTGTCAAGTGTACACCATCATCAGAGCAGCTCAAGCACTGAAGCGATGCTCCTTGTCATGAGACGCGTGTGATCAATGTTCATGTAATGAAGCTGCTTCATCCTCTATTCTGTTCCCAGCGTCTTCATTTCCACTCATTCATTCTGTATATACGTTTCATAACCCTAAAGGCCCATTTATACTCCCTTTACGTATGAAAATGTAAACAGCCGTTTCACACGATGTTACCATCATCACCATCCCAGCCCAGCCCAGAGTCTAAAGTTTACAACAACAGCAAACTCAAAAACAAACATGGCGACTGTAGAGGAAGTATTGTTAATGTACCCCTTGAATAAAAGACAAAAACGGAGAAGCAAGTTCCTCATCAACTCTCTGAATTTTTCTTTAAAAGTTCCGCCATCGTTATTTCTTCTTTGTCTTACTAGAGCTACATAACAGGTAGTAACAGCCCCTACGGTTTCCAGTGGTACGGCTCCGTTTGGCCCGTATCCGTAAGCTTTGTGGAAACATGCAGAAATACGGATGAAACGCTGAGAGAAAACTCAAATCTGTCGTTCATAGCTTCAGGCGCTGCTTCACCCAACAACGTAAATGTCTTGTCATCATTACGCAGGGACTACCTCAGAGTTTGTCCTGCCTCTTACCTTGATGTGTCTTACGCTGATGTCAGCGGTTAGGTGTTCTCGTTAACCTGGTGCATTATTTACCAATGAGCTGACGTTGAAGCGAAACATCGGTGCATTTCTGACAGTAAGAGAAGGTTTCTGCCAAAACACAAAATGATGCAAGATTGAAACTTCAAGATATGTAGCACGACTGGAAGAGACTTCTTTCTACAAACCAGCTGAGCCATGTGCAAATCTGTGCACCAGGTTTGCATATCCATGCCCACACTTCATTGTCCGTGGGCTTGGATTAGAACGCAGCATTTTTTCCCCCCCGGAGGTGCTACGTACTGTTCACCTGGTAAGGCATTAAGCTTACCAAGTTTACATGATGTTACTGTGCTTGTCTGACTAAAACTGGACATTTTTATGTTAACATACAGTCCCACTGAAATCACTCTGAATCTCAAGTTCTCAACAGCAGACTTATGTACCGCGATCAATTTCTTGCACCTCAGTCGAACTCAAACCAGCCTTGGTGTTCTTGACTCGCTGGGCTTTGACCTGGATGCTGAACAGCATAAATGGTGATAAAAGGCAGCGAACAAAACCTCAGCAAACATATTCAAATTTGGGATTGGATCTTTAGGATGATTTTGGAGCTGTCATTGAAGCAGATTTTATTTATTTTTGCATGAGGAAAGATGACTTAAAAAAAAACAACCTAAAACATGTTCTCTGTGAAATTACTACTTTGCAGCCAGGTTTACTGAAAGTGTTTTCAAATAATGTGCTATCTGTGCAAAACTGCAAGCTCACTGAGTTTCGAAGACGCATGCACAGAGACAAAAACATAACATCCTGCGTTTTTCAAGGGGAAATGTGTGACGAGCAGTTTTGAAGAGATCAACCTGCTGCTGACCACGTACATGAATCTTTACTTATGAACATGGGATCTTATAATCGAAGGATATCTTGAACTTTTTACTTTGATATTTTTTGCTAATAATTCACAAATCACCATTGACCAGGGTTCAAATGTATTCTCTCATCAGAGAATATTGGCGTTTATAATTTGTCATAATTCAGTAATAGTAGGTCTGCTGAAACCTTTGAGCTGAAGTAAGAGACTGACAACACAGTAGTCACTACACAACACATCTTCATCTGCACAATGTCTGATTGAAACTAACAGAATCATTCTCTGCTTTGCCTGGCTGATTTTCACTCCATTATCTGCAACATAATACAGGTTAGCACTCTGAATAACCCATTCAGCCTTTCCTCTCAAGGTCAGCGCTCCATATTCCCTGTTACCGTGAATTCAACTATACTCAGAGTTTTTCTGAGCGACTCTTTTCACTTCGCAGTTTATCATACTGTGCTCATGCTTTTTTAAATCAATGTTTATTTCTCATTATGTCACCTCTGGTTCACCTCAAAGCCTTAAAAACACCACGGTCAAGAAAGCTCCTTCACTGCATGCACCACAGTAAGCTGTGTGAGTGATAGTCACACACTCCTCTCTGGGATCCAGCAGTTTCCTGCACTGGATGCAGCAGAAAAACACATACGTGTGTTGACGTTGCAATCAGAAATTCCAAACGTGGTTTAGCCGGGCGGCAGCAACCCAAACACAGCTCGAGAGGCGGCGAGAGGGGATGAATGTTGTCCATAATCTGCCGTTGTCTTTTCCATTCCCCCTCCAAATATTATCCCATGTTTCCACCAGCTCCAAAATATTATGGAAGGGAAGTGAGTGGCTGTCTGACTTTACACATAAAGAGACGACAGTCCAGAGTGAGTGTTTACAGGCTATTAGTTTGTGATTTGTGTGTCTGTGATGGGAGCAAAGACAGGATGAGAAGCTACACGAAGGTGAAAAAAACTGCAGTTCTGCCACTGTCCACTAGAGGTTGTCTCTGAAAGTGAGTCAGCTCCAATAGAGCTCCATGACCAAACTTTACAGCAGAGATAAATATGTTTACAGGCTGGGACAAAAACATTTGGCTGAAATACTTTAAATGCGTCTCCAATGTGTCTCTGCTCCGTCACAGCACCGGATCAGATAGGTTTCCATTCAAATCAATGTGTCAACTCACACTGGATCCATTCAGTTGTGGTCTGGCTGCGTGGCTGGTCTGGCAGATTGCAAATAATCTGCAGCCATCCTGTCTTTGCCGGATGCTGGAGCTGTGATGCGTCAATTCAGAGTAGAGAAGATCGAGCGGGAAGTAGTGCACAGATACTACCAAAAAAGAGTCCCAGACTTTTAAAATAAAACAAACCTTGTCAAAACTAAATCGTATGTAGCTTTACCAATGCAAGAAAACATCACAATGAGCGAAGACACAGCAGGAGTCAACGGGCTTGAGGTTTTACAGCACAACAGGAACACGCAGGCAGTGTGAGTTGACAAACGCATTTGACTTTGAGCGGAGCGGAATTGGACAGAATTTTAGACGTTAAGTTTGAGTATAATTCCGGGCATGGCCTCTTTGAGTGACAGCTAGGAGCTTCTAGGTGTCCTTTCATCTAATCCAATCCCTGAATTTGACCTTTGGGTCGTGTTTTTTAATTTGTTTATTTTTTTTTTCCCCAAGAACTACTACATATAAGCATCCGACAAATGTGTGCTCTATCAGTCTAACAGACCATCTGAGATGTCTGACACCCAGCTTTTGATGAGGGTTCCTTCAAGGTGCCCCCCTCTGGAGGTTTTAAGGGTGGACTCAGTTGAGGGGAATTTTAAATGACTTTGGAGCACAATAAACAGGTAAATAGTGAATTATCTAACAAACTAATGAAAAACTAAATAAATGATAATTAATTAAGGAAGTAAAATTGTTGATAGTTGCAGTGGAAAATGTAAATAAGAATAAGAAAAAGGCAGCATATAATAAAAAATCCCTAATCTACCTGATTTTTACTTGCTCTTTTAGCTCCTAAAGAGGCATTAGCATTAATCTCTGTTTGAAACATGATGGCTAATGGGCTAATTCTCTGACTAATGTATCATGAGACTATTTATTCCTCAGAGACAGTAGACAAACCGACGGTTGACGTCACAGCTGCTGAATCCATCATATATCAAGTTCTTGGCTCGGTACGACATCCCTCATTGTTTTTCTTTTCTTTGACAAAAATCGCAGCAAGTTTGACATCTGAACAGAGGTCCCCCCTCCTCCAGTGTGCTCCGTAATGCCACATAATAACAGAGCCACACCAGTCTGTCTGCCACCACAGCACAAATTTTCTCCATTAGCGCTGAGAAATCAGACATGAAGGCTTGAAAGTGAGAAAAAGAGCAGGCAGGTTGATTCGTAATGTTTAATTTACCCACGCTGCCTACCGCTCCAGCCCACATCCACCAGCAATCAAGGCCGGATAAGTGATTTCATCTTGCTTTCTGCTTTTGTGCCGCTGTTTGGAGACTCTTCGGGAACAGAATTTCTGCTGAATGACCATCCTGCGTGCCCACCTCCTCTTCCCATCCGCCCTTCTTCCCCCTGGCCAGCTGTGTATGTACATGTGTGTGTAAGAGAGAGAGAGAGAGAGAGTGTGTGTGGGAGTGTGAGGGTGAAGGAGGAGCACTCTGCGTGGGTGGAACAGTGCCCGGGCTTTCTCTGCTGTGGTGTTAATAGGCCTTTTTCTCCCCTCAGCGGGACACAGAGAGCTGTCATTTACATGGAGGTAATGGAGTGATGTAGAAGTGGATGGAATATGTGTGGGCGAACGATGATGAGGACCTCGCACCTCTCTCTTTCTCTCTCTGAATCTCTCATTTTTTTCACTCGCGCTTTTCTTTAGAGTCTGTATCTTATTCCCTGTCTTCATGTTAGACTCGCTCTCGTTTTCTGTCTTTAAGAAGCAAACATCTGAATTAGATGCTTATGATCGCCGGTGACGGATTGTTGTTGCTTTATATTGTATACATTTCAAGGACTACAGTTCAGGCATGTTGAACTGTTGGTGTGATATGTCTGCCTCTGGTATCCATTCTTTTTGAGCAACATATACTTATCAATATGTTTACTTGATGCTGAAGTAATTATTTCATACAGTTAGTCCGACTAAGACTGGACTCAAATTCCTCCTAAAAAATTCAGCTGGTGATCCATTTTTTTCTCTCGCATCTATAAACCTTAACTGGCTACAGACTGGTTTATGTGATCTGTGCACTCTCCACAGTTTACACACCAGGAAATTTAGAGGCATTAGTACGTCAGAGGAAGACAGGTAGGAAACAAAACCTCAACTGAAGAGGAAGAAAAGAGAAAAACAAGAAGAAGCCTTACAAAAATCACAAGACTGGAAGGTTGTCCGTGATTCCACCGCTGGACAAACGTCCAGTTTGAGACAGGCTATTGTTTTTTTGGATTGTGATATCAGAGATCAACTAAAAATGGTTTTATAGTAAATAACTGAAAAATGCTTATCAATCCTTTTCCAATAAATTCTTGCACAGTCAGTCCAGACTCAGACAGAGTACAGTCTGTAGACTCCTCTGTTTGTTACCACGGTGTACACCAAAACGTTGATTCTGATTTAATTCTTGATGTATGCACATGCACTGAGAGTTTGGCCTCTCTTTAAGTCTCTGAGGCAATCATCACAGAGCAGGGTCAGGTGTGTCAGGTGTGTGTGAGCCTGATGACTCCTGATTTGGAGGAGCTGTGGGAAGCTTATATGTGTTTGGTGGCTCCAAACATCTCACTTTCAGAGGTAGTGAGAGGCTGCTTGTGGGTTTTCAGAGAAGAACACAACCTCTTGTCTTTCTTCGAGTTCACTGTAAGACTTTCTTGGGAATTTTTGTTTTCTCAGAAAAGAAGAAGTCCTGTCATCTCACCTTTCTGTTCAGCTGCTCGGCAGTGGTGGTTCTTTTTCCCATTCTTGGAGCTTTGTTTTGTTTCATGAGTCAACTGTACTTGGTTTAACATTTTCTTCTATCTGACCCCTCAAAGGTCTTCAATAAGCATCCTTATCAACAGTGAAGTTATGATCTCAGAGAGATTAAAATAAGGTTTGTGTGTAAACTCGGTAGAGTTTCGCAGACTTTCACCAGATCTGTTTCCATTACGTCCCCAATCTGGCCTCAACACACGTTTTCCCCTTAGAATCAACTTTATTTTCTAATTTCATCATGTCCCTTACTTCCTGTCCCACTCGATCTGCTCTGTGCTGATTGATGCATTGTGCTCCGGCATCTGGCTAGAAAAAAGTTGGACTTTGCTGAACTAAGCGGAAAGCGCTGGCTGTGAAATGAAGCCATGTAATGCTAAAAGTGTTAAAACTGCAGTTCTTTGAGATCACACTTGAGGCTGGCTGCAGAAAAAGAAACCACATACACACCAAGCAAAAGAAGTCGACTTCTACAGCATTGATAAAATGCTGTAGGAGTCCTCCATACGGATTTTTCTTCTCACTGGGCAGTTTTAAAGATTTTATGATCACAAGTTTAACCAATCAGAGGCAACTGAGAGGAGCCCACTGGAGTTAACACAATATCAAGAATTGAAGCTGATCAGATCTGGTGCTGGATGGGGCAAAGATGGATCTGTTGAAATTTAGCTGTTGCGTCTCGTTTTTCTCTCATTAGACATGATAATCACAACATTTCTGAGATTCAGCATAGAATGTCATATTTTTCTGTAAACGTATCAGTTTTCCTCTTTTTTTTTCTTTAGCAGACAAAGCTCATTTACAGGCGCTTGAACTGAGACATAAAAGTCTTTTCAGTTTCACATTCATTAAAAAAATGTTAAATCGTATTTTTGAGGCTCTACATTGTTTGATTTATGACCTGAATATATAAAAAAAATTACAGCACAGAGATAAAATGAGCAAAGTCTGAGTAAGATGAATCTGACCTCACTTTAAAAAATCCAAGCCGTCCCTTTCCGTGATGCTGATTTCAAGTTTCATCTGCAGCGTCTAACAAAAGGAGATAACTGTAAGCAGTCTGCATACTAATTGGACATTCTTTCATAACATTATGAACAATCATTTGGCTATCAGAGAGAGTGCGTTGTTTGGCAGTGTCTCTGTGTCTCCTTCTGATCTTGAGCTCCATCCAAACACATGGCAGCATGAATCTTCTCTGTGGGAGAGTAAAATAGCCTGTGTGAAGGGAGGGCAATCATCCAGCCAAGCTGCCACCGTGAATCCATCGTTCGGTTGAATGACATGAATCTCAGAGAGAGCATTTTGTCGTTCTCCTGCCGGTTGTGTCAGCAGTCACCCGATACTTAACAATCACTCCAAATGTATGCCGTGTTTCTGACACAGAGCGTTTCCTTTGAAGAAATGTGTCATTGATTAAGTCTTTTGAGTGTGAAGTATAAATATTCAACAGATTCTACGATCAGAATATTTGAGTCATGATGAAATAAAGCTCGATCAGCAGCTTTTTGAAGAAAACATGAGGAAAATAACATCAGTCAATCTGTGATTTTTGCAGCATCATCACAACTTTGTGGTGACAGGTCGGGCTCCACTGTGTGCTCTGATATAAAACTTGAGTCTTTCTGTCCAGTTTTCCTTCTCCTTCTTTTCTTGTTTTTCTGTTTTGTTGCGTCTAAAAAGGTAGATCTGAAAGCCTGGTTGTCATTTCACTGTCCTGCTACGCGTCTTGCTTTTCCAAACCATATTAAAGGCTGCAGCGTCATGACTCACAGTGCACAAAGATAAATATCCGCACCACCAGTTTCTCTTCTTGTCAGCTGAAACAAAAAAATGACCTCCCATGTTTTGAGTTTAGAAGATAAAAACACACAAAAGGAAAGATGGTTATATCTTTTCCAGAGAACTCAGATATTGTCGGCTCACATCATATCCTGAAAGTTTCTCACTGACAAATAATAAAAAAAGGTACTTTTCTGTCCATGGGGAAGTCTGGGATGGTTCCCGTGACAGTAAATAATGACACATAGTGAAAGTTTTAGCTTTCATTTCTCCAGATTAATGTGAAGACGTAAAGTGAAAAGTTTGGGTGAATTCCCAGATTAAAAAAAAAAAAAAAAAAAAAAAACAGATTCAAAGCAGCACTGTAAGATGCTCAATAATAAGTCCTGTTTTCAGGTTTATCATTAAAATTCCCACTTTGTCACTGGTATTTGGAAACAGAAAAAAACCCAATAAGCCTGTTTGATATCATCTTCAGGCAAAACTGTCAAAGATTTAAATATATTTTTTAAAAAATCTGTTAGGGGTCAGCTAGCTGCAGTTTTAATCTCAGAGCACTTAGATAAACCATAAAATGCTGTAAACACTTCACGTCTTATTTTATGCATTTATATTTGTTGCTTCTACTTTCAGTTATTGTACATCTTTGTACTATTTTTTTTTTGTTAATTCCTCTGTAAAGTTGTTTTACATTTCCTCATTGAATAACCTTATCAATTCTCTTTTGGAAGAAAGAGGAGTCAGTTTTGGAGCAACATAACTGTTCTTCTGTTCAGAAAATATGTCTTTATAATTGTAGAAAACCAACAACAAGAATTCTAAGGATATGAACAGAAGAAATATGAATAACATGTTTCTTTTTTAAAAAGAAATTGCAGCAAGTAGACTGTTGTTCATCTCTATCAACAAATACTTCAAACTTTTGAAACAATCTAAGATTTGGAAAAAGAAAAAAGAAAAAAACATGCAATTCAGAGTATGTCTGCACCATGCTTAAGTGTGCAAGCTAAATAGTTTTTGGCAGCATCATTAAATGCAATTAAGCCTGTTCAGAAATATTAATTCAGCTGTGATCTTGCAGGATTGGACAGAAATGCATCAGTTCAGTATCAGGAGACACACATGGGGGACGATGGGGGGGGGGTTATCGCCTCCTTTTCTGAAAGAAGGTGGTCCAATCAAGTTGCCGCTGACAGGAAACACTCACCACAAACCAACGTCTTCTCCCACCCAGAACACACACATACAAATACACACTCACTTTATCCTTATATGCACTGTACAATTACAACAACCTTCAGTCTGACACATATCATGCCCTGTTATGGCACCAACAGTGATGGGGAAATACACAAATGTGATAAAATAACACACCATCACACATGTATGCAAGTGCATGTGTGTGTGTGTAATTTCCCCTCACCTCTTGCAGGGAATTCCCCTCCGTTTTTTTCTCTGCAGAGGGGACTCTGTCCTCGTGTCCCGGCACTTATCACACTTCTTACTCACTCTGGGTGATGGAAACTTCTCTGATCTTCTGCCCTCCGTGTTTTTAAACTCATTCATATTTTTGAGTTTCACTGAATTTCTGCTCGACAATGAAGCCCCGAAACTAAACCTTTCAGTTTATTTTTATCATTATAAATAATGACCTTATTTGCATTCAGTGTTATCACATCGTACACAGGAAACTAAACTTTTGTGGACCAGTTTCATTTTTTGTCTTTCACAGCTAAATTTCTGGAGCATAAACCCAGTTGATATTTTATAATTATTTTTAAACTCATTTACTTAAAGTTAAAGAATTTTGGAATAGCTCCAGCAGTGATGACTTTGGTTGTAACGGCTGCAAACGAGCAGAGGGTTGTGTCACATTCAAGCCCATTAGGAAGAGGAAACCCTGACACCAAGCGGCTCATGATCAACTAAAGCATTTATTGCCTGGGTACCAGCTAAAGGTACAAACAAGCAGACAAAAACAATAGATACAAAGGTGATTTTAGATGTTTTATTTTTTGTACAACCCATAGAAATAGTCTCTCTGATTCTGTGGATGGAAGTGCTTCCATGCTAACGATATTTTTACCAGTCAAGAATGTGAATCAAGACAATAAACCATCAAAGAGGGCTTCAGTTTAAAATGCAAAGTGGATTTGGAGGATCAGAGATATTTTTACAGGATCAAAACTGTAACACCAGTTAATACCAAATACTCCAGTTTTATTGTCCTGAATCAATGATTATTTGGTTTTCAGCTCGGAGAGAAAGTTGTGTACCTCACACACTCTGAAGTGTCCTTGTCCCCGCTGATCTCCACACACATCGTGCTGCAGCCCGTTGAACTGTCAGCTCTCTGATGGAGAGGACACTACAGAAAAAAAAGTCAACAGGTTGTTCTCCCATTTTAGGAGAACACAGAGAGGTTTTTCCACACTGAGTGACATTTTGATTCGGCTAATTTTAGCTCTGAAGGGGCTGCAGAGCAACTCCACTGACGCCTCTGCCACCGTGTCAAAAAGGCTTTTTATTTACTTTCCATGTGAGAGATGAGCAGCTGAAAAATATACTCAACAATTTTATTTTAATATTAAATAAAGGCCGAAAAATAATACAGAAAAACAGATATTTCAGCCTTAAATTATTTTCCATTGTGTTTGGAAGAGTCAGACACCACCATTCCTGCGACATCACAGCCTGGGTGGACTTGATTAACATTTGCGTCTATGTGTGTGAGGGTGTGTGCATGGAAAAAAAGGGCTACAAATTCATAAATGTGTGTGGGTGTATGTGTGTGTGAAGGTGGACAGGTGTGTGGATTACCGTTGTTGGAAATCCCCCTTGAGTCCTGTCAGCTGTCCATGAATCGACTGTTTCTGCCTGAAGCCAAAAAGTGACTGTTTACTTTTTTTTTTTTGTTTTCAGTCACACCAGAATACTAAACTAAAAAAAGAGATCTGGAGGGGAAAAGGGGTGGATCTGTTCCATTTCCGAAGAATCTTAAGAAATTGTTTTAAGAGTCAACATCCTAAACAAATTTAGGATCTGGAAACTTGTGTGCAATCCAGAAATAATTTTGTAGAAGCCTGTAAAACATTTGTTAGATCATGAAAAGTTTTTGAAGAACAACATCCCCAAGGGGAACTTTGTTAAGGTCTAGAGAAACCTTTGCAAGATCTTAGTATCCTGAGGTTCGGAGTTAGATTCTGAATCTTTGGTATAATTCTGCAAATGTTTGTTGGACCAGGGAAACTGAAACAAGATCTCCTGAGGAACTTGTGCAAGATTTCTAAAAACTGTCCAGAGATACTGAGATCCTTCAACGAAAGAAAAAGTTGCAGGAAAAGTCTGCAAAATGTGAGGATACTTAGGCTGCTTCGGTGAGTCTGTGGGCTCTTCAGTGGGTTAAAATTAAGTAGAGTTAGATTTCATTGTCAAAGGTAAACAGCAGTTATTTCATGTAATACTTGCAGCGCTGAATCTGCATTTCACATCTTCCACCCTAGCCAAGGTTCAAGTTTTAATTATCACTGTGTTCACCGAGTTTTCCATACTTCAAATGTTGATTCCTGCTCGATCTGTGGAGGTAATGATGTGATTGGACCGTCTGATTGCTGAACACCTGCTGTTAGCTATAAATGCACAATTAGTGCCGTGCCATTTACTAATTATGAGCAGATAAGACCTGAAACACCCCTACGTGTGCTCATTTTCTGCTGCTAAGAATAAGAACTAAAAGGTTTACACAACTGTGTTATTAAAACACACACGCATACACACAGGCATTAAAGCTGGAGGAGATGTGTGGGACATGTTTGCTGACCTCAGAACAATGACGACAGACTATCTCACCGCCTTCCTGCAGCTACTGGCCAGGTGTGGGCAGGTGAACAAGTTAACATGATGTGCATTTCTCTGCAAAGCTCTCAGGTGTTTTTTTTTTTTTGTTTTTTTTTTTTTTTTGTTGCACTTCTCACTTTTTGTGCATTCAAATAAAAACAGAATAATAAATCCTTTCTGAAATTGTATCTACTGTTATCCCAGATTCAGCCCATTTTTAGGACCACAGGCGTTTTGTACTGCTGTGTTTAATCATTCAGAGCAGCTAATTTTCCTCTTTATCATTCAGAGAATCAACTCTGCAGAAAGAGCTGTGGCTGATGATCAACAATTCTCCTTTGAGCCATGTGTGCGTATGCATACTGTAGAGAAATATAAGAACACAGCACAGGTAAGATGAGGAGCTTTATGGACACGCCTTATCAGAGTGTAGAATCGGTCTCATCTCTATTGAATCTCCACCATCCCTCCATCCTCCCACCTCCTCCCGGGGGTTACAGATTACACATCATAATGTTGGATTCTGCTCCTCCTCCCAGTGTACTTAACCTCCAGTCTCACCTGTGTGTTTTCTGGATAACAGCCGGAGAAATCCCCGCTTCATGGTCAGATGCTGCGGGGCTCACTCGCTCTTCGGATGTGCATGAAGGAGGTGGAGAACTCATGGGAAAACTTCTCCCTGGAAATGAAGCATTGTCCACCTTTGTGTGTCAGCTCTGCCTCCTCTCTGCAGCTGCTTTCACACCCACGTCGTCCTCCACCGGTGTCCTTCCCCATCTCGCTGTTCTTTTCCTCCTCCTACTCCTCCTCCTCTTCTCTCTCTCTCTTTCCATCCTCCTCCCTTCCTCTCTGCTTCCCATCAAAGAGGACAAACACATGAACACAGATGTCTTCGAGATGTGGTGCAGAATTTAGCCGAGCACAGAGAGTCGGAGTTATGGAGGGTTGTAGTTTAAAACCTCCTTTCGATTTTTAGATTACATAACATTACGTAATGTTATCGTATGAACGAACATTTAGGAGGCACTCCGACCTGTACGACACTCTGACAAAACTTTCATCTCAGCTCCCCTGATACTTCCAGATGAAAACAGTTAAAGGTGCATCACCAAGGATAGGAGACGAAGAGATAAAGGAATGAAACTGATGCAAAATGGAGCACGTTAGCTGCATCTTGATATCAAAATAATGCATAAAAATGTTTAAACATGCAAGAAAAAGAAGAGAAAAGCTGTAAAGGGCTGATTTTGAAGTTTTGCTCAAGCTGCAACATGCAGGGATAAAAAAGTGAAGCTAAAGGAAAACTGCCAAAAACTGCAGTTCCTCTTTTGTCCACATGAGGCTGTCTTCAGTGAAGGTATTTTGCCCCACCCCTTACCAATTTTTTGATTCATCAGGCAGATGTGGACAGCGAATGTGCTAAATACAGTACTTTAAAACGGACGACCACAGACTGATAGGTGATGTCATGGTGGCTATAATTTGTTATCCGTCAACAGGTTGTAGAATTTGTTTGCTCCAGTTCCCTATATTTGTCTCTCATTCTACCGCACATACAAAACACCATCGTTTCCCAGCCACGCCCTGCGTTTCAGAACAATAATTCCTCCAACAATCAGGACACGATTGTTTGAAGCCTGCTGTCGTACCTGAATATCAGCACACCAATTCACCTCGAGAGCTCAGCGCCGCTTCTCTTAACAGCAAATCATAATGAAAATTGAAGGTTTCGGAGGCAGAAAAGAAAGAAAAGGACAGAAAAATGTGAAGAGAGCTGTTTGGTTTCCAAGCAACAGTTAACGGCGGCTGCAGCGAGCAGAGCTGCAGGGTGGGTTCCTGAGTTCCCATGTTTCTGCCTTCTCGTCTCCACATTCTCTTCCTGAGGAATTTGACCCTCCTGACCTCTCTGAATATGTCTGGATTTACCCTCCCCTCCGACACACAATCACAGAGCACTGTAATCGAAAGCCTTTATGAGAGCAAATCTTCCTCCCTCTCTCTCTTTTTATTTTGCAGAGGTAGCCTTGAACACAAAGCCATGAGTTCTGTATCTGACATGATGTTGATTTAAAGCCTCTTTTGATCCAATTTAGTCTCGTTCCTGCTGTGAGATGGCCTTGTTTGCCTCCTCTAAAGGTGTGTAACGTCCTGTATGTCGAGCAGTTCAAATAAGGATTGCGGCGCAACAAAACACAGCAAAGCCGACACATTGACAGAGATCAGCGGGTCAAAAAGGAAAGTTTGGTCGACACTTAACGCACATTAAATTAAAAAGTGGATGTCTCTGGGTAAAAACAGAGAATGATTGAGAGGAGAGACTTTTTGGACATGAAGAAATCTGATAGATTGCAGCATCACACAACCAGACATGCAAGCGAACAGACCATGTATAGCTGCAAAAGAGTGCTAGCATATTGGTGTGATCTGGTTGCTTTTATTTTTAGATATCCTGGCTCAGCTTAAAGCTTTTCTCATCAAAAACAAATCAACAGAATATCTCTGATCGGAATTTAGGATATGAATATACTTGTGGGGATATTACTTCAGGATAAACCCCTTATGATGCATTATCTTTTTTTATGGAATCCCAAACAGACTCACAAATGTGGAGCAGAACTGGCAAGTACAAGATAAAACACGACACCAGATTAAAACCAACTGCATATCAAAAACTGAGCATCAGAAAGTGACAAAAAGGAGGAGAGATGATGCTTTTGAAGTAGATACAGTCAGAGAAAAAGGGAGCAAGACAGAAGATGGTAGAAGAAAAGAGATGATTGTTTTAAGATGTGAAAATAAAACCTTAATAAACGAGGGACGTAATGACAAAGAAATATTTATTGGTAAATTATTCTTCTCGGGGGAAATTAGTCAGACATTAGATCAGCACTGCAATGTTTTCACTTTACTAAGCAACTCGAGAAGCAACTGTATGTTCATATCAAATCGAAACAAAGCTTCCTCCTCCTGATATGTCAGTCATTTCTCACTTTTGTGCTCCCCGCTTTCTAGTGAGTCTTAGTTTCACTGTAAGTTGCACAGAGGCTTCCCTCTGGCATGCGTCATCTTGAAGTTCTGTCTTCTCAATGAAGCAGGATTAAAAAAAACAGTAGTGTTTAGTGTTTGTCCATCGAATGGAGGTGGCTGTATTATTTCTGATGCATTCAGGAAAGTTGAGGAATCTAAACGCTGATTGTCTTGAGTGACACAGCATCAAGCAGATTTGAGTCTCGGTGTAAATATTTGATTGTTAGCTGTTCTTCATGCAGATATGTGTTAAGAGAGAAAAAGAAATCCTCCCCAGATTACAGTAGATTGTGTTCCACCTCCTTTTGCTCTCCATACAGACTGTATCCAAAGCCAGCTGATACCGATTTGGTTGATACACAGAGACCAGAAGACTTCCAACCTCTTGAGTAAAGATTGACATTCTAATGTAGTATTTGTATCCTTGGACACACCCCCAAACATCACTTCAACTTTCAAGCTCCCCATCTTTGAGTGACGTCTAAGTCCAATAAATTATTCTTCTCTATAGGGGAACAGTTTGTCGTAGGAACTGCACAGAAAGAGACGCTAACAGAGAACATTTCTGCAGTTGTATCTGTGAGTGTGAGAGTGTTTGTCAGAGAGGAGATATTGTGTGTTTTCTTGCTCATGCCTGCAGTGGACTGAAACATGGAGGTGTGTGGAGGATGATCAGACAGAAGGCCATCTGAGAGCACGGTACACACTCCATCTGGACGCACATTCACTGTGAAAAAGAGTGTGAAACAAGAAGAAAGACACACACACATGCGCACACATGCGCACACACACACACACACACACACACACACACACACACACACACACACACACAGAAGGTGATATTATAATTTAGAATTTAAAAAAGCAACCTGTAAAATATCTTCCGCTCTCACTTCTCCTTTTGACTTATTTTTTTAGTCAGCGCGTTCAGACTTTACATAACACCGAACCCGCATATATTACACGGCTGTCCATCGAAGCCTTTCACTTATTTCGGATTTCATTAGCTGTAACATTTTCAGATTTTACCGAGAACAAATGTGACGAAGGAAATACAGAAAGAGAAAACAAAACAACGAAAGCACAATGGAGACAGCACAATTAAGTCCCACCCACACCAGAGGGGAAACATTTTGTGCTCTCCAACAAACTCTGTACTGTGTGAAGATTTCTCCTCATCACTTTTTGTCTTCTAGAAAACAACAGAAAAATGTCTAAAAGCTGCCGTGTGGTGGGATGCTTCAGTGACAGGGTACAGATAAGTTTTTAGAAGCTTCTAAAAAAGAAAGTTTGGAGGAGAAAGAGGATGCTGTCAATCTGACGAGGGGTATGGCAAAAAAACTGCATCGTGGGACTCAGTCTAACAGCAGATCCTGGGTCGGATCTTTGATATTTTGAATGCACACACTTCTGCTGGGTACTAGGTTGGAAAATGTTTAGTGTTTGTTAAAAATTAAGCAGAACTCGGAGCAACAGTACTCCATAAGTCAAACACCTTCCTCTCTGTGGAAAGCATTGTTTGCTAAATGGATGCTGTGATGTGCAGATATGTTGGTGTTTTATCTGACTAAGGACATTCGGTTCATGTAGCTGCTCTTGTTTGCATCAGAGCTACAACCTCCAGAAATGCAAATGAAATCAAGGCATAAGTGAAAAAACTGCATCTTGGAGTATTAAATGGGCAGTTGTGTTGTTGTTAGCCAGATGGCTCATGGCTATGGCCTCAACTGCACCTCTTTTACAGTATTCCAAAATTAGCTGGAGTCTGCATTTTTAAAATAGCAAGCAACATCTTTAAGTTCATGATGCTTCATCAGAAAGCCATGTGTGACGTCTCAGAGTCGAGTTGAACACCTCCAAATCTTGCAGGGCTTAACACTGACTGTTTTGCTGGGTACAATTTGCATGCACGAGGTTCAATACATGGTGCTAATCAGAATCAGAAAAACTTACATGATCCTTTCAGGAAGATGGTTCTTGAAAACAGTTAAGTACAAAAGTGCAGATCACTATAAATAGAAAAAAATCCTTCAGATGTTCTTCTCTACAATCAGGGGAATGCATTTAAAAAACCCTAAAATAGGACATTGAAGCAAACAAAGCCATGCAAGAGGCTTTGGACACCATGGATGCATCATCTTCATTGCTGGTACTTTCTGAAAGAAAGGGTTTGCATGCTGGAGGTAAAAAGGGAGCACAGGTAATCTGCATCGGTGTCCAAACTCAGGCTGCATCCTTAGATCGCTGCATAGACCAGTCAAGCTGAACTGAAATAAGACAGTCTGGTCTAAGCAGGATTTCCTATTTGAGTCACCAGCTGCTTCCACACTTACATTTGCAATCGTATTGCTCCACCTCTGTCACCAAGCCAGGCTAACTAGCTCACTGCTTCATGGTCTGCTAACCTGTTCAAACTAGGGTTGCCAAGTAGGCGGGACATCCTGTATATTGAGCTAAACTGGTTTGTTTCATACGGGACTGCAATTGTCCCGTAAATCAGATAAAACTGCAGTGGCAGATCATGTGCCAATCACACCCACTGTCATCCGATCACAGGCTTCATCACGCGCATCATTTGTATACTGCACAAATGCACCAAGTCTTGAAGAGGGAAAAAAATCAAGTTAAGGTAATGTTTAGTGTTGTCTGGTAGGTTTGGCAAAGGCAAACATGGATAAACCTGAAAAAGTCATGCTCCTCTTTTGCGTTTCATTTTTCCTTTGCCTTTTTAATGTAAAGAGCCAGATTGTGGTTTCTTTAAGATTTATTTATGTGAGGTTACAAAATGATACAGTAAGGATTAAAGCGAATGTACACACTTTCTGCATTTCCAGTTGAATCAGAAAATGAATATATGCTGAATTCACACATCATGCTCACACCACCATGGCATCGTGCACCTGTCCCTTCTTTAGTAGTGAGAAAGTTGGCAACCCCAGTTTAAACTGAAGCTCAAAGAATCACCTGCAAAGGATGCAACAGTTGGACCGGCCTTCGAGCCATCCTCAAATTTCCCCTGTATTGGACCACAGCTTCTGCACACCTGCAATAAAAACTGACAGTGCTACTGAGAAAGAACAGAGTATGTCAAATCTTTGGGGGCAGTTTTGCTGTTTGTGGTTTTTTTCATATCTTAAAAAAACCTTTGAGAAACCCTGAGAAACTACGGTCAATTAATTCCCTGTGGTCAGTATAGTGGATAGTTTTTATGCTCTTGCATGCTTGAATGCTGCCCTAGTTTGCAGTATCTGTTTTCCAGCACACTAACCACACCCACATGAATATCTTATAACCCTAAATCCTGCACCTTCACACACACACACAGACACATACACACACTTTATCGCAGAGGTGTTGAGAGGGTTGACCTATGGCCTCCTAATCAGAGCTCAGTGTGCTTCACCGTGTTATATAAGGGAGCAGCGAGTGCTTGTCAGATCCTCCTACAGATGCCAGAGCAGTCACGACTAACGCGGATGTTCTCCATCCATCCACTCAGCCCGGCTAGCGCAGACTTCACCTTAGCCTCTGCTCCCCAGTCCCACACAAACACACACACTGTTACACACGTGTGATTTGGCGAAAAGATCACTGCTCACATTTCCAGGGTGCATATGCTTCCCACAAGTATGTAAAAACCAACCTGACAGATAAAATATTTATCAGATGTAGTTTGGGATGGAGGAGAAGTGAAGAGAGGAGGCAGCTCTAAAATCAGATCGTTCATCTCCTCCCAAACGATGGAGGACAAACACCTACAGAGCTAAGTGTTTCTGCTTTGTGCTGAAACCGTCCACTCCTGCTCATTCTACAAACCTCAGGGGTCCCACTTTCTTTAAGATGTGTTTTTCCGGTCTCAAGAAAAGGGTTATTCCACCGCAGACCTGCAGCAGCCTCTGGGACCCGAGTACCTGCAGGCTCTTAGAAACCAGTAGCTGAGAATAGCAGAGCAGATCCTGCCCACTATGTGATGTTCTCATGCAGTGCTGTCTGCAGGGAGAGAGATGAACCCTGATGAATAAATATGAAGATAACCTGCACCTCTGCTGCACTCTTCCTCTCCCTGTTCCCCATATGGTTCCACTGAAGAGAAGGAGGAAAAAAAGCTCAGATTTTCAAAAGAAGCCTCCGGGCCATTGTGTTTGTCTGTGTGCTTGTGCATGTGTGTGTGTATGAGTGTGTGTTTATTGTGCATATGTGTGTATCTAACCATCTCTCTTTGTGTGCCTCCATCTGAATGTGTGCATAAGCATCAGTGTGTAGTTGTGTGTGCGTGTGTGTGTGGGCGGCTCTGTGTAGGAGTGTGCAGTAGCTTTTTGACAGAGCCTCCAGTAGCATGTATTTGTGAATCTTTTGTTTTATTCTCCGTCTCCTCTTCAGCTCGGCAGTAATCGCACCTCGCTGAGCCACTCGAGTGCTGCTGCCCTTGACTGAAGACGAACAAAAAGGTTCCTTTACAGACTCGTGTGCACTGGTCATCGTGCCTGCAGAGCTGAGCGCTGACAGTAATGATGGACAGATTATATACATTCACTCTTTATAAAAACCCTCATTATGATCAGGACAAAGCCTCCTCCTGTATCAGACCAGCAAACAAACCCGGCGGGAAATCATCAACCACAAACACTGAACCTTGTGCACATGAGAAAGATGTAAATATTCTGACAAAGCAGCTGCTGGTGCACTTCCTGGGCATGGCTTGTGTTCTGGTGGAGTAGGAAAGATTTGTGGGTGGGGGAACCATCCTGTCAGGGACATTTTCTACCTTGTTTAGACTATCAGGTCTTTAGAGATAGAGGGAAGGAAGCAGAATGCAGAGAAGAGATCCACAGAGCTCCAGTTGTGCTTGTAATGCACATGAACAGCATTCAAATCAAACTATTAGCATTTGTGTTAACAATGCTTTATCCCTGTCACACACCAGTTCCATCATCGTCATACTAAGAGCTGTGTCTCTGCAGAGGTCTGTGCAGGGTGCATACACAGGAATAAGTCCACAGATCCATCAAATGAAACCTAGTTTATCTTATCATTGTTCTACAAACCCCAAACATGTAGTTTTTTGTCTCTCCAAGACCCTTTCCTCCCATCAGGAACAAAACAATTTTATAAACATGTATATTTCAAAAACTGTCCAAAGGCTGTGAAAGCTGTCTTCTCATTGGTCCATTCATGAAGCTAATTTGCTTTGCACTTGTTGACATGATGGAGACATGAACCAAAGCAGCTACGTGACAGCAAGTGGAGGTGCAATAAAACCAGCAGACATCACATTATCGGATCATGACTGTTTCAAAGCACTCGGTGTTCTGGTTTAAAGAGTGATCCTGTAAGTTGACTTTCACCCAAGGGATTTAAACAGCTGCTGCAACAGGAAGAGTCCTCTCAAATATATCCTAATTTATACTTTTTTTTTTTGTAAGAATGTGAAAAATAAACTCTTTGCACTTCTCTTTAATAGAAACTAAAAGCATTTGCCATAGTTACCAGCTAATAAGGTCACAATTTACACTAAAACACCAGTGGCATCTGTGGCTGTAAGCTATTAGAGGTGTTGAAAGGATCGAGAAACCTCAGTTTAACCAGGATTTCACTGAAAATAAATAATAAACTGCAGAAAGCTGGTTTAAGCTCTTGTTATGACAGCGGTGAGACAATTAAGACCAAAAACATCTGAACGCTGTTTTTCTCTTGCTTGTTTGTTTTATTTTAGTGTTTTATCTTTTCATTTAATCTCTCACAACTGTGCCACTTTTATTTTATGCAATAAGAAGCTACTCTTTTGATATCTGTGTCTGAATAGACTGCATGTTTTCACACCATGTAATCAGAGCCCAACGTCTGATAACAACCTGTAATGTGTGTGTGTGTGTGTGTGTGTAGACTGTGTGTAATCTTGTTTTTCATTTACATTTAAAATGGTTGTAAATCTTACCAAAGTGAATTTCAATGTGCTGCAGTCAGCATTTATAATATATCATATAAATTTATCATAAAATGGAATGTCCCAGCAAATGAAAATGCAAGAAAGTGGCCTCCAATTTTAAGAAAAAACACTAGAGCAAAGGGCTGGTTTGGAAAAAAGTTGAAACCAAGCATTGATGCCAACCAGAAAAAGGGAGGCAGCAGGATGTAAACTTGTTATTTTAGGAAATATAGTCAGCCCTTCACCACCGTTAGCGCTCTAACTCTTAATGAGTCAGTGACCACTGGGTATCACGTACATATGTCAGCATGCAGTGGGTGCATTTAACAGAATTTCTGTAGCAGAAAAACTGGTTTTATTTTTTTTTTAAATAAACACATATAGTCATGTTGTATTCCCAATAAATGTGTTTATAGTTGTTCCTTTACAATAAGAGCTGTAAAGTGACAGATATCAGTGATCATCACATCAGAAATGAAATGAGCATTTCAGACTGAGGCTTAATCATCTCAGGGCTCACAGCTCGTCCTTGTACGTTTCTGCAGGTTTTTTATTATTTCAGCAAACATTTAAAGCTGTGTCCTTCATATTAACAAATTATTCTCAGAGATGATTGAAACTTTAGCAGCCGTGCTTCTCTTTGACTGTTTTTTGTCTCTTTCTTTGTGATGTTATTCCTCCTCTAAATGCATCTCCATGCTGAGATCCTTCAGAGATCAATGAGCGAATGTCTGAAACGAGCCTCTTAAAAGCACACTTAAAAGATTCATTATAAGAGAATAGAAGTGAAAAAACACAATGAAGAGAAATGATGGGATAAAACATGAATCATGTCAGTTCTGAGTTACGCAAATACTGAATGTGTATGTGCACGTTTTTATTCGTCTACCTCTGGATCATCATCACAATCAAAAAAAGGCGTGACACTCTACAACGTTAGGCTGATGCAGTTCTTGCTTACTCAGCTTGAGAGGACACTTAAGAAAAAGAGATCATTAAAACAGGTACAAATTAGAGTTAATTCTTCATGACTCTGACTTTCTGATGTTTTACAGGTTTAATTCTTTTGTTGATGACACATCTTTCACTACAAAAACTGAAATCTAAGCAAGTGTTTTGTCTTATTTGTAGTAACAATTGTCTTATTAAACTTAATGAGCCACATCCACCTGACCAGTCCCCAAAAATGTCTTAGCTCAGGTTATTTTAAGACAAAAATGAGGTCTGAATTGCTTGTAATGAGTATATAAAAATTTGCCAATGGGGCAAGAAAAAAAAAAAGGCTCGTTTAGTTTCTTGTATTAAGACATTCTAATTTCAAGAGTCTTGACAAGTAATTTTTTCTTAACCCATTAGCGGATTATTTTTTCTTATTCATAACAAAAAAATCAGACCTCATATTTGTCATTTAATATCTTAAAATAAGACATTTCTCTGGACTTGTCAGTTGAATGTAGCTCATATCAAGTATAACGAGCCAGTTTTCAGTTTAAGTAAGCCAAAAACTCTTGGATCTCAATTTTTGCAGTTTTGGTTTGAAAGCTGGACAGAAACACCATACTGCAAAAACTGACATCTAAGCAAATGTTTTTTTGTCTTATTTAAAGTAAGAATTGTCTTATTATACTTGATATGAGCCACATTCAACAGACAAGTCCAGGAACGTGTCTTATTTCAAGATATTAAAAGACAAAAATAAGGTCTGAATTACCTGCAACAAGTGAAAAAATCTGCCAGTGGGGTCAGAAAAATTTACTTGTCAAGTTTAGAATAATGTCTAAATACAAGGGACTTTCACTTACTCCACTGGCAGATTTTTTTTACTTGTTACAAAAAATTCAGAGCTGATAAATCTTTAAGTGAGACATGTTTTTGGACTGGTCCGGTGAATGGGGCTCATATTAAATCTAAAAAGACATTTTTACTAAAAGCAAAACAAAAGCACTTCCTAAGATCTCAGTTTTTTGCAGTGCACGTTATAGTTCTTTAAGTCATTTTAATGAAAGTTTCAGAAATGAAACCTAACATTAGAATCATCTCCATGACATGAGCTGTGTCTTTGAGTAACACAGTGGGTAATTTGCTGGGGATTCCCCAGAGAGTATGGATATGACCAATACAGATGACATCCAATTTCAACAAATTACAGGACGTCTCCAGGTAACGAAGCTCTGTGCAAATCCAGCCTGAACTGCAAACATTTATCATACTGCACGAGTTCATCTCGCCCTCAGTTCTGAATAAATGATAGCAGCCTGCGATCATTCATGTCGCTTTTTACTGCAGCGTTAGCATGAAGGATCGAAAGGAAATATTCCACAGGGGGATGAAAGACAAACTGTGGAATAATGTGCTGTAAAATCTCATCACTTAATGATAAAACCATCCAAGGCAAGCAACGGGATCTGTGCCTGTAACACTGTAAGAGGCAGATCTGCTCTTTGCATGTTTGGCTCTGCACATTAACAAGTCGCTGGATGATTGACAGCTAGAGAGAAAATACCGCCGCAAATACGAGAGCCTCTTTGACCAACGCTGCAAGCTTAAAGACACACACAGAGGTATTAAGACTGAGTAAACCTCACAGCTGATCGGATGAAAATCACCTGTTCCCATGTCGCAACACCCTCACGTCTCCGTTTTGTGGTTTTGCAGAAACTGTTAAAGGACAAAAACTCGTAATTACTCACAGCTAAGTGTGTCTGCAGTGAATGCAACACTCATAAACGCTGCAGAGATCAGAGAGAGAGAGGGAGAGAGACATACATCACCCCATGTAGAGATGTGAAGTCAATGATGTGTTGTGTAATGATGAAGGCATATTTCTGCCTCATTTGTGTCGCTGAAACTCCCAGGAAGTCACAGCTTCTATGCTTAATGCATCCGATCCGCACACCACCGCGCAGCAGAGACACCACACAGCAACAAGAAATATCATTTATAGTCCAACATATGAGCGTGTGCTGCTCACCTTGTACCGGGGAGGGTAAGGAACCAGGAGCAGAAAGCTCAGGAGGTCAAAGAAATATGATTTTTTGACAAAATGTGTTGACAGAAAATAAAATTGCTGCCTCAGAGAAGCTGTGAAACATGCTCTGATAAAGGCAGAGAACATTGAATTGGTGAGCTCAAGGCCTTTCGCTGCAGAGCGGCCTTATGACTGTGTAGGTGGCAGGCCGAGCCGAGCCGAGCCGGGGAGGGATTTATTAACAGAGAAGCTGTATATCGTCAATTACCAGGACTTCTGCTCTGACAGCTCTTCCTCCAGCTCTTAGCCAAGGGTCTTCTGAGTTCATTTCACCTGCGTCTGTCACCTAGCCCTCCACCTCCACACGGCTCTAATAATGCTGCCCATGGGGGGACACCGCAGTCTGGGTGAGCCACGGGATAAGGGGGCAGTTATTTGGTGTATTATGCTGTCAGCTGCTGATTTGTTGGAGCAGAGCTGGGGTGAGTAATGGCCACACAGGAGGATTTGTGGAGGTTTGGGGATGCAGATACAAGGAGATGGAACAGGGGGAGGGGCTTACCTGAGAAAACAGGAAACCAGAGCAGGGAAGAAGGATGCTTCTGGTTCTACAAATTCACAAGCTTTGGATGGAGAATACCTTTTTTTTATCAGATATAAAAAAAAAAAAAACATAATCCTTTGGTTCCTTTTTGGAAATATGTTTTGGACTCCAGTGCTGCACACTTTGCTGCCTCCACGTCTACTTTAAGCTTTCTTAAGCACTCTTCAGATTATCTCTGAGATGGTAACATTATTTATTAAATTTTCTTATTTTTAATTGCTTGTCATATATTTTAAAGTAGAATTAGCTTGTGACATAAACACTGGTCAGGAGTTTCTACCATAAATCACTTCTTTCATGTTGCAGAAGGTTATTTTTATCTCTTGTGCATCAGAAGTCTACACTGATATATAATTTGAGTTATGATGACTTTATACCCGGCCAAGAGGGACTTGTACCTAATGCAGACTTTTTTTTGCTTTCTGAAGAGATGTTGGCTATTTTACCAACTGCTTTTTTCCCTCCAGTGACTTCCCTCCAGGGCATCCGAGGATCTATAAATAATGAATTTTGAGAGCTTTATTTATGCACTCTCCTCAAATTAAATGCAAAATTGCTGGAGATGGTAGAGGTTAAAGCAGCCCCGACACTAACCACCCTCTCGTCTAAACACGGTCACTTCTGGCTCCAAAAATAAGATGATGGACGCCCCAGAATGCAAAGTTGAGTGAGTGTGGGGATAGTTGCTGTTTTCCATCTGCAGTTCCTGAACATGTAGCAGGTGTTTTCAACAAGTTTAACAACTTTTCAAAACTGGAACGAAACATCTATGACCACTTCATGGAGCAAAAGCCAAGTGTGCTGAATTCTAACCTCTTTACGAACTTTCTTCTTTATTCATACACACAAGCACACATATACACAAGCGCGCGCACACACACACACACACACACACACACACACACACTTCAGTCACTTCTTCACTGAACAGCCAGCTGCAGCACCATGAAAGCTTCCAGAGAGATTGTTTAAATGTTTGTAACTCCATCCTTTTAATATGAGTCATTGCATCAAGGTGGCAAAGAGAGAGGAGAGAAAACAACAGAAGAGGAATTAAGAGTGAAGTAAAATGTCACACATCTGTGGATATCAATAGAAGTCAGGATGTTAAAGTAAAAGGTCAGAGATTATACTGACAAAATGAAAGTTCCTGCAAAAGCAGAGAGGGTTCAAAAAAAGTGCGATGGAGATGAAGAAATGAGTCTGGACCTGAGGAAGTGGAGCCATTGTGCAGTTTTTGTTGTTTAGTAAAAGAGGTGATGATATCTCCAATTCCTTTGTGGTATGTCAGGTACATCTGTAGGTGAACAGTTTGGCCAAAGGGCAAGTCCCATTCCTTTGCTATGTGTCAGGCGTGTAAGCATGTGTATGTGTGTGTGTTTGAGTGTGTGTGTGTGTGTGTGTGTGTGTGTGTGTGTGTGTGTGTGTGTGTGTGTGTGTGTGTGTGTGTGTGTGTGTGCGTGTGTGTGTGTGTGCATACTGTGGATTCCTAGTGTGCAGGTTGCATGTGTGAGCAAAGAGAAAGCACCTGGCTGAGAGGTGAGTCACAGGCGCAGGTAATCGCTCTGACATTTAATTCTAATGAAGCACTGGGAAGATAATGGTACCTATTGGCATTAGCACACACACACACACACACACACACACACACACACACACACACACACACACACACACACGCACACACGCACACACACACACACACACACACACACACACACACATCTGCTAGCGCAAAACAAGCACACACACACATAAAAGGTGCTCCTCAACACTTACCACTGTAAAGCCTGTGCTTAAGACCCTGACTCATGCACATTAAGGCGGAGAATGTGGAGGAGGGAGAAGTGTATTGAGGCCTCAGATGAGATGACAGTCAAAAGGACACTTACACAGCCAAACAGTGCCGGCGCTAACAGGAGGCAGACGGCGGAGGGAAAAGGATGGAGAGGGTAAAGAGGTGACTAATGCAGGAGATGCTGATTATCTTACTCAAAAGTCTGAGAGATGGAGAGAAGTGGAAAGTGAGTTCATGGTTTCTAAAGCAGAGGAAGTCAGATCTCACTTCGAGGAAAACGAGAAGATTCGAGTTACTGGAGTCAAAAAGTTGATGCAGAAATTTTGGATGAAGCTTCACTGACGTCAGACATTGACCAGTTTGATTTTTGTCATTGTGATGTCAGTTTTTGAAGAAAGGAGGGGACAAATTAGGATGAAATGTTCCCAATAGGCTGAGATTATCTTTGCATTGATTTGTAAGTGCTTTTGTTCAACTATTGAACTGAAGAAGCAAAGAGAAACACAGAGATCCTGGTCACTTGCAAAGAGTTGTAGAGGCATGTCCATACTTCCCTGCCCATCAACTTCTGCATAGTTGGCCTGAACTATTTGTGTACACAGATGAAGGGCACACATTTATCCTTTTAATGTTCACCAGTGACATCTATTTTAAGTCTGCGTATTAAAGTACCACTAAGATGTTAGTTTGTGTTTCAAAAGCAACCCTTTTGAGTATCAACACAAAATTTCTTCTCTTTACTTTCAGAGGATTAAAAATAAAGTTGCTTTTCCAAAGTCACAACTTCAAGAACTTAAAGATTGCAAGCAAACATCTGCACTCTGTCATTTATGCATTTATTTACAACTTGAATATGGTGTGCGCTGGCAAGCTGAGATGGACGGTTGACTCTTCTCCACATTTGTCTTCTGAAAAAGATGTGTTTTTTTCCAACAATAATAACAAATTAAATTGTCTGTTTGATCAAATCAAATTTACCAACGTGAGATGTATTTGTGGTTTTTGCTGAGAAGGGGGTAAAGTAATGTAACTTGTCCACATCTCTAAGTGTAGGGAAACCTGGGTTATTTAAGCAGACTTAACAACTACTGATGGTTTCTTTTTTGTGGAAAAAGCCAGAAACAAATCTTTCTGCCATGCAAGAGTTGCAAAACAATGAATCTATGTCACTCAGAGAGGCTGTGCCCTAAATTAAATTCAGCTTTCAGCCTTGTCAAGGATGAACTGAGATGTAAACATGTTTATTCCTGCTGATGTGATAACATGGGGCTCTATGTGGACTGACTCACTTTAAGAGACAGCCCCCAATGGACACTCGAGGAACTACAGTTTTGATTTTGCAGCCTGAGACAGATGCAGAGTGGGTAGTTTCAGAAGGTGACACATTTCTGTTACACTTATTGTAAAGATGAGAGTAAAAAGCAGTAAACTGCAGCGGGGTTTTTCTCTTTTGCCAGTCGATGTATGTGAGTGTACAAAAATAATACAGTCACGCATGAGTGTGTGTGCTTGTGTGTGTCGAACTCATTAGCATGCTTAAGGTCATGTCTGATGTCACCGTGTTTCCCCTCAGTGAAAGGGTTGATGGCTGATTGTGGTTTGTCTCTGACTCACTGTGGTTTCCCTCCACCTCCATCAGATATCGCCGTGTGTTTGTGTGTGTGTTTGTGTAAGAGAGAAAGACAGATTCAGAAAGAATGACCAAAGAAGTTTTAAGTCTTGCGATGTGAGTCAGACATGTCACAGTCCATCATAAATGTCAGGTTAAATGCTGGTCACTCTACACATCACAAAGATCACGCTCTCCCTCACAAAGCATTTCACTTTTTGGGATTTTTTTTTTTCATGCGCCCACACACCAAATAACACAAAAAGTACAAAAGCCCTCATTTATTTAACCTCTGTCAGACTTTTTTGATGTTTTTGACGAGCTGTAAAAACACCCGTGTGGTTTTGGGAAATTCTGCCTTTGAATTTGTTGCTCTTTTGTTCTCTTTCTCCCCACCAACATCCTCCAAGAACAGTCTCCATCTGCTGATTGTCAGCTTGTGCAAGGACAACAATGACTTTATGAGTGACTGTGATTGTGTATTAAAGGCAGTGTGTGTGTGTGTGTGTGTGTGTGTGTGTGTGTGTGTGTGTGTGTGTGTGTGTGTGTGTGTGTGTGTGTGTGTGTGTGTGCGTGTGTGTGTGTGTGTGTGTGAGAGAGAGAGAGAGAGAGAGGGAGAGAGAGAGAGAGAGAGAGAGAGAGAGAGAGAGAGAGAGAGAGAGAGGCTCATAAAGAAATCGACAGCAGGCTAACAGTGCAGTATGAGCCCTTGAAATTTCACTTGTTGCTCTGGAAACAGAGAGGACACATTCAGGTGAGAATCCGTGAAAAAAAGGAAGCAAACACAAGATTTTCTATCAGTTTGAAGCATCTCTGCAAAACCTGAACCTGAGAAAGATGAAACATGTCATTAATCATGGCAATAAGTGCTGTTTCTGGTCTGACCAGACATTTCTTACCACTGCGTGGTTGAATGTTTCACTTAGTTTAGGCTTCTTTTAGGCTTTCTTATTTTTTGAGTTTTAGCTCAAAGGTTTCAGACATTCTATGTCTCAGAGAATGTAGGCAGACTTTGTGGTTTTTCCAGTGACGCCATCAGTTTGCCAAAACTGACCTCAAGCTAAGACTTCCTTTCTTGTACACTGCATTCATCACAGTCAAACAGCAACTTAAGAAGTGACGGTATGTTCAGATCATAAGGGAAGTGAAAGAGAAGTTTGCCCCTAAGGTCCTTACATTTCCCAGAGAACCAACTATTCATCTGTTTCTGCTGAGACTCAGTTTGACTGTGAATAGTGACTCAAACACAAAGTTGACCATGGCCCTGTCCATCCAAACGCCATCAATCTTTTGTTTCATCAATCCAGAGTCTCAGCTTCACAGTAAGTTCCACCGATGCTTCAAGCTCAGATTTTTTTGTTTGTTTGTTTGTTTTTTCATTTTTTTTGGTGGTTCAGAAGATGATTTGTGAGAATACAACGATACACTCTCAGTGTTTTAGACTTTTTTAACTTCAAACTTATCCTGTTTGAGGACAGCTGATTTTATTTTCCGTCATTTTCTGCATTTCTATCATGTTTCCGAGCGCTGACTTTCTGCAGAGGTACATGTTGTTTAAAAGCCGTTTGCAAACTCTGCTGTCGTGTTTTTACAGGATACAGCAGGTCCTGATCCTCATCTCTGTTGGGCAACTCAGTATATTGCTCAGAAACATTTCTTTCTGCACATCATTCTGCTGATCCTTTCACTACCAGAGAAAGCTCGGCCCCATTCCTTTCATTCCTTTAATAGTGGTTTGCCCTTACTGCTGTACAACGCTCCGGCACAACTTTTATTTTCATCATAATTTTCTATGACAGTGTAGCATTAGTGGCCTCTACTGTCAATACATCTTTTCTTTATTTGGGGATTGGAGGGGAGCTTTCTTTTGGATTTTGTCCTCCTCCCTCACACTAAATACATCCTTGTATCTCCATTAAACATGATGCTTTTCACTGGATTCAGAAGCGACAGTCCTTTTCAGCAGGTTGTCACGCCCTCGTCATTGTGTTGCTATTTAACGATGCAGAAAAAAAAAACAAAAAACAAAAAAAACTTGAAAACTGACAGTCACTTCTCAGGCGTGGACCTTTTTTAAACAATGTTTCAATTTTACTTTCAAATGAATATGTTTTTCTTTTTCTTTTTTTTTTTTTTTGTTCCTGCAGCTCGTGTTTGAGTGGTGGAGGTGAAACCCATTATAAGATGTGTCGGCGGAAAGAGGAGAGAGAATGAGTGAGAGGGGGTGAGAGTGGCTCTGTGGCGTTCGATGAGTGGGCTGCCGTGCATTCTTTTAGCCTTATTCACCAAGCGAGTGTGGGCGGCTAATTCGTGTTTGCATTCAGCAGGTTTACCTAAGGGGGGAAATGTTTTATTTTATGCTGTCTTTGAAATCGATGACTAATTGTGCTCTTTTTTCCTCCGTCGATCCATCTCTCTTGGCTCCCTTTCTCCCTTGATCCTGCTTGTTCTCCCCCTTTTTCTGTCTCCCAACGCTTTCCCCTTCTGGACTCAGACTTGGGAAGTCTCAACTCTTCGGTCTTGGTCTTGCAGAGGTAGGATCCAGATTTTAAATGTACTTTATGTTGCTGCAACATGCATTGTAAAAGAAAAAGGTGTGATTCAGTTGGTTTTTCCAGGAAAAGGGGTGCATTAATCTCTTAGAGAAGAACACAAAGAGCACAGGAGAGCAATACAGACACGGCCTTGGGAACCGAGAGGGAGAGAATACACTGACATCTTAAGAAATGGAAGGAGAGTGAGATTGAGAGGCAATAAGACATTTGAGAAAAAAAAAAAAACTGAGCGAGAGAAAGAAGTGCATTCTCCAGACATGAGTCACTTCTGAGTGAAAGCTTTGTAATTTAAGCCACACACGGTGAAGGAGAAAGAGAGCGAGAGGGGAAGATGGAGAGATAGAGAGGGAGAAAAAGCAGACAGATGTAGACTTTATCCATCATGAAAATCACTGGCTTTAACCAGTGCACAGCAGGGGGCTTCAATTAAGTCTGTGGGTGTACCTGATGTGGTAATACACCTATTGAAGCTGATTCAAACCTGCAGTAATTACACACAGAGGAGCTGAAAACATGTCCAAGAAAAAAAGAGGTCTGCTCTTTCTGTCGGCAACAACAGGGTCACTGATACACTTCGCCCCCCGCTGTAAACACAAACTTGATTTACTTATTCAGTTTCCTGTTTTACAACACTTAAATATAGGGCTGGGTATCAATCAAAAATTTTTGATTTCTGTACTGATACTTATACCGTAACTTTGATACCGGTTCCTAAACAATACTCTTCTCGATACCAATTTTTATATCAATTCTAACAAAAGGAAAATTGCATTACATATTATGGTACAAATCTCGAGTTTTATTTTTCATCTACATCTGATTTTCTGCTCTGAGCAGTTTTCTTACATAAAAAAAATAAACAAATAATCACCAGTGCCAAAGAACAGTTCTAAACAAGTGACAGGTCAGAAACTGAGTACACAGTAAATGTGTTATAACTGTAAATCAACCGTTGATTCCTGTTTTATATGTTAAAATAAAAACCCTCCTCCTTTATCTGGGCTGTTGACCGGCAAAAGTGTCCTAAAAGAGAAACATTAGCGTGATTCATTTACATGCAGTCGTCTACTCTGGCTTGGAGACTCTCTACTTGGAGAGGGGAAGGGCTCAGTGCCCATTGCTCATTGAGAAGCAGCGGTTGAAGATCAATACATGTGGCTGAAGATCAAAACTTCCTTTCACTCGGTCCCAAACAAAAAGTCACTACATTTGTCGCTTTTTGGAAAAAAGTGGCTAGAAGGGTCTGAAAGTCACTAAATATAGCGACAGAGTCGTTAAATTGGCAACACTGTCCTGCAAACTCCAACCACGTGTAACGCTACAGCGAATCACCGAATGCATTATCAGATCTTGGTCACATGATTAACAGAAACGTGGTGCCTAAAAACGTGGCATAATTTGATACTCAGTGCCACCGAAGCATTTTGGTCGGTGCCAGAGAAGAACTGAAGTTTGGTACCCAGCCCTACTTACATGAAATAAACTCAAGTTTATATTCTGTGTTTCCAGGTTCCTCAAAATAAGGCTGAATCTGTTGCTGGAGGAGCATGCTACCAGAGGTTTCTTAGTCTGTTTTTAGTTTGATGCACAGACATCATCACTTTCTTCATGGAGGTCTGTCTAAATATTCAGTGCTTTTTATCTGCAGCTGCAGAACTGCTGCACACGTCCACCTCTGTGACTCAGGAGGTATTCACCATGACTTACCTCTAGCCCCGCCCCCCATCTGACCACCAGCTACTCT
The DNA here is from genome assembly GCA_030710495.1 of Labroides dimidiatus. Classification (NCBI taxonomy): domain Eukaryota; kingdom Metazoa; phylum Chordata; class Actinopteri; order Labriformes; family Labridae; genus Labroides; species Labroides dimidiatus. The sequence goes on from CM061160.1 coordinate 14,893,226, forward strand.
TTAATCCACTGTGGTCAGGATGATCATAGTGTCCAAACTGTACACACATGCCTATGAGTCTGCTGCGTCCTCACACAGCTCGTCCTCTGACAGCTGGTGTCTTATAAAAAGTGGTCAGAAGGATTTCTTTTTTCTTGATGTCGAGGAACAAAAACAGAGACACATGTAGTGAGTCACAGCCGTGTGCGAGGATGAGCCATCAGAGGATGTGTTGGCAGCAGGTTGCTGGTTTGACCAGCCGCCTGTCAGGGCAGATGTATAGCAGAGAAAATCTAAACAGCAGACTTCAGCGACGACCCTCTGGATCGAAACGACAGACGACTTCCTCTTAACCGAACTGACAAACAGCAAAACAAGTTTTTCACTAAAGAGCATGCTGATGTTCACAGAGAAATCTTTCCAATCATCCTGAGCCCAGACCTGTCCATCAAACTTCTGACATGGATCACACATCTATCATCAGGAGAATCTGATGCTTTGCCTTTGCCTGTTCCTTATGAAGAGACACTGAGTTAAAACCGTTCACAGACCCTGGAAAACTATTTTCAGCTAAAGTGCAAACAAAATATATTCAGTATTTTAAAAATGCTCTCCTCCCTCATGGAAATGGCTGGGAAGGTAGAGTGTGGTGTATGCAGTCCTGTGCAGTGAGAAATGCTCATACCTGAACATCGGGGAAACAAAACAACCGCTTCAGAAGCGGATGGCTCAACACAGAAGAGCCACCTCCTCCGGTCAGTACTCAGCAGTTTACCTTCTCTTAAAAGACACAGGACACTCTTTTGAGGAAACCAATGTACAAGTTTTGGAAAGAGAGGAGAGATGGTTTGAAAAAGTAGTTAAAGAAGCTGTTTTCTCCAAACCTGAGAAACCTTCTCTTAACAGAGGCGGTGGTCTCAGATACAAACTTTCAGTCATTTAAAATGGCGCTCTCTTCCCAGGAAGTTCTCTTAGGCCCCGTTTACACAACAACGTGTCACAGCGTTTCACTCGAAAATGCAGAGAAAAAAAAATCTAATCTGAGGGACTTAAAACACTGTAGTATGCATGCCAGGCTTGTAGTTGGTGATATAACTGTAGAGTCTTTCGGTAGCCCTCCGCTGAAGAGGTGGGCTGATGATCTGGTGTCTATATTGAATGCGTCTAATCTGAGGTGGAGCAACGGATGCACATTTTGTTGAAAGGTAGTAAGCAGATTCAGCAGCACAAGAACAACACAGTAGCCTGTCGTTGTTGTTGTCTGGTTCGTGCTAAAATCCTGTCTACAACACAGAGCGAAGAAGACGTGAATGATCAGACACTAAACCCTGGGAGCTGTCAGGCTGGCCAAGCTGGAGATGCAAAGCCTCCGTCAGCGCGCAGAGCCGTCAGAGATATTTTCTTTCTCTTCCATCATTAAAAAAGAGGAGTAAGGGAAGGTAGAGCATACAGCCTCACCTGAGGGAGTACACTCTATCCCAAACAGGCTTTTCACCCCGTCCTCTTTCCAACGGCCTTCTTTAGACATTTTTTCTTTTGTCCTATTTCTACGAAGCATGTTGAGCCTCCCTGTCGTGGGTCTACTGACTAAACCACTGTCATGTTTTGTGTAACATAACAAAATAGTGGTGAACAGTGGTGCCCATTTGATAACCCTGTTAGGAGCGTAGTTTTGCTGCTCCTTTAAATCCACGGTGTGAATGTAAAGACCATTTAGGGATAAGTAGACAATACTGGAGCTTGAATTCATCCAGCCTGGGCCTAAGGGTGCAAAGGGTCTCACGAAGCAATATTTTTTTCCAATATTGGAGCAAAAATCTAATGTAATGTCAAATCAAATGTGCATCAAGTGTTGTGGTGGTGATATCTGACGCTTGCAAGCAGCAGGAAAACTCCAACGTGCAGCCAGTTGCATCGATCTGCAGAGAGAATCTCAAACGGGTAAAAGTCACTTGCACAAAAAAGCATTTGTTTATGTACTTTAACTGTCTAAATGTCTGGTTTCTTAACTCCAAACATTATTCAACCAAAAAGTAAAATCTCCTCAAAGTTTTGAGTTCTTTGGAAACAAATGTTCCTGCAAATGTTCCTGCAGCTGACACCACGCTGTGGGTCTGTTTGTCAGAGCCGAGCAGCCGAGTGGCACCTCAAATATATTATTGTTCAGCAAAACCAATTACTGTGAAAACCTTCAAACATTTTATGTAACACATCCATCCTCTGACAGATCCCTTATTACTGTAATTACAGGTCAGGTTTAAGAGAATTAAACACAAGCTAAAGTCCTTGTCACCTGTTTCCTGAACAGTACATTTGACCTGGGCAGGCTGCTGAGGCTCAGGAATTTAACTGTGCACACTGCAGACTCCATACTTGACTTCATATAAGAGGCTGGTTCGCAAGTTGACTTTAAGTCCAATACATAATGACACTGAGGTTAAGGGCTGGTTGTTGGCGCTGTTTGGGGAATTAAAACAGAAATTATCCTCAAACTTTTCAGAGATCTTCACCTCCTGAGCCTGAAGAGAAATCAAGCCTCTGGTTAGAGCTTGTTTTCAGTTTCCTCAGTTTGGACTTCCTCCATTTTTAGAAGAAGTCATGATTTCAGGTTTATAGAGGTCAAACTGTCACTGAAGCCTCCCAGGTAGAGAGGACAAAGATAACTGTAAACCGATTATGATGAAATCTATCTCTGACTTCCTGATGAAGGTCTCAGGTTGTGTTTAAGGGGTTTCCCGATGTAACGCAGTTTTCACTGACTCTGAATGGGAACCGGACAGGATTCCATATCTGAAACCAGTTCCTGCAAACACTCAAGTTCACCTGAGAGACAAACATGGACTTTGACCTGGTTTTGAAACAGAAATGAGGGAAATCCCTAATATGGAAATGAGACACCTGTGCCGGAGGAGCTGAGGTGAAAGATGGAATGTTTCAGCAGTCTGCTTGGCACACACCCCGCCTGCAGTTTGCCCTGCATGTGTGTGACTTACAGTCATCATTACTCAACCGTTACAAGTCAGTCTAAGTTGGTGACAGGTCAGGAGTGCAGACCGCTGGCTGAAGTCCACCCCCGTCAGCCGAGCCAGCCCGCTCCAGCAGCCGCGTGGTCGCTGGAGTCGGCGAGCAGCTTTGATCTGCCGGCAGAGGAACTATTTCAAAGGACACACAGGTGATAAAGCAGAACGCGGTTATGTTCGTCTCCTCGTCTTATCAGCTTGGCCTACATCACAACGCTCTCAGGTCACCGTGTAGACAAGCCCACGCAAGGAACTCTGAAATACTGCACAGAGTCAAAAAAACAGTGTGACAATATGAGCAGAATGGAAGGATTTAACACGTTAAATACCAGAATTATACCAAGTCAAAAGATGATCTGACAGCTCAAATATTATTTAGATACAGAAACAAACACTTATATAATACACTTAAATAATCCATGCTCTCATCTCTTCACAGGCTTGATTTCTAAGAAAGTTCTACTCCACAACGCTACACCAAGACCTCTGGCTGGATCATAGTCCCATTCCAGCTCCTCTTCAATGATCCTAAATGTGTGTACATGATGCCACAGTGTATCCCATGCCATGGATGTGTGGAACAGTCTGTCTGGTGTGTCGGGTTACCAGAGGACATGCACACATAAATCTCTAGCAACTTACAGGGTCAGGTTTTGTTGGATCTTGGGGTACTGTGACATCACAAAAATGCATTTACATGCTAATCGCCAATATACGAAGGAAAAAAAGAGAGCTGTGAGCTTGTACAAGTCATTGGAGAGAAGAGAGAAGAACAAAGTTTGCAAAAAAATGTGCAAAATGATCAAATACTTCTTGCAAAACACAAAAATAAAAATCTAAATGTGAAATCTGGCAAAGAGGAAATGTCCCCCATGGTTTCAGCTTTAGGTTTTAGCTTTGCAGAAGTTGTCATAAGATGGTAAAATTCCTGCTTGGTAAAAATCTTCAATGCAAGAAAAAGGAGCACAAAATTCAAAAAGATATAAAGTCTATAATGCACGTAATCGCCAGAGCTCTTAAAAATATTCACAGTAAAAATTCCTGTTTCATCTTAAAAAAAATAGGATGTATGAATAGCAGTGTAAGCTGGTAAAGGAAACCGCAGCGCTGACCAGTCCTGTAGGTTTTATTTCAAAGTTATTTGATTGAAAATGTTAAAGATGTTTGATATTTCTTTGGTAAATAATGCTGGGGATGTAAAGTCCTTGAATTTGAGTTTACTAACGTGAAAGAAAACTAAATAAAGAACTCATCGCTGAGAAAAAAGAAATATGTGGCCTTAAGAGCCATCTGAAACTTTCTCACAGAAATAAAAATCTATTCAAATTTCTCTCTCGCCTCCGTGTCGTACAAGCGTTGGATACAGGAGCCCGTTTTCCACATTAGAAGATAGAGAGGAGCTGTGATGTGGCGTAATCTAAAGCTCTCCTCCGTCACTGATAATGACCAAGACGTCAGATGTTTTTCAGGGGTTAACTCAGCCTCCCTGAGCTGAGCCGGGACCAGCAGGCTGCGGCTGAGCGTTTGACCGACTAAATGCTGACATCAAAGCTGACTTTCACAAGCCATGTGACATCATGGCGCGGTGCACTGGTCACACGCAGATGGTATTGACCTAAGCTACATAACCTCAGAGAGCAAGAGGCCAAAATAACAGAGCAGCCTGTGCCAAGTATGACACAGCGTTTTGGTTTGAAGCTGAATAGAGAACAATGCTCGGTATCTGCAGGAACAAGCTTTAAATCTATCCTCACCTGTCCTTTGAAAAAAAGCTTTTATTCATCTTTTAAATACAACATTAAAAGTGGAAGAAAATTTTCTACCCGGTTCTCTCTGGAAGGTGAATTTCTGTCTATAAAACGGCTGCCTTTCACTGCAGGACCTTGAAAACACGAGAGTCTTGAAAGGCCTTTTTCAGAAGCACAAGGTCTCTTTCTGCCGATGGTTTTGTGCTGTGGAGAAAAGCAGTGATGGGAGAGGGAATGCTTCAGCTTTCTCCTCTAACAGAAAGTCACATATTTCTAAAAGAAGGGCCTTTCGCAACAAGGCTGCAATCATGTTTCTTTGAAAAGGCAGCCTGCCCTTTGGCCTCAGATATCTTTTCTGGGCAAGCGAGGAAAGGAAAGGAGAGGGAACAAATGAGAAAAGGTGTATTGACAGCTTCTTCCTCTCACACTTTTTCTACCCCTCACCTTTTCCTCCTCATACAGAACCTCTATCTCTGTGTGCTCTTCCTTTGGAGGCCGTGTCAGTCTTATCAGAGGATCCATCCATTATACATCCAGCCATCCATCCGTCTGCGCTGTTTGAGAAGGAATTAGCTGAAGCATTGTTTCCCACGCTGAACATGGAGGGGTTAACAGAGTAGCGTAGGAGTAGTTTCGATCCATCAGGTAGGTCAGGTTTCTCCTAACATGACTGCATACCTGTGTGAAACTGTGTGTGTGTGCGCACGCACGTGTGTGCATGTATGTGCATGTTTGTATTGAGAGACATAAAAAAGAGGGTAAGGAATCCATTCATCTCAATACGGCTAGCCTGGGCGGCTAACACAGCCAATCACAGCTGTGCATGAGTTCCAGCAGCATGTTGGAAACCAAAATAAAACACAATGCACGGCTGAAAGAAACATATACCTGCAGATTTTTAGACACTTGAGGGAAAAATGTTGTGGATCAGAGAGTATTTCAAGCTCTGTGAGGACAACGAGCCAACAAAAGTGAATATCACTGGCGAATGACAATTTCTATGTCCTAATTATTAATACATGTACCACTGTGAGGAGGCAGGTGGCAGACATGACTACTTATCTCAGAGGAGAGATGATAATGGACTGGTGTAAAAAAGAAAATAGTCCATGAAATAAAAATTTCATCAACCTGCATGCTCAGAAACCTGACCTCCACCTGTCCAACACTATGAGGATGACCTGGGATCCAAACTGGAGTCAAGATTAACCAACATTAATCATTGTGTGACAGATCCTCTGGTGTCAGAGCAGAATGAGGGAAAATCCCTGCAGTCAGCTCCCAAAATACCATTCAAGTTGAGATAAGAAACATAGATTTAAAGGAATATGCGACATGAACAGAATCGACTGTATGTTCTGCAGAAAGTGGCGGCAGCCAGAGATGCTTCGAGTGTGATGTTCTGTAGATTTTAACACACTCGGCGCTGACAGGTGCTCCATCACACTGACTCATCTTTTGTTTATGTTTGCAGCTCTTCAGAGGAAATGTTACAGACAGAAAGTTGGAACTCTGAAAGCAGTGAGCATTATGAAGCATCCTTGCTCTGATGCCATGTTTTGTACAAGGACAGTTTGAGTACCTGCAATCAGCCACACGCACACACACAAACGGTGTGTGTGCTCGCTCTTTGTCTCCTACTCTCACTTAGGCAGAAAAACACTCCCACTGAACGGTGCTGTCTTCTTCTGTCTGAATATTTGACATTTCCTTTACAATAACTGCGGACTCGTCTGGAGAACTTCAGGTCACTTTTTTTTCTACAAGTTTTCTTTTTGTGTTTGAAGATGATAAACTCAAAGTGGGTTAAATCTGTTTTTTCCTCCTGATAACGTGAAAAAAAGACACTTTTAATCCATGTTGCCTCAGCCTGTGAACGCTGCATGTTTTCAGTGTTTGCATGTGGGTGTTTACACTTGTTTCTCCATGATTTCGAACTGTGTTATGGAATATTTTCCCCAACTGCTTTAGTTAAGTGCTCTAAAGTACACGTTGCATCTATGATTGTAAGTGTTTGCTTTGGTAACACTAAAATAGCTTTTGTTCACTCCCAACAAATCAAGCACAGGGGATTATTCAGTGACCCAAAGCTTCAAAATATGAAGCTGTGAGTGGACTCACTTCTTGATGCAGTCCTCAACCTGATTGGAGAGGCAGGTTGAGTCAGGATACTTTAAAATAAAGACTTGCTTATGTTTCAGCTCTAACCTGCTGGGTAGTTTTGATGCCTAAACACAACTAAACTGTTAAGTTTGTCACACATTTCACTATGCATACAGGATTTTTGGATATGCAAATGATCTATGATATTTCTTTTCAGTAAGTTCTTTTTTTGTCTACAAAATCGATGTAGCATATGTTTTTTGCCAAATTATCTTCTTTATTTTAAATTCTGACCAAATATCACATCTTTATTGTGCAAACTGCCTGCAGAGTCCAGCTGGTGGAAACTGCCTCTGATATCACCTTTAGTTGGGCATCGGGTATCAGCAGTTATGCCAGTCAATGCATCGATTCAGTACCATTTAGCTTTAAAATATTGGCTGATTGGTTTTTGTGTTCAGGATAATTTTTGAAACTGAAAACCTCAATTTTTCTCTTTCACTTCCTCCACTGCCCCCTCGAGTTCTTGTAGTTCACAACCTCCTTCCATGTTTACTTCCTACAGGGACACGGACAACCAAAACAGCTACCAGTGTTAATGAAGACTTTGTTCCAAGAAACTGGCTTGGTCTTGACAGTTATTTGGAACTGGTTTGGTTTTATTGCAGCTAAAGGAAGCTGTATGAACAATTTATTCAACATCTTGAGCCCAGGCATTCAGCTAAGTGGGAGAAATGTGTCTCAGGACGAGGTGCACAAGAACGTTTCAGTCAACAAACATCGGCTACAAAGCAGCTGATATCAGAGGAATCATTTTCCCTCTGCATCACATTTAAAGAAAAGGACACGATGGAAAGCCGTCACTGTTGCACGGAAAATGGTGCCAGTATACTCTTGCATGCTTCAAATCATTAACAACAGGTATTAGCAGAAGTTGCCCTTCTCTATCCTTACACCTGCATATGTGCAATGTTCGCTGTAGAGCTGGGTGTGTGGGGTATGTATTTTTTTCCCACTATAACTGACTAATGGTCAAATCCAATCAACGGGAATCTGTAAGTGCATTTTATCAACATTGATGCTCTGCAAAATGTCAACCTTCACAATGCTAAAATTTAAATAGAATGCAGTTTTTTTCCTGCCATATCTGCAGTTTTGCTGCTGATTGTGAACATATCTTAGTTCTGCAGGAATCGTTGGTGGGTACAGCGTACATCCTTCCGATGTTTCATCATCCATTTGACTTTAAATACAACAGTTATTTTCTGAATGAGCACTATTCTTTGTTGAAGAAGACATGAAACTAGATATTAGGAACATAAACTCATGAGGAAAATTTTTTGCTTAGGGGATGAATCAGCTGAGAAGTAGGACCATTTCCTCTTTGATTTTTATCAGATATATTTTAGCAAAAATTTAAGCAGCTCCCTACAAGACATTAGAAAAGAATGCAGGTTTAACACACAGCATCAGCATTTCTTGAAAAACTAGGAGGTTAGGAATGTCTTTGGCAAAAAACTACTTTCTGGAAGCCTTGCAGGGCCTTTAAATTTTCATTTTTGCTCAGCAGCGCCCCCTATATGAAGTGGGCTGATAGTCACATGCTACATGTAAAACATAGGTGACTTTACATTCTTTCTGTTCCTAAAGGTCAATGTATTTCAGATACATTCAGGACACATCGCTGGTGCATTTTCACGTGCAACAATTCAACGCATGATTAAATAAGTCATTATCATGAAGTTTTTCTGCAGAGTTCATGCACGTAGCAGCACACACACCTTGTTTAATCCCTTTCATGCCGGGTGGCTGTGCAGGCGGATGCTGTTTAAACAGAGCGGGCCCTTGATGTGGGGGCCTCTGGGGGCCAGAGTTTGTGTGTGTGTGTCTTTCACCCTGGATGTGTATGTGTGCCTCTCCGAGTTTTCTGGCCATGGGAACAATGGTCCTTTAGAATGTGAGGTTACTGGTGCACTGACCCCTGGCAAATAAGAGCCATGTTCTGGCATTCCAGGCCTGATTGGCACTTTGAGCCTGCAGAGAGCTCAAAGGAGACACAGGAAATGTGACCAGTGTAATTGGTTATATATTAGCGGAGCATTCGAGCCCGTTTAAATGACGGAACATTCTTCAGTGACACTTAGGTGGATGGGGCTGGGATTCCTCTACAGGGGGAAGAGAGGACAAACAAGGGGGTAGAGCAGGGGGAGGAGGAGAGGAAAAAAAGAAGGTAAAAAGGGCGAGAAGGACGGAAAGACTTGTTCCGAACTCCTTCAGAGAGGCAGGGGCCTTTAAGAGGAGAGTGACCATGACCACGACATGGGGTTGGGTATTTACTTGCGTCGGTCGAACAAGGGTCTGTGCAAAGAACTGACTCCTTTTACTGAACGATTCCAGACTTTGAATCCAGACTTTTAAGAGGAGCCAAATAGATGTTTTTTTTATATCTATATGAAAACAAACAGGTGCAATACTTAAGGGTGTCAATGATGAGAAAGGTCACTCATTTATTTCTTACAAAAACTTAGAAAGTGAAGAAGTTAAAGTCTGGTTGCAGCTGCTAGTTATTCTAGTAACAATCTCTTCTCAGTCGTCAACAATATTAAATGTGTGTTAAGGAACTAATTATGAAGATTTTCTTTAATTCATGCAACAACTTAAAAGTTATTAGTCACTGATCAAAGTTTAGTTTTTCCTAATCTAGAGATATATGAGCATGTAAACCAAACAATAAATATTTGTTAATAAGTCTGGGATATGAAGTCCAGAAGATCTGACTCTCTTTGGAAAGCTGAGCTGAAAGATCTGACCCGCTAAAAAAAAAGCCGGACTTCCCATTGCCTGTGTTTCCCCCTGCAGCGATGAGCGGGGCTGTCAGGTCATGATATGTTCAGCTCTCTCTCCCTCTGAAGCGTGGCGAGTTGGGAGGGGCCCTGTGTGTGTGTTTGCGGACAGGGGAGGGAGGGGACGCCAAATCAGTAGCTTGACCTCTGACTTGGGGCGTTTTGGTCGCAGTTCATGAAGGCTTCATTCAAGTCTTGAGTGCCTTTGTGCTCTGAATCTGAGCGTCCCATTCTGGAGGAAAAACCCGTTTGTGCATAACGAGAATCTGTCAAAATAACGGCTGCTCTGGTCTGTGGAAGGAGCTGGAAAACACTGAGGAGATATTATCCCTTGAAAACCCTGCCCTCTTAAAAACAATGCACACACACTTACACACACACATACACACACACACACACACACACACACACACACACCTTGTTATGTGGCCCTGGAGTAAACGCAAACACACAGATCAGATGTAAACTAACTGAAGGTTGTCAGCTCGTGTCTGTCAGGACATTAAATCCTATGGGAACCATGAGCGTCCTGTCAAAATGTTCCACCCACTCGCGTCAACACAGAGACCATCTTTGGGTTTGCTGGAGTTCAAATCTGACAGCCTCAAAACAGTTGGTGAAACTGGAAACCAGCTTGATGATTCAGATTGACTTTTTGGAGTCATTTTGATGAGATGGAGGTTTAGAAACGTTTGAAACATGGCTCGAACAGTTCTCTGTTTGAAGAAGTTGTAGCCCATCTTCAGTTAAGAACAATTTACTGAAAACTATTTAAAAACGGGGACTTAAGGCATCATGTTCATTGAGAAAAACACTCCTGAATAAAAGACAGACGATCACTACAGGATTTTTATCTGAAGCAAGCGATCATTTGTATCCTTTGTGCACAAGTTGTGTTAATTAATTTCTGTAGATTTACCCTGAGAAGGATCATCATCTGCAGCCTTCACCATCAACACCTTCAGACCCAGAATCTGCAGCGCCATCTCAACTTCAAACCCTCATCCTGATGATGCATGGTCCTCTATTTGCACGGCCTGCACAAACAAGTTTATTTTAACTGTTCCACCACATATTTCTGATAAACACTGTCTTCATTCACATCATGACTCTCACCCCAACTATGTTCTATATCTGCCCACCGGCGTGCACACATGTACACACTCTCCATGTCCTCTTATGCGTGGATGTACGGAGGGCGAGTTGATTCATATCCTGGTTGTTAGCCATGAGAACCAGAGAACATTCCTCTGCATTCCACGCTGAGGTGCACACCAGGGTTGAGAGAAAAAGACAGGCATGTCTGTGGATGTCAGTGACTCACTGTCAGACCACTCGGATCATCTGTCTTTATTCAAAGAGGCCGACACAGTTGGCACTGGGAGAAGCTGGAGCTAGGTCGAGAATCTACATAATTTTTCATCTTCCTGTAAAGCCCTCAGGGGGCCGTATTTCAAACGTGAAAAGAGTCGGAAGGCTGAGACTATCGATACGGCTGGAGGAGCCCTCAGGCTTCAGGAAAAGCTTGTTGGTAAGCGAGTTAAAGCTCTTGGTCTGTGTGATCAATCAGGTTGATCTGATGGGCCAAGACAAGATGTCTCCTGAGTGACCGACACACACACACAGATCCTCGCAAAAAGCAGTGAATAAAGAACACACTCGCAAACACAGACGCAGGGATTACACAGGCATTTAACAAGCTCTTTGTGCAGGTCAAAGTTGACCACAGGCCCCTCAGGAAAAAAGGAGAGGAGGGGGGCTGGAGAGGCAACAAAGGGGAGAGTTGAGGAATGCAGGGGTACAGGGGGAACAGAGACACTGACTGAAACAAATAAATCTTAAACAGACGTCCCAGATGGATTCCTTCCTTCTCCAACATCCTTGTTTGGTTACTTCACTGGCATCTACACCCTCTTAAAAACACTTAAAGAGCTGCTGTTGTCACTTTGTTTAGAAGGAAAAAACAGATTTCCAAAGCATCGAAGGAGCTCAAACACACCGAGAGAGATCAGGGAGTCTCATCAGTCACGTTTCATCCTGCAGACGAAGCTTCAGAGAGCAACAGATGAGACGAAGACGAGATCTGTTTAATGCTCCTGAACTGTGTAATAGATGTCAAAGAGCAGCAGCTCTCTGTCCAGAGGGGAGACCACCCAGAAACCCCCAAAACAGGTCTGCAGATCACTTTCAAACAGGTTGATCTGACGGGGGGGATTATTTCTTGTGTATTTATTTGAAAAACATAATTGTATCGGAGGAACTGAAAAAAAAATCTTTCCTTTACAACAAAAATCTCAGCAACCCAATGTGGTATTTTTAATGTCACATCCATTTTCTCCCTGCTGATTTATTAGAACCTGACAAACCAAACCGTCCTCTTTTAGAGGACTGAAGAGCTCTCACAAGGACGATGAAAAATTATAAACCATCTGAGGCTTAATCGCTGTGCTGCTGAATAACAGATCTTTGATGCAAAGGGATTCATTATTTATCTCGAGCTCTGCAGAAAATCTCAAGGATCTGTACATTCTGCAGCATGAGGTGACTGCACTTAAAGCACAACTGGCTCTTAAAGCAGACATGCAACAACAAGAAAAAGGCAATTTGAAATGAAATGTGTTTGTTTTAAAATACTTAGCTGTCAGAGTCACAACCCTGGAGCGAAATCAGTCACAAAGCTCAAACAATTAAGAAAATGAGTGTTTGATAGAGTAGAAAGCAGCTGAGAGAGGGTCTGGAAATTATCTTCAAAGACACTTTGTATGATAATGTCCCCGCTCAGGGTTTAAGGGAGGTCTTTCTGCCTTACAGCTACTTAACAGGTCACTCCAGGTCAGGGAGAAATTACTGGATCAACAGCTCCCTCTAGTGTCTGCATGTGTGAAAGTGTTTGTGAAGTTACAAGAGGATCTTTCTGAGTCTTACCGAGGGGCGGCGGGCTGCTCACAGGACAGACAGACAGATACAAGGGGGACAAACGGACACTTTGGAGCAGGATGAGGGCAAAGAGCAGGAAAAGGAAAAGTGTGTGTGCCTAATGTAGCCTATAGGTGGAGGTGTTGGACACTTAAAGGAACACACACTCCTGATACATCTCATTTATTGTCTGCTTCTCTTAAATATGAGAAATTCTCCTCCTGATTTTGTCTCTTCAGAATCAGATATTGAGCATCTTTGGTGATGAGATGTCTGAAAGTGTCTCTTTAAATCTTCCAAAATAGGAAAGAAAAATTTGAGTTATTTATGAGCACATCGATATGAAGTTTGCACAGATTATTATAATGTTGACTCATTTATAGTTCAACACCATGAAGAGTTTACACAGGCACTATGCTTGTGTTCCGCTGATGTTACTAATGAGTAAATGCGCTGCCCACCGTGGCCTCACAGTGAGTGTATGAAGACAATCTACCTGCAGGGATCAACATTGCGTAATATTAATTATGCATGCTGTGTGTGTGTGTGTGTGTGTGTGTGTGTGTGTGTGTGTGTGTGTGTGTGTGTGTGTGTGTGTGTGTGTGTGTGTGTGTGTGTGTGTGTTTACTAAATAACTACATTTCCTCTGCGGCTCTTCGCAGCTTTTTTTGAACACTCTGACCTCGGCGCTGCATTCCTGTGGCTGTCCTGTCTGTGAAACGAAAACAGTCTTCAGAAACCCTGCTGCTCCGTGTCTTCACCAGAGCTGAGACCCTGACACTTCAGCAGAAGTTCAGGTGTGTGTATTTGTGTCTGTGTGTGTGTGTGTGTCTGCGTGTAGGCGTTCTGCTTGCTCAACTATTTCCAGAAAACAAACAACTGTGCAGATATTCTGGTCGGCAGACATGAGCCGACTTTCTCGAAGCACAAATAAGAGAAGCAGAGACAGGAGAGGAAGTTTGGGTCGGTTTCCATATTACCATGAAAAGTGAAAAGATCTATATGTTTATGGCTGTGAAAGTGAAAAAAACAAGGACTGATGGGTCAGATCTAACCAAACAACAGATAATCTTTACAAACATAATTGAGACATGCTTGCAGGAGAAGAGGAAGAAGATCCCTGATGCTTGTTTCTGAGCATCACTCCAGCATGCATAAAAACAGAGGAAATCATAATGCTGACAACTGAGGTGAGCAGTGAAGAGTTTAAAGCAGAGAAACGTTACCCAACATCAACAACCTTATGATTTTTCAAGATTATGTCCTGCTGCGTTCACACACCTTCTCACCCTGACTTTTTACGACTCTTAACAGGAAGCTGTCATGGAAAAAAAGTTGCAAAAAGTGCAGAGACTGGATAAAATATCCCTCATGACTCACCATGGCGATTCTGGCCTGCATGAAGAGATATAAACAGCAGGAAATTGGCTGAAGAATGTGTTGACACCTGTGTAATAGGGCTGCAACGATTAGTCAACATAGTCGATGAAGTTGACTATAAAAAATACATTGACACAGGAATTCAAGGGTCTACCAAGCGGCAACCTCCAGTCTGAAAATATGAGGCATTGCGCAAGTGCTAAAGTCTGCTGTTCCTTGGGTGTCTGCTTGAGGCTGACTCCAGAAGTACTGGAAGTCACATACACACCAAGCCAAAAAAGCCGTTTTCACTGCCAAAATAAGCACATTTACAGCCTGGTACAAAGAATGTCTCCTGTCTGAATCGCTAATTTCACAAACAGCATGTACTGTACGGGGATGAATTTTTTTCTAACTTGGCAGTTTCCACAATATTAAGCTTGCCAGTTCGTCCAATCAGAGGCACAGCTCAGTATACATGACTGCCGGGCGCCCTATGGCTGTTACTGTGGAGACTCACAGCCCGCCTCATTTCCAATATGGCCGTTTTGCTTCAAAAATCCACTTCAGAAACAGACACGTGATGTCACGGAGACTATGTCCATTAATTATGCAGTCTGTGTCGTCTACGCATCATGTTTTTGTTCTTGGTTAAATAAAATACCAGCCTGTAAAAACTCATCTGTACTTGCAGTTCACTACAGGAAGTGATGGGGGCAGTATTGCTCCCACTGTTTACGCTACTCGCAGAAACAGACAAGGAGAAGTTCACATGAATTATTGCAGAAAGCACGGAGTATGCTTGAAAAAGATGACCCAGGGAACATTTTATCCAAAACAAATTGCCAAAACACATTAAGTGCAAACTGTGTGAAGTCAAATGTTCTGTCCATGGAAGTACTATGACAATGCACAAACAACTGAAACATGCATGTTACTACTATTTGAAAAAACAAAACAACCCCCCCCCCCCCCCCAATAGATTATTCAACATTAACTCTAATCATAAGTTGCATCCCAACTGCGTAACACAACTAGAGGAGAGCGGGTTGTCAGACAGTGATGGAAAGATGATGAGAGATGTGTTAGAAACTTTTCGAACTAAAAGGAAGAGAGTGAGAAAGATTGGTTGCAGAGGTGGAAGATGCACTGAAGTCTAAATAGAAAGTTACTCTCACCTGCGATTGGAGGACTTTATGGTCGCTAAGTCCTCTGTTTCAGTTTGCTCATTTCTGTCTTGGGCTGTCAAATGATCATTTTCCTCTTTACCTTAAACTACATGTGTCCTTACATTTGAATTTCCTGCTCACCTCTGACCTTTGAGCACCTGACCAATTTACCCCAAAGTGGGAAAATATCACCATCTAGTGGTTGAAGTGGACACAGGTTTAATTCCCACTGCCTTTAAGCAATTTGTCATATCACTTAAACCTCAGCAGGATGGATGGAGTTTCCACATGCTGATGTCGCACTGTGACTCCTGCTGCATGACTCACCGCAGCCTTTACGGAACCTTAGCTGTCATGAGTGAGCAGTAGCACTTCATAGCTTCAGGATGTTGTAATAGTTAACCTCAGCCTCCTCGTCTGTCTGAGGGTCGAGTGTGTGAGGTGACATCAGTGGAAACATTGGGAGGGGGGTGCTGGGTGAATGATTCAGGTCTGTCTCAGCAGGGGGTGAAGAACTCCTCGGCTTTTTAGAGACTATACTTTCTACTCCTCAGAGTTCAGAGACACTGAGGAAAGTTTGCATCACAGGAAAACCCAACTGTATGTTTGATATACGGCAGAAATCTCTTCCCTTGTCCCGTCAAACGAAGGAAAGGAGACTCTGACAGAATTTCTTCAACAACTTCAGCACACTTCTGTTGTTTTGGAAAAATACTGAGAACTCTTTGGACTCTGTCCTGGCTCAACTCACAGTGAGGAGAACGAGCCATGTTCTATCTTTAGCCTTGAGTTTGTTTGAAACACATACAGCACATGCATGAATAAGGTGTGTGCATGGTCCAGGTTTGTTTTTGTAGGTTTTGCACGTACAGTCCACGTTCTGTTGATTCTAGACAGACAATTTTAGCTCATGGTGTCTGAAAACCTGGCTTTTTTTTAAAAAAAAAAAACCCTGTTCTTAATTAGAAAAGCTGAAAGATCTTTTTTTGTGTTTCCCAAGCTGTATTTTGGAAGTTGCTTGCACATTTACAGACACGGCTTTCTGGACAATTTGACTCTAAAACTGCATAATGTATGAATGGTTTATTAAACTCCTGTTCCTTTTTAAGTCATTAAAGAAAAATTTGACCTGAAAATAAAGCATTGAATTAGGATACGTCCTGTAAAACCATCATGCTGAAATAACTTCCCCTGCTCGAGCGGTTCTCAGTCACCGAGGAATTTTAACTGTTGTGAAACAAAAGACAGCAGATAAGCTCAGTGATATCAGTTACTAATTGCTCACAGACACCGAGACTCTCTTTCTCTTTTCAGTTTCGGGGAGCAATCGCAGCCATCTGTGTCGTTCATGGAGCAGGAATCAGCAGACTCAGCCAGAGTCTCTCTCCGCCTCTCCTCAAGCTGTCTGTCCCCTCGCCGAACAGCCCTCATGGCTCTCATTCGCCAAACCAGCTGTGGAGCTGGCGTTCTACCTCAGTGAGATCTGAGTCAGACACAGATGTCCCTGGAAAGAGATCCGCAGATGAGTGGAAAACTGCAAAAAGAAACATTTCTTGGAGCTGATTTGAAAGAGATGATTTCTGACCTTTTTTGGGGTAAACATATTTTCTGAAAGATTCCACCCACGAAAAAAGAAACCTGTTGTTTTTGTGAGGAGATTATCTTCATGTATCAGAATTTTTAAGTTTCCAATCCACTTCAACCTCTCTTAAACTTCCTCTTCTATAAAGACTTTACAGACAATAAGGAGGATTTTAGTTCATGATATAAGGAGACGACTTCCATTATTGACATCATGTTTTTCTGCAGGCCATAGTAAACTCTGCTCATGTACTCACACTTCACACATTCTGATTTATTTCCTAATTTTGATCCCAAATGGAGTGCACGAGATATTTTCACACAGTCATCTGTGTAATTGTGTGAGAGAGCTGTGTTGTGAGAGTTGAAGGGACTTTGTGGTCTTTGGATGTGTCACTGTAGCAAGAACAGTGCTGCTGTCTCTGTGAAATGTCAACATTAGTACAACACAGACTGTCTGCCTCTGCGCCCCACAATGAGACGGCGAATCAAAGACACGACAAAGCCTTTCAAGCCGGGACACTCGGGGGAAAGCTCAGCTTGGCTCGGGTTTAAAACACGAGGCTGCTTCTTTTGTAGGACATTCAAATATCTGTTCCAAAGTCTGAGCGGCAGCATTTCTGCAAGTCACGAGCTAAACGCAGCCAGTTTGTCTTCTATGAAGTCTGAAATGTGCTTTATGTAGAAATGAAAGACTTGAAACTAACATTAAAGATCATTCTCAGGCCTGGGAATGTGAACAAATGATGATTATTCATTATTGACATATCTGGCATGAGGATCTGATTCAGTTCTTTGAGCCTGTCAGTGATTACACGCAGCATGCCGAATGATGATGCCTCCAAAGATCAAACTTTAAGTGTTGCACATGTTTTAGGTTACAATTTTCTTCTTTACATGTCAACTTACAAGGCTCTGTGTAAAGTAGAATTCTTCCAGACGTGGCATCGCATGATTAGAGCCTTTAATCCACAGAACTACAGTACAGTTTCAGGCGTGCCTCTCCTCTCACAGTAAGAGGAGATGGATCTTTCCAGTCATATCAAAATATTTGGACATAAAGTCTGCGAGCCCTAAAACACAACTCCATGCTTTCAACCTGTTCCCTTTTCAGCTAACAGAGACAAAAACTCCACCAAACACTGGAAATACACTGACTTATTTGTGTTTCCCATTACCAGATATTCCGCAGGAGTTGGCCAAATAAATTTATGATGTTTAATGTTACAGAGAAATTATTACTCCCAAATATTTACAAAGGTTGTCATCTTATGTAACGTTAACACCACTGATAAGGGAAGGAATTTAAGAGGCCTGAAGGAGAGGAAGGAGGCCGCCCAGTGTTTCCACTGTCTCCTAACAGCAGTTATAATTATGAAAAAAAAGAATCTGGATGTTTTTGTAAAAGTGGGCTTAATGCACCACACTCTGCATCTGCTCCGGAAACTAGAGAGTTAAATGTGTGATAATCTGCTTTCATGGTTTCACGGGATGATTTAATCAAGTGTTGAGCAATTTTCTGTAACTGACTCATCCGTCCTGCTCCAGGGAGAAAGATAGGACTAAGAAGATAATCTCCAACCATTGCACACTGTTTTTCTGACAGGAGGTTTTTTAACAGGATCCACACTGCATTTTCTCTGTGGTCTTTGGCAGAGCCTTCACTTTGACCTCTTTGTGAGCTTTAAAGTGTGTGTGTTTGCTCAGGTGCGCCTTCATGTCTGTGTGTATGAGTGTGATGTCCACAGAGCCAGTAAGTCTGGTCTTGTATAAAACCTTCAGGTATTAGACTCTATTCAGTCTACTCCTGACATCAGACGTGTTTTGGTGCCCTGTGTTTTTAGCCGTAGGGAGTTGGCACCATGAGACGCCGGCCAGGCGCAGGGGAGATGCTGAAGGACGCTGGAGCTGCTTAGTCAGAGGACAAACTTTCTCATCTGTAATCCCCTCCAAAGTAAACCTGACCACCAGATTTACCAAAGCCTCAGGACACTCTGCACCAGACAGGATGTTAATTCCTTCTTCCACATCCTTGAATATATTTAATAAGCTCTAATGTCTTCCTGGGGGTTTTTTTCTGCTGCAAACAGCACAGTTTGTTATTTATGTATCCAGCTCCAAATGCAGGCTAAGAACATACAAGCACCTGA
This sequence comes from Labroides dimidiatus, assembly GCA_030710495.1. Lineage (NCBI taxonomy): Eukaryota > Metazoa > Chordata > Actinopteri > Labriformes > Labridae > Labroides > Labroides dimidiatus. The sequence continues at coordinate 14,912,094 of CM061160.1, forward strand.
ATTCATGCATACATCTATTTCTACCAGCTGTGGTGTAAAGTGTGTGTGTGTGCATACAGAAGGGCACAACCACAGCTGTATTTGTTTCAACCTTCAAAGACCCAAACACTGACCTAAGCTTTGCATGCTGTGAGCTGGAGAGTTACTGCAGAGAGCCAGCCACAGAGGAGCCACATAAAGTGGAGCCACGAGCATACAGGGGAGCAGCTTTGCATCTCCATCTGACACCAGAACACGAGTCCGCAGCAATATTTCACACCAAAGAAATTATCCCTTTCTTACTGAATCCTGTCAGCTGCAAAAGCACTTCATTGAGAAGCGAGGATGGTCAGAACATCGTCTGCATAAAGCAGGAATAAAATCACAGGCCCCCAAACTGGAAACTCTTCTTCAAAGTATGTGTGTGAAGGGGCGACCCTGGCAGAAGCTAACATACACCAAGGTCTCATTTTGGTCACACAATGAGCTATTGGCTCATATCAGAGGCTTCAAAACCTTATATCACTACAAAAACCTTAACAAACTAAGACCATTAAGCATTTTCTGCAGTACAAAAATAATGAGTGCACTAAGCTATTATCCTCATTCATATATATGGTCAAACTGAACGAGCAGATCATGAAACATTCCATGTAATTTTTGCAAAACTTTTTGTATGGTGTTCTGGCCTGCACAGATTTTTCACAAATACATTCATAGTAAATGTATTCAGCAGGTATGGTGTGTTTGAGAGCCCACAGTCCTGCATCATTAACTGACCGGGCTCTTGGACTTCTTTGCACCAGTAGCTGCTCATGAAGGGAATGTTTTTCTAAAGCCTGACCGTGGAATGTACTGTTCAAACACTTCAGACCTGCCCACTCACTGTACCAGGGTCCCCTCACAGGCCGATTAAAAACACGGGGTCTCACCTCTGTAGTTAAAAATAATGTTATCTATTCATGTTCGGTGAGTTACTAACTCCGGTCCGTACAGTTTATGAAAACATCACACAAGCCTCGCAGCATTTATCTACCGTGTGTCAGAAAACATGCGTGGGCATACATATTCATGAAGCACAATATGACTGTCAAAGGGAGAGCTGTGTGCTCCTTCAAAGCTGTGAATGCTGAGTTTCTGGTCGTGATCTTCATCTGAAGTTTTAGATTTATCAGAAATTCAAAACAAACAAAATTGCACCAACTTCTAAACCATCTCATGATTCAGCCTCTGTCCTGTGTTTGTGGTTTCCAACAGACTCAACCTGAACTATACAAGTGGACACACACGCTTTAGATAAACCTCCTTATCTAATTACATCATCTTAACAACTTAATAGGAAGTAAAAACGTAAGCGAATAAAGTCATTAACCAACTCTTATTAGATTCTGCAGTTACAGGGCTTCCTGGTGGAGCTCTGACCTGGTGTATGTTTTTTTATTGCAACAGATGTTGAAGAAAAACAAAATGATTACATAACAAAACTAGTTTTAAGTGTAGTGATGAACCACAGATTGCCTTTGGTTAGTTTTGGGTCCAAACTTTCCATTTAAGACTCCAAAGTCCCACAAAAACAAAGCAAGGCTGAAGCGGACCAGCAACTACTGTTTTTGACTGAAAGAGAGCAATGAAACAGCTTGGTTAGAAAAGGCCTCTCAGGCCTGGTATCAGCAGGCCTGAGCTCATACGTGACAACTTATTTTACCAGATCCATGTCCAGTCTGTCTCGACTCCAGCACCAGATCTGATTGGCTCCATCTCTTCAATGTTTTAACTTCCATTAGCTCCAGTGTGTTGTGCTCCAGCTCTGTTTTCAGATCCAGCTGGTCAACTCCACCAGATCAGATAAGCAAGACTTCTATTTTAGCTGGATGCTGATGCAAGACATATCAACCAGCACAGAGCCGATTTAGGGGGACAGGTCAGAGGTTTTCAGAGACCAATAAAGACAAAGTGAATAAGGAGAGACTCATAATCCAGGCAGGAAATAAGTTGATATAGTAATTGGTGCGGGAAATCCAGAGACCTCAACCAAGTGGCGATGGATTGGGCATGGATCCTGTGGAAGTTTGGCAATAAGCTCCTACCTCAAGTCAGTTTGCAGGAGTGTCTTAGTGAAGGTGTTGGTCTCTTGTGGTGAGAGGATAGGTCATCATTTTTCGATACCAGTTTCTACAGTACCTTTCTTATCTATCATGAAGCTCTCCCAACAATTCTCTGGGAGACCCAGACTCACTCTGTGGTTTGAGTACTTCTCTCCGTCTCATAGTAAACTTTAAGTTTTGCTCAACAGACTGAGAGCTTGGTATTCCTCTCAGAGAATATTATTATATAGAGACCTTGTCCTCTGACCCACAGCTTTTTACACTCAGGGAAGTTTTCTCTCTGCTGGGCCGACCATGACCTGAACTATAGATTTCTTACCCCCACCACCCACGCAGATATTTAAAAAATCCTTTCCTGGAACAGAGGCGCTTGTGGTTTGGTTGTTAATATACCAACAGATGGACAGAAACCGACTCTGAGAGAACTCATCCATTACTTCTGTAAGCCTGTAGTCTATGAGCTACTGGAAATATATTACATTGCACCATCCTGCATGAAGACATTACAGAAAATAAGTGACTTTACTCACAAGTCTCATGTGTTTTTGAGTTACATAATGCAGCTTGTAAATACTTGTACTAAAAACAAACATGAGAGGAGGAAACATGCAGATAGTTTTATCTTTTACACAAGCTGAAAGTAATCTAACCAAACATTTACTAATTTTTAAATCAGATGCGGATAGAGGGATATTTCCCCCTAATCCTCAGATTTAACAAGCTCAGAGGCCTCACACATTTACAGTCTTATTAAAGATGACTATCAAACTCCATCAACCCCCAAATCCAGGACTAACATCCGCTGTCCGGCCCGGATCTGATCTTTGTCTTAGGATCTCTGAAACATATCCAGGGTTCATTATCATCTTCATCTGTGTTTCATTATATATTCACTATTTCCTTCCACAAGGCATGGGATTTCTATTTTGATTTGTGTTTGAATTTAAAGGCACTAGGAGTGTGTGTGTGTGTGTGTGTGTGTGTGTGCACTGGTATTCATCGCTTTGTGGGGACAAAATATTGTTTACACAGTCACCTCATGGGGACTTGTTGCGTTATGGGGACAAAAAATCGCGTCCCCATAAGGGAAACCGTTTTAAATGTATGTAGGAGCTATTCTGATGTTACCTGTGTGGTTTTTAGAGTTGGCCCAAAAAACATGTTTATCGGTCAGTGTGTGTGTGTGCGTTGTGCACAGGAGCTCCCCCCTTGTTTTCTGACTGGTATTGCACCCATCTCTCTGCACACACACATATTCCAAATATGGTTGGGTACCACCCACTTCCCGGTCCCCTTTAGGAAGGATTTTGACACCAACATCATAATCGGTGTAAAAGTCATTTTCAGAGTGAAATGGGACTTGGTTGACACAGAAGATTGTTGGATATGCCAGGATGTGGATTTTTGCACAGGAGCAAATTTGAAACACAAGGTAAGCATGCTTGAATGAACAAAACATTGTTACTACTGCAGGATAGTTAGTTAACATTACATTTAAGCTAACAGTTGATGAAAGGTAGCCCTCAAGTATGTTAATATATCTTTACAAGGAGTTACATACAATTTTGTGTAAAGAAATTGAATGTAAACTAAATAGACACTTGATTGTTTTAATCCCAGTGATTGCTCTCTGAGGTAGGTGTAGAAAATTGGATGTGGTAAAATGGAGTTTGTAAGATTATTTGAACTCTAGCAAATTTTTACTTTTATCTAGCAATGATACATTCCCAGGCCATATTTGTAGCCGTTAGATTTAAATTAATTTTATAAAGCACAACACAAAATTTCCCATAGATTTATGAAATAAAAATAAAAAATAAATAACAGAGAACAACAGTAGGGTTATAACATTTGTGAACATGCAGATGCACATTTAGCCATTTACATCTCAACTCACAGCCTTTGGGCAGTTTCAAAATTGCATATTCTCAAAAAGCTCATAATTCTCAAGGCATGGCAGCTTTTATTTTGGCATTGCAGTGTACCATGATCATTTACATGCTGTTGAAAACTGTGATGTTTGTGGTTGCCTGAGCTGTACATGCAGTGTGAGCAGGGAAAATCTATATCCTTGATACTGCTGATTTTGCTAAAATTAATATCTTGAATTTTTATATCTCATTCATAGATAAGGACATATTATTCAGCCCTACTTAATAGAACCTCACAGAATTTTATGTGTTAATAAGAAATTAAGACATAATATGGTTTTCTTATATAACGTGGTTTAAATTCTAGCCATATGGCATGTTTACTGTTGCTCCAAATACATTTAGCAGCCATTGCATACTAATTGGATTATTATATAAAGCAAGCAGTTAGGTTTTCTTCTTTAAAATGATAGTAGGTTGTTCAATAGAGTAAGTATTTGGCCAAATGAGTAAAATAACTACCAGGGCTTTCAAGGAGTATGATCTGGCTTGCTTCTGCATGATTTTGTGAGAAATTAAAGACTAATGTAGGATGTGTGATCATTTAACTTCTGATTCATTTAAATTGAAAGTGAACCATGATTCCAAATTCAGTTGAGACCTCGTTACACAATAAATGTTACATGTCTGATAACTAATAATTGCCTTAAGGTAACAATATCTCAGTCTAGATGAATAACCAAAGTATACCTAGTTCTAATTGCTTTTTTTCCCACGATACCATAGTTCCACGGAGAATAACTGCAACTGTAACTGAATGAGGTTTTCAGTAACAGAATAGGGCTAAAGCTCAATTAAAAATTAATGATAAAATTAAAATTAGTTTGAATTGTGTTAAATTTTCACGTCAAAATGGCTATTGTTCATATTATAGAGTTAACACCTTCAATGACCTAAAACTGTCACTGAATGAATTGAAAATTTTGTCCTGCAGTTTGAAATGCCACCACGGATCAGCCCCCTTAAAGATGCCAGTCATCATGTTACCTCAGGATGTGACAAGATATTCAAACTAGAGGTGAAGTATATCAATCCTGAGTTCTTAATTCTAAGTTTAATCTTTACACTTACGATGTCCCCACAGCACACATTCTCTGGTTTCTGAATATACACAGTAGCATTTAGACACATGTAGTCCCCACAAGGAACTATGGCATGGAGTGTGAAATGTCCCCACAAATCCTGTTTCATCCAGGATATGTGTCTTATGTAGATAATTCTGTATAAACATCATATTGAACATTTTTTTAAACATTGTCCTGTTCTTAAACATCATTGCCATGTTCAAATGTGTCTATACAGGTGTCCAGCATCACATCTAACACCACAGACAGGGACATCCCCCAACCATTCCAACGGACAGAGACTCAGGTGGATGATGCCACTGGTCCAAACAGCACGCCTCAACACGTAAATTCATCTCTGTTTAGCTTTTCATGTAATCATAATGTATCATTGTTTAATGTTTGTGTGATTTTCATTAGTGAAGAGGAGAAAGTACAGTTAAATATGATAGTAATCTGTTGTGAAACTGTACATTCAGCATTTTATGTAATGTATCTCAAAGGTAGGTGGCCAGGGAATAATTATGGTAGATCTTTACCTGCTCAGAGGTTTTCTGACTTGTTAATTATAAGTTCAATCATAACACTTACGATGTCCCCACAGCACACCTTCTCTGGTTTCTGAATATACACAGTAGCATTTAGAAACATCTAGTCCCCACAAGGAACTATGGCATGGAGTGTGAAATGTCCCCACAAATCCTGTTCCATTCAGGATATTTGTCTTATGTAGATAATTCTGTATTAACATCAAATTGAACATTTTCTTACCTCCCCTGCTCAGAGGTTTTCTGACTTGTTAATCATAAGTTAAATCTTTACACTTACAATGTCCCCACAGCACACATTCTCTGGTTTCTGAATATACACTGTAGCATTTAGACACATCTAGTCACCACAAGGAGCTCTCGCATGGAGTGTGAAATGTCCCCACAAATCCTGTTTCATTCAGGATATGTGTCTTATGTAGATAATTCTGTATCAACATCAAATTGAACATTTTCTTACCTCACCTGCTCTGAGGTTTTTCTGACTCATTAGTTACAAGTGTAATCTGAAAACTCACAATGTCCCACATCACATGTTCATTGAGTTACTCAGTAGACACGGGGGCAATTAGACACTTTTAGACCCTACAAGGAACTATAGCAGGGAGTGTGAAATGTCCCAACAAATCCTGTTTACCCATGATGTGTCTTATGTAGATTATTCTGTATTAACATCAAATTTTACATTTTTTTAAAAATATTGTCCTGTTTTTAAACATTGTCAATTTAAATTGTGTCTATACAGATCTCCAGCATCACAGGATGATGCCATCGGTCCAAACAGCACGCCTCAACAGGTAAATTCATCTTTATAACTCTTCATGTAATTTCTTAGGTATCATTGTTTAGTGTTTGTATTGTTTCGATCAGTGAAAAGGAAAGAATTACAGTTAATATAATTGCAATCTGTTGTGAAATTGTACATTCAGCATTTTATGTAATGTATCTCAAAGGTAGGTGGCCAGGGAATAATTATGGTAGATCTTCACCTGCTCAGAGGTTTTCTGACTTCTAAATTCTAAGTTTAATCTTTACACTTACGATGTCCCCACAGCACACATTCTCCGATTTCTGAGTATACACAGTAGCATTTAGACACATCTAGTCCCCACAAGGAACTATGTCATGGAGTGTGAAATGTCCCCACAAATCCTGTTTCATTCAGGATATGTGTCTTATGTAGATAATTCTGTATAAACATCAAACTGAAAATTTTTTAAAATATTATTCTGTTCTTATGCATCATTGTCAATTTAAAATTTGTCTATACAGATGCTCAGCATCACATCTAACACCACAGACAGGAACATCCCTTTCCGAGAGACAGAGACTCGGGTGGATGATGCCACCAGTCCAAACAGCATGCCTCAACAGGTATGTTCACCTTTTTATGTTTGAACTTTTCATGTAATCACAAGTTATCATTGTTTAATGTTTCTGTTGTTTTTATTGGTGAAGAGGAGAAAGTACAGTTAAATATGATAGTAATCTGTTGTGAAATTGTACATTCAGCATTTTATGTAATGTATCTCAAAGGTAGGTGGCCAGGGAATAATTATGGTAGATCTTTACCTGCTAGAGGTTTTCTGACTTGTTAATTATAAGTTCAATCATAACACTTACGATGTCCCCACAGCACACATTCTCTGGTTTCTTAGTATACACAGTAGCATTTAGACACATCTAGTCCCCGCAAGGAACTATGGCATGGAGTGTGAAATGTCCCCACAAATCCTGTTTCATCCAGGATATGTGTCTTATGTAGATAATTCTGTATAAACATCAAATTGAACATTTTTTTAAACATTGTCCTGTTCTTAAACACCATTGCCATTATCAAATGTGTCTATACAGGTGTCCAGCATCACATCTAACACCACAGACAGGGACATCCCCCAACCATTCCAACGGACAGAGACTCAGGTGGATAATGCCACCAGTCCAAACAGCATGCCTCAACAGGTAAATTCATCTCTGTTTAGCTTGTCATGTAATCATTACGTATAATTGTTTAACGTTTGTGTGATTTTCATCAGTGAAAAGGGGAAAAGTACAGTTAATATAATGGTAATCTGTTGTGTAACTGTACATTCAGCAGTTAAATGGTATGTATCTAAAAGGTTGGTGGCCAGGGAATATTTATGGTAGATCTTCACCTGCTCAGAGGTTTTCTGAGTTCTTAATTCTAAGTTTAATCTTTACACTTACGATGTCCCCACAGCACACATTCTCTGGTTTCTGAATATACACAGTAGCATTTAGACACATCTAGTCCCCACAAGGAACTATGGCATGGAGTGTGAAATGTCCCCACAAATCCTGTTTCATTCAGGATATGTGTCTTATGTAGATAATTCTGTATTAACATCAAATTGAACATTTTCTTACCTCACCTGCTCTGAGGTTTTTCTGACTCATTGGTTACAAGTGTAATCTGAAAACTCACAATGTCCCACATCACATGTTCATTGAGTTTCTCAGTAGACACGGGGGCAATTAGACACTTTTAGACCCTACAAGGAACTATAGCATGGAGTGTGAAATGTCCCAACAAATCCTGTTTACCCATGATGTGTCTTATGTAGATTATTCTGTATTAACATCAAATTTTACATTTTTTTAAAAATATTGTCCTGTTTTTAAACATTGTCAATTTAAATTGTGTCTATACAGATCTCCAGCATCACAGGATGATGCCATCGGTCCAAACAGCACGCCTCAACAGGTAAATTCATCTTTATAACTCTTCATGTAATTTCTTAGGTATCATTGTTTAGTGTTTGTATTGTTTTGATCAGTGAAAGCAAAAAAGTACAGTTAAATATGATAGTAATCTGTTGTGAAATTGTACATTCAGCATTTTATGTAATGTATCTCAAAGGTAGGTGGCCAGGGAATAATTATGGTAGATCTTTACCTGCTCAGAGGTTTTCTGACTTGTTAATCATAAGTTCAATCATAACACTTACGATGTCCCCACAGCACACATTCTCTGGTTTCTGAATATACACTGTAGCATTTAGACACATCTAGTCCCCACAAAGACTATGGCATGGAGTGTGAAATGTCCCCACAAATCCTGTTTCATCCAGGATATGTGTCTTATGTAGATAATTCTGTATTAAAATCAAATTGAACATTTTGTCACCTTCACCTGCTCCAACGTGTTTTCTGACTTATTGGTTACTAGTGTAATCTGAAAACTCAGGATGTCCCACATCACATGTTCATTGAGTTTCTCAGTAGACACGGGGGCAATTAGACACTTTTAGACCCTACAAGGAACTATAGCATGGAGTGTGAAATGTCCCAACAAATCCTGTTTACCCATGATGTGTCTTATGTAGATCATTCTGTATTAACATCAAATTTTACATTTTTTTAAAAATATTGTCCTGTTTTTAAACATTTTCAATTTAAAATGTGTCTGTACAGATCTCCAGCATCACAGGATGATGCCATCGGTCCAAACAGCACGCCTCCACAGGTACTTTCATCTTTATAGCTGTTCATGTAATTCTTAGGTATCATTGTTTAGTGTTTGCATGGAGTGTGAAATTTCCCCACAAACCCTGTTTCATCTTGGATGTGTAAATACTAAATTAGCTTGGCTGGCCAGTCAGAAGTAATTTACTGTTTCATGTGTGTGTGTAGTTTGAATCTTTGTACATAATTTTAGAAGGTGACCTATCAAAAGCAAGACAAACTTCTTGTACCCCGACTGAGATGGACCAAAAGTGTTATTGTAAGTACCCAAATTAAGTGATAAATTTTCAGAGTATTGAATGTACCACACTTTTTCAGTTTTACATTTTATTAATATGTTAACACCAAAAATAAGCAAATTGTCCCATATACTTAATCTGCTAAATTGAAGGGGAAAAACATTTTAATTGATCTTCTGTTCAATAATTCTCTTTATTTCTATGTGCTTCTTTTTTCAGATAAAAGACCCAAATCCTGATGATTCTGGTGAACTGTATGATTCCACCTCAGTGAGTGAAGATGAATACACTGAAGTGGCATGGACAGTGATGCTAGCCTTCACCCAAACAAAAAGATTTTAACTACAAATGCTGGCATACACTGTAAACTTCTTGTCTTTTCAACCAAAAAATTGTTTTTCTTCAAGGTAAAGCTACCCAGAACAAGAAGAGGATGCCCTGGCAAAAGACAGAGGTGCAGGCAGTGGAGAGGCACATAAGTTGGGTTCGTTTCTGGAGTTGAACTCATTAAAAATTGGAGTTTATAAAGTCTTGAACTTTATTTAGTACCAGTAGTAGTACTAGTATTTTTTGTTGTATTGGTACTAAGTGTCAGGTGATTGGGAGTAGTTAGCTTTTGCTGCGTGGTTGACTACAATTCAAATTGTAATAAAATAGTTGTGACTAATAGAGAATAAAGAAAAAAAAAACTGTAACAGCTAGCTTCATTTTAATTATTTTGTGCATGACTAGGTTATCACCTTCCACTGCTTTATTTATGAATAATTAATAATAATAATAACTTTAATGACTTTGATTTTTCTATCAAATCTAGGAATATCAGTCAATCAAACATAAATCCTGTCATGGTTTGAAGATTTAACATACATAGAAATAGGTTCTCCTTCCAAAAGTGGCATTTTGCATCACTGGAAACTTTACAGGCCTCAAGCTTCATATCTTTATTTTCATTGAACTATTAAACTAAGCTGAATTTAAAATTTTGGACAGATATTGATGTGCTATGAATTTATTCTTTTTGTTTTTACTTATATGAACCTGAAGATTAAACCTATTTTATCAGATGCAACAATCATTATCGCTACTACACTAACCTATACAAACCTGAACTATAATTACTACATACAGATGCATTGCACTGGTAATACACTTTTGGCAAGGTCCCCACTAGTCATATGCAAATGTGTGTGAATTATGCAAATAATTATTTAAATGAGTCCCCATGAACCACATTTAGATGATTTTTTACAGGTCCCCACTTAGGATGGTGAAAACAACACTTTCTTAATTCAGGTATTTGAAGTCGTGTATGAGCTTACAAGGCTATAGTTGGTGCACATGATTTTTTTCACTCCTCTAGAGCCTGTAGAAAGGGTGGTCCCCGCAAGTGATGATTGGAATATTGGTCCCCATCCACCATGGAAACCAGTATGTGTGTGTGTGTGTGTGTGTGTGTGTGTGTGTGTGTGTGTGTGTGTGTGTGGCTTACAGTCAAGGTTAATAGTCCCAGTGCTCTCCCAGCACGGAGGTCTGTAAGTCATTATCCAATCTGTGCTGTGGTGTAACAAGTATAACATCGGGGCTCCTGAGCTCAGGAACTGCACACATTGCTGATATTTAATACTGCAGATATTTTATTCTGTTGCACATTTCTCATTGTGCAAATTTTCCATTCATTTTTCATTGTTGTCATGGATGTCCTCAGCTGATGGACTCCAGTTTCTGAGTAGACCCAAGGTGAATAGGGTTATTTATAAAGCATGAAATGGCTGTGAGACCTGTGAAGCCACTGTTAATTTCATTCAAAGGTAAAGAGAGCTGTGTCCTCAAGTTATTATTTGGATATATTCTTCTTTTTATATGTGTAAAAAGCTACCAAGGTTCCTGTAGTGCCTGCTTGAAACTGGCCAAGTGGGCTGGGTCGTGCTCCACATGGCAAAGCAAAGCAGCTCGGGTTCAAATCTGGCCTGTGGTGACTTTCCTGTATATCACTCCCTGCTCTCACCCTGTGTCCTCTGTTTCCTACTCTATCCACTATTAAAGGCACTATACACACACACACACACACACACACACACACACACATATATATATATATATATATATATATATATATATATATATATATATATATATATATATATATATATATATATATATATATGTACTTTACAACAGAAATCAATACTTTGTCAGCCTGATTTGATGTAACGTCTTGCTTTTTAATTAAATTAATATTCTTACAATTCATTATTGTATTTTTGAGTCAGTTAATGCTTCTATATGATATATGAGACAAAATGCAGTGCAGCATAATTAGGCTAGCCCTTTAATGTCACAAAAACAATCACTGCACATCGAGTGAGACTGCAAACCACAACAAGGAAGCAGGTGGGCTCTGATGGGACCAGAGAGCTTCAACTTAGGCCTGTGCTTTCCCTTGGCTCTCCTTTCCAAAGAGCAGAACTATCTGATGAGGTGAGAGGAGTCACTGCACCCGCACACTTATCTAATCCTATCCCTGACTTTCACTCCACTCATAACACACCAAATATTAACTCTTCTCATCTCACTGAAAATGCTGATCTTAAAGTTTATAATGCATCAGATGATGAGGTAAAGCTTTGTTGATATTGACCTTTAACTTTAAAGACTGTTTTTCTTTTTCGTTGCACAGCTTCCTCCACAGATTTCCAGGCTTCCACCAAACTAAAACCATCAGCATACCAGGAACAAATGTGCACATGGGATTGATTTGGGAATCGGAGAGGTCCCATTGAGTCGTTCCTGTACTCAAGATAAACCAGGCAACTTTCTTTTCTTTTTTCAGTACTAATGCAATGCAGGAATGTGCTTTGTCCTGCAAAGTTTGGGGATGCGGATCAGAGCAACGGCTCCCCCCACATTACACGCTGCTGAACAAAATACAGTTTACGCTGCCTTGTATTCCCTCCCAGTTTTTGGAGATAAAAGTTGAAACGGTCACATTTTATTCATACTTAAAGTTCAAATAACCTGAAGGTCCTGGTGCTCTAAGATAGTCATTAAAATTGCAAAGAACCTCCACTTGTTCATTGGTGATTTGCTGTTACAGTGTCTTTTAAATATTCTACTTTTGACAGAAATGATGTAAGCCCCCAATATGGATTCACCAACATGATAGACCCCCCCACTGGAGAATCGTCTGCATTCACTTGTATTCATGCAGTAAACCAGGACCAGGAGGGTAAAATCAGGTGAAACCAGTAGAAAATGCAGTCACCTATAACACCATAGGTTTTGAAATATTTGAAATGTTAGTGCTCAGTCTTGTTGTAACAACCCTGAATGCCTTAAAATAATTCCCCTATCTTGTCTACATGATGCAAAGGTGTTCCAAAACCATGCCCTCATGCATGACAGTGTTGACTCTTACCCTACCTATTTCTCATTTAGCTTCAAATCTCAGAGTGGCCTGAGAAAAAAAAAATCCCACTTAAATGAAAAGAACAACACCACATCATCGGCATAAAATCAGAGTTGTGACTTTTAAGTGCCCAGATGGCGCCCAGGCTCTTCCTTCTCCCTGTCTTAAAATCCTATAATGTTGCTTTTATCAATCTCGATACATTTGGTCAAATCAAGACACAAAATCTAAAACCTCAATGCACAAATTTGCCTCAGAGGGTTTATAATCACTGATTCATGTTTAGACAGTCTTAAAGACAGCCACAGAAAACAGATGTGACTAATATCTCTTTTTTCCAGGCAGTCATCATCCTGTTCATGCTGAACATTTCTCATGGATGAGTCTCAGGTTCACTCTTAAACAAGTCATTTCTCCAACAGCTCCATGTAGCAGAGAGAACAAGAAGGACCTGACACATGTTCAGGTCATTAGCTGGGCAGTCGTGGTCTGTGCAGCCCCATGTGGGGATTGAGTCATGGTCTGTCCTCTACCACCACAGGCCCTCTATGATGTTTGGACCCTATGAAAGGCTCTCTTTGCATGATGAATGGCCTCAGCCTCACCGTGCAGCACACGGGGAAATCGAGTCATGGCCGTGAGGTCATCGGTTCAAGTCTGGTTTACACGTGAACACAATCATCCTAATACACACCTGAAGGCATTGGCGGGTTGATTTACTTAGAGGCTACTTAGCCAAGTAAACTTCAGTGAAGAATCTATTCACATGGATCAATGAGGAGGCTGTGTTCATGTTAGTGGATGTAAACAAAGACTTTCAGAATAGAGCTCCAGCAACTCAGAAGTGAAATACTTCTCCTCTTCTTTGGTGCAGGGATCATTTGTATCATCTGTAATCTGCAATCTCTGTGTTTCTGCTATTTGACCTGTTATGCAGCATTTACTGACAGGAAGTCGGCCTGGCTCAAAGCACCATTCTTCTCTTCTCCCGTGTTGTACATCATAAAGTGGATAAATGTAAAAGAAATGCAGTAAATCAGAGCTTTAACTCTCCAGTGGGGTTTTCATTTTGTTCTGTTTGCACAGGGTGTTCACGACAGGAGTGAACGGGGTGTCCGCTCGCAGGAAAACACTTATGGTTGGGATTATGCTCCACACCCAGAAGCCTTCAACACACACACACATTCATATACACTCACATAGTTTCAGAGCAGCTCTGTGTTTCCACACGTGAAGTCATGGTCTGCTGAAGTAGAAAAAAACAGGAGCGCATATTAAAACAAGGGACATAGCTCTGAGGAGAACAATGGAGGGAGGGTGAGAGGAACAGTGACGGAAAACAACACTGTGAGACAACAGATCAGGAAGGAATGAAGACGCACAGAGCCCCACCTCTGGAGTCTGACTTGTATCTGTTTCTTCATGTTCAGGACTCACATGGTGTTCATGGTGCTGCTGAGCTCTGCAGAATGATGCCATGTGAGAATCATTAGGTTATTTCTGTCATGTATAAACCCAACCATTTTATTTCCAAACCACATCTCTTTCATGTGCCTCAAAGCTGAGCCTCTGTGGGTGGGAGTCTGCTCTGGAGCACGTTGGAGAGCGTGTGAGAAGACGGAAGATACTCACTGAAGACACCTTTTGTTCCTCAATATTGATATTTCTATAGATTCAATATTATTAAGTATCCAGTATTCTTCTCTAACATGGATAAATCTCTGTTTTCACTCATGAGTCATCAAAACGTGTTTGTTTGTGGCACGTGAAAGGAAACCCTCTCACTGACCCGTCAGAGAGCCAATAAAACAGAAGAAGAGTTCAGGGGTCAAGGGGCAAGGTCGGAGGTCAGGAGTCATTGTGTTTATGAATGCAGCTTGAGACTGGATGTGCTGCGTCAACAAAACTTCATTAGGGTCAGGATGTCACTTAGGAGTGAGACACAACAGGAGTTCATATTTCAAACACAATGGACATGATGCAGTTTACTTGAATAAAAAACTCAGGATCACGGAAAAGGTGTGACTGTACTTCATTATGTGGCTGTTTACCTCAACTAAATATAAAAAAGTTACATTATCGGTATAAGTTGGTTCAGATTAACCTCCTGGATGTGGCGATGCCCACTAAAATTAAGGGTCCAGCCATCTTCATTTCTTCTCCCACAAACATGTGAACTGTGGAGCTTTAAATCTTGGACGGAACTGAAGACGTCTGTGAAGTTTCAGACATTTTATTCACTCACCATACAGGCTTTGAACAGAACATGTGAGACACAGATGAGGAAAGCCAATAAAACAATGTTCTGCATCCTTGTCACATACTGAAACCACGTTTAAAGATAGTGTAAAGGCATATTACACCTTTTATTATGGAT
Source organism: Labroides dimidiatus (assembly GCA_030710495.1). Classification (NCBI taxonomy): domain Eukaryota; kingdom Metazoa; phylum Chordata; class Actinopteri; order Labriformes; family Labridae; genus Labroides; species Labroides dimidiatus. The sequence continues at coordinate 14,927,229 of CM061160.1, forward strand.
TAAATAAGATATGAATTATTTAAATGGTAATAAAGGAAGGACAATTTGCACAGGATTTAGACTGTCTTAATCATCCGAAACATGCAAGCAAAGGCTGTTTCTGGAGCAGATCCTGAGGAGTGATGAGATAATTTAAACCTTTTATGATCAAAGTCTGCAGGTGCATGCTGGGATATGGTGGAGCTGAAAGTTCGCTGGCAGAAAAAAGTCACAGATCAGAAGAAATCATGTCATAAACTGCAGTAAAATGAACTAACACTCATCATCCATCAGATCTGCTTGATGCTGGTGTCAGTGGATCTGTGTCAGTCTCATGTGTGAACCCCACATGCCGCACACGTTTTCACTCATCTGCCCCCCATCTGTGATGAAGCCTTTAGACCTCCATTCATGGCTTTCAGGTTTGTCTGAGTCTTATAAAGTCTGTAATAAAGAACAATCCGGATGGAAGTCGAATGTATGTTTCAGCTGGCAGAGCTGGGAGTGATTTTCTCTGGCCTGAAGTGAACAGTCTGTTGTCTGAGGAGGACTGCAGAGTCTGCTCACAGAGAATGTAATTACAGAGTGATTTCCACAGACTCTAAAATAGGATGTACGTTGCAGTAAGAGCTCTGTGTCAGGTTGACTGCAGCAAACACTGGGACTGGACTCATAAGATAAAAAAGTCTTTCTGACTTCTGAAATCACATGAGCTGTCGATCTCTTTCCTGCAGCTGTTTTTATCTGCTGACATCAGGAGGAACACAGGATGCTCTGGATCTGTAACTGCAGCTGGAGCTTCACTGTCATGAAAGTCTGTCACTGAGTATGTTTCTTGTGTAACGGTACAAATAATCGGCTGACATCATCTTGATCCTGCTTAAGGTGAATTGTCTTACAGTATATAATATGAGCTGAGGCCCTTGAAACGAGAATTTCAAGGAGCTTATTCACAGTGGAAAGCATGGAGACTTTTAACTGCTCCGTTTTAGCTTCTCTTTACGAAGGCTGGTAAATTTACAAAGCATTTCCAGATGCCACAAATCCAGTCTTGCATCTCACTGCTAACAAATGATACCTGCAGCGTTTTGGGGCGAAAACAAAGCAACAAATGATCCTCTACAAGCTTCAGACATGCTCTGTGTGCTTCGATATACAACCCCAATTCCAATGAAGTTGTGTAAAACGTACATAAACACATGATACAATGATTTGAATATCCTGTTTAACTTATATTCAATTCAATATACTACAAGATATTTATTGTTCAAACTGATAAACTTTATTGTTTTTTGAAAGTATTCACTAATTTTGAATTTGATGCCTGCAACACGTTCCAAATAGCTGGGACAGGGGCATGTTTCACACCGTGTTCCATCACCTTTCCTTTTAACAACACTCAAGCGTTTGGGAACTGAGGACACTAGTTGTTGAGGCTTTAGAGGTGGAATTCTTTCCCATCCTTGCTTGATGTACAACTTCAGTTGCTCAACAGTCCGGGGTCTCTGTTGTTATATTTTGCACTTCATAATGTGCCACACATTTTCAGTGGGAGACAGGTCTGGACTATAGGCAGGCCAGCGTAGTACCTGCACTCTTTTACTATGAAGCCATGCTGTTGTAACACGTTCAGAATGTTTATTGGCATTGGTCTTGCTGAAATAAGCAGGGACGTCCCTGAAAAAAACATGGCTTGGATGGCAGCATATATTGCTCCAAAACCTGTATGTACCTTTCAGCATTAATAGAGCCTTCACAGATGGTCAAGTTAGCCATTCCATGGGCATGAACACATTCCAATACTCAACTCAACTCAGCTCAACTCTATTTATGGAGCACTTTAAACACAATCACAGCTGAGACAATGTGCTATACATTAAGACATAAAAAAATAAAATAAAATAAAAACAATAGCACTAAAACAATTGTTTCATTGTTTTTTAAACAATTAAAACAATAAAACAGTACGTAAAAACTAAAAACAACCCATATAAACACTAAAACAGGAGCCGAGTCTCAAGCTGGTTGAAAAGCTAGAGAATAAAAATGGGTTTTAAGATGAGTTTCAGAAATGGACAGTGATGGGGCTTGTCTCCTCTGAGCTTCCATCACAGATGCTGGCTTTGAACTTCACACTGATAACAATCAAGATTTTCCTTTTCCCTATGGCCCGGAGGATGCTTGCTAATGAATGACTTCCGGGGAGGCTCCTTTTATACTCAATCATGAGACTGACCTGTTTCCAATGAACCTGTTCACCTGTGGAATGTTCCAAACAGGTGTTTTTTGAGCATTCCTCAACTTTCCCAGTCTTTTGTTGACCCTGTCCCAACTTTTTTAAGGCGTGTTGCAGACATCAAATTCAAAATGAGTAAATGATTGCAATATATATATATATATATATATATAGATCTATCAGTTAGAACAATAAACATCTTGTCATTGTAGTATATTTAATTGAATGAGTTATGAGCTATGAGCCTGACATGAAACATTCAGTGTAATGTTCAGAGAAATGTGGAAGTGTATTCTGCTTTATTCAGACTGTATTGCTGCTGTGCTCTGTCTGCAGTGTTTTTGCAGTGAGAGTGTGGCTCAGAACCAGTGGTTAACTTTTCTTTACTTAGGCCTTAATTACTGGGAAACTTTCTCTGAGTTAAAGAGGAAATGCGACCATACAGCAGAAAGACAGTCATTATAAATATATCATGCTGGTCAAAAAGATGTTAAAACAAGTTCCGTTTTTGCTTTTTCCCACGTTAAACATCTTATAGGTGGACAGGCCCTGAGCTTTGCAGCTCAATGTTTACGCTAAATCATCTGTTTTTGTGCAGTGTCTGAGAACCAAAACAAGGAGCAGCCCTCTGGGAATGGACGGGAGAAAAACGGTCCACTCTGAAAGATCATGGTGGACAGGGACGGATCTGGGGGCGTTTCTCTGTCCGCTTTAAAGCAGGAACTTAACTCTGGATCTGATTATGGTCATTTCTCTTCCTGGTGATCCGGCCAGCAGGGGGTAAAGTATTTAACTTCTCCCACATATTTAGAAACTCAATTTGAGTCATCTGCTGAAGATGTTGTGATTCAGTTTTACTTAGAACCACCTCAGCACCGGGGGGGACAGAAACTTTGGTGCACAGGCTCTTCTCAGAGAAATGGGTGTTTCAGAGTGAACAGTCCGGGGCAGGTCCTGCCACTGCGTCGCCAGCAGTCCGGAGGTTTGTGTGGACATTTCTGGGAAAGCCTCCAGCTCTCATTTCTGCCAAGGAGAACCTGGGAAGAAGCACAGCCGCGTTTTTTTCCCTCTGCAGACTCAGCGGAGAGTTCCAGCGAGGATCACACGGAGCACATTTCTTGCATTTTGTGCGTCCTCCCTCCTTCCTGCGCGCAGGAGATCGTCCCACAGTTTTTGGAAATAAACAATGCCCGAGGATTAATTGGACGAATTAAGTAATTAGTGTCCTGACGTTTGTGTGAGTGTATTTTGGAGATGTGAAAAAGTCCAAACTTTTGGCTGAAAGACTTGATTCATTTCTCCAGGGGTTTGAGGAAATATTTCAGAGTTCTGGATGTTAGTTTAACAGAGATGAGAGTTTTTGCTTATCTCCTGGGATTATCGGCTTCTTCAAAACGGAAGTGTTTGTGACATGAAGTTTTGGATATAACTGTTTACGCACAGCAAACTCTGCTCACATTCGCGTGGTTGGTGAAAAGGAGCTGACAGTGGAGTTGATTTCTTCAGCAGAGGACATGCTCTGAAACACAGGCTCAATATTCCGTGCACATCCTGCACACCTTCATCTGGAACTAATAGATTTTTCACCTCAAATGCACTAAAGACGCGCGTGGATCGCGGCTCTGCCACTGGATCTGTATCATCCCCACAGTGAGTGATTTTTATTTGACACCTCGACACGATGCAAGGGGCTTTGGTTCTCAGTTTGGCTCTGTTATATCTACTGACATGGACTGGAGAGGCTGACAAACCGACTCATCTCCAGCGCGCGCAGCTGCACAGACGCACGAGACAGGGGCGAGTCCAGCTGGGCGCAGCAGACAAGGAGCGCCTTGTTGGACGTCTGCGCCCAGGGTTCGGTTCAGCTATCTCTGTGCACAGTCCCGGGAAGGAGGAGGATGTGCATGCTGATGATGGTGCCTCAGACCCCGTCAGGTCAGGGCCTGTGCAGGTCAGGAGAGCAGGGGGTCTCGTGCCAAGGAGAGGAGTGGCTGGACAGATCGGTTTGCCCCGTCAGCACAACATGCAGCAGGACGAGGGCACCCCAGGTGCGCGGGCCAGGGTGACCCGGATGCCCAACAGCGCCGGGTCACCTAACCTGCTGGCCACTTTCGCAGGGAAGAACCGCGTCCTGGTGATCTCTGCCCCCCATGACTCAGACGGATACTACAGACTCATGATGTCTCTGCTCAAACCTGATGTCTACTGCGAGCTAGCTGAGAGACATGTACACCAGATCGTCATGTTTCATCAGGAGGGGGAGATGGGGGGCAAGGTGAGGAGAATCACAACGGAGGGGAAGGTGATGGAGGAGCCTCTGGACACAGCTCTCATCCCCAGACTCATGAGCTTCCTGAAGCTGGAGAAAGGTGAGGAGAGAGTTTAGTCTTGAATGGGGGGATGGAGAATAGTGTTTCAAGCACATTTTATCTAAACTAAGAGAACATTTCCTGCTAATTAAAAAAAAAAAAACATGAGGCAGGAGTGAGAATGTGTTAAATTTTGTGGAAACAAATGTGGATTTAAAAAGTAAAGGAGAATGTGCCAAAATTGTTCCAAGTTTTTCCAAGTTCATGAAAACTTTGTGAACACAAGTTAAGTCTGAAAGATGCTACAAAACATTGTGTTTTCCTGACACTGGGATTTAGAAATGTCACCTTCAGTTCCTCATGGAGGTAGAAATATGACAGACAACACTGTGACTTTGTGTGTTACAGGTAAGTTTGGGATGGTGCTACTGAAGAAGACCCTGCAGGTGGAGGAGAGGTACCCGTACCCAGTGAGGCTGGAGGCCATGTATGAGGTGATTGACCAGTCACCCATGAGGAAGCTGGAGAAGCTGCGACAGAAAGGTTTTGTCCAGAAGTGCAGAGGAGCTGGTGTGGAGGGTCAGGTCGAGGAGGGCACCCTCACAGGTGAGAGAAAGGGAGAAGATGTTGAAAATGCTTATATTTTCATTTTCCCCTGCTGTCCACTTGAAGTCGTGGGACTAAAAGGAGACAAGGTTTTGTTGTTGTTGTTGGACATTAATCGGTATATCATCTGGAGGGTACCTAGACAAACTGGTCCTGCACAGATCTCCATTTTTCCCTAACTTTTGTCTAGCCCTTCCACTGTCAGTCTCTGTCCTCGGGCAAGTTAACATCATGTATGTTATTAGTTACTAAGTTGGCTTATCTTTCCTTTAGAAGTTACTGCATGGATTGCAGATAGCCTAGTGGTTAAGGTCGCGCTCCATATGAGCAAAAAAGCCCTTGAGCCAGCAGCCGGGTTTGGGTCCGACCTGTGGTGACTTTCCTGTATGTCTCTCCCCGCTCTCACCTTCTTTCCTCCTCTGTCCACTGTCCTGTCCTCTAGAAATAAAGACTTAAAAGCCCCAAAAAGTAACTTAAAATAGTTATTGCATTTACAAAGCATTCTTCATTGTTAGTGTTTTGCTGCTCCTGCTTTGACTGTGGGCTGAACTGCTCAACACTGCCCCTGTAATACCTGTTGGTACTTAAATATTAGGTCTACAAGCCTCCAAAATACCTGCAGAAAAGAATTCTTTCTGTAATGTTGCTAGAAATGTCAAATAACCTGAGGCTTTCAGGGAAAAAAGCAAGAACTTATATTAGACAGATCATCACTGGAAGGTTTACCTTTTTGTCTTCCTGTATCCTCTCAGCTGTAGAAACACCAGTAGAAAGGAAACCAGGGAAGAGGAAAGAAATCTTCAGAAAGCCAACGACCACTACAGTCGCCACCACAACTACTCGACCAACCACAGCACCTGCCACCACCACTACCACACCCCCAACAACCACAACCAGAGCCACAACAACCACACCCAAACCAACAACAACCAAAGCAACAACGACCAAAGCAACCACAACAAAGGCAACAACAACCAAAGCAACCACAACAAAGGCAACAACCACCAGAAGAACCACCACAAAACGAACCACCACCACTTCAGTGACCACCCAGAAACCAACAAGAGCCCAGACCACCGCCCTGTGGCTCCCCGCCCCTCGAACCACAGTTGATCCTTACTTCTACAACCGCAGGGAGAGGGAGCGGTACCCAGCGAAGACCACCCCTGCTGGAGACAACCGCACCGACAAGGACGGCAGAGACCCATACGGCCGAAAAGTACAACCTCCCACACATAAACCCTCCAAGATCAGGCCAACCAAGAAGAAGAATGGTGGCGAGAAGGTGAGTGGAGGGCTGAAAGATTTAATTTGTGTGATGGAAGTTTTTGGGTTCATCAATGAGAAAGATGAGCTTCTAAATGTGGTGAAAAGTACAAAAACTGAGCTCTAGAAAAAGCAAAGCAGCTCTAGAAATGTGCATGATGGAATTAAAACAAAGGAGCTAAATTGAAAAACAATTCTCCTGTTGAATCCTCCCCTGCAAAATTTCAAACAAACTGTGAAAGTAAAACTTTATTTGGTGATTAGTTAATCTTTCCAGGAGAATATTTTTCCTTGTACACACATTGTGTTTTAATAAAGTGTTTATAGGGAGCAGACTTTTTTTCTTATACTAAAAGAACAATTTTTTTACCGTTTTTCCTGGGACATATATGTCAGTTTGGCACCTCGTAATAGTCTATTTGGCTGTAAAATTGGGCGTTTAAATGTAAGTGTTAACTCTGATGGACGAGGATTTTAACTGGCAACATAAGCTGCCAAACATTGCCTCCAATGCCAGACTTCTTTCTTCATAAGTTGGTTTTATTTGCCAGAAAATGTGGCAAAATACTGGAACTAAAATCCACAAAACAGAAATGGAAACATCTTGAGAAAAGTGTTTCAGTGCTGTTCAAAATATGACAGAAATAAGTAATTTTCTGATAGCAGCATGCATGTTTGTACAGGTTTTATCCAATGAGTATGAGGACAGGTATGAACCCAGCAAACCGACCGTCAGTGATCCAGAGGAGACTGAATCCTTCACCGACATCATCCCCACCAAGAGGGTCAAAGGCAAACACGATAAACACGACAAGAAGAAGAAAAAGAACGACAAGGCTGCCAAGAAAGCAGAGAGGAGGGGAGGAGGAAAGGCAGGGAAGGTTGGGGGAAAGAAAAATGGAAAGAAGCTTTCAAAGTATCCTGAGAAAGAAGAGTACCCAAAGCCCACCAAGAAGCCAACGCCCCCTCCGAAAGGATCTCTGGCCTCCTTCTTGGACTACTTTGAGAACAGGAGGCGGCTGCTGGTGAGAGCATGACATAACTCACACTCCTGTACACACTCAGGACCTCTTTTGTCTGGCAGATCCCCTGCTTCAGGCTTTAGCAGAGAGGAAGCCCAGAAACTGTGGCACTTTGAAACTTTACTGAAAAATTAGGTGAACCTTTTTTAATGATGCTCATTGCTCAAGCTGCAGCAGATATGTGATATCATACAGATTATAAATGTGGAGTCTCCATCCTGCCGCTCTCTTACAGCTGCACAGCTGTGTGTTTGCAGACTGCGTGTCTCTGTTTTGCAGCCAGCAGAGATTCTTATCACAGCAGTGCTGTGGGCAGGCTGGGAAAATACGCCCCATCCTCTGCCTGCAGGTTAATGTAAACACCACCTCTGCTGCACACTGTGCATGAATGTGTGTGAGGTTTTTTTTTTCATTTCATAAAGATGACACTCTAACCTCTCTCCCTCCCTGCAGCTGATTACATCCCCCAGTGAGGAGAACAGCATGTATGCACAGCAGAGGGACGAGTACCTGGAGTCTGTGTGTGAAATGGCCATCAGGAAAGTCTCCATCATCACCATCTTTGGCTCTCTGACCAACTCCACCATGAAAATCGACCACTACCAGCTGGGTAAGTGACTCTCCTACATGCAGGGAAAGCACATGTTTTACTCCCCTCCTCTTGGAATTTATCTGCAACTCAGAGGTTTTGCAATAATGATTGGCAGGCCTGAGCTGCAACACAAACACATCCACCTGGTTTTCCAAACACATACTTTTCCACTCCGTCAGTGGTCCTTGTAACTGATGAGTCATGAACCATCAAAAAGTAACTGTTTTTTCATTTTTTCTTTTTTTTTTTTTAAGATATTCAGTCTTAGAGGATACGTTCTTGTTACAATTGTCTGTCTTTTTTTCCTCATGTTTGTCTTGCATTTTAAAGTCTATCTTTAAAAATATCAGTAACCACCAACAAGTTTATACAGTAAACTCAGGATCAGATTTGGGTTTACTGTAGGTTCTAAATAGATCAGCAGATGTTTTCCTGCTGATCTTTCTTTCCCTCTTAATCTTGTTTACAGAATATCCATCAATTCATACATCACCATACCCCTCCTCCCTCCCTTCTGTCTTTGCTTAACGTTTTTCCTTCTGCCCATCCTTTCTTTCTTTTTTATTAGCATGTTAATTCATTTCATCATTAATTCATGTATTTATTTGACAAATAGCACTTTAAAGGGTTTAGGGCTTTTTGTCCACAATGATTTGATACCCCTACTTTCATAGCTGTCAAATAAAGTTCAGATTTATACTGTAAATGTTCTACAAACTCTGAGTGAGGCTGGGAGAAGCGTCTGCTGCCACGTCTCCTGTCCTTGTTTCACCTTCCTCACATGATGTAGAACCAGAAGTTTCTGCAGCTACAAGTATAACTCTCTGAATACACACTGACTCTGCCAAAGCCACAGGACTGAGTTCTTCTTATTGTGATCTTCTGTGAGCAGGTGATTTCAGACGGAGCTGACTTCACATTCCTCTGCTCTGAATTGAATGTGCATGTTATCCTGTGAAGGGATATACTTTTATTATGCTTTTGATACTTTAATGAGAGGGTGTGGGTCCTCCTACAGATCAGATGAGTTCAGCAGATGGTAGATTAAAGGGTCTGTATCATATGTATCATGGGATGAGGGAGAAGCATTTCCCACTGCCAAGAAACATACCTTCCTCATGTGTCATCCTGAACAGAGAGGTAGATGTGTTTCTGTATAGCTCAATTTAGTTACAAGGGAACTCCTCTATTTTTCAACCTGCTCCTTCATTTTTTTTTGTTTAACTGTGAAGGCATAAATAACATAGTTCTAAAAATGTGCCCAAAAGGTTCAAATTTATGGGGGGAAAATGATATATGAAAAATATATATTTTTTTAAATCTGCCATCTTGATCTGGTTTTTAATTTTTCAAAAATTTTTGAAACAAACACAAAAAGAACCCTGAGAGCTTATTTACCATGAGGGTGACTTTATAAAAGCCCATGAGTGTCCCCAGTTTGTTTTCAGGTTTAACCTGGGTCAAAATTCTGGAAAAAAATGTAACATGTTACATGTTTTTTTGTTTTTTCCCCCCCCCAAATTTTCGAAACTTTGAAAAACACCAAAAAAGAACCCTGGTTAATTTTTTTTTACCCTGCAGTTGTCATTAAGAGCCTTAGGAATGTTCCCAGTGAGCTTTTTCAGAATTTTATTTTGGGTCAAAATTCTGGAAAAAAAAGAAAAAAAAGCCTAAGTGGTTAGCTGTTTCTTTCTATATTTTATTCAAATATAAGGTTCAGCTTGTTCTTCACAGCCAAAGATCATGGAAAGCAAACTTTAGAACATAAATATATAGAAGATATAATGAAAAAAAAAGAATTCAGGAAAAAATGGGGAAAAAAAACTAAAGGGTTAACTTTTTTTCCAAATTTGGTTCTTTTTTTTCAATTTAATTTTTCTTTTACATATGAGGTTCTACTTGTTCTCCACAACTAAGGTTCATGGAAATAAAATTAGATGAAAGATATAATGAAATGATAAAAAAAAAAAAAAAACAGAAAAAATGTAAGGGGCTAGCCTTCTTTTTTCATTTTTGGGTTCCTTCATTTTTCATATATTTCCTTCAAATATAAAGTTCAGCTCGGTCTCTGCAGCTCAGCTTTATTACAATCAAACCTGAGAACATAAATATAGGGGAGCTATGATGAAAAAATGAAATAAATGGAAAAAAAAAAACATTTAAGGGGTATCCCTTTCATATTTCACATGAGTTTCGCTGTTTTTTGGCTGTGAAAAAGTCAAAAGTATTTTTTCTTGTTGCTTATCAAGGCCCCATCAGTGTTAAAATGTGTTCCAGGTTACTTACATTCTTCGTTTAATCTTTGGACCTTTGCACATTTAATGGAGTTACAACTGCTCTAAAATTGTCCATTTATACATACTGTGGAGACAAAGCTGTTTTTATGTGATCTGCTGTGTCATTTTTTTCTCTGAATCTCCTCACATTCAGAGACATTTTACAGTCGTCTCTAACCAAAGACTTTGGTTTGTCTGTGTGAAAAACGGGACATTTAAGCCCACTTTAAAAACCTTTATTAGTCTGTCACTCTGCATGACAACAAGCTTTTATCCACATGGAATGCTGGGAAAAGTGCTGAGGTGACGTCACCCACCAACACCCACCCGCTTACTGACTTGGTTACACTTTTCTTCCACTCACAGGCCGGAGGGCCAGTGTGTGTGTTTCAGTGTGTGTGTGTGAGAGCGCATACTGTATACAAACAAACGCTTCTTTCAGCATGGCCCCTCCTTCAGCTTAAGCTGACCTCATATGAGTTTTTTGGCGACCAGGATGTGTTGTAGGCAGAACAAATTTTAGTTTTTGTCTTTATTTTCCCAGTCCGCTGTCTCCATCATGTGCTGGGGTTTTCCTGATTTGCTCACACACATTACACAGCACTAAGTTGGTGAGCCATCCACGTAAATACACCGTTCTGTGGCCACAGAAATGGTGTGGTTAAATGCTTTTTTTGGCCTGCAGAAACCCCAGCTACAGTAATTTTCTGTGAAAGTAAAAAAACATCCAACCCTTCTGAAACCCAGAGAATAAAAAGCATCTCCTCTCTGAGTTTGACCTTATTTGTCTCCTTTTTTCGTCATGCTCTTCACAATTATGTCAGATATATTTCCAAAGCACATTGTTTTGAGCTCAGTAAGTGAAAACACATTCTGTTCTGAATCTCATCAATGTCTCTGGTTTTCCTCCAGAAAACGACAAACCAATGAAAGGTCTTCGTCAGGAGGACCTGGTGAACCAGGATCTGATCACAGAGCTGAGGAAAGAGTTCAGTATGACGTATGAGGACTTCTACATGGTTGTCACCGACATCGACATGAGAGTGAAGGTTAGGATTGCATTAGCCTGTCCACTGAGCTTCCTCTGAAGGGTTAAAACGCCATCTTTGTCTGATTGTTTTTCCTTTTATTTATGGTCCTGCTGTCGGTTTGCAGTTTTTGCTCAGGTCTTCACTTTCATCTCTTTTTTAACCTTTACTGACCTCCACTGCAAACACACTGTCTTCACTTAAACACTGATTTAATTTACCCAACATGACATTTACCCAACACCTGAGTGTGTGTGCACATGCCAGGGTAAATCACCCAGCTGTTTTTGGACAGGCCCATCAAAGAGACCAGTGTTCGCTCTGTGCTGACAGGCAGAGACAGAGAGTGTGTTGAGGAAGTGTGTGTGTGTGTGTGTGTGTGTGTGTGTGTGTGTGTGTGTGTGTGTGTGTGTGAGGCATAAAGGCTGTGAGAAGAGAAGAGAAGGTGTGAAAGGTAAGAAAAAATGAGCTGAGCAGCAGAGAGTAAATCCCAGGAAGATATATGTGTGTGTGCGTGTGTGTGTGTGTCTGTGTGTGTGTGTGTATTCTCTGAGATTTTCCAGAGTTTTGTAAATGAATCTGAATTCTGTGTCATGTTAGCTGATATTACTTGTGCTGCTTCCCAGAAGTGATTAAGAGGAATGTTTGTGATGTGGCTAACTCTGCGCCACATCTCCACTCCTGTTCCAAACTCCACTTCATCACTCTATTGGAAACAGTTTCTTCACTGTTTTTAAGAGAGGAATCTAATTTGAACAACCCCCGAGTCCTCTCCAGAATATTTTTCTCACGGGCATATTGATCTATTTATCTTGTGGCTTCACCACATTAAGATCAGCCTTCTGCGGAGAGCGCTGCTTCATGATGATTTTCTGTTTCAGCAATCCTATGAGGTTCCCATCGCCATGAAGGCCGTGTTCGACTACATCGACACCTTCTCATCCCGCATTCGAGAGATGGAGCAGCAGAAGAGGGATGGGGTCGTGTGTAAGAAAGAGGACAAACCCAGGTCGCTCGAGAACTTCCTCTCCAGGTAAAGATGTTTCATAGAAGAAGAGTGATAAGTCTGCACAATAAAAATATTTCATCCTGTATGCATGCTTAGTTTTGATTACTGAAACAAACATTGGATCTGATGTTCCTTCTCTATAACGTGCACAAAACAGATAACATCCTCCAGCTGTGATGTACATAGATGTCTCTGCTGAAGTATTTGGGCAGAAAAACACAAGTGGACTTGATTTGAATTCATCGACTTTTCTGAAGCAGCTGGTAGATTTTGGGTGGCCCCATCAAACATCTGTCACTTTGCTGCATAGAGTGGATTTTATGGAGTTCATGAGCAGCATGTTTGTGTGTGTTCCTCTGATATTAAAAGTTTCATCAGCCCCCGCTGCAGCTCAAGGCTGGATCATTACAATCACACATTTCACTAAGATGCCTAAAATGTGCTCTTTAGTTACCATAGCAATATGAATTCCTGCTCCAGATCAGGGCTGTGATCCGGCAGGTTTGTGACCATAATTCAGGGTTGTCGTCTTTTAGCAGTAACATAATGGGGTTGTGTATAAAAGCACAAACTGCCTGTTCTTGAGTGCCACTTTAAATTCAGGCTGAATGTTTCGTGACAGATTCAGATGGAGACGCCGACTCTTCATCATCTCCGCCCCCAACGATGAGGAGTGGGCCTATCAGCAGCAGCTCTACGCCCTCACCAGCCAGGCCTGCAACCTTGGTGAGACAATTGAAAGCTTACCCGAAATTGGTCAATTAACCTGCTTTCTTCACATCAGAGAACAGGAACCTTAGAACTGATCCACTGTAGATGACAAGATGAAATACCTCTGTGAAAAAGCTGAAAGAGAAACTGATCTTCTTGTGATTAACATCTCTTCATGTTGCTAAATTAACATCAGAATGCAATAAAAAGTCAGGGTTTTTCAGATCTGTCCTCAAGAGGAGAAGAAAACTACTTTGAAAATGTCTGATGATTGGGGGTGAGATCCAAAAGTACTTCAAATAAAAACCAGAAAACTTTCAAATCCACATATAAATTTGTGATTTTGTAAACTGAATAAAACATTAACACATTCAAATGGCTACCTTTAGATACAGATGTTGGTTTAAACGTGACTTTTCTGCCATTTTTAATTGAAAGTGTGCCTTTAATGCATGTGGTCCGTACTGTGTCCTCTTTCTGTTTTCTGTCCTCAGCTCAAGCAGCTCTGCTCACGCTGACTGCTCTTCTGTGCTCCAAACTATTTCCTGTTGCTGCAGCCAGAAACAAACAAACAGAGTGGAGAGCTTTACTTCCCATGCTAGAGAAAATGTCTGAATCTTTAATGCAGTTGCTGCAGGATGAATCATCCTTTTTAGATAACATTTGGCAGATTGGATAACAAACCTTACTGCTTTATTAGTTTTACTAAGTAAGCAGTATTTTTTTTTTTTTTGCAGCAGACCAGAATCTGGTCCTTCGTCTGTTTTGAATCTTTTTTTTGTACTTTTAGATAAAAAGCTGAAGTTTTGTCATGATGTCCTGCTGTTTTTTTAATTACTTATTTTTTATTTAGTTTTTAATGACAAGCAGTGCTTTCACTTCTAAGTTTAACCCCTTGGTATACCGAGAAATAAATTACCCATGGAGCACTGTGTGACACTCATGTAATGAAATTTGCAAGTCTCTACAAAGTTGGATAAACAAGGATCAAAAAGTAGTTTTGAAATGTGCTTTTTCATTTTCAGACTCCATCATGTGTTAAAAAATAGAGCCAGGGTTTAATATGACATGAACTGTCTTTTCACTCCATTCTGCCATGTTCCTCATACCTCCTGCCAAAGATTAAGACCCCCTAAGAGTTTGTAAATCACATTAAGAAGTTGATAAAAAATGAAGTCGGTTTGTTTTCTGCAGCTCTCCAGACTTTAGTGTGTTTGTGCATTGTGTGTATGTGTGTGTGTGTGTGTGTGTGTGTGTGTGTGTGTGTGTGTGTGTGTGCATGCAGAAGGATCCCAGATGACAGAGCTGGCAAAGAGCCGCTCTGTTCTGTCTGCAGCTAACAAGCTCCTTCCCTCCCTGACGACGGCCTTTTCAACACGCCTGTTACTCAACTTTTCCACAGTTCCTTAAATCTTAGTACTGTATATCTAAAAAGAGGCATTTGTCTCAACTTTACACATCCCAACAAGACGACGTGTCTGACAGGTTTATGTTAGATAAATGTTAAGTTTAAAAAGGCCTCACTGAACCCGGCTCCTCTATTAGACCAAATAAAACCCCTCACGTGGAGCTTCTATGTTTTGATTTTCTTCATTTTATTCTCATGGTTTTATATTTTAGAACTTCATTTGAAGCTGTTTTTTTAGAGTCAAGTGCATTTTGAAATTTTAGCTGTCATCATCTTCTTTAGCAAAAAAAAAAATATTTGGAGACAACATGTCAATCACAGAAAGTAACTCCCTAAAAATCTCTCTTTATCTCTATTTATTTATTTTTTATTTTCTCTCTATTTATTTATCTCTATCTTGACTGTTCTGATCCTATAGTTTTTAGTTTTACCTGACAGCAGGTTTTTCTGAGTGGTATCCAACCTCCACTTCAGTCTTTGTCTCCTCTCTTTTACCCGATGACCCCAAAGACCAGAGAATGAAGCAGCTCTTGCTTATCATCATGTCCAGACTGGAATCTTTAAGGACCTTTCCTACCCGGTTTGTTGCTCTTGGCTGGGTTCTCACTGTGAGCTGCTGCCTCCCTCCCTCCTCCAGACAAAGACCCGTCCTGCTGACTGGACTGAAGGCCCCAGAGGTTTAATCCTGGTAGCCAGCTCTTGGCTCCCTCTCTCCGTTAAGTCTGGGTCCTGTTGTGTTTAATGTAAGCTTTCTTGCCTCAGAGGAGACAGGTTTTTGGCTGGACTCTCTGGACCACCACGCTCACCTCCCTTTACCTAAGAAACCCTGAGCTCAGGATGGATCCAATAATAAACAAACAAAAACCAGGACTGTGGATAAAAGAACAGTTTGTGCACACCCTGTTCTGCTTCGGATCTGTTTTTCTCTGTCAGACTTCTGCTCTCTGATGGAATTGTTGTTCTTAATGCTTTCAGGTCTGAGGCACATCGCCATCCTGAAGTTGGTCGGTACAGAGATCGCTGATATGGGTGGAGTCCTGGAATTATATCCTATTAACGGTAAGAAATCTTTCCAGAGAAAAAGGAAGAAGAGTTGTGAGTTAGGAAAATATAGGACATAGCAAGTCTATAACTGAACACAAAACCAACACAAAATCTGCAGAAATACGATCATTTTATACTCAGGGTCTTCACTTTTAAATGCCAATATACATACACAGCAGCAGATGGCGCTGCTTATCTGTAAAAGGAGTGTATCTATCGAAACTGAAGCCAGCTGTCGCTCACAACTTTAGCATCAAAGAGATGGAGGATGGAGAGACACGGTGATCAAATCGAACTAAGTGACTCAAAAGTAGGTAAACGTAGCAGTGAAATACCAAAACTTTTGGGACCTATTAGTCATTTAGACCCTGAAATCTATGAAAAACTAAGCCCAGATTTTTTGAAAATGTCCTAAATATCATTTCAAGATCAGCCTTTCACTCCTGGATGCCCCAAGAGAGCCTCAAAGTCTTGTTTTTAACGCCTCGCTGTCAAACCACACAGCTGAAGGACCATGTGTGCAGCCCACCAGACAGGAGACTCAGAATCCAAACGTGATTTATTTTCTCGTTTCTTATGACCTGGTTTGTGTTGCTCGAGAGAACTTTACTCAAATGAGGCGTTCAAATAAAGAGAAGTGACTCATGCTGCAAAAGCTCAAGCTTGGCTTAGAGTTGTTGGCATCTCTGCTTTTGACATTCAAGCTCAGCATGTGGAGATACAAAAATGTCAGATAGGCTCAAAGAAAACAGCGCCGTCCTCTTGGGGCTGCATTGATTAAATATTTGTCCTAACTCCTTCCTCCTTGACCTGAATATCTGCTCCGTCCATTCAGGGAGTGCCACTGTGGAGCGTGAAGGGCTGTCAGGCATGCTGGTGAAGGACATGAGGAACTACTTCCAGATCAGCCCAGAGTATTTCTCCATGCTGCTGGTGGGAAAAGATGGAAATGTGAAGTCCTGGTACCCCTCGCCCATGTGGTCCATGGCGATAATCTACGACCTGGTGGACTCGATGCAGCTGCGCAGACAGGAGATGGCCATCCAGCAGTCACTGGGGATGCGCTGCCCTGAGGACGAGTACGGAGGCTATGGCTACCATCAGCACGGGTACGAACATGGTTATCAGGACGGGTATCACCAAGGATACGGATATTAGCTCCTCCCTCCACACTGCACCCTGTTTGTGGCATCTTCCTTTCACCTTTTCACTCTTTCAAGTCAGCACAGACGAATCAAGGTCTTTGGATGTTTTGTAGCACTTAGTGAAAGGCTCCAAATGTTACTTTCACCTTCCCAGTTCTTTCATTTCCAGCATATCGCTGCAGTAAGGGTCATTTTTTGTTCATGGGGAGGGTTGAAATCAGAGACTGTTAGTGTAGAAACGTGTAGGGGAGCCTGAAGGTTCAGGGATCTGCTCTTTACTTTTTGTTTTCTGACTCCGTCATCTCTGACAAGGAGATTTTTGCCACAGGGTTAAGAAAACTTACCAGTCATGTTTTTCCTAAAATAATGAGTTTTCTCAAGATGTTTTTCATCTTATAACAGGATCTTTAAATTTTAATATAAAAAAAACTTAAAACAAGACACTTATCCTGCAAAGCGCAAGTTTTTACTTTACATTTTAAGTATTAGGAATTAATCTCAATCTAGATTGATAGTAGCACTGACTACAAATGTCTTGTTGACATGTTTTCACATCCTGTTAGGGTTACAAAATAATCCTTTTATAACTTGAAACACATCTTGATCTAAACAGACTTTCCTGTTAGAATAAAGAAACCAAATCGTTTTCTTTCTCTTGGCTTGGAAGCAACAGGCTTCTGTAACTTAGAGACTGTTTTGGTCTCATGCACCGTCACCGACATTCTTATGTTAAGATCACAGAACTTTATTTTGTAGATAACAGGCTGAAAAACTTTTCTGTATTTATTGGACATTTTTCATGTTTGAGGTGCAGTTATCAGTTAAGCTGTCACGTTTTCTTTGTTTTTTTTGTAAAGTTTCTGTTACTTTAGTGTACTTATTTATACTCTGTTGTGCTATGTGACAAATAAACATTTGTTTAACACCAGTTTACTTCATTGTGTGTAAAATATCATCTCCTGCAGGTTTCTGAAGCAACATCTCCTCCTAGTGGTCAAATTAGGTGCTGAGAAATATTTAGCCGGATGTTTTTATTTGTGAAACTCTTCAGTGTAACGAGCACATCTCGTGAATGGTGTTTCAAACTCTCTAAGCCACATTTAAAGCACTTCATTTGCACTTTATTTGAGACCAAGTCACATTCTTATATCATGTTACAACTTCATGGCACCAATGGGAATTTTCAAAGTATTTCACAGCCTGACAACATTAAAAAGTTCTGTGACAGATAAAATTCAAGGTGAAGAAAGAACCGAAATCCATTTTTTTGTGCTTTCAGGATTCAGGTGGTCTTACTTTTCACTGTGTTTACTGAAAGCCCTCACACTGTAACATAACAGCATTATTTTCTTTGTGTATCTGGTTTCCAGCAATTTAAAATAATACAGTTCTTTTATAGCTCGAGTGTGTTCAAAAGTTCCCTACATGGTCTCTAATCAGCAGCAGCATCTGACCTCGATTATGACTATCCAACATTAATTTTGATTTTGCCCTTAAAGTTCACTGACACAGAAGTACAATAAAAATACTCAACTACTAAAGCTGGGATATTTTGTTTGAATTAAGACTGTATATCTAACACAGCTGAACTCTGTAACAAGATTAAAAGTAAACTGTAAAACCAACATTGTCTGTTATAGTTTCCATAACTTGCCCAGCCCTTGTTTAACAACTGACCATGAATTCAGTTAACACTTTACACAGTTGAACAATAATTTCAGATATTGCACACTTTTATACAATCCAAAACCTGACTGAAATGTTAATGCTGGTCCTAAAACCCCTTGCAGTCAATCTGCACACAGCAGGAATCATAAGAAGAAATAAAATTTGATTAAAACAAACCTTTCTGACCTTTCTGAAACAGCTTCTTCCACTACATCAGGAAGTAGTTCTGAACTCTGGCCCTTTGTTACAGTGGTTTGGGGACAATGGTTTGGGGTCTAATTGCTGCAAAAAGCTCAAAGAAGTCTTAAGACTTCTATCTCATGAGAGCAATATGACAGGTGTTACCCATGGAAATAGGTCTTTTACAGTCAGGATGAGCTTTGATCAGGCCAGTTGGCATGTTGGGATTATGTTGCAGCAGCTACAGACTGTCCAGAAACTTTAAGCACATTATCAGAGAGATCAAAAAAATTGTACTCTTTAGTGATTCAGGTCCCAAAACATGTAAAAATAGCACTTAGGTTCTAAAATTCAGGAACTGCCCTTTAGTGAAAGCACTTATTCACAGACAGGCACATATCAAAATATACACACAAGCCTTAAGAATCACAAGTGGTCATCAGAGAACGGATCCATAGCATCAGACTTGGTTTACCTGAAAGCAGTCTGTGTAATGCTCAGAGAGAGATCGCTGCTATGCTTCAATCAGGTGAACAAATCCACTGTTGAAATCCATAGGAGTCTTTTGTTCTACGAGAGAAAACTACAGAGACTCCTCATCTGAATCGCTGTCTGTGTTGGGCTTTGTCAGCAGCTCCAGCTCCTCACCGTCCTGCAGCAGAAAACACAAAGAGCATGTCAGAATATAGAAAGACAAAAACTGCAGGCTCAAAATACTTCAAGTCAGAGTTTAGTCATTCATTGCTTTGTAGCTCCAGATTTCCTCACAGATGTGCAGGAGAGAGCAATGTAATCTCAGAAGGTTGCAAACATCATAATCCAGCTCTGTCCTCATACGACCTGAAAGACATCTGCTCTGTTTAATAGCTTCCACTTTAAGGATCTAATAGACAACATTCACCTAATGAAATTATGTGAGGCCAGTGTGAGTCTGAATGCCGCTCTCACAGCAGAGAGTCAGGTTTCCTCCTGAGTTACAGAAATCACATTAAAGAGAAATGAGCCAAGTTTCCCTACAGAGACCCTGTGTGTGTGAGGAGGGAAGGGGGCTTTACATGGAGGTTATATGAGGAGAAGAGTGTGTGGTGTGTGGGTGTGTGGTTTGCCACATACCCCTCTGGACCTCTCAAGCACCTCCCCGTTGACGACTTGCAGCTTCTTCTGCTGTAGGCTGTACTCCAGATCTTTAGGCCGGCTGGCATTGTAGATAAAGATGGCCAGCAGGACCATGGGAGCCTGCAGGAAGAAGTCCAGAGAGGGCCGGAAGTCGAAGAGGAAGAAGGAGAGAGTGGTGACCAGGACAGTGGTGATCTGGCCCGTCAGGACGTGGAACATATTGTCTCTGAACTTCAGGATGAAGGCCACAGATAAACCCAGGGCAGCTGGAGAGAAAAAAAGAAGATTTAAGATTACAAACTTGAACAATTATAAAAATAATTTCCAATAATAATACATTATTAATACATAAATAATACACTAAATATTTTTCTAGCTCTTCACTACTTGTTACTTGTGTTTAAAATTACTGTTTTGTACCTTAAGATTCAGGTCTTTGAACATATCCACCTTAAACTCACCAGTGATAGGCACCAGACCCAGAGAGTAGATGTTATGTCCATGTAGGAAGCCACAGTGCACAGTGAGTCCTCGTGCTTCACTGCTCAGCCCAATGATCAGAGCGTTAAACACCACACCGAAGGCATACCTGCAGAAACACAGCACAGGTGTCAGGTCAGATTTTAAGACCGTTCAGCCATGTTTTCTCAGGTGTCTTTATCATATTTCTCCTCTCACAGTTTACTGTTCTGGATGAAGATGCTCTCAGCGATCTGGTCTCCTTCTTTGAAGATCTTCTCATTGTAGATGTTGGCCATTGGGGAGAAGAAGCACTGGAGGAGGAGCAGGATGTGACCGACACCCAGAGACTGAAGCTTCTCCACAACCCGGTGCCTCCAGGCCTGTCCAGGCAGCGATGATGCCCACGACCCGCTAGCACTGTGAAGAACACGGCATTAGGCAACAACTGAAATTTGACGAACAAAAATCTGAGCAATGTGCAATTTAAGGGGCTGAACGTCAGATTTATGAAGGAAGGTTTTCAGGTGTTCCCATCACTCATGATACCTGCTGTTCCTCATCTGCTCCAGCAGCTGGATGTAGAGTAAGCAGCTGTTGGAGGAGGTGGAGATGTTGGCGTGGAGACTAGTCGAGACAGTCGTGGAGTTCTGATTGCTTCCTGATCCCGTTGTCAAAGATGCAATGGACAGGAAGAGGATGACTAAGGCTGCCCACTGAACCCAGGACAGACGCCTCCTGCAGGAAAGGTTGACGAACAAAGATTTGAGTTGCAAAAATGATCAACAAAGCAGAATGTTGTGGGGAGGAAAAATTGTGCAGAAAACAATTTACAGAAAAATCTAAAAAGTTGTAAAAGCCCTTGGGCCACTTACTTCAGAACAATTCTGAAGAGCACAGCTGTGGTCAGGATGACAAGGTTGGAGAACAACGCTGCCATGGCCTGGGGACAAGAGGAAGAACAACTGCTTCAGAAATAAACAAAAACATAAAAAAATAAACAAAGAAGTCATAACAGGGCATGGGAAATGACAATATTTAAGTAAAAGTCAGTTTTATATGAAAGATCAAAATCTTAAGTTAGTTTTTTCACGAGCACAGAGAGGTTTCAGAAGCTGCTAGCTGAGGTAGTCCACTGAAGCATACAAGTCCTACAGTGAAGCTAAAACACAAATACTACCATCTGTAAGTGGAGAAATAATCAAAAGATTAAGTGTTAACTAACAGGCTGGAGGTAGGTCATCACATAGAAGATGATGAGGTTGTCAAGAAAGTAGAGGAAAGCAGGGACAGCCCATTTTAAGGAATGAAGGAATGAACTGCTGGAGGACCAGCCCAGCTCTCTGCAAGATCGCCCCTCTGAAGAGAAACAGAGTAAAAGATGATGAACTGATCTCACCAGAACACACAATCATAATGAGGAAGCTCTGACTCGAATGTACCTCGGACTATGACCCTGAGTGACATCACCAGACAGAAAAGCAGTTTGAGCAGCTCTGCAAGCAAATTGACAGATGCAGGGAGGAAGTCGTATTTGTTCTCTGCAAAGTGACGACAAGACAAAAAGTCAACAAGATGTCTTCTTCATAAATGAAAGACAAAATTGTCACGTACAGTCATTTAACTCTAAAGTGAAACTAATTTCTTACCAGCATTAGCAGAGAATTTGAGCAGCAGGATGCGGCTGGTCCCCATGGTCACAAAGCCCAGGCCAAGGGCCAGAGTGTAGGCCGAGGAGCGTGAGCACAGCCTGGGGGAGGATGTGCAGCACGCCATGGCTAACACTGGAAATGAGAGCAGACCTGTTTTGATATATGAAAAACAAAAACAGAGTTCAACCTAGATTTAAGGATCTATAAGACCTGGGTTTAAGGTTTAGAATGAATAACAAAAGAAAGTGGACAAACAGGTTTATTCACATCTAACAACATTACCAGGATTAGGAGGGGAACTCTTGCAACAGCTGCCATAAATAAACAACTGACATTTTTCAGTCAAAGCTTGGTACAAAAACAAGAGCTGACACCTCACACAGTAATCTAGAAAACAAGTGAATGTGGGACACTAAAATCAGTATTTTAATGAGTGATGCTCAAAAAAAAAAAAGCAGATCAGAACTTATAGATATTATCATAACATCCGTTTATGGGTTTGAAATCTGAGTGCAGATGATGGACGTTTGTTGCCTTGTTTCATGCTGCTCTGCTTACATTACATAGGATTTAGTAATTTAAGATCAATTTGCTGTAAAAAAAAAAAATGTTATAATAGGTGGAAAATTTGTCTTTTTTATCCCTTTTCCTTATTTTGTTTCTTATCTAACAGCTTCTCTCCACAGAATACATAAATACACAGAATTGTATTTGGCTGACATGGTATACACATGAGTTAGAAACTAAATTAATAAAATAAAAAATAAAATAAAATAAAATAACTAAAAAACAAAATCTCTCTTTGGCATCTCAGAAGACGTAAGGTTTCCTTTTTAGAATTGACTGTATATCATTTCTGGAGTTTGACCTCTTGGTCTTTCAGATAAGAGTTTTTAAGACGTATAAACTATTTCTTACCTTTCGGTGACAGATAAACCGATCACAATAGCATGACAAAAGAGAGGCAAATTTGTGAATATTCTCTGACAAAATTTAAGTATTTTTACGGCAAAATACTCATAATGAAAATGTTAAAAGACAGGATGTTGTTGTGGATGCAGCTTGCTGACCCAGAACAAAAAAAAAAATGAAGAAAAACAAACCAGCACGTCATTGAGCTCAGAGCTAAACGAGCTTCTTTCCTCTTCCATAACCGACATCTTTCAGCAAATAAACACCAGGATTAAGAGAAGCACGCTCGCTCTATAAATCATACATACATTTTAAGAATCCGACGAAGCAGCTTCAACGCTGGATTTATCTGTTATGAACTCACCTGTTACGATCCGTTCAACAACTGAAGCATTGTTTTATCAGCTCTTCCTGTTCCTGGTTATGCTGCGCAGGCGTACTGGCACAGGTGTCGTTGTGGCGTCATCAGTCCTGCGTACCCGGATATGGTGTGAGCCTCAAACTGAATGTGAGAATTAAGACTTCAGGTAATCTCTGCTGGGGCCAAAGAAAGGAAATTAACCCAGGATGAAATTAATTATGCTCCCTGTTGTTTTTCCTCTTAATTTTGACTTTAATTCTTTCATTTCGTTCCATGGTTGGGGATGTGTTAAGCTATTTGCTGTATTTGTCAACCTCTGCATAAGAACGTTTTAAAGGAACAAAAATTTACATAAATTTTATTTTTAAGAAATCCCAAATGTCGGCGATACAAATATAAGACTTTGAAAAAAACTTAATATCATATGGGAAAAAATGTTTATTTATAACAATAACCCTGAAACGTTATATATATATATATATATATATATATATATATATATATATATATATATATATATATATATATATATATATATATATATATATATATATATAGTTAGGACTGTAGATAAGTATCTATTTTTTCATGGTTGGTTGAAACTTATATCTTTAAATATCGACTTAAAAAGGAGTACTACAGACCACTGCGTTATCTTTTTTTTCTCCAACAACTGCTTTTACTCTTAGCTTTTTTATAGCAATCCATATTTTAGCACTTCTTATACAGTTACAACAACTGTACAACCTGCTGATTTCACTCTGTGCAGAGCTGTGATTGACTGGCTACCAGTCCAGAGTGTACCCTGCCTCACGCCCTAAGACAGCTGTCACATGCAACCTTGAACAGGATAAGCCATATAGAAGATGAATGAAATGATAATATAATAATAATATTTCAAAGGCCAAGCACAGTGCAAGTGTTCAACTAAGATGTTTCGAAATGTTAAAAAAAAAAAAAAGATTTATTTCACAGATGACCAGTCACAGGAGGACAGTGAAGGCTGCCTGTTCATGGTACTGTGTTTAGATTCTGATTGACTGCAGGCATCTGAAACTGACTCCTACATGACAAAAAATCAGGATAATCAAGATGACGATTACTCAGATAAAGATTGTGGATGTCAAACTCTTGTCTAAGAGTTAGACTGTATTCATCCCCTTTTAGAGTTTTCACAGTTCATTGTCCAGTCTGCACAGGGATATATACAATGTTTTCCTGTATATGTAGTGAAAATTAAATATCCCTTTAGTAATCCCCTACTTTCATTAAAAAAAAGCATCAGAAAGACAAGAGATAAAAAAAAAAACGTCAGACTGAAAGTAAACAATTGCCTGTAAATGGATGTTGTAGACTGGTACTTAAAATTAATACCATAACTAGCTGTTTGTTAGAGGAAACTTGTCACTTTTCCTTTTTCCTTATTTGAATCAAGACTAGTTTTCATTGATCTGTTTAATTTATTCAATTCATTGTTTCCAGACAAACCCCAAAAAAGACTCTGAGTACATAGGACAAAGGTTATGTTCATGAAGAAAGTTATGAGTGAAGAGTTAAAGGTATATGTATGGAGTTCTTGGGAGGAGGATGTGAGGATGTGTGTTAAGACTTGAAACATCTGCAATTTGAATGACAAATGCTTTAAAATATGTTTTTCTTAAATTATACTAAAAGTTTTGTGTGTTTTTCTTCAGTATGTTACATTAAAGTCTTGTGTTATCGTAAATTCTGATTCTTTATGTAAGGCATAGTTCTCTAGTAGTTTTGAGGTAAGAGAAAATTCATGTTTAACTGTCCACATTCATCCTCACGTGTCTTTTTTTTTTTTATGTCAGAGAGGTTGGGTAGAAGCACACCCCTGGCCCTTGGGGATGACTCACAGCCAAACACAACAGATTTTAATTATGAGACAGAGAAAGAGAGAGCGCAAGAGAGAGTTGGGAGAAAATACACTGAGACACAGTTCATTGCCCTGGGACATAATGTTTAAACGCATGCGTGAGTGTGTGCATGTCTTTGTGTGAGTGTGTTTGTGTGTGTGTGTGTCAGTGACAGATAAAGCTCTGAACAGGACCTCTCCGTCAGTTCACAGACTCTCCTTCTTCACTTCCAGAGTAGACCAAGCTCACCTGCAGGACTGATCCCAGATATGAGGCTCTGTTTCTGGGCTGGAGCTTGGTGTCTCCTGCTCATCCTGGTTCTCCTAACTGACAGAACAGAGCAGCATCAACCCAGAGAGAGACACTACTACATTGCTGCTGTGGAGATCGACTGGAATTATTCTGGACATGACTCTGACAGGTAGGACAGGGTGGGAGCATTTATGATGTAAAATCATCAGTATTAGATTGGTTTTAATCATCCTTCTGTCTTATTATTTTGTTTACGATAAAATAAAAATAATTTCATGGATTTGTTTGTACTTTACATTAACCTGTCCAGATTGTCCTCGTTTCATGTATTTTACAGCCTGTTCTCTGTCCAAGGACAGTGTCAGCGTTATTCTGTCACAAACACATCAGCTCATCATGAGTAAACTTTCCTATCTCAAACTGCTGATATGCTGCACAGCTTACAGAGAATGTCTTTTCTTGTGTGTTGATTCATGTTCTGTGTAGGTCTGGTCCCACCTATAAGAAAGTGGTTTTTCGTGAGTATGAGAAAGACTTCAAACAGGCTAAGACTCATCCCCGATGGTTAGGTGAGTATTGGAGATAACATGAACACATAGTCTGTCTGCCAACATCTACCAAGAAATAGTCATCCTGTCTGCACATTTAATTTCCATCCAAATAATGAGATGATCTCACAAATGAGCTGATGTCTGTAGGTTTCCATGAAGGGACCCCCCAATGTAGAATTTACTATGTAAGGAAAATTCATGAACATAGAAAATATGTTCATGGAAAGATATTTAAAAAGCAGCACAACTTCACAAACAACAATATTTTATGATACCAGAAAATATTAAGGAATTATTTTCTCAGTGTTTTAATAAAAGTCTTAACCATTTTGCCTTTCTTATAATTAAAATCTTGATCTTTTGCTCTCAAAACAGCTGTCCTAGTGTCTGCTGTTGCACGTTAGCATCATCATTAAACATTCTGATACTTCCCTTAGAAGAATGTTTTCATTTTGTCTTTCTGTCTCTAACAAAAAAACCATTAACTAAAAAATAATCATTTAATCAGTCCTTTTACCCTTCATATTTACTTAGAAAAAAGGTTTGAAATAGGTCAAACTACATCAATTTGCTCCAGAGATGAGGTTGGCCTGCTTTGCTGTTGTGTATTTTGGTGTCACCGTTGCATTTCATAGGTTTCTGAATCATTTCTGGATATTGCTGATATAACCTCCCTGTGTGAGAAATATGTTAAGACAAATAGCGAAAGACAAATCAAAAATTTAGCTGTTGCTCTCAAGACGAGTGCTGAAACCTCTCCGGCCACTAAAAACACAACTTCATGATTCTATGCACTGGCTGTGGAGAAACTGGATCATATGTTTGCTGAGTTAATGAGCTCACCTTGACTGGAAACTCTTAGAGGTGTAGTGTTTGTTTTTAACCCTTGAAACCCTTCAACTTGA
The DNA here is from genome assembly GCA_030710495.1 of Labroides dimidiatus. NCBI lineage: Eukaryota > Metazoa > Chordata > Actinopteri > Labriformes > Labridae > Labroides > Labroides dimidiatus. The sequence continues at coordinate 14,953,796 of CM061160.1, forward strand.
AATATTTTAGTTAGGAAGAAGTCATGAAAACATGGCTTTGTATTAATTTAACTGTAACATCCCAGGCCTCCATCTGAACAAAAACAAAATCATTTGCAGAGAAAGAAAAATGTCTATAGGGTCTGACTTTAACATCACTTACCCTACAGTTTGTTTTCCTCTCGTCTCCCAAAGCACATGTTGTTGTCTGGTTTGTTCCTGAGAAAAAGTTGCATAATGACTCCTCCCTGGTACAGATGAAGGAAAGTAAGAGAAGGAAACTATTGTTGCATCATTGTGGAGTACAGCACATGGGTTAATGGTTGAAACAGACTGATGAGTCGTTATGATTTTACATCATTTGTCTGGCTGTGTCATGATGAGGTAACAGAGACATATGGGATGCAGAGACCAAACAAACCTAACCCTGTCTCTCTCTGCAGGTCTCCTCGGACCCACCCTGCGGGCGGAGGAGGGCGAGACGATTGTGGTCACTTTCAGAAACATGGCGAGGGGACCACACAGTATCCACCCACATGGCATCGCTTACGGGAAACAGTCTGAGGGTGGGTGCCTGTTCAGCAGCTGTGGAAAAACCTACAGAAAGCAGGAGCTCTCATCTGTCTGTTTGGGTCTTCCTGAATGTTCATGATGTTGCTCATTCTAATAATTACACAAGATTGGCCAACACAACAAACAAGCTTGTTTGTCTTTTTCTGAAAGATTAACCAGGAGAGGCAGATTATCAAAGTGGAGCGTACTGAAGTCCAACAGGAAGGACTGCTAAGCCTGAGGAAATCACTGCTCATAGAATGAGACAGAACAGGACGTCTGTGTCATCATTAGGCTGGGAAATTAATGTTTAATCTCAATCAAAACATGATGAAAGAAGAAGATATTAAAGGAAATGGGAAGGAAACTATGCTCAGGAGTAATGTCCCTTGCTTTGCAGTTGTTTTAAACTATTGGATAATTCCAACATCATATCTTTAATTCTGACTCCCGGAGCATTGCAATTTAAGAAAACATGTTAAAAGTCAGGCAGATTAAGAAAAAAAATCATGATTATTTCATAAACATGCCATTTTCACACGTCACTCTATGGGGGTTGACTTGCTTTTGAAGACAGCCCCTAGTGGACGCTCAAGGAGCTACATCCTTTTGGCATTTCTGCAAAACACTAACAAATGCAGACAGTACAACCAAAGACAGACCACAAAATGAAACAGTCACATCATAAATGTTATTTAGCACAGTGCCACGCTCTCAGGTCCGTTGGTAATTTGCTCTGATGCCAACATGATTCTCACTGTTTGCAGGAGCTCACTACTTCGACAACACCTCACAGAAAGAGAAAGAAGACGACGTTGTGCAGCCTAACCGTGAACACGTTTACTACTGGGAGGTGACGCCAGAAGTTTCTCCACAGCCGAGTGACCCCTCCTGTCTCACCCACACCTACATCTCCCACCAAAATGTTGTTGAAGACTACAATTCAGGCCTCATTGGTACTTTACTCATCTGTAAGCCTGGTAAGTAAGTGGATGTGGCTGTGGCTGTACTTTCTGCATCTTATTTTTCTTCCTAATGAATGATCGCTGACTCTGTGACCCTCTCTGCAGGTAGCCTGGATGAGTCAGGGCACCAAATAGGCATCAACCAGGAATACATGTTCCTCTTTGGGGTTTTTGATGAGAGAGAGAGCAAGTACAAAGCAAACAGCTTCTCTTCAGATAATCATGTCAAATACACCATCAACGGGTTCACCCAGGGATCGCTGCCGGGTAAGTCCATCCAGCAGTCTATTTGTCTCTAACTGAGTCAGAGTGTGAGTCAGGACACAATCACTTTAGGACAGTCTTGTAACTCTTGCCTCACTTCTTTTACTTTACTGTCTGCATAATCCTCCTCATCTTATCAGCACAGATTGACGATTAATAGAACACATCAGTATGTACGCATAGTACTTGCAGATATAATAAACATAGGTACATGTTTTTTTCTCTAGATGTCAGCATATGCGCCCACGCTCCTGTGAGCCTTCATCTGCATGGTATGAGCTCTGAGCCGGAGGTGTTCTCTGTGCACCTGAACGGACACGTGCTGAAGCAGACTGGACATCAAGTGTCTTCAGTGGGACTCATCAGTGGAACATCCACCACTGTCAGCATGCAGTCTCCGCACACAGGCCGCTGGCTGCTCTCTTCTCACACTACCAAGCACATGGAGGGTAAGAACAACACCGTCCTCCAAAATCAAACATCTTTTTAAAGATACATTGAACTGTTACTGCCTTTGCAGCTGGGATGCACGGCTTTGTGGATGTCAAAATGTGTGACGGCTTCAATCCACCACGTCGAAGGATGACCATTCAGGAGAGACGACAGAGCAGGGAGTGGGTTTACTACATCGCTGCTGAGGAGATAACATGGGATTATGCTCCTGAAGTACATGATCATGTTGACGAGTAAGAAGCATCTTTCTGAAAACATGTTGTACCTCCCACAGGAGTTTTGTCCATGTCTCATGATAAAATCAAACCTCTTTGTTTAGGGACTTTAAGCTTAAGTACTTGAGACAGTCACCAACACGTATCGGCAAGAGGTACAAGAAGGCGGTGTACACAATGTACACAAATGAGTCATTCACTGAGAGATCAGAGTCCAAACAGAGAAAAAATGAGCTTGGCATCTTGGGTCCTGTCATCAGAGCGCAAATCAGAGATATTATAACGGTGAGTTTACACACATTCACATTTTATTAAGGTTAATTAAGGTTAAGGTTTGTTTCAAACAGCCTTTCACTGATTCTTTTACAGATTGTTTTCAAGAACATGGCCTCCAGACCTTACAGCATCTATCCACACGGACTGTCTATAAAAAAGTCAGATGAGGGAGCAAACTACCCAGAAGGAGGTACTAAACCTCTCCTCACTATACAGCACATGGTTTGGATATCTGAGACATTAAACTTAGGGTCTGAACCTGTCACTCTGTCCTTCAGGTAACCAGTCCCATGGAGTTCAGCCAGGTGAGACGCACACTTACGTTTGGAGAGTTCTTGAGGAGGATGAGCCTTTAAAAGGAGATGCTCGATGTCTGACACGAATGTACCACAGTGCGGTGGACACACCAAGAGACATCGCCTCAGGACTCATTGGACCAATCCTCATCTGCAAGAGTCAGTCCCTCAACGTCAGGAACGTACAGGTGAATGCATCAGACCTCCTCAAGGGTGATTTTTGGTTTTAGTGCAATGTTTCAGCACCTCCAGAATCGAGTGAGGAGTGCCTAAAGTTTGTTTTGTTTTGTTTCCACAGCTGAAAGCAGACAAGGAGCAGCATGCAATGTTAGCTGTGTTTGACGAGAACAAGAGCTGGTACCTGGATCACAACATTCGCCAATACTGTGAGGGATCCAGAGTCAACAAGGCAGACCCGGATTTTTACAAGTCAAACGTGATGCATAGTAAGTTTTTCCATGGTAATGAGGTTTGTGGAAGTAATCTGAAGTCCTTTACTTCTTTATTTGTTCAGTCTCAGAGATGTCTGACATTCATGTACATTTTTCCTCAGCAATTAACGGATACGTGTATGAGAGCGGCCCACTTTTAGGCTTCTGCAATGGTGAAGTTGCGACGTGGCATGTGTCCAGTGTGGGAGCACAAGACTACATCCAGACAGCTACTTTCTATGGACATACATTTGAGCTGAACGAGCGAACAGAAGACTTTCTCAGTTTGTACCCAATGACTGGAGAGACCATCACTATGAACATGGAAAACATCGGTCAGTCTACACTTAAAATTCTGTATCTCAAGCATCAGATCTGTAGGGATGTTTTTAGCTACAATGATGAACTGTTTGTTTATGGTAATACATTGTGAATCTCCTAATCCAGGTGTGTGGCTCCTGGCCACCCTGAACTCCCATGAGACGATGAAAGGAATGCGTGTGAAGTTTCAGGACGTTGAGTGCTTTCGTGACTACCAGTACGAGTATGATGATCTTGACGATCCAGCGAAAAACCCAGAATTCACCATGTGGAACCCTTTAAGCTTGAGTGAAATCAAGAAAGAAGAGGAGAAAGAAAAAAAGGAAAAAGAAAAGGAGCCAGTAGTGGTAGACTCCTACACTGATGAATTTGCAGCAGAATTGGGTCTCAGGTCTCTGAAGAACCAATCAAAGACCTCAAGCGTTGAGTTGCTGGACCTTTCTTTTCTTGACTATGATGCTATTGATGTGCAAGATGGAGAGGAGAATATGATACTTAAAGTTATTAAGACAAAGAGTAAAGGTGAAGCCACCATACCGAGCTCCAAGGCACAAAATTTTACAGCTGTGGGTTTGCTGAACCAAAGCATGAGTGAGAACACAACACATCTTCAGAACAGCAGTACTTGTTCAACTCTGGGCAATTCCACCAAATTAAAAACAGATAACACAACCATTTTTAATAATGCAGATGTTTTGGTAATGAATGAAACTAGCACAATAAATGCAACCAACACTAAGGCAACACCAGTGGTTGGAAATGTAACCACTGAGATGAACAATCTGACAGAAAATATTAATCTTACTATAACATCGCAAGGAAACACCAGTTCTGTCTTGGAGACTGAAACGAACACGACCCTGATGGGGGATAACCAGACAGCTGATGGACTTTACATGAATTCTTCCTATAATGCCAATATATCATCCAATTCCAGCCTTGGAAACTTTACACATGCTTTGAAAGAAATCTCATCTTTACAGAATCTCACCTTGAAAACAGTGGGCTCAAATTCATCCTTGGAGGTTATTTTGGAGGATAGGGTCAACGTTACAGCTCTTTTTGAAGATTCAAATGCAACATCTTCATCTTCAGAGAGTTTTTCCAATGAAACTGTGTCATCAGGTAACCTGACTCTCTCCAGAAGCAACAGCTCTGATCATCATCAAAGTTCTTCAGAAAGCAGTGAAGAAATAGTTATCTATCTGAGGGAAAAAGACACCAGTGTAATTAAAACCAAATCTGTCAAGACTCAAGAGTACAACTGGACTTATGATGCCACTCACCAGGTGGTATCGATGGACATCCCTGATGACATACTGAAGTATCTTGGTAAAGAGAGCCTTCAAACAACACCAGCCCCCAGAAAAACTAAGAAGGTGAACCTGCGGCAGAAGCCTGTCAAGGGCCAAGGCATGAAAACAAAGAGGAGGAAGGAATACAAGCCGCAATCAAGAAGTGGTTTACCATTCTCTCCTCGTGGATTCAATCCAGGCATGTCCCCACGAGGGGCACGACCCAATATACCTTATCGTGTGTCTGATGAGGAGGAGCTCATCAACACGCCTGTTGTCATCGGTGTGCCCCGGCCGGACTTCAGTGACTACGAGCTTTATATTCCAGGGGATGAACCGGAACATCTCGCCCTGGAAGATTCAGAAGTGAGAGACAATGAATATGAATATGTGGTCTACAAAGACCCCTACAGTGATCACTCAGACATCAAGGATCTAAACCTAGATGATACAGCCAAATACTACCTTAAATTTGCTGGTCCAAATGTAAAGACTTATTTCATCGCTGCAGAGGAGGTTGTGTGGGACTACTCCGGCTACGGACATAAGTGAGCTATTTACAAAGATCATTTGTTAACTTAGAAGAAAGGATGCTCAGATTTATTGGTTTTGCTGATAAACACATCAAAACAGTTAAATGAGGTTGTGTTGTTTCTACAGGAGGCAGGACAAATCGCATCCAAACATCAGAGAGACCAGGTTCACCAAAGTGGTTTTCAGGGGTTACATGGACAGCAGCTTCAGCACACCTGAAATCAGAGGAGAGATGAACGAGCATCTGGGCATCCTCGGCCCACTCATCAAAGCTGAAGTGGGACAAAGCATCATGGTAAGACTGTCATGCCACTAGTTAAAGCAGTCTTTGAATCACAACAATATACTGAACCCCAATATTCGCTCTTTCACTTTGCAGGTTGTGTTCAAGAACAACGCCAGTCGCCCGTTTTCCTTACATCCAAACGGAGTCATTTACACGAAGCAGACGGAGGGACTGTCCTACGAGGATGGCTCTAAGTACTGGTATCAGTACGACAATGAGGTTAAGCCCAACACCACCTTCACATATATGTGGAAGGTCACTTCAATGGTTGGACCAATGCCAGGAGAGTCTCACTGCCGGACCTGGGCTTACTATTCAGGAGTCAATCCTGTGAGTCATTTCTGCTTTGTAGATCATTATGTACTTAGTGTGTCAAGTCAAGTATGGAAAGCATTAAATACTAACTATCAAGTTAGCTAAATGCTGTATCTAATTAATATGGAAAATATTATTTGTTGAGATTTTTAAGAGCTCACGCCAAACTTTGACTTCACTATGTCATTTAGGAAAGAGACATCAATTCTGGTTTGATTGGTCCTCTTCTGGTATGTCGAGAAGGAACCCTGGAAAACAAGATACCAAACATGAGGGAGTTCATGCTGCTTTTCATGACCTTTGATGAATCCCAGAGCTGGTACTATGAGAAGAACCGTGAGATGATCCAAAGGAAAAGCAGAAGGAGAATGATGGACCCAATCCTCAGGGAGAACCTCAAGTTCCACTGTAATGCATTCAATAATGTCCACACACTTTGTTTTGCAAATGTTCATCAAATCCTGTGAATAAGAAAAACATGTAACTACATTTTGTAGGCTAAAGCTTTGAAAGGTAAAATGAAGCATCTCACTCTCTGTCTTGGGAAGTAACAAACCCGTGTCTCTTTCTCCCAAAGCTATCAACGGCATCACATTCAACCTGAAAGGCCTGAGGATGTACAGCAACCAACTGGTGACCTGGCACCTGATCAACATGGGTTCACCCAAAGACTTCCAGAGTGTCCACTTCCATGGACAGACCTTCCTCCACAAGCAGACCACCAGCTACAGACAGTCTGTCTACCCACTGCTGCCTGGTGAGAAACTCCTGCAAAATTCTGTCCTTGCTTTTGTAAATGATGTTCCTTCAAACCAAAGTTCACAGCAGACTTTCATACAACAGAATATGACCAAGAGGCAGACTACCTCCAGAAGATTTGGCAAATGAGGACTGTAGATTTTAGGTTGTGATGTTGTGTTTTGTGGAGCCTATTGTGCAGAAATCTTTGGATTAAAAAATCTGATTCATGTTTGTAAGAAAGAAATTCCCAATGTATAAAATTTGCCTGTTTGTGTTTCCATCTGGTGAAATATGAGACATTCATACATGTTACAGGCTTTTCTCAGCTCCAACATGGAAAAGAAACACTTTATCTGATGTCAAAAATAAAGCAGAAACCTTTCAACTTTGTTCCTCTTGCAGGAGGTTTTGCTACTCTCGAGATGTTTCCATCCAAACCTGGTCTGTGGCAGCTGGAGTCAGAAGTTGGTTTTAACCAACAGAAGGGCATGCAGACCCTCTTTCTTGTTCTGGATGATGGTAAAAACCCTAAAAGTTACAATAGAATTTGAAGTATTTTCCCCTAACTACACAGCCATATCGTTATTATCATTGCTTCATCTCTTCTCAGAGTGCTCCCGTCCGCTGGGTCTGGAGTCTGGCAGCGTGAAAGACGACCAGTTCACTGCTATAAACACCAGAGGTACCCTTAACTCCCTGTGATCCTGCTGCAGATACAATGAGTGTTAACTTATCATTCAGCATCCCTCTATCAGCAAGGAATCATTACAGAGGAATGATAGTGTTCCTGTTTTGAAGGTTACTGGGAGCCATATCTTGCAAGATTGAACAATCCTGGTAAATACAATGCCTGGAGCACGGAACGCAATAACAGCTGGATTCAGGTGTGTGTTGGAGATGTGTGTGTGTGTGTGTGTTTCTTTATTTGTGAATGCAGTCCACTACAAGTTGACTTTTCCTGCTCAGGTGGACTTTCAGCGCCCAGTTGTGATCAGCCAGATCGCCACCCAAGGTGCCAAGCAGCTCTTCCACTCCCAGTTTGTGACCAAGTACCATATCTCCTACAGCACTGACCGCAGGAACTGGATCTTCTATAAAGGGGACAGCAGAGACTACAGGAAGGTGGGAGGGAGGCCGGTCACATCTTCTATTAATATTGTATTTAAGTGAGACGAATCAACCCTATTTCTGCCCATCTCTTCTTTCTCCAGTCGTTCCCTGGGAACCAAGAGGCTTACCAAGTAAAGAAAAACATCTTTTTTCCTCCCCTGATTGGGCGGTTCATCAGGCTCCACCCCATCAACTGGTACAGCAAGGCCACAGTGCGAATGGAGTTCTACGGCTGTGAGCTGGACGGTAAGGCTTCACTGACTGATGTAGAATTCTCTCCTGCTTACAGGGAATTTCTTTGAACTACACTTTGTGTATTCCAATACTGACTTGGAGTTTGTTTGAGCGTCTATAAAGATGGTGTATTTACTCTCCTTTGTCAGGCTGCTCGGTGCCTCTGGGCATAGAGAGTGGACTGATTGAAGATCATCGAATCACAGCCAGCTCCACAGCCTCCAGCTGGTACTCTGGACCCTGGAGACCATCGCTCGCTCGCCTCAACAAGCAGGGAACCATCAATGCATGGCAGGCTAATGTAAGAATACTCATACTAACATGAAATACAGACTTTTTTTGTTCATGTAACCTACAGACGACCATGCTCTTTGTCTCCATTCATGTATAGTGCTTATATTCAGACTTATTTTTATATATCTTATACCGTTTTTCAACTACTTAACTCCTTACACTGCATGTTACATTTCAGAAAGCCAACGCAACATAATTTCATTCCCAAATGCACTGCTGTGTATTTTGTGTCATTGGCAATAACAGGGAGTCTATGAGTTGTGTCTTAAACAGAGCATGCTCATACCAACCTTGAAGTAAAGCTCCTCTCTCTCTTCTCTCTCTTCTGCTTCTCTCCAGCATAATGACATGAACCAGTGGCTCCAGGTGGAGCTGCCCCAGGTTAAAAAGATCACAGGTATCGTAACACAAGGAGCCAAGTCTTTGGGTAAAGAGATGTACGTCCTTTCCTTCTCCCTAATGTACAGCGAAAATGGGATCCACTGGTACCACTACACCGATGATGAGAACGTCTCCTCAAAGGTTAGATGCTGCAGAAATATGACACAGAAACTTTATCACACGTATGACTTTTCCTTAAAGTAAACCTAAACAATTTCTTCTTTTTTCACTTCTCTGTTTATATCCAGACATTTAAGGGGAATCTGGATAACAACGGCCATGTAAAGAATTACATCTATCCTCCAATTTTCACCCGCTACATCCGCATTATTCCAAAAAGATGGATTGGCGCCATCACCATGAGGATAGAACTGCTGGGCTGTGACTTTGAGTGATTCACACACTCATACACACACACTCAAACAAAATTATGACTATTCAAAGGAGTGCACTACTTATCAAGAAAGGCTACATCCAAATATACATCCACTTAAGAGCACAATAAAAATACATTTTCTGCTAAAGTCACCTGCATGTATCAGGACTCCTGCTGCTGAGGAGTCTTAGGATGTCACAATTTATCAAACTACAAAGTTTTAAACATACAAGTATATCCCCGAACACTTTAGGAATGCACTAAGTATGAGTAATCCTGAATCATACATCTATAAATTCTTGAGTTACTGAAATATGAGTTATATTTTAAGTCTCAGAGTGATTATGAATGAATGTAAATATGTAAGTACAGATCATGTAATTTATTTTTCAATAAAAATGATCGCTGTTCTTATTTTAAGCTCCAGCCTCAGTGATTAAAGTCTTGGTATTCAGAGTATGTGCACACTGATATGTTTTCATGGTGTCGTGGAGGCGTCACTTTTAGCACCTCTGCTGAGCCGGCCGCGTCGTTAAGCTGCACCTCCGGGCCTCCAGAGTCAACAGACACGTGCAGCTGCAAACACATGCTGTGTTTATCCATTTGCTGATCATGTTAAAGTGGGCACTGGAGGTGTGAAAGTCTCAGCGTTGCTCTCCTCTGTGCTTCTGATCTGTGGAGACAAATTAACTCAGAGATAGTTTTATTGGACAGCATGCTGTCTGGGTCTCTGGGAGCTCTGAGGAGAAGCAGCTGTTGGTCTCTGACTAAGGAAACACTCCTCATGGTGATAATGTGATGCTTCGTTTGGGGGAAAAGTTCTCTTTGCAGAGGTCAGACCTGGAGTTTAAGGATTTGTTTCTCAACATTTTAACAGAGTGCATTATCTGAACAAAGGTTTGCACCAAGCTGCTCATCCAGATGACAGAAAAAATCTTTGAAAACAAAAAAAATATTCAGGCTGATGAGGTGCACAATATCTGCAAGCAAAAATTAGACATTCCACAAAACCTTACATTTTTTAACAGACATAATTCAATTTATATTACTATTTTTTTTTTACAGAACATCAAGTAGAAGCTACTTTTGGTAACCTAAAAGTACTCTTTCACAGATGCACTTCTTATATGTACCACCAGAGGGTACTCCAGCTTTACTTTTGCTGCACTCTTCTCCTCCACCTGGTAAAATCACAGGTGGAGATCTGTGAGTTAAGAAAGAGGAGAAATGTCTCAGTGAGGAGAAGTTTTCAAGATCCCGAGCTCCAGAAATGTAACATTTAACAACAAATGTATTCAGAACTTTTTCCCCAATGATCAAAAATAATCAGAGGAAAGGTTTGATCATTTTATTAGGATTCATAATCAAATATTTTAATCTACAAAGGTGTTGCTGCTCCGTATGTTTATCTTCTTCTACTGTCTTTTGAAGACAGATAACAGAAAAAAATGTGAATAAGGGAAAATTGTTGAGTTGAGTTGAGTTGAGTTGCCTTTGAGTTTCAGGCCTTACAAGAGACTGTGCTTCACTTTTCTTCTGTGCTGCACCAGATTAAATAATTTTAAACCTGGAATAATTAAATCATAATCAAAAAAGAGGTCATTAAAGGAGGGGATCCTGGATGAGGGCCCCCTCACACTCAAAGATGAGTCATGAATCCCGTCAGGATCTGCCCGGTGATAAAACATGAACACACACCAGCTCGAAATTATTAATATCTGCATCACTCTCTGGTATTCAAGATGTTTACAAACATGCTATTCAGGATGACGTCAGAGGAGTGTAACCCCAACCGGGAAAACTGTAAAAGGTCCCCGCACACACACGCGCACAAACACTAAAATACGCACAAAAGCGCGCACACGCACCCTCCCCTCCCAGTCCCTGCTCGGGTTGACCCCGCCCCCTCCGAGTAGAGCTTCTTAAAAAGCGGCAGACCTCAGTTTGAGGGTCAGATACAGACCTGCAAGCGGGATTCACAGCTGGACTTTACACAGAGGGACATTGAGCTGATTTTAATCTCATTAAAGAGGATTTCAGGAGCGGTTTAAAACAAATCACTGGAATAATGAAGTCTCCAAAACTGAGAACCAAAGGTAAATATCACACTGAGATTTTTTTGTTCCTTGTATTTTTGTTTTGGGTGTGTGTATTTTTTATTGTTTGGAGTATTAATTGAAAAAAAAAAAAAAACCTGTTAATTGTGCAGATTTTCACACTTAGATTTCAGTCTGTAACATGTGGAATAACGCAGGCTGGGATTGAAGATAATGTATTTTTTTTAATCTTTTTTTTTTTTTTTTTTTCTTGCAGCAAAGTTCGTCAACGAGGAAGACTTGGACGACGTGCTCTGTGAGTTTGACGCAGTGATCGAGGACTTCACGTCGCCGGTCGAGAAACGTCACTTCAGGTACGACGAGCACCTGAAGACGGTAAAGAGGAGGAGCTGCGCGAGCGTCAGTGACAGCGGCATCAGCGACTCAGAGAGTGAGTTTAAGAGTCATTTATTTACTAACTCAGGGAAAAACGACTAGTGTGGCTGGGGAATAGTCTCACTTTGACTAAAAGACCAAAAGCTTTCTGTGGAATAATGAAAGTGGATTACTTCGTTAAAAAAAAAAACTCTCTGACTCCTGAGAGGAGCCAGACTGGAGATCAGGCTCTGCAGAAGTAGTCTTGATACCTTCCTGTGTCCTTTTCTTAGCATTCATGAGGTCTCAGAAGTCATCTTTATCAGCAACCCTTGCCTCTTACATTCTCCTCCTTTGCACTGTTTCACCTTTGTGTGCATATTCTTATCATCAGTCAGCTTGGCAGGCTGGCAGACCTGTGCATGCATCCATGCATGTATGCTTCCTTGATCTGAGTCCAGAGATTTTGGTTTTAGATTGAGCTGCTGCTGCATACTTTGGCACACTTTCCTTCAGCTTTTAGATTATAAAGCATACTGATTTAGCTTACGGTATTTTAAAGTCTGCTCCCACTGCTGCAGGCTGCCTGAACGTGGTGATGGCTTCATGTGCTGACTGCAAAAAAAAAACTGTGCTCCAGGTCCCTGTGAGATAAGAGTTTCCTGAACACGTGTAAGAGCATCAGGAAGTCCAGAGAAACAGATCTGAATGTTCTCTTGAAGGGCTGTGGAGTCATTATAAGGCCTAGATTGCACCTTTAAAACATCTATTCTGGACTCAAGACTGATTAAAGCTCCTGTGCTCTCACTATCTAAACTGTGATGCACAGATTTTGATTTTTTGCTGTTTCTGGATGATAATTTGACTAAAGAATGTCAGTAATGTGTGGTAGCTTGGGTACTAGTGGTTTTGGGAGGGTTTCATGGATTCCTGCTGTGTTTACTACTCCGGCTAAGACTCCTCTCATTACCACATCACCACTAATGATGCCACAGAAAGCATCATGGCAGTTACAACAGGGGGAAGGTGTCTGAACCTGTGTCTGCTAATGAGCGAGTTGATTTGCTGAAGGATCAGATTCCTGCAGGAACCTCGTCCTCTCCATGGCAGTCTAATGAAGAGGGACCTGTCCCATGCAGGAACGGGCTATTGTCCTGCAGCCTGATGGATGGACGAAGTGTTAGACATGAGGATTAATGACACAGAGAGAAACACCAGAGAGTCTGAGGGGCAGAGATGGAGAGAAAATGAGTGTGGAAACTGAGAAATGAGAGAGATTTGTGTCCAAGTCAAACTCTCCTGTGAAGGCTACAGCTGTGTGTGTGCTCCCATTGTGTGTGGCGTCTTCTCTCTCCTGCTGTGAGAGCAGGGCTGAGTGGTGGGAGTGGCACAGGTCAGAGAGGAGGGGGGGGGGGGGGGGGGTAAGTGGTCGACATCTGAGACGCTGTTAAGGTCTGCTGCAGCTCTGAGAGAGGCGAGGACAGCTTTGAGTGCTGTCTAATCTGTTTTTTGTCACACACACTTAGCTCAAACTCACATCGATTTCATCGACACAGCTGCTGACACCTGGAACCAGAAGTTTGAACTCTTAAAGAAACGTTTTTTTTCTTGATTCAGTTCGTTCAGAATTCAGCAGACGGGAGCTCTGCATTTGCATTTCTGCAGCTTCCAAAAAAAAACCCAGCTGCAAATCTCTCTAAATTCTTCTTTCTTCTTCCTCTCTCAGCAGACACATGGGCAGTCAAATATGTAACTCAGTGGTGCAAAAATATGACCTGGCAGGCTCAAACCAGCCATTATCTCACTTACGTAACCCAGTGTTCAAAGTTTGGGTAGAACAGAGAAGATAGAAGCTGTAGCCTGCTAAGAGCATGAAACGTGTCAGAGATAAATCTTTCTTAAAGGCAGAGGAGGAGACGCCTGACTGAGCTGTTATATTGTTGTCACTGACGGCCACAATGAAGATTTAGTCTCTGAATTGTGGATGCAAAAGTTCAGCTCGTGCAGGAGTTGAGTAGAGATTTTACACCAAAGCTTTGTGAAGTATGTTTGTGTGTTTATGCACCCCTCTATGAGTGTGTGTATGTGTGAAGTTAAAAGCACATGCATGTGTGTGACAGGCTGAAGAGGAGGGCTGTCATTAGAGGAGAATGTGAAGATTACACACTGGAGCTGCTCCACTGACACAGATTCAAATTAGTGTTGTATACACAGAAACATGGACGCTCACCTGATGCAGGTTGTCTGAATTTGTCTCCTTTCTCTCTCTCTCTCTCTCAGGTGCAGAGTCGCTCAACAGAAACAGCTTCAGCTTCAGTGATGAGAGGCTTAACTCGCCCACCGTGCTCTCTCCCACCAACTCCTCACCTCCTCTCATGTCACCAAAACGTGAGTTCAGATTATTCTATCAAATATCTCTTTATTAAAACATGAAACTGACATTTACATTTCATATCCAGATTCTATAAAGTCTCTGCTCTTGCACTTGGATGAACCATTCTTGCTCTGCTTGTGCTCAAACTAAATGTATAAACATAAGCAGATTACCTGCTTCATCTTCAGTCTTTTCCCTGCACCATGCTGCTTTCGAATTATTTGCTCTATTTGTGCAAAAACTCTGTCAAGTTGAATCTTGAAAAATCCTTTGTGTCATCCTTTGGCACACTCATGGGAAACGTCTTCGTCATAAGGCATCAACCAAAAACTATTTGTCTCTTACTGCAAAAAGTACATCCTAAGAGTGTAGAGAAAGCAAAGGAAGCTAAACTGGTATGATATGAAGCCTCGAAAGTTTCTTAAAGTGAAAAAAACGTAGCCTAAGTCCTTTCATTTGCTAAAATCTGAGTGCAGATGTTGCATTAACTGGGGACAGACACCGGAGCACAGGAAGTACCTGTGAGCAGGCGTACAGTTTGAGCACAAGCAGTCCATTTTAAATGCAACCAGGTACTGAAGAAGCGTGAATGCTCTTATAAAAAACAAATCAGGAAGCAGAATCATTCAGTCATATCCTGCAGATAGATTTGAATACCTCTAATGAGACAAAGATGCAAACTAAGACACATTCAGAGCTGTGAACTTGAAGCTCCCATGAAGAGATTTTGATGGAAATCTTTTCTTCCTTCATCTAAAATCTCTTTCTTCTCTTTCAGCCAAACTGGGCGACACTAAGGAACTGGAGGACTTCATCGCCGACCTCGACAAGACATTAGAGAGTAAGTGCTAATGCAGCCGAGCTGTCAGAACTCTTGATGAATTAGCGTGTGTGCCAGCGCCGCCCGCTACTCAGGATTAACCCGGGCATTTGTTCCGCATGTGAGCTATGCTAACGACCACTCATAAAGTGACAGAGGAGCCCCTCCCCTCAGGTTTTCTGAGAAACAATGATGTGTAAGGAGGAGGAGGGTGAAGGTTGTATCCCTTTACACCTGTCAGTCAACCTCTGAATGACATCATATGATGTAACATGCAGTTTGAACATATCACATAGAGCTGTTAATTCCTTTATCCCTGTTTTATACGTATGTGCTCTAAAGTTAAAGTTAAGAGATACAAATACTTACCTGGTGTACTTTCTTCTTTTGATAGCGTTCAAAGCTGCATCATCACTTTAGCACTTGCACAGAGAAGGATTTTAACTTGAGCAGAAGAGACACTTATTCAGACAAACTAGCATTAAAAACCAAACAGACCGTAAAGAAAACTCATCTGCAAAGGCAGGGAGAGCTTTAGAGTAGACCTCATGTGCCAAGACATGTTCTCTCCAAAGCTTTTTGCATGTTGCATCATCCAAATATGAGGCGAGTATCAGTTAGCTTTGCAAATAGAAATGTCCCGCAGAAAGGTGCTGTTGTACCCAGAATGTGTCACCTCTGCGTGTATTCAGATTTGCGCGCGTGCATGAGACACCAAAAGCAAAAGACGGTATTTTACCACTGCTACAAGGCTGATTTCTGCTTGAATTCTTCACTTTGGGGTTTGTGAGTGTTTGAACTTGTATCAGAGTTGGAGGAATGTGGGCTGCTGCTCAGATTCTGACTGTAAATGTCAGGAATGGAATGAGACAGGAGTGGGAGTTGTTGCCGTGTTTTCGTCCTCCTCTCCCTGCCCTGTTTGCTACTGAATGTCCGTCTTTCAGAGTCCTCCTGTAAAAAACTGGACATTCAGAGAGCCAGTCAGGCAGTCAGCCAGCTTCCTGTTAGCCCTGCAGAATGGTGTGTTTATTAGGACCAGCAGTGTTTACGATGACCAGCCTGTAAAAAGGAGCGCCGGCCGCTCTGAGAATAGAGCTCAGGAGCCAGAGAGTCCTGCTCTAACCGAGTCTTTCTGTCTCTGTTCTCAGGCATGTGACGAGGAGGCTCAGAGTCATCCTGGAGCACAGCCATGAGGGGAAGGAGGGAGTGGATGTCTGGACCCCCCTTGAGCAGCATACGCCCGACTCCTACACCCTAAAACCACCCAACAGGATACAGCTGGATCACAGCAATGTCCACAAGGCTCCACTGCAACACCAGCTCCTAAATTTAACCCACCATCACTCCACTAACTCCGACCACCTGGATACTGGGCTGTAAGGGCTGCAAGAAGGGCCAAAATTAGCAAAGCAGGAAACCCGAGGACAAGCTATGATGCAATGGACTCCATGAGGTGTTTGTAGGAGTGAAGAGACGTGGATTTAATGCTGCAAAGAGTCACTGGAACATTTACTGTCAGATCACATCCCAGAGCAGGAAACACTCCAACCCCTGAGCTAGAAGAGTATTTAAATAGCTTTTTATAATAGAAATATATTTGTAATTTTATAGAGCTCCTTATTGTCTGTATTTGTGTAAAATATATTTTTGTATCTTATGTAAATAATAAGTCTATTTGCCTTGATATTAACAGATTAACTGGAATAAACTTCATTGCCTCTGGAGAAAACTGGAAAGTAATACATGTATTTAATTCAGCTAATGTCTGCCAGAGATCAAATTAAAGAGTCAAATGTTCTTTTACTTATACGGGCGTCTGCTCTTTATTTTGGACTCAAACTTCTGCTTTACTGGGATTCTGTAAAGTCGTTTCAGGAGGGAAACTCAGCTGAGTTCTCTTTCTCTGTCTCTCCAGTTGTCATAGCCTCTGTGTCGTCCAGTTGGAAGCACATATTGACCTCTAAAGGTACAAACATCAGCATATTGCCATAGTGAATTTGAATGTTGTTAAAAAAAAAGTCCCTCATTTGCACCAAAATCACAACAGAAGGTTCTGATTTCTACAAGAGACTGTGGCAAACATAGAAGGTAAATACTGCAGAAGACTCAAATCTTATTGGGTATATTCATCTAATTTCTTGTCAAAACATCTGATTATTTTCAAAATAAAACACACAGGCTTGACAAGCTCAAATATAAATCTTGTTGATATCTTGGGATATTAAAGCTAAAAAAATAAAAAGGACATTTATTTGTCGTATTGAGTGAAAACTGCAACAATTTCAGGTGTGCAAAATTCTCTTCGCTTTGAGAAAATAACTAAAGAAACAATAAATTGCTATAAATTGCACGAATATGCATGCAACATGCAATAGTATAAGTTTTTGTTGATAGTTTTTTTTCATGTTTGTTTGTTTGTTTGTTTAGCATCGGGCGGAATAGCAGAAGTTTAACTACAATTCATCTACAAAGCATCTCTTATGCAAACATGCAACGTCAGAGTTTTCTCATACTGACAAAGTAGGATAAAAATTGCCAGAATGGACACATTACTGTAAGAAAAAGGTAATGAGCTGATGTGAAATCATCCAAAAAATAAATGCAAAGTGAAAAAATAGGATGAAGTTAGCACCTGGGAAACAAAACAGTATGAACAATCTACTACAAGACTGTAATGAGACAGAAAACATTAAAAAGAACATAGAAAACAAAACATTACAGGTACAGTATTAAGAGTTTTTTATATTCTTGGTGTTTAGAGAAGGTAGGCTATAAACACACCTGAAACAAAATCAGGAAGATACTACTTCTAAAAAACTAAGTCTTTAAACCTTCTGATGTGAGATTCTGTAATATAAGGTAACACTGGCTGTAGTTTTTCTCCTTGAACTTTATTCACCTTTCAATGAAAGCCGTCTGCCGCGTCTTTATTATAGCACTCACAAAGGAAACATTATGAGATCCTCTTGGAACCATTACAATCATTTTCTAAGAAATTACATAAGAACAGAGGACTGGGACACTCATGAATTTAGACTGAAGTCAGAGACATGTATGCAGCAGTGTTCACATACCAAAGAATGTAAAAGTCATACATGTAACAATACCCACCCACACACAGAGACTCTCTGAAATAGAGATCATACGTCACTCACCTTCTGTCCTCATTTATCAACCACTCAACAAACAAACACTTATATAACTCCTGCAGCAGCAGGGTCTATTTCCAGAGGTGGAGGGAGACAGGAGGGTGCGACCTCTTCCAGGCCGAGCAGCAGGTGTGGTTTAATGTCAGAGACGCCCCTCTGTCTGGGGTCAGAGGTCGCTGACTGCATGCAGACAGGCTTCCATATAGAGCAGCAGGTGCAGACAGAGCAGAGAGCACAAAGAGGTTATAATGTGTTCTAATGGAATGAGACAGCTTACACCTTCATAAAGCTGAGGATGTGCAAGAGACGGATAAGAAAAGATGATTTAAAAATGTTCCTGTAATGATGCAAAAAGTCTAAGATCACTTGAGGGGTGCACTTGAATGGCCCCATGTCTTCAGACATATGGAAATATTTTCTCATCTTTCTATGATTGCATTTGTGTTCGATGATCAAAACTCCATTCAAAAAACTTTGTTCGCCTTAATTTTTGCAGGAAAATCCTGAAACTGCACCATTTTTGCAAATCTAATCATGATTTCTTTCTATTTCTGCAAACTAGAGTCACACTTTTTAAATGAATCACTATGAAATCTGTTTTTGGCTCAAATATTTGTAGTATGACGGATTTCAGCCAACTTTGCTGTGACCTGCTCAATACAGTGAAACTGAGACTCTACAGAGACTCTGCTGAAACAGAAAACTGTACTTGGTGCTCATCAGAGAAATCCTTCTACAGATCCAAGCTAACAGATTTTTCAAAGCAGAAAAGTTACGCTTGGTGAAGAACCTGCTCCAGTTTTTCTACTCTTTCATGTCCATGCTTGTCCACAAACATGTATGTAAAGAGGACAATGTGCTCCTCCTTCTCCCAGCCTGTCGCTGATTGCATCTTTGCTGATCCCGCTGCAGTTTCTGATTTGATCTCCTCTGAAGTCTCATGTTTTGAAGCGCTTAAATGAAAACCTCAGCCCACAAGCAGGGAGCCTCTCACAGCTGTGCACGGCTGCTGTTCACAGTCTGTGGATCCAGCCAGCCGACTATGAGTGCATGCCAGACTGTGTTAATGTGATGGCAGGAAGCTGGCACAGAGCGGCCGTCTTGTTTCTTCAGTACAGTTGGCAGAGTGAAGCTGCAGGCACGGTCCACCTCTCTGCTCTGTGCCGTGTTTGGAGGGTTTGGGCAGGAGGCCCGACAGCTGGCATCGGATGCAGAGTCCATGTTGACACAACACATGATCCCCATCCCTCCAAAACAAGCTTCCCACTTGGCAGAAGTGGGCATCTTTTTGGCAGCGAGGGTCTGTCCCGTAGATGTGTTGGCCTTGGCAGCAGACAGACTGTATGTGCACGGTGCTGGAAGTGTGGGAAAGTGGGAGACTGGGGTAGAGGGCCAACATGCCAAGAGATTTACATCAGGAGGGACGTACTACAAATAACAGAAACCATCCAGATATGATAATGCAAACAAAGCTCTTACATAAGGTTTGTGCTTGCATGGTTAAATAGTCTGCTAATATCAGGATACTTTTACACCACGTTATGTTCACCGTTTCTCACTCTTATTCACACATCGATAGCAGAAGCTGTGTCTTATGGAACCACTTCAGGTTCAGTGTCTTGCCTAAAGGCCCTTTGACATGTGACGACAAGAAACAGTGATCAAACTGCCAACCTTTCCATTGAGAGATGACCCACTTTACCTCCGAGCTGTATTTCCACTTGTCAGCCACAGCAGCAGGAAAGAAGAACGAACAAAGAAAGTGGCGGGTTGATTGTAAGAGATAATCAGAGAATTCTGCTCTGTGTGCCAGTATGAATATCAGGGTGGATTTCTGAAGGCCCCTAATGAGGGCTGAAGCTGTGGTTCTATGAATAGTTTGGGCAGAGACACAGATGTGTGTCCACATCACAAAGAGTCAGAAATACTCCAAGCCAAATATCAGGTTCAGCTTTCTGCTGAGTCTTCATCGTCATCTTCATCACTGGGGTCCAGATGTCCTTGCTGGTAAAGTGAGTCGGGTACTGTGAGAGGTCTGCATGTGTTTGCTGTTTCATTTGTCCATCATGTTGTCTGGATGTATGTAAACATGGGAGTGTGTATGGAGGGAAAGAGAGATTGGTGTGTGTTTGGATGTTTCAGAGCAGGTCTGTGCCTGTTTGACATTTTTATGTGTGTGCAGAAAAGTCATAAGAATGTATTTGTGTGTGTGTCTGCTAAGCTTGTTTACACTCAGTTGCGTCGCTCCCATCAGATTGGTGCTTTATACTAACTGCTAGCAACCATAACTGTCAATAAAACATAACACAAATGGATCAAAAATTACAAAAAAAACATATTCAATATGAAAACAACAATGTTGTATTATATCCTACCAATTTTAACTGTATGGTATTGTTTCGTATCGTTTTGTTTCCTATCATATTGTTGATTTGTATCATTTGCATCATCAATTACATCACATCGTATCAATTCATTGTGCATCATAGAATTTTGTATTGTTTGAATCGTATCAGTTTGTATCATTTTATTATCCTTTGTTTCACATCATATTGTATCCTATATTGTAGCGCTTTGTATTTTATTGTATTATTTCTTATTGTATCATTTTGGCACATCATTTCATTTAGTATCTGTTCTTTTTGTATAATTTCATTGTGTTTTATATTGTATAAATATATATTGTATTGTTTCATATTGTATTTTATCATGTCGTTCTTTTCATTGTATCGTATTAAAATGTGTTGTTTCATTTTGAATCATCTCATATTTCATAAGGCATATTGTTTTGTATCATATCACAACCTTTTTGGTTCATATTGTTTTGTACAATTTCTTCTCATATCGTGTCATCTAATTCCATGCTGTTTTGTATCATATTGGTTATTTATAGTAGGATTTTACATTAGAAAAAAAAAAATAAAGAAGAGTGTAAGGTCCCTTTAAAGGCCCAACAAAGGTCTGTGAATTGCTTTTCAGCACTCTGAGTCAAAGTGCCGAACTGCTTACAGCATCAAACACACTGTCAAAATCCATATCACTGATACTCCCCATGCTGGTAGACTTCTGATGTGAAATGCTTCATATGTACAGACTCTGACCTTTTCCCCGATTCTGTCTATGATAACTGACCACTGTTACACAGAAGTCATCTGACAGGGACGTTTAACTCTCAGGGAGGTAATCATAATCATTGACCTCTGACCTGATGCTTCCCCTCAATTACACAAGCATTAACATCTATTCTTACTATCACACTGACTCATCTCTACCCTCCTAACCCTAACCCTAACCCTAACCCTAACCCTCTCTCTCTCTCTCTCTCTCTCTCTCTCTCTCTCTCTCTCTCTCTCTCTCTCTCTCTCTCTCTCTCTCTCTCTCTAAAATCTGTAACCTGAAATGTTAAAACAGCAAAGAGACATCGTCCCTCTGCAGAGTTTTATTTATCACATAAACAAACTCAACACATTTCAAATGGAGCTGATATGATGAAATTCTCTGCCTTAGGAGTGAGGTCACACTGTTCTCAGCAGACACACTCCAACACACACAGACTCAGACACAGTCCAGTGATTGTGATGGGAAGTCTGAGCAGTGTGTGGGTGTGTGTGAGCTGACAGAGTGGTGAATTTACAGCTGTGGACGTTCATTCAGCCGAACAGAAAGCCCAGCAGCAGGTGTTGGAGGCTCTTCTACAGACTCAGTTCCCAACAGGAGGAAGTGACGTGTGACGTTTTCAGTTTGTTGGTAACTAAGTAACAATGACAACAATGTTTGTATGGGGACAAAAGTGAGATTTCAGAATGGGGAAAAACACAAAACACAAAGTGTTATGACAACAGAATAAAGTCTGATGGTTACATAAGTTTTATCGCTCTGCAGCATTTTATTGTGATCTTCTTCAGTCTCATTTTTACTTTTCTTTTCTGTGATGAGCTGAAAAAATGTCATTGTGGGTTTAATGTCTGTGATCTTTGTTAAACTAAGGCTGTTAAAGTGAAATTTAAGCTTAACAAAAGACCTTCAAACACACTTTTCATCTCATTTTCTCTTATTCCTCATGTGGAGTTACATTCTTTCATGCAGCTGTAACACATCCTGAGAACTGGAGCAGTAGATTTGAGGATGTTGGTGTTTGTTTTGTGTAGAAATGCAGTGATATCACTGTGTTTGGAGCCAGTTGACGCTCAGCTGCTTTCTCCCTGAGCTTCTCTCAGCGAGCACTTCCTTTGAGTTGGCTAAACCGGAGACTCTGATGTGTCCTGATAGAGCCTTCTGTTTCTGAGTTTCTGCTCTGACAGAAAGAGAAACCTCAGATAGAAGACTCATTTCAGTTAGAGAGAAGTCTAAGCTCATCTCAGGCCTCTGTGAGCTCCAGCAGATTAAATCCAGATCCTGTTAATTGTTGTGAATCATGCAGGACGTCTACGTGGCCAAAGAGCGGTCTGCAGATTCTGACTCAGAGGGATCGGTCCAAGAGAATGTGTGACCCGATATTTCCAAAGTGATGAGTCACAGCAGAGCTGTGGGGTCCATGTGAGGACTGCATTTCATTCCTCTCACAGTTTTAGTTTAGGGACAGAAAACTCACACAGGGAAGAGATCTGGGAGCTGGAATCAGGACAAAAGTGGGTGTAAATCTCCAGATGTCTCGCTGCTGTCCTCATATTGTTGTCCAGGCTCCCATCTGTTGCTCTCTTTATTTCCTCTCATTCATCCTTTTGTCCTTCTGCATCTCAACTGCTTCTTTATTACAGTTTCAACTGTTCAGCTTCTTCTTCTAGAAGTAAATTTAGAGACAGCTTTAAATCAAACACTGAACTACAGATTTGTGGGTCCTGATAAATTAAGCTGTGTAAACTTTAATTTCGCAGACAAAAAACATTGTTAATAATTCATTCCTAACAGATGCTGACTCCTGTCCTACTCCTCATCCCTCCCTCACGTTCATCTTTTTTCCCTCCTCCTTCATCATCCATGTCATTCAACACAAATTTATCCTCTCTTTTCTTTCACCAAAAGCACATCCTCTTGAAATCCTGAGTAGCCTCACTCTTCATCCTGACCCCCCCATCAGTGCCTCTGTGGCACCCTGAGTATTTTAGTTGCTAAAAGTATTGGTTATCAGTATTATTATTACACTGGTGCCCCCCACTATTATTTTTTCTTGTTTGTGTGACTGAAAGATTCACCTGCTAAGGATAAAAGTACCTGCAGGCCAATATCCTTTATGACCAGTAGGTGTCAGTAGTAGCGTTGCTATGTAAACAACTGGCGCTGTTCCCTGTGTATTGCAGGAAGTAAGCACCGTTGTATCACATCAGACAGTCTACAAAGCAACATTAGATGCCGATTCTCATACAAGACTGTCTTTCTATTGTGTTTGCAGGTGAGAAATAAGTGCACAAGTAGCGGGAACATTTAGTTTAAGTAGATCTTAATGTGTGTCGTAAGGTTTGCATGTTATAAATGCCGTTTTATGTCAGGTAGCACGAAAGCTAACTAGCGCTAGCATCGGTAGCCTTTTTTCCAGCACGTGGATCGCGCTAGCAATGTTTAGCTGGTCAGATTGTATTCACAGGTTTACTGTTTATAAGTCAAATTGTGTTTTCCTGATTCATAGTAATAGTTACTCGTAAACATAAAGAAATCTTTGAATATTTGCTGTCAAGTGTTTGTTAGGTTTGGAAACTGATAGCAAAGTAACACTGTTTAGTCAACTGGCGCTGTTCCCTGTGTATTGCAGGAAGTAAGCACCGTTGTATCACATCAGACAGTCTACAAAGCAACATTAGATGCCGATTCTCATACAAGACTGTCTTTCTATTGTGTTTGCAGTGTTTGCAGTTCAAAAATCCTGTGAATAAAGACACCTTTCATATGGAACGCACATTGTCATAATTCAGTGTGCGTAACATATTTTGGCGAGCTAGCCAGGAGAAGAAATAAAAATGGAGCAACTCCAAGATGAGGTTAATGCAACGCTGTGGACACTTGAGAAACCAGAGCTCATCCAGGTATGCCAGCATCTTAAGTGCAGTGAGCCGTCAGCGACAGGATTTGAAGGACAGTCCCGTCGTGACTTGATTCGGCTAGCAGAGAGCACTATGGATGAAATAGAGGAGAGTGAGGAATCTGACGTATTTCAGCAGTGCATTAACAATCTTCAGTTGTTCATAAAATCTTTACAAGGATGTGATGAAGCAAAAAGACAAACTGAGCAAAATGAAATTAAAAGACTTGAACAAGAGTATGCTCAGCTTCAGCAAGCTCAGGCAGAAGCACGTCGTGCTCTTGAGGAAAAGATTGAGGCGTTGGAGACCCAGTTCAACAACAGTACAGTAAAAAGGGGAACTGTTCAGCCTCCAACCCTGACGGCACAAGAAGTGACTTTGAGAAAAGACTTTCGGATCTGGGGCCAGATAGGCGAAGCTGGACAAAAAGAAAAATTGTCCTTTACAAGCCTGACCAATCAAATTGAGTCTGGACTTAAGAGGGGTTATTCAGAGACTGATATCATTGAAGCTGTGATTAAAGCAGTGAGTCCAGGCCTTCACCTCCGGGACCTGCTGGAAGTTAAGAGAGACTTAACACTCCCCACACTGCGAACCATACTGAGAGGACATTACAAAGTAGACTCATCATCAGACCTTCTCCACAGACTCATGAACATTTGTCAAGATCCAAAAGAGTCTGCTCAAGCATTTTTGTTCAGGGCCATAGAGCTTAGAGAAAAACTGCTGTGGAAGTCAGGTGAAGAGGAAGGAGAACATTTCAGCCCAGACCTGATCCAGCGTAAGTTCCTTCGTTCATTAGAGACTGGTTTACTCAGTGAGGCAGTGAAATTTCAGCTTAAACCCCATCTTAGCAACTTCCAAGTTACAGATGAGGTTCTCATAGAAAAAGTAAATGAGGCCGCCAGTCTTGAGTCAGAACGACAAAACAAACTAAGAAGAAACAGTGCAGCTAAACCACCCAGGGTCAACGAGATTCAAGCTGATTTGCAAGTTGACCACAGTCAATTACCGTTCAACAGTGAAACTGACAAAAAATATGAAACACAGATGCCAGAGAGCGGGAGAGCCGCCGTCAAAAAGAAACAACAAAGTCAAAGTAAAGAGCCAGATTCAGAGACTGTGAAGCTGATAGAGGGTCTCAAAGCTGATGTTCTTGAAGTGAAAAAGCTATTCAATGAAACCTTAGA
This sequence comes from Labroides dimidiatus, assembly GCA_030710495.1. Lineage (NCBI taxonomy): Eukaryota > Metazoa > Chordata > Actinopteri > Labriformes > Labridae > Labroides > Labroides dimidiatus. Next base: position 14,979,072 of record CM061160.1, read on the forward strand.
AGCAACAAAAACCAAATTCAACCCTGTCAACCTGCCATCAACAACAGAGAGATGGACAAGAGGATGCAAGACATGTAGAGAAGCTCAGGCTAGTGACACATGCAGACACTGTTATCGCTGTGGACAAGAGGGCCATCTTTCTCGTGGCTGCAGACAGAACAAAGCCATGTCGGGAAACGGGAGGGGGCTTCTGAGAAGGGACCAACAGTAGCCCATCCACACTCCAGGTCCCAAATAAATAATGTTTCCGTTCAGAACACCTCCTCAGCCTCAACAAAGCCACAAAATGCTCATATAAAAAGCTTCTCTGCCATCTCACAACAGGACAATGGGAGACCTGCCAGTGAGACAGCTTCTGGATATATGCCCTCACAACGCCAATCAAAACTCATCGGTCTCATAGGGAGAAGATGCACAGTCCAGTGCCACCTAGATAATGTTCCAGTAAAGGCTCTGTGGGACACTGGAGCTCAGGCGAGTCTTATTAACAACGAGTGGCGAAAACAACATCTCCCACACAGTACCATCAGACCACTTGCTGAGATTCTGGGGACGGAACCACTGGTTGCAGTAGCTGCAAATGGGAGTGAGATACCATATGATGGCTGGATAGAGACAGAGTTCTTCTTGGACTGTGACACACATGCAGATAAGACACTCCATGTTCCAATGCTTGTATCCAGTGACCCCAACGTGGCAGAGCAGCCTATTATTGGATACAATGTGATCGAAGAACTAATTGCTAAGTGGGGTAAACAGAAGTCGAAACCACAAAGCATTCAGAACCTCAGCAGGATTTTCTCTGTGTCAGTGAAAACAGCTAAATCCATGCTTAAACTCCTCCAGCTGTCAGACCCGAGCCAAAGTGTGGGGATGGTACGGACGGGGAAGAGAAGCATACGCCTGGCTGCAGAACAGATAACTACCACTTATGTCCATGCACATGTTGGAGCCAGATTTGCAGGACAAAACTTGTTGTTTGTTCCTAGTGTTTCGTCACAACTGCCTGAAGGTCTGGTCATTCAAGAAGGACTGGTAACAGTGAGTGAAGAGAGGTCAGTGTACATACCTGTCTCAATAGCTAACACCAGCAAGCACAATGTTACTTTAACTCCTCACACTATTCTGGGGCATATGGAGGAAATAAAAGCAGTGTATCCCATCACAGTGGAGCCCCCTGACAACATAGCAGAGACATTGAAACAAAATACACCACAGAATCCTATTCAGCTAAATGAGGTAACTAACAACCCACAGCATAATCAAAAGCCATCACAGTGGGATCCCCCAGTCAAAATAGATCATCTCAATGAAGAGCAGCAGCAGAAAGTGAAACAGTTGTTGAAAGAGGAATGTCATGCATTTGCATACAACGACAAAGATGTCGGATGTATCCCCACTTTAAACATGCATATCACATTGAACGACACAACACCTGTTCGAAAGACTTACATTTCAGTGCCAAAACCTTTGCATCAAGAGGTGAAGGAGTACCTACAAGATCTGCTGAACCGAGGGTGGATTACTGAATCAAGGTCACCTTACTCCTCCCCAATTGTGTGTGTCCGGAAGAAGTCAGGTGAGCTGAGACTTTGCTGTGATTACAGAGAGCTCAATAAAAAGTCTGTACCAGACAGGCATCCCATTCCAAGGATCCAGGATATGCTGGACTCCTTATCTGGCAGCTCTTGGTTTTCTGTCCTTGATCAGGGAAAAGCATATCACCAAGGGTTCCTGGACCCTGAAAGCCGCCCTCTGACAGCCTTCATAACACCCTGGGGTTTGTACCAGTGGAACCGCATCCCATTTGGTCTCCGCTCAGCTCCAGCAGAGTTCCAGAGAAGTATGGAGGACTGCCTGAGAGGCCTTCGTGATGTCACCTGTCAGCCTTATCTGGACGACAACCTCGTTCACTCCCGCACGTTTGACGACCATGTGAACCACCTCAGAGATGTTTTGCAGAGATATCAGAAACATGGTGTCAAACTCAGTCCCCAAAAATGTGATGTCTTCAAGCGCAAAGTTCGTTTTCTGGGACGGATGGTTTCAGAGGAGGGGTATTCAATGGATCCAGCTGAAATAGCTCCTGTCCAAGCACTCGGAGACAAGCCACCATCAACAGTAGGGGAGCTGAGCAGAGTCCTTGGCTTCTTATCTTACTACAGAGCATACATCCCAAACTTCTCGAAGGTGGCAAAACCGCTGTACCAGCTCCTGTCCTTACCATCCGAGAGAGCTTCACCCCCTGCATCAAAAGCAAAGAAGGTTAGTGCAAAACAACAAACCAGGCCACCACCCAGCACACCTATTTCATGGACTCAGAGTCATCAGGAAGCTTTAAATAGGCTAATTGACAACCTAACAGAGCCGCCTATTTTAGGCTATCCAGATTTCTCAGAACCCTTCACACTCCACTGTGATGCTTCACAAGATGGCCTGGGCGCTGTGTTATATCAGCAAAAAGAAGGCATGATGAAAGTGATTGCATATGGCTCACGAACACTAACACCCCCTGAGAAAAACTATCATATGCATTCAGGAAAGCTTGAATTTCTTGCTTTAAAGTGGGCTATTTGTGAACGCTTCAGAGATTATCTTTATTATGCCCCACATTTTGTTGTGTACACAGACAATAACCCACTAACATACGTCCTTACAACAGCCAAACTGAATGCAACAGGCCACAGATGGGTGGGTGAATTGGCTGACTTCAACTTTACAATCCGATACAGACCAGGAAAACGAAATGCAGATGCAGACGGTCTCTCCCGTTTACCCTTTGACATCAACCGGTACATGGCACAATGCACAACAGAAGTAAAACAGGATGTAATCAGAGCTGTTGTGGAAAGTGTAGGACAACTGAGGGAGAGCTCCTTCTTTGAGAACACTGTTGCCAACCAGAACGCTATCAGCTTAGTACAGGACATCACATCATTGTCCACAGGGAAATCTCTCTCACAAGAAGAGATTAGAACAAGTCAGGAGAAAGATCCTGTGATAGGCCGCTTACTGCATTTTAAAACCAACAACTATCTGCCAAAGGGCCGCACTCTGAAAGCAGAACCCCCCGATGTTCAAATCCTGTTGCGACAGTGGAACAAGTTGCATGAAAGTGAAGATGGAGTGTTTTACAGGAGAGCTAATGGCAGAGATCAACTCCTTCTTCCCAAAGAACACCAGGAGACAGTGTATAAAGAACTGCACAAAGAAATGGGACATTTAGGGCCAGAAAGGACTTTGAGTTTAATAAGGGACAGGTTCTACTGGCCTCGGATGCAAAGCACTGTGGAGCACTTCGTCACACAAGTCTGTGAATGCCTGAAGAGGAAACGACCAAGCAAGATAACAAGAGCTCCGATGACCTCAATCACGACTTCTTACCCCTTTGAGCTTGTCTCCATAGACTTTTTACATCTTGAGACCTGCAAGCATGGCTATGAGTATATTTTAGTGGTAATGGACCATTTCACACGCTTTGCACAAGCGTATGCAACAAGAAATAAGTCAGCAAAGACAGTGGTTGACAAAGTCTTCAATCACTTTGCGCTCAACTTTGGTTTTCCAGCAAGAATTCATCACGACATGGGAAGAGAGTTTGAAAATCAGTTGTTCTCACAGCTTCAAAATGTCTGTGGTATGCGTGGCTCCCATACGACACCGTACCACCCCCAAGGCAATGGGCAAGTGGAACGCTTTAATAGAACACTCCTCTCCATGCTCAGAACATTGACTGACACTGAGAAGACAGATTGGAAAAACTCACTTGCAAAAGTAGTGCACGCCTACAACTGCACTAGAAGTGAAGCGACTGGGTTTTCTCCTTATTATCTGTTGTTTGGCAGAACACCCAGACTCCCTGTTGATGTCTTGTTTAACTTACCATCTCAGGAGAAACAAGTAAGTTATGAGGAGTATGTCAACCAGTGGCAGTCAAAAATGAAAGAGGCATATGAGATTGCTTCAGCAACAGCTCATAAAGAGGCTCAGAGAAGTAAAAGACACTACGACCAAAAGGTGTATGGAGCTCAACTCTTTCCTGGCAACAGAGTCCTGCTTCGTAATCTCTCTGAGAGAGGTGGGCCTGGCAAGCTGCGTTCACACTGGGAGGAGACCGTATATGTTGTGGTGAGTCAGAAGAGCTCTGATATTCCTGTTTATGAGATCAAACCCGAGAGAGGAGGCAAAAGTCGCATAGTACACAGGAACCTGTTACTCCAGTGTGACTATTTACCTCTGGAAAAGCCAGAGGGAAAACAACAAATCACAAGAAAAAGTAGCCTGAGACAAAACAGAGAAAAAGGTCAGCAGCACTCACAGCCTCAAGGCACGGACTTGGACAGTGATGATGAAGGTGAGCTTGTATGGAGGTTTCCACGGCGACACAACATTGACACCAGAGGTAATGCCTCATCTCTTGTGACAGAGGCCTGCGAACAACATGGTGGTGAGCCAGATGCAAGGGATGTTGAATTTGAGCTGCAGGATGATGGAGGAGAGGACGGACTGGAGCTTCAGGTGGCTCAAGATCATGATGACCTACACGAGCAGCATGGTGAACACACATCTGATGAAGATGGACAGCAGGAGCAAATAGACTCTGAATCAGACCGGTTATCACAGGTGTTTCCCGCCTCTCCTCGTAGACAAAGACATCCCCCAAGAATGTTGACCTATGATGTGCTGGGACAGCCTACGTTAAGACAAGCTGGTATGGACTGTATTGAGGTGGGTAAACCAGCGCCCTGTTTGGAGAGGCTGTGGAGACCTTGGATGTCCACAAGCTCAGAGACATGCCAATATACAAGAGACTAAACTAACCCACTTATTTTAGGTCTGGACCAAAGGCTTTCAAACTGTGAAGAAACAGAATAAAACTTGGTTGTGGACAGACTGGACTGACCATTGCGATAATCTGAAAGTCTTACTGTGTGTTATAGGTTAACATTAGGACAGTGAAGGAAATGGTTACTGATGTCAAAAAAAAAAAAAAAAAAAAAAAAAAAAAAAAACGTGAGTAAACAATGATAAGGTGGTAACTGACGGAAGTGAAATTGTAGGCCGTTTAGTGAGTCTAGTTACAAAGGATGATGCATACTTGTTTACAAATGTTGAAAAGAATGGAAAAGGAGATGGTTATCTTTCACAATTTTGGTATTCTTTTGCTCAGCAAAATTGACTTTCACTTAAAGTGTTAAAAACATGTTATTTAACAAGGTGAAATCTGCTGTTCTGAAGAAGGATAATGTGATATGTGTATGTAACCATAGTAGCTTTTCAAGCACAGACATCAGTACGCAAACAATGTTATTAAGATAAGAAAAAAAATGTAGAGAAACATTTTTTTTTCTTTCAAGCAGGGGAGGGTGTGGCACCCTGAGTATTTTAGTTGCTAAAAGTATTGGTTATCAGTATTATTATTACACTGGTGCCCCCCACTATTATTTTTTCTTGTTTGTGTGACTGAAAGATTCACCTGCTAAGGATAAAAGTACCTGCAGGCCAATATCCTTTATGACCAGTAGGTGTCAGTAGTAGCGTTGCTATGTAAACAACTGGCGCTGTTCCCTGTGTATTGCAGGAAGTAAGCACCGTTGTATCACATCAGACAGTCTACAAAGCAACATTAGATGCCGATTCTCATACAAGACTGTCTTTCTATTGTGTTTGCAGGTGAGAAATAAGTGCACAAGTAGCGGGAACATTTAGTTTAAGTAGATCTTAATGTGTGTCGTAAGGTTTGCATGTTATAAATGCCGTTTTATGTCAGGTAGCACGAAAGCTAACTAGCGCTAGCATCGGTAGCCTTTTTTCCAGCACGTGGATCGCGCTAGCAATGTTTAGCTGGTCAGATTGTATTCACAGGTTTACTGTTTATAAGTCAAATTGTGTTTTCCTGATTCATAGTAATAGTTACTCGTAAACATAAAGAAATCTTTGAATATTTGCTGTCAAGTGTTTGTTAGGTTTGGAAACTGATAGCAAAGTAACACTGTTTAGTCAACTGGCGCTGTTCCCTGTGTATTGCAGGAAGTAAGCACCGTTGTATCACATCAGACAGTCTACAAAGCAACATTAGATGCCGATTCTCATACAAGACTGTCTTTCTATTGTGTTTGCAGTGTTTGCAGTTCAAAAATCCTGTGAATAAAGACACCTTTCATATGGAACGCACATTGTCATAATTCAGTGTGCGTAACACCTCCCCTCCCTTTCTAAGAGCTCTGCGCCCCGTGGCCAGGTTAGAGAGGTGGGTCAGGGTTTAGCTGCGGCACCCTGTCATTAAAGCTGATTTAAAATATGAGAAGACTTTCCATGGGAACTGGACCCTGAGGCAGAAAACCTCACCTCAGCTCATCTGATGGACAGGGGCAACTTTTCTATGGGGGGGGGGGGGGGGTCTTTTTACAGCTTCATTGTTAACTGACACAGAAACACAAAAAGTAGAAAGTTATGTCTGCCTTCTGTTGAATAGGTTTTGGATGATCTAAACCATGACTCAGGTGATGAATGTGTAGAAAAAAAGGTGATTGAAAGGAGCACTGAATAAATAAATAAATAAATAAATAAATAAATAAATAAATAAATAAATAAATAAATACTCCAAAGTTTGATCGAGCATTTAATGGAAGAAAAATCTTTAAAGTGAACCATTGATATCCACTTTTGCTGAAACAGCACTTTCAAAGGATTGTTTAAAAACTAAACCAGCTGTTTCTGATTAAAGAGCATTTTTAACAAGAGGAGCATTTGAGGTCCTCCAAGGAAACTGAAAATGCAGCTCAGGACAAAATCAATGAGCTGAAGTCGTATGATCATTTCAACAAAATATGCTCATAAAAACAGGATTCAAAGCGGACAGACCAAGTTTGGTCACCAAATGACTCTTACACTGGAAGTACATGAAGATGTTAACCAGGAATCTTCACCCTTGTCACACTAAAGTAGGAACCACTTCTTCAGCTCTACATTAGGTGTCTTAAATGAAGCCCAGAGCCATCCTCTCAGTAGTTTAATCTGATGGACCAATGAAATCCTCTCTTTTTCCACAAACACACAGCTCAGAGTGACAGCCATGATTTAAACAGAAAGGTGAGCAGGTTCTTAAAACCTCTTGTGTCAACACTTTGCATTTACCCAGAGAGTAACTACTGAAAGTATCTCCTCGGGGCGAGCCCTCCTCTTTTATGATCCTGAAACAACCTGAAGGAGTCTGTTTCATTTCCAAGAGAGCTGAAGCTGCAGGGCATCAGTGAAATCAGCCCAATAATTACAGCCCTGTGCAAGACACAGTCCTGTCTTTGACAGGGGGAGACAGGGGGTCAGGGTCTTTTGTCTTAGTCACAAGCCTGCTTTTTGTGTTTGAGAGAGAGTAAATAACAGTAAAAAACTGTTTTATTTCTCCTTCAACAGCTCTGTCTATTCATGCCCTGATTTATGAACCAGTCAGGGATGATAAATTAAAGCAGTATGTAAAAAATGTTTCTAAATCAGCAGCTTTGAAAGAGAGTGACTCGAAGTTTCACTTTGCTTTATTTCATCCCTAAATAAAACAAAAAAATGAGGACCATGCAGTATTTTTCCTGAAGAAAAATCCCCCATTCAGCCAAATATTTCTGATTAAAAGAAGATTAATACTTGCTAAAGCTAAATATCTTATCGCTCTGACTGGAGAAGCTAAACTCTGAATCCATTATGCCGTCATCCTTCACAGCACAAATGGATGGAAAAATTTTCTATAAGAGGCTTCAACAAGACGCTGCATGCATCCCGTCCTCTGTGAACTCTCAACATTAATCATGAACGGTAAATTATGTGAGTTAAACCAAGAGGGCTGTACGTCACCTGGAGTCTGGAGGTTATCAGTGAGAGGATAATTTTGCTGAACTTTCAAATCCAGACTCAAAGAAAATCATCTTCAAGCAAAAAAAAAATGCAGTTTTGTACAAGGCTGCAAGCTGCAGAGCACTAGGCCATCACACAAAGATTCATGGGTCAGATCCATGCGTGTTTTGCAAATTTGTGTGCATTTGAGTTACAAATCCATCCGCATCAACTGGAACTCACATAAGAGGTCAACTTCACTTCCTCTAACACATCTTTGTGCTCAATGTTTACTTCCCAAATGATTTTTAGAATCCTTATATTTGACCAGATGTTCAGAGGCATTTTTTAATGTTCTGCCAGCTCCTGTATCAGAGGGCATGCAGAATTGTTGAACTGTTGATCCAGCCTTAGTCTCCGGACCTGGGTGAGAAAAACCTTTTCCCTCTTTTCTGACAAACAGATACACAGCATTAGTGTGTGCTGAGGTGGTAAGAGGCCCTCAGGAGTCAGAAAAACAGAAGCTTTGCCCGATCTATGTTGGTAACAGAAGGGAAGCTCATTCAGAGAGGCATTTCCTGCCTGTTGGTGTAATTAGGCCTCAAACACACAGGATAACTAAATCTAACCATGGCTACGCTAATTACACCATATAATGATGTTTTTTTTTTTGCTTTATCTCTGAAGAAAAACTGCTCACTGCATGCATTCACAGGAAACACATTTCGGAGTAATTCCCCGCTTATTAGGTGGTAATAATATCAGAGAGTGTTATTAGATTAGAGAAATCATCATCTGGGTAATGACAGTCAGGGAGGGAAGCAGAAAAACAGAAATAACTTTCCAAAACAAATCTGACTCCTGATGAAGTAACAAGCCTGAGTGGAGGAAAGGTCAGGACCCCTCCCCACCACCACCACCACACCACACACACAGCAAACACAATCCTCTACTGTTGATGTGTTGTCCTTCAGAGGTGAGGTCCTGGAAGGAATGCAGCGTGGGGTAGAGCATGGGATGGATTGTTTTCTTTCTCAGTGAATCATCAGGAAAAAAGCTTAAAAACTACTCCCAATTTGCCCTTTGTCAACCAAACAGATCCCTCTTTACATGTCACAGTTTGTCCTCATCATTCATCATCGCCTGGGTCATTGCTGCTGCTCTTCTTGGGGTTAGGAGCCTCTGTCTGCAGAACAATTCAGATTTAACAGTCAAACAGTTACAATCTCCTCACTTACTGAAGAGAGGGTGAAGTACGAACACAATACAAGCATGCAGAGGTCATGTTTCCACTGAAAACAACCAGATATTGTAGTTCCAGGAACTACTTTTCCAAGAGCTAAACCATGGCAGCCTTCAATCATTCACACATTAGTGTTTATGTCTTCATATGCAACGTTTTGTTCATTCTCCAATCATGCATCGTTTATATCGTGCCTGCACAACAAGGAGTTCCTATCAAAGGAAAGACTGGCATCATTAAAAGGGCAAAACTGCAGCAAAGATCAATATCAGAGAGATTTAAAAGTGATCTGATACCATCTCATACAGCTTCTTTAAAGACCACTCTTGAAAGACCTGTGTCTGCATCAAATCCAGCCTTACCCTCCCTGCAGGACTTGTTGCACAGAATTTAAACAGATGGTTCTGCAGAAGGAGACATCAGTCTCCACGTGTCTGCAGCAGGATTACAGCACATCATCTCTGACACATGGGGGAAAGCAGCTGGAGGAGAGACCGAGGTGGTTTGAGGCTGGACCAGCTCGGTTTGACGTGAAAGAAGCAGGAAGGAAAGAGTGAGAAAGAGAAGGAGGAGGGGAGGGAAACACAGAGAGGGAAATCTGCAAAACAAATCAGGGCAACACACTAACACACACAGGAAACAGAACAGCTTACAAACAGCCCTGATAACCAAGAAATGTTTGACTACTAGCCTGACAGCACGTCTTAGGACAGATGTTGACAGTTCGGGCCAACACGAGCGCAGAGTCAGCAAGAATTCAACAGATTCTCATGTGACTGTGAGCTGGACTGAACCACAGCTCGCCTCCCAGGAGCCAGGAGGACTCAAATCCTCACTCTGAGCTTTGCTGATTTCAGCATTCAACAAGAAAAGGAGGAAAAACCTGAGATTCATGTTCATGAATTCCAGCATAGATTGCAAAGCACAGTGTGACTCAGGATCTTTGGAAAAGAAAAGTACAACATCAGCATTTCAGAGGAGGCTGGAGAATCTCATTCCATCTCCAGGTGTGTCCTCTGTTCTAAAAACACATAACTTCACACATACACACATACACAGTAGTGTCAGAAATAGAGCCCAGATGAGAAAAATGCTCCAAACCCTTGAATCAGGCACTATTTAATAGTCTCATGGTAAAATTGTTTTCATAAGAATCAAATTAAATCATTTAGTGTTCCTGTAAAGAACATTTAAGATATTAAATTTGTGGAATACAGACTGAAGACTAAAAAATCTTTGTATCCCATTTGCACGATTAAAACCAACACAGCAGTCACATGCAGAAAACACATGATTGTTTTTATCAGTAGTCAAGGACAACAGCTCCATCATATCTTAAACCACAGTGACACTGACAAAACCACATCCTGTGCATGATGTAAGACTCATCACAGGACGCTCCAGAAAATATGCAGGGGAACTGTTAGAGATGATGCATTCACTGACTCTGAAGACTGAGGAAACTTCTCCTTTTTCACTTGTTTTGACAAAATAGTGGTGATTTTGTATCCAAGGAGCTCCTCGCTGTAGTTTTAGTGGAACGTGGAAAGAATTCAAGTACAAGTTTGGGCAGCTGTGAGAATCAACGATGCCAACACCAAGTGTAAAGGTTTCCCTTCCTCGTGAATCAGTTTCCATTAGCTTAATAATGCATGCACACACACATACACAACACAGACACACCTTTCTGCAGCTATCTTGGTTCTTATCTTTACAAATGTTCCCCTTCAGCTCGGTATGGGTTAACCGAGTTACTGAGCAACCAAGCAATGTGGTTTCAAAATGACTTTTCCACATGGGGTCTGTCGGTTAATCTGTTGAAACTTTAACAGCCAGACGGTGACATGGAAACGTAACGTGCGTGCGTGCGTGTGTGTGTGTGTGTGTGTGTGTGTGTGTGTGTGTGTGTGTGCATTAGTTAAGACTCATGCAAAACAGTCTTAAAGCAATATCACCTTATTTAAATTCAACCCAGAATCCAAAGTAAATGGTTAGATGGAACGTCTGAAGCTTGTAAAACACACACATGAACTTGATATGTGCTGTAGATTGATATGCATTTTCTGCATGGTGGAACTAAAATTAGATTATATTAAAACAAAAAAACAGATCATCTTTGCAGCAGAGAAACCAGGAGAACAATAAGTGTATGAGGCGGAGTTGGACAGCAAGGTCACATTAATCTAAGCTTTAAAAAAATGCAAATCAGCTGCACCAAGAGCTACAAGGACATGGAGGCTTTGGGAAAGAGGGATGGTTCTTTTTAATAACCTGACACTGAGCCCAGCCACGTCTAATTCAAACCTTCCACCGACACTACTACTTTTGGCTCCTTCCTCACAAGAGAGGGCCAGATATGGAGTACTGAAATCCAGTTTCAGGAGCCAAGGAGGACTGCAACAAGAGCCTCTTTCAGTTTGAGCTGCCAAGTACAAACACAGTTGGCATTAAGAGCGTTGAACCAAGCTCAAGATGGAAGGCCTGAGTCGGCCTTTTATATTTTCACATCAATCTGTGTCACCCAGGTTAGGATAATTCAGAGTTTTCTAGGGATGAAACTGGACTTTGTTGAGGTAGACATGTTGCCTCTTATCTGTGAAGGATTTTTTGGTTTGGAGGAAACTTCAAATGTGAGGTGTCAGGACTTTTCTAAGCTGATAACGTAGCCTTTATCAACCTGTACCCCTCTCCAAGTCCAGTCTCTTGTCCATGTTTGGTCTCCTCTCACTACAACACAAAGACAAATCTTCACATTTGTCCTCTACAGGGAACACACTCACTGCCTTCGACTGAGAGCAAAACCACATCATCAGTTCTCTGTGATCTTGTATGATGTGCTGAAAAACTGCCGTGTAATCCTCTCCTCACAGCGCTCACTTTTTCATCACTTCTCTTACAGTCGCTCAGTTCTTTGCATATCAACATTTCAACGTCAGGAGCTAGGCTTCTCTGTCTCTGGATCTGTCAACAACACGGCTCATAAGACTCAGGACTTGACGTACGACTCAATTAGGACTTGACAGGGGCAGGTGTCAGGTGGTCATTCAGTGTGTGTGTGTGTGTGTGTGTGTGTGTGTGTGTGTGTGTGTGTAGTTGTCTGCCAGACCCAGGAGGGATCTGTTTCAGCACAAATAGGTCAGTGTCTCCCGATTTCTTTACCCTTTTTTTTTTTTACTTAATACAAATACACACTTTCTCCTCACAGACTGACACTTACACACACACACACACACACACACACACACACACACACACACACACACACACACACACACACACACACACACACACACACACACACACACACACACACACACACTAACCACTGAGCTGTTATTACTGCTTAATGAATCAGTCTTAAAGATGTGGACAGCAGCCAGTAGTCTATTTAAGGCGGCACAGGGACTGATCTTGCTCGTTGTTTTTTAGTGGTTGTAGTGGGGTTTTTTATTGCGTGAGCATTTGCTGTTTTGTCAATCACAGAGTCCAGACAGAAATGTGATGACATCAGCCCTAAGAGCCTAAGTATATCCTTCAGATTATGAATCATTCTGGAATTTCTGCAGATTTTAAGACAAAAGCAGAAGAAGTGAGTGACTCACACAGCGACCGAGGACAGAAGTGGAGGAAACACCAAACAAACACTGAAGTAACACACTGACTAACGTGTGTAACACCCCGCTGGTCTAGACATATTATCTCTCTGTGGTGATCACAAGTGGTCAGGCCAGGTGTGTGTAAGTGTGTAGATAAGTGTGCCATTGTAAATCCTGGGTGATGAACTCTGTGGGAGTGAAGGAGGATGAAAGGGGACAGAGGGCGGTATATGATTATCACCAAATGACTCTTCATAGACTGAACCAAGGCTCAGATTTAAAGATGATCAATCAAAGAATCCACACATTGTATAACTCTAAAAATGTGAAACAATCCCTTTGAATGAGCTGCATTAACCCTTTAAACCCTAAGGTCCCCCAATTTGGGGACTTTGAGGTCACTTTACAACAAAAGGCATAAAACAAAGCTCTTATCACGTATATAAATATAATCATATGGCATATCAGATTAAGTCATACTTCAACCAAACTTTCTGTTTGTTTGAGTAATACTTGAGTTATTACTCTGAGCCAGTGACATAATACTGAAACAACTGAACAAATTTCACAAGTGTTCCCTTTATTATAACACCAGTGTGAGTCAAATAGAGCTTGTAAATGCAGAGACAGATCCTTTTCAATTCAGGCATGTCATTTTTCTAGCAGACACAAAAAACAGGCCAGGGCTGAAAGGGTTAAACAGAGATAACAGATAAAACAGAGAAAGCTGAACTCACCTGACTCGCCTCTATTGCAGGAAACAATTTCCTGTGGAGGAAAAATACGAGATGCTGAGCTCTTTATAGGTACCGACCCTGAAACTCAAAAAGAGATTTAAAAAAAACACACGAGAACGAGACTTTATATGACAAGATTAAAGGAAGAAAAGGTGGAAGAGGACTGAAATAAATAGCACACGTGCTGATCGTGAGGTGTCACATTAAACATACTATGACGGATGTTTTAAACGTGAAGGAGAGAAGAACATGAATGAAGTGAAATTAGATGTATAATATGAGTGACGCTGAATTTACTTCAGTGAGACACAGAGACAGGCTGGGTGATTGTGGTGAACTGAACGTATTATTACATCTGACGGAAAAAGTGACCATGGAGGAAATGAGAGAACAGCTGGGTAGGCAGAGATTCTTAGTGTGTCTTCTATGAAAGTGCAGCTCCAAGATTTACAAAACAATATAACACTGATGACACAACACAAAAGATGCTTTTATTTAACACCAATTCTACTGAAAGCCTGAACTTAAGATTCAGATGTTTGTTGAGGCAACACTGCTGGAAGACGAATGCATAAATGCTTATCTGGGTGGGAGTTTGAACCTGATACCGGCGAAGGAGAGAGAAATAGATGAGGATGGAGGTGCACAGGTTGTGTAGGAGTGTGAAGGAGTTCTGGAGTTCTGTGTTCACCTTTGTTTGTGGGTCTTTGTCCTTTTTCTGAATAATTGTTTCATGACTGTTTTTGGAACTTTATACCAAAATCTGCAGGACCCAAAATCAGACTATATCAAACAAAATGAAATCAAATGATATTCTGAGGAGCATGGCATCAGAGAGTGTGTTTGTTTCTCTGCAGAGTGTGTGACTCACCTCAGACCATTCTCACTGCAGGAAACAAACAGACACTGTTTTTTAACTGGACACAGATGGCATCAATCTCAAACAAAGATATAGAAGAGCAACGATATTAGAGAGTGATCCAGAGAGAGAGCTTTAATAAAAACAGGACACTCAAAAAGCCAGAAAGTGTCATAACAGACAATTTGACATTAAAGTAAGCTCGACCTTTGACCTGTTGAAGAGAAACATTGTTTCCTCTCCATTGTTTTAACTTTTAATGCCTGTGAATTGAACAGTTGAGAGTCAAAAGAAATTAAATGATGAAATGAAATCATAATAACTCGGATCAGGATTGTCTGGTGAGGTTTAAAGATGAGCTACAAACAAGAACAGAAACTTGAGGGAATGTAATTGTGATTTTATTAAAATTTTATACATTTCCTTTACATTTTTTTCACATGACATTATAATAATGTACAATTAAATTAGACTACAGAGATTCCTATTAATGGTTTAATGTCCTAATATACACACGATAATGCTGTCACATCCAAACCAAAAGTCTCAGCAGGCAGAAATATGAATCACTGGAGCTGTTTCCAGAAGTGTGTCAGTGAAAACAGGAAACACCATCTGTCAGAGGATCAATAGAGGCTGATCGTACCACAGGCTGCTCTAACGATCCAGTTAGTCAATCAAAACAAGGCGTGAGCATGAAATTTAACATCCAGAGGCCAAATAAGGATATGACATTGAGTGCACGTGGCTGAGAGTTGGCACAGAAAGGAGAGCTAATCTGAGGGCAGAGCAGATCGCCACAGTGCAGAGATACAGTCATGATGATGAGCACGCAAAGATCTGTGTGCAGAGACAAGGTTTATCTTTGTTTGTACATATTTTGGGGTTTGAATGCCTTGTTTAATCCCTAAAAAAGATTTAAAGTTGCTCTGGTAGATTTCTTCTAAGCAGCTGGCAGAGAAATCTGCAGGAAGCAAGTCCAAACCTTTATCTGATCCAAACATTTCTAAAAACAGAGGTTTAAAAACACCAGAATTCCTTTTTAATCTCCCAACAGGCACAACTTAGCGCACACCAGTGCACAAAGTTTCTCCTGCAGTCGTCGAGGTTGTGTGTGTTTGAGGATGAGCGATGAAAGGAGACCCCAGATTCCTGACAGCGCCAAGATGAACACGAGGCGTCAGACGGCCCTGCAGCCAGGAAGGAAAGGGCTTGTGCATGTTGACATAGATGCAGGAGGAGAACACACACACAAATAGACATACACACATACACACACATACACTTGAGCTGCAGGGGGTTGTGAAACAGTGGCTGCCTTTAAAGAGCGTGTGCAGTCAGGTGGGAAATTCCCTGCTCACAGTCGCTGCATTCCCGGGGAGCTGCTCCACACATCCATGTGTTGTTCAGGTGGTGAGCTGGTGTCACTCTTCCTGTGCGTGTGTGTGTGTGTGTGTGTGTGTGTGTGTGTGTGTGTGTGTGTGTGTGTGTGTGTGTGTGTGTGTGTGTGTGTGTGTGTGTGCATGTGTGAGAGAGAGTGTTTTCCTCCCTGACAGACGATTAATGAGGAGGAAGCCCAAATAACTGAGGCTGTCTCAAGTTCATGACCCTCCCGCCCGAGTCAAGTTCCTCACAGCCCAAAACAGGACGAAGACGTCTGTGTGTGCACGTCAGCAGCCGAAAACACCAAACAACAACAGGTCAGAGTGTGTGTTTGATCCCTGCATGGGGTCCGAGACGGGCCCCGGGCGTCCACAGAGCCACTGTGGTTAAAAATGTGTTGTGTGTGTCATTTCAGAACAAGATCACAGACTTCTTTCGGCCACATTGTGCTGTAACTACGTCCCCGGGGACAAGACGGAGCGGCTAAACATCATTTAAGTCTGTCACACTAACACGGCTCCGTCACGTTACAGTAAAATAATAAATATAACCCTCTCTTCTTCAAAGGGGAGTCCTCCTACCTGACAAATAAAATGACACAGTCTGGTGTGGGAAGTGGGTTAAAGAGGCCGCGCCAAAGTCAGACAAGTGCCAGCATCTGCAGAACAAATCTGGAAGTTGTTGAGAGAAAGGGAGTGTGTGTTAGTGTGTGAGTGTGTGTGTTTGTGTGTTAGGCACTGGACAGCATGGTAGAGGTGAAGATCTGCTGCAGGATTTGGGGGATCTGTTTGGTGTCCATGGCCACGAAGGATCTGCCAGCTGGAAGGGTCTTCTGAAGTCTGAAGAGAAGAAGAGAAAAGAGAGCAGATTGAACTTTAGTAACAGAATCCCAAAATAAAAAGACACATGAGAGCTTGTTTGGTGTGTGAATGGGTGCTAGAAGTTTCCACTGGTAGAGGACAGAGTGTGAGTGAATGAATGAGCCGTCATTCAGATGGTGGAGGACAACATCACCACTTTTTCTCCCTCGGATGGATCTCTCTGTCTCTCTCTTTCTTTCTTAAATTAGCTTTTTAACAGTTAGCTGTTTGTTCTCCAGAGTACAGACAGACATCATAGTCATAAATGACCTCTCCAACATTTACTTATATAACAGTTCTGTACCAGATTAGATAACTACATCTTCAATGCTTGCATGTCTCCATGATGTGTGAGTTTTATTGTCAAGCTTCTGTCCCTACATTCCTCTTTTTCCCCTACTCTTGACCATTTCCTTTTGATTTTTTTAATTTCTCCTCCACCGCCTCACCTCTCAGCCTGATCGCCGAGTGATCCAATGAAGATAGCGAAGGCATTAACCTCGGGGTCAGAGGTCAGAACCTGGGCGAAGCGTTCAGGCCGAATGCCGTAGCGCTCCAGGTTGGCGTCGCTGAGCACCACCACGAAGTGCTCGTCGGCCTCTTCTCGTGCCAGTTCCTTGATGCTGGCGTCGGTGCCCTCCAGGGTGTAATCGCCACTCATGCAGAACTGAGAGTGAGCGTGCATCGTCTGCAGAACAGGAGGAGGAGGGAGAAAACATTTTACAGACCTGACTGAAGCAAAGAGAGGAGTGTTACTTTGAAAGAAATAATAAAGTTTCTCCATCTTTGCAGCATATTTCTATTAAATCATCCTGTTATCTGCATTTCTTTGAAAATTTCAATAAAGAAAAGTCTCATTGAAAGGCCTGATGCTTGTTCACTTTTTAAGTAAACGATCAAATCTGCAGCTGGAAAAAGGGTTTAAGAGACATGTTTAGCTGCAGTTTGGGGCTTCGAGAGCTTTTACTGCTGGCATGGTTGCACAAAATTGACTAAAAAATATGTACAACTCAAAAGTAGTGAAAGATTGGGATGCATTTATATGCATAAGGTCTCTGAGATGGGCTTTCAGCTATTGATTTGGTAAGCCAACTGATTCTTACTTTAGGCCAAACCCAGACCTTACACCAATCCAAATCAAAGTATGACTGCTTTGTTTTGTATTGTTGGACTGTGAAAGTTTGATAATGATCAGAAGAAGTTCATAGATTTGACTGTAATGACTGGTCAACATGTGATCTGTACCCTGAGGACTTTGAGTCTCTCTTTGTTGTTCTTGGGGACTTTATCCGCTCTGACCAGCTCGATGTCGTAGCCGTCGCCTGAGTGTCCCATGATGTCATACTGCAAAAAGAAAAACAGGTTTTGTATCAAACTGAATGAGCACATACTTATGACAGCACTGATACAACTTTGTGTCTCCCCCGCTGTGTCCCAGGACCCAGAAGAGCCTCTGATTGTAATTTAAACCCGCACCAACTACAGCAGTATGCCTCCTATAGACCATCTATCTGCTGCCTTTTCATCCCAGATCATCCTGGCACCTTAATGGGGCCCTGCTGGGTTATTCCAGGACTCAGGTGTTACATATATGAGCTATTTCCAACCAGGGCAGCTGTGGCTGTGGTGGACGGTGGTATGCGACTCCATGTCTCAGCTGTACTTATCGCTGTTGCCGGGTAAAACAGATGTTTTCATGGGTGGTTTGTGTTTTAAGTTAGGCTCTGTTTTTGTTTTCTTCTCCTTTAACACCTCAAGGACCAAAGATATGCACATTTAGTTCCCCAAAAATCAAAGTATAGACAAAAACTTCCTCAAAAACATAATATTTGAAGTATTCGGAGCAGGTTTTGGCTCGTTAACAAGTCGGATAGGTTTAAATAGGTCAGATAGTCTAATAAATAGGTCACTGAATTATAAAGAGACAAATTCTTAGGCTTAAAGTTTCATCATCCCATCTCTGTTTACCAGCAGAGAAATCCTGCAACACACACACACACACACACACACACACACTTACATGCATACATACACTAAACACATGACTTGTATGTTATCAGATGCACTTTTATGTAACGACTGTGATGCAAAGACAGAAGTCACACCAACATGTGATGTAAACGACATGTTCAGCAGCAGTGATACGAGACTGTATGTGTGTGTCTGCATTTTGTGTGTGTGTGTGTGTGTGTGTTTGTGTGTGTGTGTGTTAGACACTGATATGTGATCAGTATTAGGTTGGGTTGTGTGTCACTGAGGGGCCAAGAAGTCTGTCTCCCTCCACACTCTCTCACCCTGACATGTCTTGCATTAACCTGCTCTTCATCAACTCCCGATTCGTAAAAGAGATTTGACCCATTAAAAAATGTAATTGTTTTGATTTTTGGAAAAAGAAGCAGGCAGATATTGAAGCTCCTAAGGTTACTAAAGAGGTTGTGAGCTGAGTTATTGCTTTGACCTTATAATGCTTTGGATTCTTCAGAACTCACAGGCAGAGAGCAGAGCACTAACTGAGGAGGATGAGTTTATTGACCCAAGAACATTTAAGAATAGGCCCTGAAATGCAAAGTTGTGTGAAAATGATGACATCTGTGACAGGAGAGCTTTTTGGTTAGGCTGTATCCTCGGTATCATGACACAAATCTACCTTGAACTTGTGCTCGTAGCTCTCCAGAGCCTCCATCACCATGCACACAGCCTCCATGGACCGCTCCAGCCGCCCATCCACGCCATTGAAGCGGTACATGCTGCCCGAGACGTCAGCTAAGACTCTCAGACGCTTCGGCTTCTGCTGAGGAGTGCCCGGCTGGAAAACACACAGAGTAACACAACAACACAAACACACACACACACACACACACACACACACACACACACACACACACACACACACACACACACACACACACACACACACACACACACACACACACATCTTCAGAGTCAATCAGCATCAAAATGCTCGTTCAGAGACAGAAAACTACTTTGGGAAATGATTTTGTGGAATTTGGTCCAACTTTCTCAAAATAACGTCCAACACGTCTGCAATCATTTCAGGCCAGACCAAAAATATGCAACACTTGGAGCTAAAGGAGGTAGAAAAACATGGCATGCATATTATGGTTAGCGTGTGTTTGTATGAAAAGTGTGGGAACTATCCGTGTGCATGTGTGTGTGTGTGTGAACTCACACAGGCACACATGACAACAGGAAAACTGTCTGAAAAGTGTGTGTGAGCAGAAACGCAGGGTGTAAAAATAATCTCACATACACCGCTGGAATGTATCGCCTGACAGATAAAGGTCAAAATTATGTGTGTGAGTCTTGGAGTGTGTGTGTTTAAAGGTGTGGCTCAGGGAGGGGAGAGAAGCTAAACACACAGACACAGACACACACCTCTGGGTCCAGCTCTCCTCTGCGTTTATATATCGCCTTCTCTCCAGTCAGACCATCAATGATTTTAGCATCATCCAGATCTCCCAGAGCCTGGTTCTTCAGCCACTGACGCTCCTTCCCTTTGGCCTGAAACACACAATTACACACACACACACACACACACACACACACACACACACACACACACACACACACACACACACACACAACATGAACCAATTAGCCAAATAATCATGAACATTTCAAAATCCATCCGGGGGAGGATGACTTACACTTGGTGTGGCTCTTGGAGGCAAGATTGTGGAAAACGAAGCAAAAGCTCCAAACAGACTGACCCATTACAGACATGGCAGACACCAAAAAAGATTCATAGGATATTTATCTTTTTCTGTAAGAAGAAAAATGGAAACGATCCCCATTCTCAATCCAGATTTCACATCTCTATGCTTGATTTCATTCATCTATTAGCAACTAAAGGGGCTGAAACACCTGAGCTTGTCGTCAGCAGAGTGTTTCCTGACTTTTGCTCGAATTGTCTTTCACTTGTCCTCCACTTGGACCCCATGAGTTTAGCCTCTTTGGAGCTCTGATCCTGTTTCTTAAGACTTCTCTCTGCCTCTCTGCTCTGCTCACTTAGAAAAGGAGATAAAAAACAAAAGCAGCATGACTTTGTCCCATCCTCACTTCGCCTCCTGATGAAGGAGAACTTTGTTAGAGAAAAGATGTGAACAAAAGAAGGAATACGATCTGCTCAGTCACACCCAGTTTGGGTTGGTCCTCACAAAGCTCTACACTTTTACTTGATACTCAGTGTCAAGTGTGTACTGAGACTTTCTTACACATGACGTGTGACCACATCTTATGACTACACATTTTTGATAAAGGCTGACATCAGAAACTAAAGCTGTCACTTCTTTGAAGACTAATATGAAGGAAGAAGGACACAGAGTGCTCACAGAGCTTTAGATGTGCAGCAGAGATAAAAACTTGTGTGTGCAATCAGTTGTGTCAAAGCTACATTGGAAGGTTTAACAATTCTCCATGAAACAGTGCAGAAAACAAGGGGAAGGATCTGGACATGTTTTTCTGAATAGAAACTCCAGAAAATTATCATTCTTTATTTCTAAGTTTGTAGTATTTATGAGGGGGATAAAGCTGATATGAGCAGATGTAACAGACCTTATCGAATAACTGCTGTGATGAAGTCTCTCTCATCTGAATGAAAACAAAACTGATGCCAGTTTGAGTATGCAATGTTTTCCAAAAGCTATGATGTTATTTCTAAATTTTCTAAATTAAATAAAAAGGAAATAAACGTACAGTCACACTGGGGTTATCTGGGCGAGCTAGAACTGATTTCAGGCCCAGGTGTTAATATCTGTTGTGTTGCTCCATTGTTGAGAGATGAATAGAGGGGTTTTCCTCTCAGGTGGGTGCGAACAATACAGCATCAGCCTATTGAAAGCTTGCCAGCTAGTGCAAGGAGTGTGTGTGAGGGTGTGTGTGTGTTTGTAATTCTTTGAATCACTCCGCAGGTATGATAAAAATAACATGACTTCATGTTGGGATTAGTATAATCTCCATAGTTTGTACATCGAGGGAGCAGCCTGGGGCAATGAGGACACATGCAAACAATAAGTAACACTCAGGTATGGCTGCAAACACCTGGATGGAAAACACACACGCTCACACACACACAGTCACACACACTAAACATGCAGCTACCACAACATTAACTAACAGAGCTTCACACCTGGACAGGAGTGCATGGCTGAGAGTCTCTGCTCTTTAATCATCCTCACGTGCTGCGTGATCTTCCTCTCATTACACACACTTACAAACAAACACGCACACATACACTCTCTACACATCACACACATTGAATGCATCAACACATTTCCTTCAGAAGCTCAAACAAAGGGAGGAAATTTGGAGTCCAAACAGTGAAACAGAGAACATGTAACATCCTGGGTTTTCAGTCCCCTCTCGCTGAACTCTCACTTTTCAATCAACCAATCGGAAAGCTCTGCTGGGACAGCGCCCCCTTCTTCCTGTGCGAACATGGGGTCATTGTTTGGGTTGTGAGAGGTCAGCTTATTGTCATCCAGTGTACATCTCGTATGATTTCACTTTTCTGGACTGTAGTGTATGCATCTTTATTAAAGTTTCTTAAATGATGTTAATAAAATTTTATGACCGCTTATGCTGAATTTTAAATGAAGACTGTTCAAAAACAACCCAGGTATAATTTTTATATAAATATATAAAAATATGACGGATGACTTATTTAAATCTAGAAGAACCAAAGCTGACCTGTAAAGTGTCCAGGATGATGCGTAGAGACTGAACTTGTCTCCTGACAGCGCTGGAGAATCGCTCATATGTGGAGGCGTCGTATTCGCTCATATCAATCTCCTTCAACCTAAGGAAGAAAGAGGGAGAGAAACACAAAGAAGAGATACATGAAGTGATAAGTATAAAAAATTTAGGTTGTTCAATTCCATCTTAAAGAAGTGTTTCTAACTTTTTCTTGCGACTTTAAGTTTCAAAAATCCTTTTCACGCCTTAATCGTCACACGTCAACAGCCCGACATTCTGTGTAAAAAAAAATTTCTGATAAACTGACACAGAGGTCAGTGTTGTTAAAACTGGACTGTGTGTATGCATGTGTGTGTCCCCTCCAAAACACACCTGTGGAAATGAACAAACAGGTGTGTTATGACCTCCAGGCTGAGTTTATTTGTATAATTCCGCCTACAGCCCTTTTGATAACAATGACACCCACAGAAACTGAAACTCTTTGGTGGGGGTCTTCACGCTGGTTCCAAAGACTCCCACTGGTGTGTGTGTGTGTGTGTGTGTGTGTGCATGTGTGTATGAGACAGGGTTGAGGGTAATCTCTGCCAGGTGTCTGAATCTTTTGGTGACAGTCAGACCGTAACACCGCAGAGATGTGGAGCATCAGTTCAAAACGCAGGGAAAGGCTCAGCCTTTATGAGTCACAGCTTGCAACAAACCTCTGCGTAAGTGTGTGTGTGTGTGTGCATGCATTAGACACGCTGCATGCAAGCAGCATTAAGCGGGTGCATTGTGTTGACTGCACTTGCATCGACCATACTATCAAACAGACCAAATATGCACCTGAATACACCTTCATCACTCAGCCAGATGACTTCTACTCACATGATGAAAGTTCAATGTGTGTAACTGCAGCTCATCCACTTTGAATTACATTAAATTACACACACATTATGAAGCTGTGTATCTTCTCACTGCACACTGCAGTCCAGTTATTTCTGTCTGTGTTTGTCTGCATTCACACCACATCATGACAGCCCACTAAACAACACTGACTTCCTGCACACATTCCAAGGTGTGCATACGTCTATGTCTGTGTGTGTGCGTATGTGTGTGTGCGTGTGTGTTTATGCATGTGGTGAGCAGACACTATGGCCGGTGGCTGCGGCTACTTCCTTTAAATTCCTGAACTTGGATGAAGGAGAGCGAAGAAGTCTGATTCGCCTCAAGGTGCAGAGAGAAAAAGAGTCAGTGACAGAGAGAAAACAACAAACCTTTGCTTGATTTATTCAGAAAATTATGAAGCATTTAATTACTGAAACAGAGTTATGAAATGAGAATGCTTTAAGTTTATTTACTTATGTAATTTATTTGTCTGGATGTCATTCTTACTGCCTGCTGTGGTTTCTGTCATATTGCTTTTGGAGTAACCATTTCTGAGAGCCTCTGTACTGAATTAAAGTTTGTTATATGATAAACTGCAACAATTTCTCCAACAATCATCAACTCTGCAATCTGTCACATTTTTATTTGTTTATCACTTTGACATTTATGGAGCTTTAGGACCAACAACTGTAAGACCCTTCAGATATTCTCTATTTGCTGGAAACATTATCACATTCTGGGGACACAACATTTGCATTTTTTTTATGGTGGTTAATATGCAGACAAAACAAGCTTAAGTTAACTTTATGATCCTGGAAATTAAGCTAAAAAGGAAAAAAATGTTGTCAGGAAACAGGTTAAAAACATAGCATTTGATTTGTAAAATACTGTAGATGTTTGCAAAGTGAAACTAACACATTTTTCATGCCTGCATTTTCGACCAATGCAATCCTCCATAAACTCATTAAAAACAGGATTTTAATCTGGGTTTGTTTCACTCACGCTCAAGTGACCTATAGCCAGGGGGCACAGAAACTCAAACTGAAGTTTTGATTTTCAAACTTACATAAAACTGACTTCATATAATGCAAGATATTCTGTTTATCAAACACGTTTGTCCAAAGAGTGCAGACAAGCTGGATTTCCAGCGTTAATTCTGTCAGAGCGTGAGCTCATGTAGGTGTTTCTTGTTTTTAGCATACCAGGGCCTGTTTTTGCATGTGAGTGTGTGAGTGTGTGTCAGGTACTTGAAGTGGTTTATGGAAGGATCACCCTTTGATTGATGCTTATCCTCCAGTTAGATAAACAAAGGATTAGGCACACATGTATCGATGTACAAGGAGATGTGGAAAAAGCCCAACAGAGCTGCAGGTATTTCTGTGGTTTGATCACCTGCTGTGTGCATACACTCAGGTACAGTGACATGAAGCAGGATACGGGGCATCAGCATGTAGCTACAAGATCCTCTCAGAGCTTAGTGGGACACTGATAGACAGGAGAGAGACCAAGATGAAGAAAAGCAAGTGAAAAGACTACAAATAAGAATAGACAGAGGACAGAGGAGAGAGGGAGTCCTCGTGGTGTGAAAGCCACCAGTGTTTGAGGAGGAGGGACGGTTAAGAGAAGGAGGCTGTTTGAAGCACAGAGAACAGAGACGGCCTTCATGGTTGAGCTGGTGAAAGGGGCGCCCTCTAAACCCGGCGCACTGAAAGCCAAAGTGTGCAAGTCTACACACAGAAACACACACATCTACCACTGCATTCATACATCCAGCCAGGGCTCCAAAGCCTGTGGATGTTTGCCCAGGATGGAGCAACATACCTGGGATAGCTGACTGACTGGGACACCCTGCAGATGTCTCAAATGAGAACACATAACACACACGTTTCTCATTACACACATCACACACTTCAGTTCGGTGTAGTTTTAGAGATGGAAAAAGTCCAAAACATCTGTAAACTGTTGCACAGTTTCCCACCTGTGGAGCTCTCTCAGTCTGAACATGAGGACCACACCTCTCAGCCCTGACTGAATGTTATCAGTTCTTGATTTAAAGATGCTCACCTTTCTTTAAAGGCCTTTTCACCCATTTCTCTTGCAGCTTTGCGGACCTCTTCAGGGACTGCATCTTTCTCTGCCTGAGAAATCTGGTAGACTTTGTGTCCTGCATCCAGCCGATAAGGACCTCCCTTTCCACCCAGTCCGGCTGTGTCTCTACCACCTGCAACAAACATGTCATCAGGGTTCCTTCACACATTCCAACTTCAGATTCAGAAAGAAGAAAAGATCCCGGGAGACTTTTTAAGAGTCACGCATCTTTTTGACCCAGAAGCAGCTTTTTATCACTTTGGCAGACTTCAGTGAATAAAAACAGTAAATTAAACACCCTCTTATGTACTAATGTATGTAAAAAGTTCTCCCTGGTTACCTGTGCCTCCTGCCCACTGGTTTCCCCCGACATGAGGAGCATTGTTGGGGTCAATCTTGCCATGTTTTGGGGCGGTGACATCCAGGCCGCTGTCCCTCTGGATGGTGATCTGAGAGGACAGGAAGTAGAAATGTCATCCGGGCCATTATTCATATATATGTATGAGCAGACATCTGTCCAGGTGCTAAAAAGATTCCCAGTGAGCCCCAGCCATTAGATACCAAGGTGGTTTATGAGGGTTAAAGGGTCGCTTCAGCTACAACTCACAAAGGATAGCGCATTTTCTCCTCAAGGCTGGTGGTCTGGTTTATAGCCTGAACTTCCAGGAACAATATCCTTGATTCTCAGGATTATCCTCAGACCATGAGAGGAAATGTTTCCATCAAGAGGACAGATGAACCTGTAGGGCTACTGTTATTGCTCCATGTTGATCTAAGATGAAATCTCGTGTGTTTAGTTTCAACACTAAGCACTGTAGCAGTGTAACCACTTCAAAGCTTTAGCCAGTTGACTCAAGTTCGCCTTTTTTCAATAAAAAGTAACGTTTTGTGCTTTTTTTCTCACCAAACTCTTACTTCAACCTGCCTGTGGAACAGACTTCCTTTTTTCATCAAATTTCCATATACTGCTTATTTTCACTCTGGATCTGTTTGCTTGAGGAGACCTCTGCAGAAAATGCAATTCATGCTACAAACATCTTTTAACATGCTTGTGCATTGATGGAGAGAGAAGGAACAGAGACACAGAGAAGAAAAAGGGCTGCCTCTGGGTCTTTCTCAGTGGAACTTTCTGCCAACAATCAGGGAGCTGGCTCCACGCCTGAGGGAGCAAGAGAGGAACATGGAGACTAAGTGTTTCCCTGTAGTTCCGCTGAATTCTGACACACTGCTGGAGTTTGAACACTCTCTGGATGAGGAGGCACTTTGAGTTTTTATCTTTGTTGTTTTTAATGTGCTCTGGGTCCGTCATGGTCTGAGCAGTTGAGCAGAGACTTATCTAACACGAGCAGATGTCCAGCAGAGGAGAACCCCTCCTCTGCTGCAGCTGACCTGCTGTCCACACCTCAAACTGACGTACAACACACACACGTTGCACACAAACTCAGATCTGCAGCTCAGCTCTCACACCTACATGAAGCTGCTGCATCAGCAGGGCTTTATATTTGGTGCGGATTAGGAGGGTCACTGCTGTAAACCAGGTCAGATTATTTTGATAAGATAATACTCGATAAAGGACTGACTCTACATGGATACAATAGATTTTACTCCTCAAGCAGATTCACACAAAAATATATGAATATAAAATCTTTTCCTCCACCTTAATCTGAGGATCGTTCACAAAAGGCCTCAGCTGTTTTCCATCTCTGCCTCTCACACCTGGAGCAGATGTTGCTTGTAAATGTGGTGTGTGATGTGGAGAAGCCCTGTTAATTTCCTTTTCCCACACGTATTTCACCACCAGGAGTGAGTGTTCAAACTCCCAGAAGAGACCTATCCTCCCAAGCTTCTCAAACAGGAGGAGAGAAGCATTTTATTCCTCTGGATGTCCGTATACAAGGCTGAATTAAGCCTCCTGCAAACACACATAGGCTAACAGGACAGCACACAAACCCAGCAGGCTCACATAATCTCCAGTCCAGCTGTGTTAGCTGTTCAACTTAAAGCAGAATCAGCTCGTCTGAATGACAAAAAGAGTGAAAAGATGAGGAGAGGAGGCCTGTTATGATAATCAGCAGGGCCTCAAGGACAGGAAATACAGATTACAGACAAACAGAGCAGCTGTGTATCAATAGATCTGTGTTGGTATAGATCCACAGGAGGTGTGTGTGTGTGTGTGTGTGTAGGTGTGTCATCAGTAACCAGAGAGAGCGCCATAGCTGTGTGCTGAGGTAAAGGGTCAGAGGTTTGAGTTGCTGGCGTCACCTTCAGAAGCTCACCTCCACCGTGTGACTGCTCTCTGATTACACACTGATTCATGTCTGTGTGTGTGTGTGTGTGTGTCAGTGCCACCAGAACATGAGCTGAGCTGCACACATGCCTGCTCCATGTTGGGAAGTGATGGTGAGTACCTGATGTCCAGGAATGTGGCTCCATGGAGCTAAGCTGTCTGAGTGAGAAGTACAGAGTGTTTATAGACGTGATTATGATCTGTCTATTAACCCAACACACTTTCTCTCTGCCAAACAAAAACAGGAAATGAGATGTGGAACCTGGCTTACAACTGCAGTATTTGTAACGGCCAGCAGGGGATGGTGTAAAGAAAGTGTCTGTGGAGAAACTGTTGATACTCTTTTATTTCTACAGTTTTTGCTGCCAACACATGACTGCTCCCAACCGGCATGCGTCTGAGTGTTTGCGTCTCAGATATCTGTCCATCAAGCTCAGCCGTCCGGTTTGTTCTCGTAATCACCACCGTCATCAAACCAAATCAAGATATAACACTCTTACTGGTGACAACGTGTCTTCGTACCGGTAATGGACTCAGTCATGAGCAGTAAAGAGGTGACTAATGCTCCTCTTTTAGGATTTAGGAAAATGACGAGTGATGCCTTACAACACGAGTCCATTTTGGGATCTGAGAGGCTTTTTACATTAGCAACACTCAGCTGGGATCCTCCTCTGAGTCTGACAGTGGTGTGAGTCATTAATATCTGTGTGTGTGTGTGTGTGTGTGTGTGTGTGTGTGTGTGTGTGTGTGTGTGTGTGTGTGTGTGTGTGTGTGTGTGTCTGTGTCTGTGTCTGTGTGTGTGTGTCTAAGTGCGTTTCATGTTACCCTGGCCCAGTAGGGTTCCTGACAGAAGCTGCATCCTCAGTTTCACTTACTACTCCATAACTATTTAACAGGATTATGGTGGAACGGATGATTATTTTCAAGGCTGATGAAACTATTGGCCATTTTCTCAAAGAATTACTTAGTTGTGGCTTAAAAATGCGGAATAATAGAAATATAAAGTGTCAGATTGTGTCCCTTGAAGCTGAAGATAATTTCTTAAAGTCTACAACCAAGACACTTCCATTGTCCTGTCTTGGGTGATGGAAGAAACCATAAATTATCTTGAATCTTTCCATAATGAATTACTCACTCTCTTATCACTGAGGAATGTTTTTCTAATGTTACAGACACCCTCAGTTTTGGCAAAAGAAACAATTGTTTCTTGGTGTTTCTCATGGAAATTCAGGATGCATTGTTGCCTCTTTCTCTGTGGTGGGGAGCAGAGAGCTTTAAGACAGCATCATAACCCTTTTGGTGCTGAGCAGGCGGCAGAATGGGGAAAACCTCATTTTTATGACTGTGGGAATCAACATCTTGACCCCTCCCTCCTCGCTCAATGAGCTCTGCTCCCTCCCTCTTTTCTTCACTCATCGAGGGGCCACGCCTTGTCTTGCAGGATTAACAGCCTCGTAAATTTCTGATTCTCCCTTCGGACGAGCAAAGACAGAGAGTGATTTAGGAGAGAAGGCATCTGATAATATGTTTGTCTGTGTGTGTGTGTGTGTGTGTGTGTGTGTGTGTGTGTGTGTGTGTGTGTGCAGCTCATTTTGAGTATTTCTTCGGGAGAAGTGTGTGCCCCTGTGTGAACTTGGGCGCTGATATAAAAACTTTCTGCAGCACATGCACGTTATTAATTTCATGCCTGAGAGCGTGACAGTTTTTCTTTCTGAGCTTAAGAATGTGAGATGTGCAGTCTGAACATGCAGCTGTGCATGAACTCAAACTTGCTTGGATTACTAAAGGTCATTAAGTTAGCAGCAGAGCTGTGCACCAAAACCTCCTCTCCTTCGACAGTAATAAAGTGTAAACATGCAGACACCCACTTGGCTCCAAAAACAAAATGTTGAACAAAAGGAGAGTGTGTGTTCACAGGCAGATGATGACTGATGTGTGTGTGTCAGTGTATCCATGATGTCAACAGGGCTGTAATGGAACAATGTAAGAGTGAGGATAAAGAGAGATGAGGGGAACTATATAGCATAAAGACTAAACTGTCGTGCACACACTCACATTCAAACACAAATGCACAGCCAAACTTTAGGTTACACAGAAAAACAAGTATCCACAGAGAAGGAGAGTTACAAAAAATAGAAAATATAGGTTTTGAAGGCATGAATCTGGTAAAATACTCTGTAAGTGTCAGAAACTCATGCATGTGTGCCGTGTGCAAACAGGGACGCTGCACAGTGATGAGGTGTGCAAACACTTTACTATAGAAGTGTATCTCTGTGCAGACACAGAGAGAGCCTTTTACACCAGCACGTTTAACAACAGAAGAGGTTCTGTCATTTTCAATGAGCAAACATGGAGCACAGGGAGCGTCTATGAGAGCCTGACCTACAGAGGACTAAAGGTGCCCCATCAAAGACGACCTGAAGGCTGAGGAATCTGGACCAGGAAGAGGGAGTGTGTAGAGAAAAAGATGCAGGTGGATGGAAATGTGTGTGTAGGAGGCAGTTTGATTAGTTCTGGTTAAGTAACAGTGAGCATCAGCATGCTCTTGGAGCCATGATGGGCAAAAATCATCTTCAAGTTGGTGAATTTGACTTGCCGTCTAATCTGTTACTGATCAGCATCATCAAACTTTCTCATCAGTCTCTCTGGAAAGGTCTTTCTCTGTCCTGCACATAAAACAGATGCACAGATGGTTCATCTGAAGAATTTTTCCCTCTAAGTTGTGTGTGTGAGGGTGTGTGTGTGTGTGAACGTAAACAAGGCTTCCTCAGTGTGCTACTCTGAACATTTTGAGCCAAGGTCAAACTATTGCATCACTGACACAATGACCATCCATTCATACACACCCAGCCCGGGTACAGCGGGCTGTAAATTATAGGCTTGGAAACATTCTGGTTAGCATGAAATCCGGTCTATTTCTGCAGCTGAGGAGGGGAAAGAATGCAGAGTCTCTTTGTTAAAACTCTGGTCACTAGATTTATCTTTAAAGCTGCACTGCCCCTCTGTGGTGGATGGAGACACTGCATGCTGCAGGCTTTTTTCTGTATCACTCAATCCTTTTTCACCCCTCTCTTTCTTTCATCTCTCTTGATTTTTTTAAAAACAAAAACAGAGAAAGCATGTTTTTAGATGTTGCTTGTCTTTGAAGCTCTATCCTTTGACCCTCTCAATGATCTCTGTCGTCTTTTCTCATGATCACAACACTCTCTCGTTCTCCAAACTACCACGACACATTCTCTGTTTGAGTGTGAGCTGCCTCAACTTTTCTGACTTGAAAACCTCTCTAAGTGTCTCTGTCATCTTGCATCTTCTTCTCATATCTCTCCTGATCTCTCATCCAAAGGGAGCACCGCTGCCACCTGTACATGTTAATGGCAGCCAATGAGTTAAACAGCAGTTGTCCCATTAGTCGTGTTTTTTACCTGTACAGGTCTGCCGTCCTCTGACCCAATCATATTTCTCCACTCCATCAACGATCTCTGCAGGGTGTCCAATCCTGTCTCCCAAAGTCGTACGTACCCGCCCATATCCACCGTGACCACACCTCCTGAACCCAGAGCACCAATGAGCACATCAGACTCTGAGACCTTCGACAACCAGCTGGTGTACGGAGACACAGACATCGACCTGATGATCACAAACATGCAGAAATTAAAACTCAGGAGTCCCTTCAGGAAGAAGTTTGCATATTTTCACTCATCTTGAGTTCAGAGAGAGACATGAGGCACTGACCTCGGGACAGGAATATATTTGACTTTTTTAGAGTTCAGATCTGTCACCTCCAGGTATGCTGCCGTCATCGGAGGAGTGACATCTGAGGGAGAATGACAAACATGTTTAACACTCTGATTTATTTGCTATAGAATAAACAGAAACCTCCAGGTCATGATGTGAACTCTGACCTTTGGGGTACACCTCCTTCAGAGGGACCTTGTTGGGAGGAAGAGCTCGCACCACCTGATTGGCCGAGAGAAGACTGACACAGTTGTCCCGTTTGGCCGAGCTGGAGCGAAGGGTTCCTCTGAAGAAAGTGTGAG
Source organism: Labroides dimidiatus (assembly GCA_030710495.1). Taxonomy (NCBI): domain Eukaryota; kingdom Metazoa; phylum Chordata; class Actinopteri; order Labriformes; family Labridae; genus Labroides; species Labroides dimidiatus. Next base: position 15,010,565 of record CM061160.1, read on the forward strand.
CTCCGCTGTCAGTGCTCTTCATCTCTGAGAGGTCGAAAGGCCTCTTAAAGCTGTACACCTCGTTTGGAGACTGAACAAGAGAGGAAAATATCATGAATCAAAACATGAAGCACACACAGATTTGACAGAATACCTCATTAAACTGAGCTCTCGCACTTAAATATATGATCTTAAAACATGTTCATTCCATGAATACGTCAAGAGAAGGATGAAAATGTCTCTCAGCGCTGCTTTTTCAACCCTGAGAAGAATTAGATCATCCAAACTTTGGCAAACGAGTTTTTGCACCCTCTGTTCTATGATCTCACCACGAGGTCTGGGAAGCCCACGATGATCTGTGCGAAGGAGCTGGTGTCAGCCAGAACTCGGTTTGGTGAAACAATCTTCTGGTCCAGAGCGGCACTGAGGTTCTCGTTGGGAAGCTGGTCACATGACAGCATCTGAGGAACACATAACTCAGCTGGAGATAGAGAAGAAGACGAAGAAGGCGGAGGATAAAAATCAGAAATGAAGCATAAAATGATTTAAAACAGGAAAAGACAGACATACTTTGGAGATGTGAAATAAAAATACAGTTTACTGGCAGTTTTACCTGAGCTGACTCCATGTCCTGAGCTAACTGAGTCCTCATTGATGCCGTGCAGCTGACACACTCCAGAGTCCTCAGCGGCCATGTGCATGGGCTTAGTGAGCAGGAACTTCCTGTTTACAGACAAAAACAGCATGAACAATCATTATCAACTGGAACTTTGTAGGGGAACTTTCACTTACTTTCAGTTTTCAAAGTTTGGCAGTTAATGACTCTAAGGTGCAAAAAAAACCTTGCTCAAAAGTCTGCAACGACCGAAGCATATTCTTTGAGGACAGTGTCTGGGATTTAACATCCTAACAGCCGTTCACTCACTTGTTGGTGTTGCTCTCCACAAGCAGCCAGCGATCTTCAGCCACAAGGAAGACAGACTTCAGGTTGATGGGGAGAGAGATCGCATGAACCTTGCCCTCCAGCACATCCAGCACCTCCAGCTGGTTACTGCACAAAGAAACACGAACAAACAAAACAGTTCTTAACAGCATTGTTTCATACTGTAGATCCTTTTTTGATATTCAGTCAGATCAGAAAGGTTTACCCGTCCTCCTTATAAAAAAGCAGCCAGTTTTTGTGCGCAAAGTCCCGGCACATTTTGTGAACTCCCTGCAAACAAAGAATCCAAACCAGATCAGCTTCAGAATCTTTGATGATTCTTTACTCTTCAAACTTTAACCTGTCCTTCAGAATAAGCATCTTATATAAAAGCACGATTCCTATTTATAGACAAAAACTGAATATTTACAGACAAACATAACCCTAAGGTCCACACATTGGGGAAAAATAACATGTCTTGAATAAATAATAGAGATTGAGTCTGAATGACATTTGTCTGTGGAGGCTGTGAGACCTCTGACCTGCTGTTCTTTGCTGCTCCACCAGTTTGACGCTCGGGTGGAAGGAGGGTCGCTCTCCGGGGATAGCATGAGCCTACGCACGGCGCCTGTTTCCATGTCCAGATGGAGAACTGTGTTACTCTGCAGAGAGGAAAGTTAAAAGAAAGACTGAAAAAGAATTAAGACATTTAAAGTCTGCTTTAACATCTAGAAAACTGCCACCAGAGGGTGCTCTTCCCAAGGTAGAAACTTCCTGTGAAATTCGGCTCATGTGAGCACTTCACTGTGACTTTATTTCCAGCCTGTTGTTGAATATGTGCATGTAAGTGAACTTAATGTTTATGTCAGAAGAGCAGGAAGGTATTTAGTAGGTGGAAAAAGCCTTTTTTTGTCCTCAGAAAAGTTTTATGGAATGAAGCCTCGGGAAAAGCTGCTCTCTTTACATAAATGTTTTCCCCATGACCTCTAGTTTCCTGATTCTACACACACTGACTGTGGAAGGAGTGTGTGAGCACACGTGAATGTCTTACATATGGATCTGTCAGGAGCTCGAAGGCAAGTACTCAGATTCAAACTGTTGACGGTTTTGTTCATGCATTTGGCCTTGAATAAGTGGGGGTTTTTTCTTGCCCATGAATCAGAAGTTGTTTGCATGCCTTTTGTTTGTGCGCCATGGTTTCCCTGACTTTCTCCCCGAAAAGGCCGACGACCTGTGGACGAACTCCACGTTGTCTGGACTTCTTCATTCTTGGACAGACGTAACATGATCCATCGTAGAGATATTTTTAGAAAATCCTCCTCTTGCCTAATTCTCTCCAGCTGCACCAGAACTCTGGCTACAGAGAAGACTTGAATGCATTGTGCTGGTCTAACCCTCTGCCGTCATAGATCAGGGTCTTACAGGGTGAGTGAGGTCCGACTGAAAACAACCACCAACCACTAAACATTCACACAATCTATAACCGTCCTGTGAGAAGCTATTTTAAATCCATGAGGAATCTGTGGTCTTACTCTGCAAGACAGTTTAAATACTACTGTTGCATAAGAGTCAAGTTATGTTTAAGCAAATAAGGACACAAGATGAGAAAAGGTTCCTTTGGGAGCACAGATTCTGAGTGTACGGGATTACAAATGTGAGTAAAGCTCTCTAGATTTATCAAAAGAAGCATGTCTGATAAGGAGAATATCGTCTTTAGGCTTCAAATGCCCAAAAATGGGCTCTGTCTCCATATTTCTCTCATTGTTTCAACTTTTTTTTACTTTAATGAAACAATAACTGTATAATGAATGAAAAGATTTTCTCTTGAGTTTGTGCTCACCTGCTCCTCATGCAGCACCACCTGTCCATCCAGAGGACTCCCCAGAGGAGCCACGGTGACAAACGGCTGCCAGACTCCACTTATGGTCCTGGGGAAGACGTCGTAAAGCTCCATGCACCGAATTGTGTCCCTGCGCTCCTTCATGGAGAATAGGGACACCGGATTACACGTGGCCACATACATTGTGTCTGAAAAACAAAAAACAGAAGGAGAGACATGAATGAAATCATTCCCATCAGCACTGAGAGGTTGGACAGTGTGGATGGTGTGTACCATCTTTGGTGGTGACATCGCAGATGATGTTGACTTCATTCATGGGGATCTGCCAGTGTGCTTTCTCCTCACTGAAGCTCAAAGCTCGGCTCTCCTGCCTGTTGCAAGGATAACTCTGCACACGCAGAAACACAGGGCCCTGCAAACACAACACACACTGTTATGATCATACTCCTGAAGAAAAACAGCAGCATGCCCACTCATCAAAATTAAGTCTAACGCATAACTCTGTTTTCAAATCTGGAGTCTGATCATGAAGCTTCTTGGTCTTCATCTACTTAAACTGCAATAAACAGCCTGAATAGTGATCTGACATTACATAAACTCCTTCACAGATTACAAGATGATAAAAAAAGACTCTGATTCCCCCCAATCTAAGCTTGAAGAATTGTGGATTAAAGGCTTCTTTGCACAAAGCTGTGGTCAGTTTGAAATCAAAAGGACATTCTGACATTTTCAGAAGCCCTGTGTTTAAGGAGAAGAAGCCCGGTTTCTAAAAATGTGTGCATAATTTTAAAATGTGCTGGGAAAATGTTCTATGAGGCGCTGACTTTTAATGAAACCAGAGCACAGACACTCCTTAAACCCCAAGCATCTGAAGAGGTCAGGATGTGTGTGTGAGTGTGTTTTCTTTGTTTACCTTGATGTCTATGGGGTGTGTCTCCGTAGGACAGAGAAGTTTGCGGCGAGCGTTGACTCCTTGGTTTATTGTCCAGTAGCCAGTCATCTTTACCTCAGGCAGGGGCAATCTGGAGGTCAAAGGTCATATGATAGCTACTTAAGATCTAAATATTTAAAGTCTAGCTCTACATATAAAAAAACACAATGTAAAGATGTGAGTTTTGGTCTTTAAAGTGTGCAATTTGACTGTTTCCCCAAGTATCTAGATTCTCCTTCCACCTTCCTTTCTGCTCAGGAAGCTAAATCAGGCTCTATTTCCTCCCCGAGTCTCGAGAGAAACTTGAGTCTATTTATGTTGGATAAAACTTGGATGTGTGAGTCCCTGCTCGGCTTGTTGTGTCTGACCTGATGTTTACTGGTCTGAATCAGAGCTGGATTCTGGCCACAGCCTTATTGGCTGCAGGTGGTACGTAATATTCAGAAACAAACAGAAACTTTAAGAGGATAAACGGGTTGGGAATGACACCGCAAATATTTCTATGAATGGGAAATCAAAGAGATGCATTTGAGAAGCGGTTTCACAAATTGCTGCTTTTATGAACGTAATTTATTGTGGGGTAAAATCTTTTCAAGATGAGCGCCCCGGGAAAGAAATGAAAAAAACCTCCTGCGCTTGCATCATGTAAGTATAATAATCATAAAACAGATAATGGTCACAATCTGTTGCTTAGTTATTAAAGGAAAATACTTGTTTCTGCTCTGTTCTCAAGCTTTACTCGAGAGATTTATAAAGTTGAATCTTTAAATGTTGTAAGCTTAAATGAAACCACAGGAGACAGAAGAAACAAATATTTTCCTTTATTTCAAAGACAAAGCTGTACATTATGAGATGTGAGGTCATGAGACAGTTTTATAAATACTTTAGTTTGTAGTGAGGAGACTTCATGGAAGCCTCAGAATGTAATCGAGTCTGAAAATCAGTCAGTTAGGCTACAGATGAAATCAGCCAGCTTCAAGCATTTCAGGATTTTACTCCTCAGAGTTACAGATATTTTAAAATCACATCAATTAAGCATTTTCTGTGTTTATGTGAGGGCTCAAACTCAATCCAGAGGCCTCTAAAAATACTTTCAGCAGCAGACGCTGAAAGGCTTCTTTAAAAAGGCAAGGAATTTACATTTTCTTTGAACTGATACCTTCACGAGAGTAAAAAAAAAACATTTTAAAATACTGAGGAATTCATCTTAAATATTGTCCTCTAATGGGAAAACCTATTCGTGCCATATCAAAATTGAATGTTTTATCGCGTTATCCTATCTTTCAGTTGTCTGTTTAGATCATGCTCAAAATCCAAATTCATCACAGTTTCTTGTTAGTTTTAAACATGCAGAACGAAAGATGATACACGTCGTAGGGCGGGTACATGGGACTGAGCTAACCAACACCCTTGTGTTAGATTTCCTGCATGAACTGGTCCTCCAGGGGAGAATGTTAAAGAATATAACGTTAAAATCAGTGTCAATCAAAAATTAAAGAGACTAGGTGTTTCTAGCAGCTGAGGCCCTAAGATGAGGCTTTACAGATTCATAGCATGTTAAAATAATGCCCCTGTCTCCTGTAATGTACCTCTCTACCTCAGCAACCCTCTGTCTGGTCACTGTGATGGCTGATAACATGCCTGGATGTGTTTTTACTGTGTTAGAGAGTGTATCATCTCCTCCAGAGTTCTTACTCCTTAGCCAGGTTGACAGAAGTCGGCTTGGCTCCGATGGGAATCCCGTGTTTGTGCAGCGCTTCGATCAGAACCTCCCTCATGTCTTTGTTGTAGGAGTCGAAGTCGAAGACATTTCGCACCACGTTGGCCAGACCTTCATCGGGGAATTTCTGTAGAGCAGTGAAGAAGAAGAGAGAGAGAAAAAGGAGGAATGGAAGAGGAGAGGAGAAAGTTAGTGTGATTTAACATTTTAAGCAGAAACGGAGTGTGGATTAAGACAGGCTACCTGTGAGTTAGAACAGGAACTGAATGTTTAAATAAATACACAAACAGGCCCAATGTGTGTGATGACTTCACAGCCCTGTCTCTGGGGTCTTTATTAGACCATAACTCGACTTTAAGGCCTCTAAATGTTCTTCACCATCACCAACAACCTCATCCTCAGTTAAATCATAGTGCTGCCTGAATTATTCCAGTCTCTGAGTGACCACAAAGCCGTTTATGACTAGATGTGAGTTGTTAATTAAGCTCTAAACTGGTTCACAAAGCAATCCAGACTTCAATTAAATCATCCTGAATGTTCTCAACTTCTACACACGTCAATAATGGAGGTGATTGATGACAGAACAGGGCAGTCAGTGGGGAAATCAGACAGAAGAGCTCGCCCCTGTGTGCTGAATTATTGATCTTTTGTGGAAGAGGCTGGAATCTTAATTCTCCTTTTCTCTAAGCTCTGTTTCTCTTTCCTCTCTGGGTTTAATGATATTTACACTTCTAAAGACCATGAGCAGAAAGCCGAGGTCAGCCATGAGTGTTAAATGGAAAAAATACGGTGTATACTGCTGCATGAAAGTGTGGAAAAGGCGCAGATTTAATGATAAAGTGTTATATACTGCCTCACGTGTTTGTCTTCTTATCAGTCTAGACAGAAACAGGAGTATTGTGCTCTCTGTCACAGCTGCACTCTTGCATTATTGAAGTATCCAGCAGTGCAGGATTAAGGTCACACCATCCGTATGAATTATTTATCTGAAGAAATCTGAGGCTGAATATGAGAAAAAGAAGCATTTTCATTTATGAGGAATAGGTTTCACGTGTTATCTAGTCTTACCTGCAGGTGTTTGACGATGTTCACCACCTCTCGGGTGGAGTACGGGTAAGTGATGGTGCCCTGGTCAGCCATGGAGCGCAGCTCTCCAAAGGCGGCTACGAGTTTCTGCAGAGTGGAGTCGGGGACGTCTGGGCCGTACTGTTTCAGCATCGCCAGCTCTGCTTTCGGCTTCGGGTTGTCGACAGCATGGCAGCTAAAAATGTCACCTGTAAAGAGAACCAGAGGTCATCATGCTTTTTTTTAATCAGACATGGGTAAGAAGTCTTATACCTGTTGGCTCTGATAAGCTTTAAGGTTTGTGCCATTGCTTTGCAGGGTTCTGCAACAATTACAAACAATAACTTGGATGCAAACACACTAAACCAGGCACTGGGAGTATGACACATACGCAGATTCTAGCAGCGGTTTAAAGGTTTTGCCACCAAACAACAGCAGTATGTAGATCTGTTAATTTAAAACTAGAGCCTGTTCAATTTTTAGTTTTTTTTCCTGTAGGTTGTTGTGGATTTGTGTACCTAGAGATCCAAAAAAGTCATTTCCTAGGAATGGGAAACCAGGTCTGTTTGCAAGAACCAGCATCCTGAAGTCCGGGTGCATCACGATGGTGTTGGGCCTCCCTTTGGCTTCACGTGGATCTTTGGAGAAGACAAAAAAATCACAATAAGCAAAAAAACATGACTTTCTGTTTTATACATCTGTTTCTGTAACTGTCCTCTCTTTAATCCTTACTGTTTTGATTTTTATAAGTTTCAGTGAGTCTCACACACCTCTCCTGCTCCTGACAGCATCAGGAGCTGTCTCAGGTTTGTGTTTATGAAGTCACAGCGTTTGTTTACATTCCTCTGTGAGGAAGAGCCCACAGAGATGGAGGAACTGTCAGATAGAAGTGTTACTACTTGAGAAACCTGCAGGTTTACAGTCCAGAGAGTTTTAAAAACGACTGGTACCTGTCCAGAAACGCTTTTACCCTGATCCTTCTTCAGAGGCCTGCTTGTAAAATTTACTCCTGTTTCTATTCTGGGATGTCTAGCTCAATCTCCTCCTTTTAGTGGGACCACTTCTGTCTGCTCTCCTTATCTGGGACACGTCTGCTGTCGAGGTGTGAAACCCCATGGTGTTAAGCGTGTGTGTGTAGGTGTGTGTGTGTGTGTGTGTGTACCAGAGATGATCCTGCGGCCATCCGCCAGGATCATCTCTCCGCTCTCCACCAGAGTTTTGAGGATGCAGGTGACGTTAGTCGGAGCTTTGTCGGCTTCGTCAATCACCAGAATGTGACCCATCTTTACTGCCTTCACCTGCACACACACACGCACATAAACAAATCATACGTAGTAAATTTCTGACGATCTGTTGCTAGCTGGCCTGGTGTGTTTGTTAAAAAATTTGATTAAATATAAAACAAATCCTTTACCTCAAAAGTGTGTGTGTGTGAGTGTGTATTACTAACCAGAGGTGAGTCGTCATACATGATGATGCCATCTCTGACTGAGGGCTGCAGAGTCAGAGTCTGAACAGTCGTGTCCCTAAAGGGGCAAAACAGGTTTATAATTAAAGATGCAGAAAAGAGCTGCAGATATTCCAGCCACAAATATTGTAAATGTGAGATTCATTTTATTTATGAGAATATATTTTTTTTTATTATTATTATTATTATTAATAATAATAATAATAATAATAATAATAATAATAATAATAATAATAATAATAATATAGTTTGACTTGATTTTTGAACAGTCACATGTGAACCTTCACTAAGGATCTGTAGGACTGTCCAGGCTGCTCAGTCTCTAATAATAAAATTAGTGTTTTTGTACCACAATAATACACAACGAATGAAGTCTTCAGATAAAGTGATAGTTCAAATAGAGTTTAAGTAATGCCAGAGGCAGACAAAAGAAGTCACGCCACAAAATTTAAATTTCAACCATTTTTAAAACTGTGATTTGAAAGAAAGCGGCTCTTTGTCCCTGATATATCTTTCATTTATTCATCTTTTAAACTGCTTATCCTGTTCAGGGTCGTGGGTTGCTGGTGTCTATCCCAGCTGTCTAGGGACCAGTCCAGGGGTACACCCTGGACTGGTCCCCAAATTTAGAATAACTAATTAATCTGATGAGCATGTTTTTGGACTGTGGGAGGAAGCTGGAGTACCCGAAGAGAACCCACGCATTCACGGGAAGAACATGCAAACTCTACACAGAAAAGGCCCACTGGGTGAACCAGGATTCGAACTGGTGACCCTCTTGCTGTGAGGATGCAGCGCAAACTGTTGCTCCACTGTGCAGCCCTTATTATATTTAGCCACCAAATACAACAACATTGACGAATAGAGGTGGTTGTGTTGGAAGGTTTTACGTCGATAACTCTTAACTAGAGCTCAACAGGTTAGCAACACAACACGTCTTAAAAGCATTGCCACAAAAACTTTGAGTCCCCAAAGGCGCCCAAAATATCCCTCTCTCTTTCTCTGAACATGTCTCTTTTTAATCCCTCTCCCCTCCATGTCTCACTCTGACCCAGGAGCTGTCCCACTTTCCTTCCTTGGCAGGCTGCACCTCTCTCTCTTTTCTGAGCCACATCTCTGTAGGCTTTCAGTCACAACGCAGGCTCCCAGAAGCCACATGCACAGATCTTCTTCTGCTCTACTCTAATATTAGCAGCTGCTACAGAAGCTAACCAGGACACATGCATGCTGTACGCTGCTTTGACTTTCATTAGACTTTGAAAAAGTGCACTAAGGTACAGACAGAGTGGGAAAAGGTGATGTTAAGTAAAAATCAACCTCTGATATAAGGTTGGATTGTTTATTCTTAACTTCTGGTTTAGACAGAGGTCATGAGGTCATGGCCTCTGATATGTTTGCCCTTCTGTCACAGCCTTTGTGCCAGGATCAATATAAGAGCCATCACTGCCTCTGATTGATCTGAGCCACATCCAGCAGAGACTCTTTGATTTATGGATGAGCAGCTCTGACCTGATTCTTCCTGAGGTGTAATCGGCGGACTATTTATAGGAGCTGTGAACTGGAGCTAACAAGGACTTCTACAAATGGTTCCTCTATAACATGGGCGTGTGAAGTCCTTGTTCCTGTGAAGGACGGCCTGATTTACTGAGAGCTGAAATAGTCTCTGACACCTTTAGATGGGAACACTAATCCTGGCAGAGGAGGAAAAAATGGCAGAAATTAAAGAGAAATGAGTGATTATACCCCCTGAAAAACATCTTCTCTTGACTGAAACACAATAAAAACTGACTGATTCAGAAAGTGATATGAAGAGCTGAACATGACTCATAATTATTCCAGTTAAATCAGATTGAGCTCTGACTTCATGCTTCTTTTCTGAAGTTTGGCATCCAACCAAACTCCTACACAGAGCTATTTAACTCTCTGGTTTTAAGAGGAAGGTCATTTATCAGTTCTTCATGAGCACTGGATGTCATCTGGACCTTAAACACTGCGTGCCAACTGGTTTTAAAGAGCTCCAGGTCTCTTTGTTTGATGCTTTTTACTTCACATTAAGCTAGATTAGAGACGTCAGTCAGCAGTGAGGATCATCCTGTCAGGTAGCTTTTAGAGGATCCAACAGCAGAAACAAACTTCACTGTTTTAAAAAGGGACCGAACCTGACTGTAAAAAGAACTATCTCATTTTGATAATGAACTTCTCTCAACTCATTTCATAAAAATAAGATGGAGTCACATGAGCAGACTGGATGAAATTAAAAATGAAAAGAAGCTTTTATGTTTTTATGAAGAAGACATTCAGAGAAAGTTTGACATTTTGGCGGAGTCTGACATTTCTTCCAGGTTTAACTGATTGCTCTGAGAGCACAGAGGAAAGTTCACAAGTTCATATAAAAATGGAGCAGAAATGATCAAAATCTCAGCAGATAGAAAGCAACTGACTGTATTATTTATATATTACAATACGAGGCAAACATCTAAACTTCTTTGAGTTTTAACTTCTGGGAATTTTTTTAAGCAGAAAAATGTTTGCATTCTCTGAATAACAGCTATTCTTCTCACCTGTGCAGCTGTAAATATTCTCTGGGCCTGTTGAGGAGATGGAGGAAGCGGTCGACTATTTTATTCTTCCCTACACCCTGTAGAAAGATATAAACACTTGACATTTAGTAAATAGCACAATTTAAAAAATCAATCCCACAAAATTCTGTATTATTAAAAGTATTGCCCCAGACAACAGTGAAGAAACAGCCTGTAAGGCTGCAACAAAAACCTTGGGGGAAAACAGGGAAATTAAAGCATGACTTATGAAAGTGTTTGTTTTGAAACAGACGGGGAAGGTTTGTTTTTGCGATTCATGACATTCTAGATAGCTCTCCAAAGAGATAGATCTTGCATTTTTGCAAGCAGGATCTTTTCTTAAACTCAGCCTTACAAGTTCCCTTAAAGCCAGAACCTGCAGACAAAAAAGTGCCTAAACAAAGTGTGAGACAGTTCAGCTGGAGACTGACACTGAAACCAGGAAGCTGCTCATGTAAATCTCAAACAGACCTTCTGCAGAGGCGATGACCATAGACTGTAAAAAAAAATAAAAATGGACGTTATCTCATTTGGCTTGAACTGAGGTCGCCACAAAAACTACTCCCATGGTGGCTGGCTGCAGTATCAAAAACTCTGTTTCTCCATTCATTCCAAATAGGATGTGGTCAAAATTTAATAAATTAATACACCTCTTGAAACGTTTCTCACATCTGCATGCTGTGGTGACATAAAGATATTATTAGGCTGCATTGTGTTCCAGTCCTCTGTGTTCTGAAAAATTTCTTTTTCATTAGATAATAGACGTTAAAAACAGGGTTTTATGTCTCATTTAACCATGATTGACAGCTACCATTCTTGTGTATTTTTCATTTTTTTGGAAATAGTAAATACATCAGGAAGGACAGTTTAGACTTTTGAAAGAAAAAATAAATTATTTTTGTCACCTGGATCCACTCAAATTTTCTCAAAGTCCCTCATAGTCTCTACTGCGCAGACTCTGACTGCATAATGGCGACGCTTCTCACAGGGGTATCTTGGCTTCAAAACCGTACAACAGTAAAAGGCGGAGCCATGCTGTCCATTCTATATACAGTGTATGGTGATGACATGTGTGGTCACATTTGTACCTTCGTGGCTCTTTTTGGGGACAGGTGATGTAAAGTGAAGCACAGAATCCATTAATGTGTGCCACATACCTGGTTGCCCACCAAGAGGAGGTGCTCCCCTAAGAGAAAGTCTTTCAACATGTCCTCCATCACCCTCATGTGCTGCAGAGAGATTCGAGCAGACAAACATTAAACTCGTCAATTGAACCCAGCTGGGAAGTATGGTTAGTCACATTTCACGTCATGGGAAAAAAGGATGAGTGTGAGGATAATACTCGTCTTTAAACAACATTAAAATAAATCTTAGGTTAGACTGTCTCCTCCTTCTGCTCTCAGTGATTTTTGCAGCAGAAAACAGGTCATTCATTAAGTAGGACACCCTCCTCGCTCTCATCCGATCTCACCCTCTTCCTCTTTCATTTCAGCCTCCGATACAAGCTGAGCAGAATGAGGGCGGAGAGAAAGGGAGCGAGAAAAGACATAAATCTGGGTCACATGGCGTCACCAAAATTGCCAAGGGATGTCAGATTATCATTTTCCTTCACTGGTTTCTCCCTGAGGACGATGTCTTTGGCCAGAGCACGGTCCAGGCGATGAAGAAATGGAGGATCCAAATGTTTCACCTGACATCAATTCCCACCTGTTGGTTCTCCTTCCTTAGTAATGAATGTATTCTAGCGTATCCACATGTATCGGCTTCCTGAGCTTTCAATCCAGATATAGATTTAGAAAATGTCTTATTCTGGTGTCACATGACCTTTGCTCTTTGTTTTATGGATTACAGCTACATGCTGACCTCCATCGTTCATAGCATCCAGAGTAGATGTTTTCTTGTTGCACACATCCAATGAAATCCATCAATAACAGAAACCAGTGATCAGGTACAGTGTGCTAAGGTTTTATCTCTGTGGCTCCAGTGTTTCTGGAAACAACCCAGAAGTATTAACAAAACAATAATGGAGAGTGAACTTAATACCAGAACTAAAAGGGAAATCCTTGGTAATGCCAGTAATAACAAGTACTGAGTAATAACAACAGGAGAGAAAAACTGGATTTTTTTGGCCTCGTTTGGAGAAAGTGTTCTTTAAAAACTGTTGTGTAAAACATGAAGCGTGTGTTTTCAGATTGAGAGAAAATAAACAAAAACAATGGATTACTCTTTATTGTTTCTAATCTGGATTTGTTCCCTTATGTGATCAAATCTGGGTCACGTCCTGGAAATGTCTTTTTTAGGCTGCTTTTACAATCAAATCAGGATTTGCTGAAAGGCTGTCGTGCACTTACAGATTTAGTTTGGGCTGACATGTGTCTTTGCTGAGTGTCTCTGGCTGTGGGTCAGTGTGTGATTACCTGAGGATTATCATAGAAGAGGACGTCAGGGACTTTCATTTTCTCGTTAGCGTTGTAGACGGGAGCAGAAACTTTACCAATGGTCAACATGCCGTCTTTAACGACGCCTGGAAACAAACGAGAGGAGGTCAGAGCATCTGATGGGTCCAACTAACTCTGATCCTTTTCTAGCAAAGCTTAAGTTAAGAAAAACTGCCGACTCTATTAACTGTTTTTAAAAAACGGAGAGTAGCTGCAGAGATCTTGTCTCCATTACAGGTTTTAACTTACAGCTGAAGTCACGATTCTGTTCATTGGGGTCTGGTGTGTCCTGTATGGAGCAGTTCGAGAGGCTTTTTTCAAGAGAGGCACGAGCCAGGCTGGGCAGGAACCTGAATTACACCCACAATCATAAAGCAATAAGAAAAGTTAACAAGGTGAATCACAGTTTCGAGAAGAAGAAGTTTAAGTGTGTGTATGTGTGTGTGTGTACCTGGACAGACACGCCTTATTGACAGCGTGGGCAATGCTCTCCTCAGGGTACTGAGAGAGACGGCGACAGATCCTCAGCAGCTGTCGGGTGGAGAGAGACGAGGCCAGGGACTGAGCCTGGAGACAAACAGATACAGGAAAAAAAAAAGTTTGATCACAAATGTTTGACAATAAGGGGAGAGCTAAAACTTACACACAAACACGGGGACTTACTGTGGGGTCATTTGTCTTCCGAAGAGTGTGTGTGAGATGCAGCAGCTGCTCTACAGCTTCTGTTGGGACATTATGAGTCTAAAAGTGAGAGGGGAAAAACAGAGAGACCAGAGAAGAAATTGGTCTTATGAATTTATTGAAATAATTTACTGTATATATACATTTTTTAAGTAGCTCTATATTTTCAGTATTTCCATGTGTGTCTTACCAGTCCCTGTATGAGCCCCAGTTCCTCAGCTTTGGCCAGTGGGCTGACCGTGTGGTACAGGAACATCGTGAGCAGCTCGGGGCCGAGCCACTGCTGCTGACCTTTGCTGCTCCCGCTGCTCGGAGCGGCTCCTACAACAGGAGGCTCAGCCAGAGCCAGGACCCTGAAGGAGGGATGGATGGGGAAGACTGACCTGAAACACACACACACACCAGATTACACACTAACAGAGGAAGACACAGCTTCATCACCTGTCTGGCTGAGATAGATGCAGGGTGCAGGTGTGCATGACGTTTCCTGCAGACGTCTGTATCTGTGTGTCTGAATCGATCCATGTCGGCTGCAGGAGCACGACTCCTGACAGCTGGCTGTGTAATCCTCTAAATGAGGGAGACAGCAGGGTCCATTTCTATCACCCCACAGAGACACAAACTGCAACGCGATAAATTTACTCTGATGTGGGTGGAAGCAGGTGCTAACCATCATCATCATCACCAAATGAGTGTGTGGGAAGGCGTTTCATATACGGAGATATTAAAGGATGCAGTTATGGAGCCTAAACGTAATCTGAACCATTTTACAGAAAGGTGTCAAATAATTCAATAATCTAATCACATGTTTTCTAATCATTTGCAGACCCAATCTGTACTGTGGGATAATACAGGATAAAATCTCAGTCAACATGTTCACACACATACACACAAAACTCAACGCCACATCTTGTCTGAGCCACAGGAGTGAAAGAAGAGGAAGTGGGTTTATTTCAGCCCAGACGCCCCACCACAAACATCCTTCCTGCTGCTTAGGTGGGTTTTTAAGACACACTCACACACTTTGTGAGTCAAACACAGAGAGCAGCTAAGGTCAAGACCAACATCACTCATCTACTAAAACTACACTGAACCCCGAAAAACAATGTAAAATGCTGCGTCACCGTGTTTTGGTGTTTCTAACTCTGCATTTTTTAACCGAAACTGACCTTCCAAGAACATTCGTATCACTCTCCACCCACTGCAGACACAAGCATTCCTTGAACTTCAGCTATTTTCAGTCTGAACACCTGGTTTCACTCCCTTCCTGACAGCAGGCTCAGAAAAGGTTGGATGATATAAATACTGACCCAGAAGGAAGAAACGAACAAGATGAAGATGAAATACTTTAAACTCTCAGAGTACATAGGTTTTTTAGTTGTTGTTTTATTCTGAAGTGTTTTTTTTAGCTTTTTTTCCACACTTTTCCGCACTTTAAGTTTTAAATTTGCTTCTAAGAGCAACACAGACAAATCCCAACCTACCTGTAATGTCCTGTACCTGTGCAAATACAAATTAACATCTCTTCTTTTCATGTCACACCCCTGTCCTCAGAATGGGTGACACAAATAGCCTCCAAATGATGACAGACTGAAAAACTAAAAGTCATTTTCTGGCCATCTTTTAATTTTCACTCTCTTCTGTCTCTAAAAAAACATGACCAACACCACCATGACCAATATTTTCACACTTGATGCACACACTGATTCTGAAACCCTCCTTATGTTTACACCTTTGCATGCTGACTAGTGTGTGTGTATTTGTGAGTGTGTAAATGTGTGTACCTCTCTTTCAGTTGCTCGTCTGTGTAATCCAGTTGCTCCTTCAGCGTCTGGTATCTGTCCCACCTCAGCAGTCTGGTTCCATCATATAGATCAAGCTCCCTGTCATGGAGCAGCCTGAGACACAAAACACACACTGGGGTGAGTTGAAAAGTGTAGAAGAAAAATCGTCACAGGGTGTGTGTTATGATTGTATACAGTCGTACCTGGACAGCACCGCTAGTGTCCCTAGATTGACTCTGTGAATGCCATCCAGGAGAAGCAGTTTTCCCTCGATGGCAGCGGTGACGAGTGGAGACGGCCTCCACGCCGTGTCTCCGTTCGGCAGCGTGTATCTCTGCTGCAGGAGGTCTCTGGCCGTCATGTCCTGGAGACGAAACAGACAGAGAGAGATGGATTTAGAGAAGGCGATGAGATGTTTATGTGGTCATAAGAAAGGAGCTTTATTTTATCCCAACACATCAGTCAAATGGAATCAGGCTGTGTAGATGTGGAGATATGGGTGGTTGCAGTTTTGAATGAAAGAACATTTGTAATCTCACCTCTGTATGCTTCGACGTGGTGAGAAAAAAGTCCATGCAGCGCTTCCTATTTGTACTTTAATAAAGATTTGTGTAATTCTCTTTGTGGAGAATTGATATGTTTTTATCTCTTTAAGCCTCTGGCGCTAAGTTTTCAAAGAGAAAACCCGCTCTGGAGTGAAAGTGATTTTTGTGGATTATTGTTTATTTATCCAGGCTCAAGAGATCAAGATTGACTATTATAATTATTTCCCTCAAAGGACACATGCACCAACAATAACTTATTTATATTCCAATCCTGCTGGACATGTCACATTGTTTTCCAAAAATGGGATTTTCAGAGCTGACAAGATGAATTGTTCGGCAAAGGATTCCACAATTCCCGCTGCACAAGTCACCCCCAACCTCTGCGAGCTAAAAATAGCTACTGTGCAATGCATAAATACACCCGTTTCCTGCACCCTCATCACCCAACAGACTGCTTTCCACACACACACACAAAGCTCAACATTCATAGAGAAATATATCACAGCAGCCTTTTGTTGCTCTATCCTCCCGTCAGTCCCAGTCTCTGACCTCACACCTGACTAACAGAAGCCAGATGTGACTTTTTTTATCCAAACTGCTGTCATGAACTCACTCAATCCCTCTCCACTCCACGGCTTACAGAGATTAGATGTACACTTATCCAAACCCGACCGTTACGCGTCTCATAACTTCACCGTCATGGGTTTACAATCAGTCATTTTAGACTGACTGGGAGAAATAAAACAATCGAGGGGCTGATAATAAAATATGGGCAAAGGAATCCATCAGAGACCTGGAAATCAAAAGAAGATTTTTAGCCTAGAGGAAGAATTTCTACCAGAACATTTTTAATAAAACCATCAAACTGTACTCTGTTTGCTCCTGCTCCCTGTTAGAGGAAAACGCATAATAGATAATAATAAAAAGAAATATGGCTAAAAAAATCTTATTTTTAAACATTAATATGATACTAGAATAAAAATCAAACACTTGAAATCTCTTTTGACACCACAGGAAGAAGATTCTAATACCAGGTTGTCGTCTCCTTTCGGACCATAATCCGACAGTCACACGTTACTTTCATGGGACAGGAATCCATTTTTGATTTAAGAGTAACGATCTTTAAAAGACAAATAAATAAACCGCCCTTTTTCATTTGATTAAGTATGTTCTTGCTATACCTGCCTCCTGCTTTCACTCTCTGGGTCACTCAGACTCCAGCTAACACAAGGAGGAAACTGTATGTGATACAGCTACAACTCTGTACCCTTGGAACAGCTTTGATTAAGACTGAAGACATCAGAAAATATTTGACGCAAAGCAGAAAAATAAATCCAGACTTGATTTAAGATGATTAGCATTTCAAATAAGGACCGGGAAGATTTCAACTTATGGTTGTTTCTTTTTTTGCATCTTAATTCTTCAGAATTAGAGCTTGGAACTTCAGTTTTATTTTTCTTCATTGTTGTTGTTGTTGTTGTTGTTGTTTTTTAGTGCAAAATGTTTGAAATCTCAGGCTGCACCTTAATGTTGAGTCTAGCTGAAATAAACCACAGTTGGAAGGATGTAAAACACACCATGAAATCCACAGCAGCAAAGATTGTTAAAAAAAGTGAAACAAATGTGCATTAAATACTCAAAAAGGGGACAAGTGAATGGTTCAGATACTTAATGGCTCTGACATATTTTTGTAGATGTAATTTACCTGGTAGAGCATGACTGGCTCGATGCTGTAACCCAACATCTCTGCAAACTCTTTGGCAATCACAGACTTCCCACAGCCCTGGAAAAATAAAACATTATCTCAGTCAGGACCAGGGATCTCAATATTTAGGTGTTCTGTTTGTGTATATTTTTGTGTTTGCTACCTTAGCTCCGATCAGACAGATGTCTTTCGCCATGTGTGACTGCATCATGTCAGTCAGCAGCTGCGAGTGACTCGGCGTGCTGATGAAGCTGGGGCTGCTGTTGGGCGGTCGCGGCTCCTTCGTGCCTGCAGGAACCTGAAGTTTGACCAAGAAGGATTCACATGAACGTCTAAACATCTCTGACAACAGCAATATGAGATCAAACAATCCTTGAGACACCCAGCGCTGGTCAGAAGTTAGAGGAAATACTGCAGCGTGTGAAGAAACACAACTGGAGAAGAGTTCATGAAAGTGACATCATCTGTTTGGCTTGAATATCAGCTGCACTATTATTAGAGGACGGAGATCTCTGTTCATCCAAACCCCACACAGTGACTCATTCATAAACACTGCAAGTTTTTCATCCCAAGAGAACTAAAAAACGATAAGGCTGTTCCCTTTAAAGCCTCACAGAATCAGACACAGAGTATCAGGCAGAGATAAAATGAACAGAGATGATCGAAGCTGGAGGTCATGCTCGTGGGAAGAGATGGGCAGGAAAGTCTGATGATGTTTAGAAAATAAATTAAGATAGTTTACTTCTCTAGTTTTAGAGAGGACACTGTGATGCAGCTCCACTCAGAGCCTTCTTTTCTGTCCTCAAAGAAAACAGCTCAGTGCAGGAGCTGTAAAACAGTCTACTGTTACCTGAAAGGTGATCTCCTTTTCAGCCATACGTAGTTTGACATCTGCATGACCTTCAAGATCTGCTGACTTGGAAACATTCAGAATGGCGCTCACTGCTGGCTGACGACGACCGTCCAAGAGCTCAAATCTCTGAGAAAGAGAGACAGAATGAGAGGCTCTGAATAATTTATCTCATCTTATTTTCAGACCATCACAAGCAACGAAGAAGACCTTTCTTTGACAGGTGGATTAAATCTTGACTTACACTGAGCACTCCTTCCACAGCAGAGCGTCCCTCCTTTCCCACGATGCTGCTGTAGGGGTAAAGTCTCTGGATCAGCTGCTGGGAGGACAACGTGGGGAAAGAGTTCTGCGACAAAACAGAAAAATCCTGAATCAGACACAAGAATTCGCAGGAAGGTGCTTTCTTTTCATTAAAACTCAGGCTTTCTTAGATTCTCACCAGCACGTGGAGAGCCGGAATCAGGTTGTCCATGGGGAAGTCCGGCAGGCCGAGGCTGGAGGATTCCTGGGAGCACAAAGTAGTGGCTAAAGAAAGGAGCTGGGACACCCTGTCAGAAGGGAAAGAGGAAAAATAAGATGAACTACTGGCACTTTAAAGACTTTAAGTGAAAGCTGAACCTTTACTTTAAATGTACCTTTCTGCAGCGATGTTTGGTCCTGCTGTGTACAACAGCTCCAACTGGTCCTGAATTTAAAAAAAACAGTTTGAATAAATGTTTCACACTTTGAAATAACAGATGCAGGAGAGTCTTTTTTCACACTTTATCTCTGCCAAGTCACAAAACTAAGGTTGAGTCTCGCCAAAATGAAATATGACACTCTGCACAGTAATTAGCAGCTCTATGTGCATCCAGAATATTGTCAGATTTTCACCATGAGCCACAAATCTTGCAGTGAATGTTTTACTATAAGAGTAGTTCCATTAGGATGTGATCACGTTTTTCTGGTGCTTCAGTTTTATCCTCTTTTGAAGGTTTTTTAGATCTGCATTTGTTAGATCATCTGGTTATTCTTGGACTGACCTTGAATGGTAGGTAATAGATGTCTCTGGCCTGAAAGCGTGAGCGCAGAGGGGGATCCAGAGGGTTGCCCTTATATTTGGGGACAGGAAGACCCAGAGCAATGACCCTGAAGTCCTCGCTCACACGAACAATCTTCCAGCTGTCCAGCTCCTCTTTGGTGTGATCCTGCAGAACATAAAGATATTTAACCCCCCTGATCATTTTCTATGATCCACACCAAAGCACATTAAGAAATCTTACATATTTTATATGAAGTGCAAAGTGTATGCAAAGAGTTGCAGGTACACCAGAGAGCAAAACAACCTCAATCCAAGGACAAGAATAGGACCAAGATTCATTTAAAGACCCAGATCCTCTGGGTTTTAGACCATTGTAAGTGAATGTGCTTCTCTGACCTGCAGCAGCTTGTCGTATCTCTCAGCTGACATCAGGAAGCGTCCGTCCTCCAGCTGCATCTCCCTGTTCTCCAGGAGGTTGTTGAGAACAGGAAGAACATTTCTCTCTGCCTTCTCCAGCCCCTCCAGGACCAGGACTCGGCCTTGTGTTGCTGCTCTGACCGCACACTGAGGACGAAGACATGACAGGTGGAGACTGATCATTAAATTCAATCAGTATTCAAAGCTTAATCAGGGATGATGGAGGGAAATGTTGGTTATAGAGTGATTTATTTTGGAGTGCAATCAGTTCAACCTCTGTTCAGATCTGCTATGTTATCATCTAGTGTGACCCCTGACCTTCAGTAAATGTAAACAGCGCTGAAAACACTTATAGAAAGAACAATCAGACTGTGCACCAGTTCTTCCTCCACATGCTGCTGTGCTCTAAAGCCTCTCCTGAGGATGTCTTCAGCTCTTTGTGGTCAGATCTTCCACCAAACTTTCCAAACCAGGCTTCAAAACAGTCTCAGCTGTTTTGGGAAGGCCTATTTTCTACCATCAAATGTGGGAAAAAAAAACTGAGCTACTCTTAGCTTAGACTGAACAGCGTGTGTGTGTATGTGTGTGCGTGTGTTCAAGCACATCTGACGTCAAGAGGCAGGAAACTTAAGCTGTCTGGTCGCACCGCAGAGCAAGTGGCCATATAATTAGGTGAACATGTAAATACGAGGCAGGCTGTGTGGGAAGCAGAGCCATAAAACTATAGTGAGGAACAGATGCTCTATATTTAACTTTGGGTCCATTTTCAGCACCAACACTGTAATCAGATAATTGTTAGAAATGTAAGTGACGCAGGATGGAGAGAGGCACGGGGAGCACACAGGCGGACGTTGTTTTCTGACTGATACTTAGAAAGAACATCCGAGCAGACGCTGAGGAGCTTTTAGCAAAGATTAAATTAACAGGGTGGAAAAAATATGGTACTGATCAGAGATGGAGGAACGATGTATGTGTGTTCAAGTTAATGCTTCTGCACATGCACTCATCACTAGGTGCACAGCTTTGAGCTTCACGTGCGTTCTCAAGTTGTCTTGAATTTGTGCGTAACAGTCTGCAGGTAAGACAGATTTGCAGCACTTGCAGGGACGCATTACAAAGTTAGGTTGTAAGAATGAGGAACTGGAGTCCTGCACTCAAAAATCGTAACTCTTTTTGTCTAACCTTTACATTTGTTGCTGCAGAAACAGATGTTGCTTGACTTTCTATTAGTTTCAGTTCAAATTTGACTTAAGTGAAGGTTGCAAGCTTCGTATTACAGTAACTGATTCTTGATTGCAGTGTGGGTCACAGGTTATCTGTCTTACATAACAGCTGGATAACTGGAGAGAGGTGACTGGAGAAGATACAAAAAAAGCATGTGATGACATCCACGTGATGGTACATGGATATGTGTCGGGTGGGGTGATGCTTGATTGAACGAGGGGAAAACAGCAAAGAGCCTGAAAAGGAGCGAGGGGCAGGGAGGAGTAAGCACAAGGACCGACACGATGGGTCTGAATGTAGGGCTGCAAATCGGCACAGGGCCCTGAGGAAAAGTTGAATGTTCTAGTTAAGACACAAACACACACACACCTCCTACGATACCAAACTATTCTCACAGAGAAACATTCGTTAATTTGCACCCACACATCTTCAAACCCTCAGAGACGGACTGTAACGTACTAATAAACACTGATCACGCCCACGGGAACGTATAAATACACGAAAACTAAGCACAAGATATATCCAAACACCAACTCATACAGGAGCACATGCCAAACACACAGGAACACGCTCTTCCCACATTTCATTAAATGGTACAAAAATCCATAACTAAGTAGATGAGAAGTAAGTTATTTCTTTATAATTATTATTCATCATTCACAAACATCCAATTGATATTAAAACAAGGAAAAAAACAAATACTTTCTGTGGATTTGACGGTGAAGGTTGGAAACATTGCATTGTTTGAGAATGGAAGAGGATTTCTAATCGCTCTCTGTGCTCTCAATGGAAGCAGAAAATATTTCCACCTGCTGAGGCTGTTACATTATTGTGTCATCATTGGATGATGTGAAATTAGACAGGCAGGAAACTATAAATAATTCAGAGACAGCCTCCAAGACTTTGGAGAGGGACAGGCTGTGCATTCAAATGTTGTCGGAGAAAGTGGGAAAAAAAGAGCTCCTGCAGCAACAGCAGTGCAACAAGTGAGATATTCATACATATGAGACTTAAACGCCCAAGGTCAACCTTTTCTTTTTAGAGTGACATTTCAGTTCGTTCTAATTAATTATCTGTGAGCTCTCTGACTCTGGAGCTCTGTGAGGACAATGCACCGAGAATAAAAGATGAAAAACTTCCCCCTGTTTCCATGGAGTTTCTCTTTTAACTGTTATGCAACTGATTTATTTTACAACACACATGAAGCTGTGTGTTAATTAGATAACTGAGTAAATGTTAACCATCACTCAGCTCATTATCACTTGTCTCTGCAGCTCCTTGAAGATGACTGACAGGGTCTAATGATCGCTCTAATGTGGATTATTTTTAGTTTTTTTTTTTTGTTCCCCAGTAATTGTTTTCAGTACTAGTGAGAAGAGAATGAAGATGACTGAAGAACAGAAAGCCCTCCTCAGATAGTGCCTCATGGGTAATGAGGAAGTTCTGGTCTCCATGGTTACTTACTTACAAATGCATCAGAGTGTGGGGGTGTATGTTTGCATGAAGCCTGGTCAATCTTAAAGTTGTACAGAAGAACAGAACAAATGCTCGGATGTGAATTTATGAAAACTCACTGGGCTCCATTTGCAAAAATATGTCTACAAGGACAGATATAAGTTTTACCAAGGCAGATTTGGACTTATTATTGCACCTGTGTTGTTATATTACTTAGCAGCAGTATCTTTACGTGATTCACAGCTCAAAAATCTCTTTTTTTCTCTCACTGCTGTTATAGAAAACTCTTATTTCAGCCTCTGAATGAAACTCTTCATTTTAGCTGCTGTCTCTTTAAGGTTCCCCGCTTCACAAACCCCCTTCTCCTCTGATTGGCTATCCCTCTGGAGGCCTGGAGCTATGGGCAGACCATAATGTTTGAGGCCCGCTCCTCCAAAAAAACATGAATCAATAAGGAGATCATTATTCATTCATTTTCTATACCGCTTATCCTATTCAGGCTCACGGGTGGCTGGAGCCTATCCCAGCTGGCTTAGGGCGAGAGGTGGGGTAAACCCTAGACTGATCGCCAGTCAATCACAGGGCTGACACACAGAGACAGACAACCTTTTCACGCTCACACTCTCACCTACAATTTAGAATCACTAACTGACCTAGTGAGCATGTTTTTGGACTGTGGGAGGAAGCCGGAGTACCCAGAGAGAACCCACGTAGGCACAGGGAGAACATGCAAACTCCACAGAAAGGCCCACTGTGCCCAAACCGGGATTCGAAATGGTGACCTTCTTGCTGTGAAGCAACAACACCAACAGCTGCGCTACCGTGCAGCCCCAGGAGATCATTATGTTTTACAAAAAGAAGCTTAAGTTTATAAATGAGATGTTGATTGCTTCTGTTTTCTTATATTCCATGTATTTTATTTTTTTTTAAAGCCATCTCATACATCTTTCGACTACTTTTAAACCCTGCGTCTCAGACAAATTACCTAAAGGAAAACTGCAAGCAGCATAAGTGTGTGGATTTACCTGGTCGATGTAGAAGGCTGTCCCTGAACGGATTTCTCTCCTCTGCTTCAAGTCGGTCTCTGTGGTGTCCCTTGAAAGAGCCACGTACTCCACCTCCCGTTTGGTCAACTCCTGCTCAACGACAAAGACAAACTTCAGCAGAGGAATCACACTTTCCATTGTACATCACAATTAGGTTTCATTAGTCTGAACAGATACAAAAATGATCAATAACACAAGAGTCCTGGGTAAGAGTCTCTCCAATTCAGGTCATATCAAGATCTGTATTCAGGTTCTGAGAGGTGTTCAGATAATTACAGTGTTACACATCTTTTGTAAAAATGATGCATGATTTTTTTTCTATGCCATCCCCTCATAATCATTTATGTTTTTCTCTTCTCTGTGTACTCACAAGGTACTGCATGGCTATGGATCTTCTCAGGGGGCCTGGGGGGCCGATGAGGAACACATCTTGCCCCAAAAGGTCTTTCTGCATGATCCATCGCAGGTGCTGAGCAACAGTCTGAGGCAACGAGCCCGAAACTGACAAACCAAAGCAGCATTAGATGTCAGTTTACTCTTGCTTTCTTGTTTCCTGTTCACATGTGTTGAAACTGTACACGCAAAAACAAATATACTTACTGTGTTTGATGGGAACAAGCTCCGGATTCTTGGGTGTTTTGAGTTTGTAAGAGATCTCCCCAATCTTCACTGTGTCACCTGCAACAATCAGGACATGTGATAAGGTCTCATACATTTATGATTCAGTTATAGCTGTTCTTCATATTCAACTTTTATTTGTGCAAGCTGTCGGTGGCTTTTGACACAGAGGCAAGATATACACACATAGCTGATTTTGCATTGCTGATATTGAGTCCTGGTTGATGTTTCTGAAGAAACTGTTGTAAGACCTTTGGTGGAGTCACACAGATAAGTAGCTGTAGTTGTCTTTTTATTGGAACTGTGAAAAACCCTCAAGGTTATTTGACTAAACTAACTGTTGTTTCGAATATGTCTAAGTCTCCCAGTGTCGTTTACAAGAAAAAAAAAAAGTCTGGTACACTTTTCTTGATCTTGAAAGATATCTCAACAGTTTAGAGTGCAGGTGAAAAAGAATGAAAGGATTCTATCAAGCAAATTCAGTCACTGCTTGTGTTACAAAAGTAAATAAGCTGAAAAAAGCCAAAAGTTGGCTGATGTTGTATGATGAATACATTTCAAACGAGGTCTTAGTGTTTTAGAATTTGAATTTATCATTCATTCCTACTAAGTTGTCAGACTTAGAAGGATATAAAATGCAACTGAGAAGCTAAGGGAACTGTTGAGGAACTAGAAGGTAAACAAAGGAGCTTAATTTGCATGTCCTGTTTCTTTAACAGTCAAAGAGTCTGCTGTAGCCAACAGGGAAACTCTTTGTAAAGGTGAACCACTTTCTTAACCAAACAGAGGAACTTAGTTCCTTGCTTGTTCCAAATAGACATTAGAAAATTGTGAGTAATCCGACATAAAAAGATGATGAGAAACACGGTTGTGCAGCCTTGAGCAATAAAAACCTGTCACTAAACTGGCAAGAGGCATTGTCAAATAACTTAAATATGCATTTATTTTGACACTGCTTCTCTCCATCTGTGTTTTGGGGTAATACCAAAGAATTTGTTCGCAATTACATTCTATAACAAATGTATATCTTGCTCCCCTCAGGTAGATGTGTCAGAGTTTTATTCCCACTGCAATATGTGATTTAAACAGGGATAGATAGACAATGAAATAAATGAAAAAAATGTAATAAATAAATAAATAAACAAATAAACAAATAAAGCATCTACAGACAAACAGAAAGACAGAACATAAAAAACATTGGGTTGAATCATTGATTTAACTTTTCTTACATTTCCAAAATGGCGTGGGAAGAGTAAAACTTTTTTTGATTTCCACCCATTTATATATAACATTAACAATTCCTGTAACATGTAATGAACTATAGTATAAACTATTGTATTGTCATTATATAATAATACTGTATAAATTTAAAATTAGCCATTTTAATTATATAAATTACAATATTTAAAACCCATGGTACCCGTCAACATACAATTCCTTGCATTCTGAATAATTACTGTTATGGAAATTTTATTATATTAAAGAATAGCACATAACTGCTGATAACTAATTAGCAAAGACATAAATTGTACTTCCTTAATGAACTCTACAGTCTAGTAAAAGTTGATCAGTTATTTTTATAGGTTTGATTACTGGTCAGTTGAGGTCAGAAAAATTTAACAGCTGAGACTAAGGGGAAGTTTGGTAACATGATTTCACAGAGCTTTAACCTTTGGCCCAGTTTTCTTGCTGTTATATATAAAGTAAATTATTTACTATTCAGACTCTTGTCATCGGAAAAATAAAAAGCGGTTGTCAGAAGAAGTATGAAATGTGAGGTGGAAGTTACCTGAAGATGTGTTGAGGAGTTTAACCTCATGAGACCTGCACATCCAGCCGTCTCTGCCCAGAACAGCACCCAGAATATTTCGCACTCTCCGCGCAGCGACGGTCGCTGCGGAGCCGCTACACAGAATCTGAGGGTGCATATTTCAACTCCACTGTTTCACACTATAACAGTCTTTGAATTAAAGCTTCAAATGTCGGTTTGTCCTGACGTGGGGCCTCATTCTGATTTCATAACATCTGTCGGCTCATCTCAGGGTGGACGGAACACAATATCAGAGGGACAAACTGGTCCGTCCGTAAAATCTTCCGGAATAGCTTCGTGTTTGTTGAGTGATTTGAATGTTCCGGCTTTGCATCCACAAGCAAAGTGACTCTGACAAGTATTTACAAGCTTGTGTTTTCATCACTTTGTAATGTCATAATTTCATTGATAAGCCTTTTAACAAATATGAATAATACTATTTTCGTCGGAATTGTTTGTTTTGAACATGTAAAAGAATAAACGAAAAGAAATCGACACAAACAGAAAGTCAGAACACAGAAAACTTTTTTATATATTCATATACAGTAATAGACATAACTGACATAAAATAACAAACTAGAGCAACACCGAAATACAAATAATTGCATAAAATTGCACAAAGAGGCAGAAACCAATAAAAATGCACACAAACAAAAATTAGCAGAGATAAACCAGAAAACATTAAAATGTTGCAAACAATGCATGAAACAAAACCAAACTTTTAAATCACAGATTTAACTTCTTTTACATCAAAGGAATGCAAATAAGTAACACTAGATTTTCACCATACAAAATTAATTTTAAAATAATCGGTTCTGTTTCGGACCAGTCAATTTCCCTTTTCTTTTTAAATATATCAGTATTTACCAGAAACGAGATTCAGTGTACTAGTATTTTTTTTTTTTACTAAAACAGAACTCTGCTGAAGTATAGATATAGACTATTATTTGCTCGAAATAGTTTTCTCAGAAAAGTAAACTGATCTTTATTCCATTATTATAAATGTTACCAGTTGTTATTTGTTGCTCCATCTCAAGAAACCCCAAATCAGTATTGCTATTAAGCCTAAACTGCTACATATCCAAAAGCAATGTTTTGTTGAGTCTTTGAAATATTTCCCTCATTATAACTTCACTTACAAAGTCCAGATTATTGACACAACACCAAACAAGTGAAAAACTTAGTATTTTATTTTTTCTTTTAAAAAAATCATATTTAGCATGTGAATCAAAATACAAAAATACATTTTTTACTCTTTGTTTACTTTGTTACAACAAATATAATGTGCCATTTGGGATAGTCTATGTTTTCATACGTCTCGGAGACAGCAGTAAGTTATTTTTGTGCTGTATTGTATATTTTACCTCTTTTCAAAAGACTACACCTTTTCATATTTAAATATTGTGAAGGCATTACTTTAAGCCACGTATTTTACTTTAGCTTATGAGAGACACTGCGGATAGACAAATGTACCATGTGACTATTAAAAAATAAGGATTTAACAATTTGGCACAAAAAGTCACAAATTCAAACTCGCTTATAAATTACAACTGTGTGTTCAGTGGAAATTACACCAGTATGAGGTATGTGGGAAATGAGAAACTCAAACTGGATTAGTGAAATAGTAGCCAAACAAATCAATGACGTAATTGAATGTAAGCCTTTATTCACATAAATCATAAATCTGCTCACATGCACCCGCATTTATATACCCGACACACCGCCCCTGTCACAAACTGAAGCTGTGCGCGCTTGAGATCCCTTTGGGCCGTGACAATCCGTACCCGTGCCGCGCGCGTTTAAGCGGGTTTGACATTTATCACGTGGAGCGCTGATAGGCTCGGCCCTCCAAGGAACGAGCGCAGCGGAGGAGAAGAGAGCTAGCAGGAGGAGTGCGGAGGTGGTGGAAGGAGAAGTGAATCCCATCTCTCCAGAGCGCATATGAGCAGAGTCAGGGCAGCGAGGCAACTCTCCTTCCCCTGATTCGGTTCTTCTCTACCCGGAGTGGACGGAGCTCTCCGGGACGATGGAGGATGTGTACCCATACACGCGAAGTCCAGCATGGGAGGAACTGGTCAGTAAGATTCAACAATGGAGACTTTTTAATCATTTCTTTTCCCGAAGAAAGGAAACAATCCTTGCTCCTACTTTAATGCGCTTGAGGTTTAATTAAGAGGCTTTACTGACGCTGTTTTCACACTTTGGATGTGTTTTTATCCTCTTTAACAGCATGTGTCCCTATTTGGCGTGTTCCTCTGCACCGTGATTTGAAAATCCGTTTGAATTTCATTCTATTGTTTAATTTTGTGGGTGCTCGTTTTACGCAAAAACTAGATGATACTCGTGTATCGTCCAGGACTACGACTGATTTATGTTCCGATTCTTTAAGCGTTAGTGCGTCTTTTTTTGGTTTTATTTTAAGATGAAAGCAGGGAGTCCTCTTCATGTTTAAGGCTACCCTGCCCATTTCCTTGTGGAATCCTATTCTTGTCGTCTTGCTCACTGTACTGGAAATAATTTGAAATCACTCTTGGCATACGATTTTAGTCTTTCAAAACAAGAGTCAGTCGTAAAAATTAGGTTTAATGCGTTAATCATCATTTTAGGTGCATTTCCTAGTTGACCATTTCAGGTTGGAGTAGCTTTAGACAGGAAATTATTCCCGTGCGTAAACATTTACCACCATCATGAGAATATAACTGGAATAAATTAATCTCCAGTCTGGGTTAGATGACTTTGGCCTTTATTTGATTAGAGGCGACATAATCAGCAGAGTGCAGCCTTTGTGGTAGCTTATTATTTATTCTAAGCTGTCACTACACACTTAGTTTTTGAGCATGGCAAAATAGCCTATAAAAAAGTACAGTATTTGCACTTGCAATTCCATGGCACTGCACGGATGTGGTCACTTCAGGGTCTGCCCCACGCTGCAGACTATCTCCCCGGTGCCTGGATTGATGAGGCGGTCTGTAGCCTCCACGGATTGGCGTGCAGGCTGCATCAGCCGAGGAGGCACTGGGAAGGGTGGGGGTGGGGGGGTTACTCCGTGTGCGGAGCCCATCCCCACTGTGCCGCGACATGCAACATCCCTTGTGCGCTCACCAGCCCACACACTCACGCACACACACTGACACACACTCAAACACAGCCGTCTTTATCCCGGCGGCAGAGAGAGATGACAGCGAGGAGAGACGCTTCGCAGCCGCTCAACAGCAACAGCAGGAAGCTCGGAGCGGAGGACCGAGCCAAGGCTAACCCAGACTGGTTTTCTCCCTCCCCTCGACAGGAGCCGGAAAAAGGGCCAGCGTCCGCGGCGGAGATCCATGTGGTGGGGGCTGTGTCCGGCTCCGGGGCTGCGGACGAGTCCTCTGACAGCGAAGCGGAGCAGGAAGGGCCCCAGAAACTCATTCGGAAAGTGTCCACCTCAGGACAGATCAGGAGCAAGGTAAGAAAGCTCTGCTTAACTTTCTGAGAGTGAGTCTGCGCCCCGAGTTCATCTGGTGTTTGATCTGAGCTGCCAGCTGACTGGGCCTTGGAGGTGTGTGTTGTTTGGGGGCTTGTTGCTTGTAACACTAAGACTGCACCGCTGGACTTCAGGGTCTTGTAGACTGTTAAAAAGTCCATCATTTGATCCCCTTTCTTTAGATGTGGCTTTAAAAAAATCACCAAATGTCCAAGAGCTTGTTGCACTTTATGAAAACATGGTAGGCTAGAACTCACAGAGAAGATAAACCTTTTTTACATGTTGCATAAGTAAAGTGTGTTTGTGTGCTCTCTAACGTGAGTGGTTAAACAGAAGTTTTTTTGAAAGACTTGAAAGTAACCTGTGAAATGGTGACACTGCAGGCTGCAGACTTTATGTCAGAGAAGTTAAAATCAGCTGAAGTGATACCCAGTGTCTAACTGTCTTCCTCTAATCCTTCTACGCGTGACAACATGAGAAGGCGATGAGCTGATTCTTACCTGTGACACCTTACCTTTCTTGGCCCACTTCTCTCTTACACTGTAAAGGAGCGGCGTCCTCCTCTCACACCAAGGCATCCACTTAATTATTGACTGCTCCACTCCACACACTGCTTACATTATTCAGCACAGGGATGTATTTTTAGAGATGTGGGGCTCAGGAATGTCTGGCTAACCCTTTCTTATGCTAACTCGCAATATTTAGTGAGGGCACTGCTTCGCTGCATGGCCGCAAGTATTGGTTAAAAGTCGCAGACATCTGATGACACAAGATGAAATGTACAATAACTTTTCACAACTTAAATGTGGATCTTAAGTCAAAATTCATATCAGCAAATTTATCTCAAGTTTGTAAAAGTGAAATGATCAGCCTGTAAGAAGATCTAACACATTTTCGGGCATCTTTTCTCAATCCGTTATGAAAAAACTTGCTGTTCTTGAGCTGTGTCGAGAAAAAAAACATGCAAAGACTCAAAGCTTAAACTGTCAGATAAAAAGTCGGTTCTTTTGATAAATATTTTATTTTAAATGTTAGAAGTTGTGAAAAGTTGAATTTCTGTCAGTAAGAAATAGTTACAGCATTATTTTGTTACATCATCCAGTGCCACTCTAGAGGGTGAAGGAAAGACAGGACCAGCTCCAGACACTCCTCCTTATCAGCTTTATTTCCCCTCCACTTAACTATAAGTTGATTTTTGCATGCATGATGTGATTCCTCACTCACCTGTTGCTTCTACAGTCTCGGCAGAAGTTTTCAAAGCAGTAAAAGTCGAGTGGATTTGAGTCGTGATGTACATCTGACTGCAGGGATGCTAAATGCATCTGCAGGCATGGAGCTGAGGTAGACCTCATCTGTTGTGCAGCTCTTTACAAAGCAGTCGACATGACAACATGCAATTAGCTCACGCTGCTGTCACAGTGGAAAAAAGTTCTTGGACTGCAATTGTACCAGTATGCTTAGCACATCCACATCATGCTCACAAAGGTCTTTGAGTTGTTGCTGAGGGGGTCAGTGGGTTTTCAATGTCCCAACATGTGTGTGTGTTTGTGTGTGTGTATGCTAAGGGTTGCTAATGGATCATGCAGGCACTGACTCACTGAGTGTTGTTCCACTGGTTTGTTTGCTCTGCTCTGGAGTGCGTGTGCATGATTGTGTGTGCACATGCGTGTGTGTACGCTGGTCCATCATAGCGTCCGAGTCCATCACCTCTCCGTCCACTATCTCTGTGCTGCTCCGGTTGCCACAGACAACCAAATCTCTGCTCCCTTATTGTGCGACTCCATGGCGATGCTGCCTGTAAAACAGCTGTTTTATTTCAAAGAGGAGAGGGTGCTGCAGCAGATTTCAAACTTAGCCTCTGTGCATGTCCCTCAGGTTCAACATGTAGGGAAAGTTTTTAAGATAAAGACATCAGTAAATCAATTCAGACAGTGAGTGAGAAAAGATCCCCAGCGAAGCTGCAACAACGTGACAGCTCAAATCCAATATGGAGGTGTTAAAAGCCTTTCTGTGTTAGAAAAAACATCAAGTGGTGCCTGGTTTTTAGCTTCAAACCTCTTACATAAGGAATCATCATATGGAATGAAGGAGGCATGTGGCATCCATTTTTTTAACACAATATCCTGCAGAAGATCAGTCTCTCCTGCAGCTGAAGCCTTTACGACCCTTCTTGCAGACGTCTACAGTTCATCCACCTGATGTCAAGAATCCGTGGAACTGATCTGGAAACCCATCACAGCAGATCAATACATTAGCAGCTTGAGTAGTTGGTGTTGTAACGGGAGATTGTGGGTATCATTTCTCCCTGAGATCTCTGAGAATGAAATATGATGTGACCACACAAAGAGGGAATTAGAAACTCCATCATATGAATGCTTCAATCTCTCTTTGTTTAATTCTCATGAAGTGAATGCAACGTTTTATTGTTACTGAATTTAAAACATAAAGATAAACCTGAAAAGGAGACTGCATATTTTTATGAACATGCCCCCCTCCTCTCAGTCTTTTTAGGGTTTTCTGTTGCAGCTGAGGGAAGCTTATAAACTTGTGACTAATACCGTAGCCGTGTGATTGAAAGCAGAGCTGATGGTGTGCCAGAGTCTTCTAAGGAGACCGTGAAAGTTCTGCAGAATCCAGACCTGATAGGCTCTGAGTGTGCTGGGATTGATTGATGCATCCATGCATGCAAAGCTGTGACCCAGCGTCCTCCCACACAGGCATCTTGTCAGGTTGATCGGTGACCCTAGGAGTGAAAGGGTGTCTGGTCGGTTGCAAGTCAGACTTGTGATAGACTGGCAACCTGTTCAGAGTTTACTCACCTGAAGTTTCTCTTTCACAAGAGATCGGTCAGCTGAGGAGAAAATACACAATATCCTTATGATGATTCTAGTCCTTTTCTGACCCTGTTCAAAAATAGTGAGGATAAAATGTGCTTTTACACAGAATCCTCAGGCTTACTCCACTTATGTTTTAATTTGTTAGAGAGGAAGAAACTTGCTCTCAGAGACGCCCACCAAAGGTTTTCTGCCAGCTCAAACATGTTGAGTTTTCTTATGAGGAAGTCAAGAGAAGCTCTTGTTCCCTTTTTTCATCCCTGACTGTTCTCAAACGAGAAACGTGCAGTTTATTTTTACATTCTGAAGTCCCATTTTCACATTGTGATGGTGAAATACTTTAATGAGGACCATCTTTCTCAACGTTTGCTTTCTGATTGAGTTGCTTCTCTCCGTATGCGATAACAAACTACAGCCTAATGTGGCACTTCAGCTCTGCAAAGTTTGCTCCCCTGCAGCCCATAGCTTGAGCTGAGTCTAATTGCTGGGTCTCAACAGATTCATGTAACATCCTCTGTACAGTCGTGACACATGTAGAACTCCCTGTGTATGTGGTCCAGTTGCACAAAGGCGATCACAGACAAGCGAATTATCGCTTCCAAGCTAAAGGATGGTAATTTTCTCATCACAGTGGTGAAATTTTAGCATGTAGTGGGAGTTAGAGGAGGCAGAGAGTTACAATTTACACCCCAGAGAGAGGAGCAGAAGACGTGCCAAGACAGTTTCAGGAAGGAGGTGGAGATGCTTCATGAAGACACAGAGAGAGAAACTGAGAGATTTATTCAGCAGTGGTCTCTAAAAGACAGGATTGTTGTGATTATTACTCAAGAATGACAGATGATTGGGTAATGGAGGTATAACCGGATAGGTGATTCCTGAGACAGTGGGTTTCCTTCAGCAGCCAGTCAGCATCCACTAAAAGTAAGGACGGATAAGTAAGCAGTCTTCTTTATGAAGGGACCAATTACAGTCACAGCAGTTTAGTGTTTTCTGTCAGCTGTTATAATCACCAGACAGAGGTCTGTTTTCTTCTGGCAGGCTGAGGTAGCTCTGTTTTTTAGCATCTACACGTGGGAACAGATCGTAGATGCAGGTTTCATATAGAAACGTGTTTCAGTCATGAGATCTGTTAGCAAACAGTCTTTCTCATGTTCCAACAGGAAACTGGAGACACAACATATTTCAAGCTGCAGCATCCATGCAGACCTTGGTTTTCAGATACAGAAACATGATGACAAAATGAGCTCATTAAAAAATGCAAGAAAACTTCTGCAAGTTATTGAACTTCAAAATGCACGCACTGCAAACCAAACATCGCCAACTATGAAAAAGAAAAACAGATTTATTGGCAGTGTTTGAGAACTTTAACATGTCTAAGAAATGGTCTGTTGCAAGACTTTGTGTGAGAGTTTGCTTGTAATGCATCAAAAATGATCAAAGAGGTTCTTAGTTGTAAAGGTTATCTTTCCAAACATGCAAATGTGATTTACTTATTTTGCAATAGATCTCATTAAATATATTAACTTAGATATAGATCAGGTAAATACTGAGATGCATTCATATTCCTGTTTCCATTTTCAGTTTATTTAACATCAGTGTAGTTTTGGTTTCAGATGTGGATCACAAAATTCACAATCCTCCTGTTGAGGATTAAACGTTAAACCCCCAAAATATTGTCACTTAAAGAAGCTTTTATATCTACATGTTGAATCAAAACACCCTCAAACCAAAAACGGGTGGTGAGTATTTGTGAAATCTGATCAGACTATAAGAGAAATCTCAGAGTGGACCAGAACAGACTGGTTCATCCGAACAGGACTCAGCGCTTTGGCGCCTCAAAAAAAAGAGAACGAGGCTGTAAATCGTAATCAGGGAGTCTGTGGTTTTAGTTCATAGATGGTCATAGATGGCTCTGCATGAGCTAAATATGTGAGTTTGACTGACTTACTGTCTGTTTATCGTCAAAGGAAGGACATAGGTCTGCTCTGCTCTCTCCATTTAGCCTTTCAGGGAACTCCTGCTCTGCTCTTATCCACCGAGCACAGCTGCTGGACTCATTTGAACTGCTTGTGCCTTTTGTCTATTGTATAAGCATGCTTGTGTGTATATGAATGTGTGTATTTGAGTGTGTGTGTGTGTGTGTCACCCTGTCAGTGGCCAGGCAGAGTGTGGGTGTAAGGTACATGGTGCTCAGGTTACTCATTTCTCTCTGGCACAGGACTCGCTCTGTGTCTCAGCAGAGAGGAGCAGCGCACAGCGGCGAGCAGAGTGACTATTTATAGATCACTTCTGGCCTACTTGGCAACAGGAAGGAGATGGAGACAAGGGAAAGGAACTATGGAGGCCAAGGAGGGACAAAATAGAAAATAGAACGGGGAAGTAGAGCAGTCACTTCTGCTGCTCTGGCTGTGCAGATGGATTTAAAGTTAGACTTCAAACTTTCAGAGTTTGAAAGTTCCTCTGCCTAAAAATGCAACAGTTTTTTTTTTTTTTTTTAAATCCTGATTTCCACTTATTTTAGCCCCCGTCTGAAACATTTCACTTTAGCAGCTGTCTCTTTAAGGCTTCCAGCTCCACAACACCCCTTCGCTCTGATTGGCCAGCCCTCTGGAGGCGGTCTTGATGTTTGAGGCCCGACCCTCCAATGTGTCAGGAAGCAGTTAAGAGATCCTGATCTCATCATTTCAGCAAAGTCTCTTGAAGATCTTTGAAAGATCTCTTGAAGATTTTATAAAGATTTCATGCTGCTAGTGTTATGAACAGCTGACACTGTCAACCAAATAAAATTTGGTAATAGCGCTACTGTACCATCATTTTTGCGAAATACGGATACAGGTAAAGATTAAACCTATTCACTAAGTAAACCTGGTTGTAGAGCTTCTGCTGTGTGTGTGTATGTGTGTGTGTGTCTCCGTTAGTCATGAGGTGTTTATTAAGCTCCTCGGTCATATGTGAGCTCTCCCTCTTCCAGCTGGATTAGCCAAAGCAGCTCATCATACGTCATGAGATGTGTTTATGTTTTCATGTGAGGGTGTTTGCACGTCTGGAAGTATTTACAACGCGCCGCTTTGTGCTTCTTTGAGAGCGGTTTCTCTGCACTCCTTCACCTCCAGCATCCTGCGGCGGTCCAGCGTCTCTAAATAAGAAGATGACTTCACTTTGTAGTCTGAGGCAGGCAGCTATAAGTCCTTATAGGGTAGTCCACATTGAGGTATTTCACCTTAATCCACCACAGGAATTTTAACTTCAGGCGTACCTACGGAGAGGGGAAGCAGGGAATTAACGTAGGTAGACAGCAGTCTAAGAGGAGTTACAGTATGAAGTCCTTTTGCTGTGGTTTTTGCTTCTCAGTTGTCATTTAGAGGATTTCTGTTGCAGGCCTTATATTAAATTCTTTCACTGAGGTGAGCTTAAAATAGTCTTTAGATGATCCCATCAAGTCTGTCAGAGAAACTCTGAGAGAGGCTTTAACAGGAACGCCCCTCCTCTTTCTACTTTATCACGTCAGTCTGTTTATAATCACAAACTGTTCATCAAGCGATGAAAAGAGCAATCGTATAAAACTTTCTCTGGCTTTGGAAGGAGATTTGTAAGCTTAAGAATTCTAATAAGACATGGTTAAAGTCATTATTAATCAGAAAGTTCACATTTTAGCAAAAAGAGGGCTACAATCTGAGAGAAGTTCACTGTCATCAAAATCCTGCAGAGGAGGGAAACTTGGGATCTGTTTGTGGCTATGAATGAAGATCAACTTTAAAGCAGCACATAAAAATACATGTTTCAGTCTTTTTTAATAATTTGCATGATAATGGTCTGGTTGTGTGTATCCCTGCCTCATCCACCCTAACATGCATGCCCATAAGTGTGTTTGTAGCGTGTGTCCACAGCGTGCTGCAGCAGTGTTTCTGTGTTTAAGTTGACACAGCTGGTGGGCAGGATGTCAGCTTCAGGCTTCGGTCTCTGTTTGTAATTCTCCCCTTAGAGAGCAGCCTTCCTCTGCTATAAATAACCTCTGCACATGTGTGTGTGTGTATGTATGTATGTGTGTGTGTGTGTGTGTGTGTGTGTGTGCCCCACCTCTCCTGTGTGTGCCCAGAGAGAATGATCTTCCTCCTCACGCAGCATTTCTATCTCTGTGCATTTTATCTTTTTCAGTGTCCAATGTTACATGCGTCGCTGTATTTGCTCTTTGTGTGTGTGTGTGTGTGTGTGTGTGTGTGTGTGTGTGTGTGTGTGTGTGTGTGTGTGTGTGTGTGTGTGTGTGTGTGTGTGTGTGTGTGTGTGATGATGGTGGTTGTAATGATGATGACTGTGTGTGTATGTGTTCATACAGGGAAGATGGTTTGATTTGATGTGACAGCACACACACACACAAACACACACACACACACACACACAGATTCATGCTCGGTGGATGAAATCACATCGTATTTCTTTCTTTGTTTTTTATGATTCTCATCGGTTTCTCGCTCTCATCTGCAGCTCAGACTTTCTGTTTCCCCTCTCCTCTCTTTCTCCTCCTCCTCTGCCTTGATCACAAAAATAACCAACATGTGGAAGTCTTTTTTTAGATTGTGAACCGTGCATGCTGGAATACATATTTGTGTTGGTTGAGCTGCTCTGACTGTAAGGCAGCAGAAGCTCTCAATGGGATGCCGTCCTCTCTCCTTTCTTCCTTCCTCACTCTGTTCATTCTTCCTTTCTCTATACGTCATTATTTTTTCTCTGGCTGAGGGGGAGAGGTTAAGTGAGACTGATGTGTGTTTATAGCTCTTCAGAGAAATAAGTGGTGTGTGTGTGTGTTGCTAATGGGTTTTCCTTCCCCGCTGCTTTTTTGGCCAGTTCCTCTTCTTCCATGCATGAAATTGAAGCCCAAACACAAATGCAAACACACACACACATGCATACATGTATAAATGGTGCACACCTTTATCTTTATGCAACATAACAAGTCTTTTCTTGATTTCTCTCCTCTGCAGACGAGCATAAAGGAGGGACTGTTGCTGAAACAGACCAGCTCGTTCCAGAGGTGGAAAAAGCGCTACTTCAAACTCAGAGGACGAACTCTCTACTACGCCAAAGATGCCAAGGTAAGCTCCCCTGGTGTGTGTTCATTCTGCACACATACAGAGACACACAGATGAGCTTTCTTTGGAATTTAAAGGGACATCAGTTGGAAATCATTTCACTGCACCAGTTTGACCATTTTTATCTGAATTCTGAAACTCCCAAACCTCTGAGCCTCCAGTCGGTTTACCACGGTAGATGCACGCTTTTTTTAAGAGCTCAAATTGTCTTGAGCTTTAGTTTAGTGAGCTTTTTAGCACTGGTAAACATTCGCCAGTCTATCTGTGTCCCCATATTTCCCGTCTTTAAGTGTCTTTCTACAAGACTATGAATTTTTCTTTCATCAGATTTCTTCTTCCTTAAGCTTCCTTTCACCTGTATTTTATTTTAGGTTCATTATAATTTTGACTTCTTAAACTCTTACTGACATCTCTCTCCCCCTATCTTATAACCTGACTCTTGATCTGGACGATGTGTGTGTCTGTGTGTGTGTGTATGTGTGTCCGTGTATTAGTCCGGCACCGCCCTGGCGCGCTGGCAGGAGCGAGCGCTGCGCAGGGTGTCCAGGAGCCGTGTGTGCTGGCGAGTTCTGTCTGTGTGCTGGACTGGTGCACGGCGCTCTCCTCCTCCTCTGGGTGTCAGCGGATCTGAGGAGGGCCTCGTGAGAATTCGGGTCAGCACAGAGCAGCCAGGGGCCAGAGAACTGGTTTTACCTGCTTATCCATACAAAGTGCTGCATTCAAACCATATGAGACATCGTAGCATTTTTTAGCATCCTAATGTATAAAATAACACATTTTGGAGGTTGTTTTTCCATCACCAAATGGCATGAATGCCCAAAGATGGATATATTAAGAATATTAACTGAGGTCGGACAGCAAAACACGAGTGCAAACTCCAAGTCCACCCTTCCAACAGTTTATCTCTTCAAAAGTCATCAGGAGGGGTTTCTACTTTGGTTTGTCCCCGTGTTGCTCGTCCACCTGCAGCTTTTAGTCTCTTAAAAGCCTGAAATAAGATAAGATAAAGATTACAACGATCAGAAATGTATAAAAAGATTGCTTTCTCATTCTTAAATGTAACCATAAACTGTTTACAAGAAGTGGATGCAGCCTCACAAAAGTAAAGCCACTGGGAAAGAAACTTTTTCTCTTTCTCATGTCCAGCTGGGGGCAACTCTACTTATTGCATAAAAAGTTATCACACATAGATTTATTCCATCAGTTAACATGTTTCTGACGAGTTTATGGGCTCAATCTCTAGTTTTAAGGCTTGTTCAATCCAGCACGAAGTTTGTTTAGTAAATTTTTGTCCCATTTTGACTAAAGGAGGGGAAGATTTAGGGTTGTGCTACCATTATTGACTTATTGCCATCATGATTTGGTTACATAAAAAGACTCACAAAAGTCTTCTATAAACTGAGAAGTCAGAGTAATCCTTGATCCTCTCCAGCTTCATCATTTTTTTTTATCTCAATACAGCTCCATAAAGCTTTAAAACAGTCGATGAAACACTTGTCGTATCTGCAGCTGTGCCAACTTCTTCTACAGTCTATGGTTATTTGATAGCCACTATAGATAATATATGTCATGTCCATCCATTCAGGCGTCTCCACGGTGGCCTGGCTGGCTCTGCTACCCTGTGTTTAGGAAGTATGACCCCCTTGTCGATCCATCCGAGGCTTCATCTCTGCACCGCAGTCTGTCCAAGGAACAATCCTGTCTTACCAGTGGACAGATAACCTGATTTTATCTGAAATTGGCTCTGGAAAGGCACTTTGAGACCTCTGTCTTATTGTTTTAAAATTATGGACTATGAATAACTAGCTGTGACTGCAATCCAGGAGCTGTCCTGGTAGATTGCTTCAGCCTTCAGTTCAGAGTGAAATTTTCTCAGTGACAAGATTGATAGTTGTTTGAATCGTCTGACAACATTATGAAAAGATTCTCTTGAGCGGCTGGTACTTTTTGCATGGGAGAAGACGCTTTTTTTTCTTTTGCAACCAACAGCCTAAACATCGCTCATTTTAGAGCAAACTGACTCTGCTGACAAATACAGAAAATTAACCAAATAAATAACTTCCTCAAACAGTTATTTGTTGTCTTTTTCACAAACCAACCACTGAAAATGAAAACCAATCAAGGCAGCAGAAGACCAACATGGCTCCGCAAAATGATTTTTCTTTTTCTTTTTTGTACTTTCTTGAAAAATCTCTCAAGAAGTTTTTTTTACTGTAATGTTGGACACTAAAAATACCAATCAGAGAATGTCAGTGATGGCAAAACATGTCATATCAGTGATGAAATACCTTTATTCAAGTTATTACCTTTAAAAGATTATGTTAGAACCAGTCGATCAATAAAGAAATCTGATGGGGGTTATTTAAAAATGTTTCAATGACTTAGACTCTAATAAAGGTACAAATTGGGTTGATTTGAAACCCTCTTCAGAGGTTAAAATGATGAGAAGTAAAGGCCTCACAGTGACAGCCTGTCATGGTATGAAATGAAGGATGGGGCGGCTTTGAGGCTGCAGAGATGAAGCCTGAGAGTTCAGCTCTGGAGGCTCTGGACGCTCGCCTTTGTCCACCATTCACTGTCAGCTTTCATTACAGCTTGCCTCTGAGTGTGTGCCCACACACACACAAATGTGCTGGTGGTGTGGTGAGTGAATGAAAGAGAGCAAGTGTGTCAAAAAGACAGTAAGCATTAATCACACACACACAGACGCACTCGTGATGTAATGTCAGAGCCGAGCACAGAGCGGGAACAGAGGGGACAGTGTTTGTGTTGGCGTGCCGTTCTTACTTCTGCCCTCTTGGCCGGCGCTCAATACACACATTCACGCACACTTGTAGGCATATGTGGAAGTGCTCTGACACATGGTCTCCACATACACACACACACACACGCTCACACACACACTCACTCACTCATAGATACACACAGAGTAAGCGTTGGCTGGTGTCCCTCTCCAGCCAGGCCTGAGGGAGCGTTGTTAACTGGGCATTCCCTCTGACAGCTGCAGCAACTCATTCCTCCCCCACACACACTCTCACACACACACACCCACACACACAGATACACACAGTCAGAGGGCATTCCTTTGACGACATCGTGTTTCTGGCCTGCAGCTCTTTGAGAGCCCAGCTGCACGCTTCACGGCTCTGTTAGATATCGTGTTGCTGTGTGTAGACTCAGACCTCTGTCTGCTGGCTGCGTCTATGAATCTACTGGGCCCTTGTGCCACACTGAATTCCACAAAACAAATCAGAATTTACCGTCCTGTTACTCACACTTCTCTTCTTTAAGGGGGGAGTCAAAACAAAAGGAACGGATGAGGGAATCCTCTCATTGGCTGCAGTATTTCTGTTCCTAAGTGCCTCCTCTAAGTTGAAATGATGTCAGAGGTGGAGAGTTTGTACCTCACAGGACGGATAAATCAAACTGAGAAATTTTGGGAAACATGAGTGGAAAAAGCTTTCACTGGTTCTGGAGAAATACTGAAGTCTCAAAGAGTGAGTGGCCGAGTCTTTAAGGATTGTTATGCTTCTAATGGGGCAACAGCTCACCAAACTTTCCTCCAAGTTTAGATCTGTGAGCTCATTTTGGTCTTCTTTAACGTGTGTGGGTCAGAACATCGCTGAAAGCTGACCATCTGCTGTTTCCTTCTGCAAATCCTCAACTTCCCTTTTGATTCATTTCCAGTAAATATCTGCATAAATATCACCAGCATCAAGTGTTCGGGAAGTCCTGCTCTATTAGAAGCTTTCAGACGCTCATCTAGGACTGAAATAAGACACAGCTGCTCAATGAGATAATTGCTGACATGTCTGATTAATTTGACGTCTCAAATGTTTTGCTGTTTCATTTTAAGGCCTGCTTCGCTGAAACATTCCCCTCACAGTCTGTGACATTTCTAATCATGTCTTTAATTTAGAGTAAGATGAATCTATGTATCAAATATTATCAGGAAAGCTCATTCTCTTGTTCTCTCTCATACCTCACCTCTTCTCCTCTCCAGTCCCTTATCTTCGATGAGGTGGATCTGTCGGATGCCAGTGTTGCAGAGTCCAGCACAAAGAATGTCAACAACAGCTTCACGGTAAGTGTATCCTGCAGACACACACACACACTTAAGGATGGAACCACAGCAGAGTCAGACCAGCACTTAGTAGTGGTGTGTTTTACAGCCACACACACACACCTGCTTTGAGTCGTGTCCGCAGCTCTCACACCTTTAACAAACCCTGCTGGAGGTGTGTCAGGCCGTGCCCTTCAAGGATAATGATTCACCTGCTCATCACAGCTCGTCTCCTAGGAGGGAGAAGGAGATGATGATCCTGTGAATGGATGTTTGTTGTGCAGAACAATGAGCAGCAGGATGAGCTTGTGTGGGGGGAGGAAGAGGAGGGATAGACGTGAGTATTACGAGGATGGAGTGAAAGAGCTTGTAGTGCATTGTCCTTTCTATAAATGTCTCTCCTCTCCCTGGGTGCTGCTATAAAAAGAAACAAGTGGGAGGAGGAGGAAGGAGGAGAGCAGTGCCCAGAGGAGAGAGTGCAGCTATTTTTAGCAGTGCCTTGAAATGCTTCAGTGAGTGCCTGGAACGGCTTAATGTCTGCTATATTCATAAATAAGATTACGTGTGCCTGCCTGCTGCATGTGTGTGCAGCATGTGCGTACAGTTTGTGCATAAGCATCCTGCTGAGACAGAGGGAGGAGGAGGAGGAGGAAGGAGGAGGAAGGAGGGGATGCTGAGGGAGGAAAGAATGAGGATGCACAAAGGGAAGTAAGGACAAAGAGAAATATATTTTTAGAGACAAGTGTTTGACAGAAAGAAAAGAATACTGAATAAATGATTGATGAGGAACGCCTGCAGGTTGAGATGGTGAAGGGAAGATACAGCAAGGTGAAGCAGCGGAGGAAATCCTGGAGTGATGTCACACGTTCTCCTCAGAGGGGGCGAGAAAGAGACAGGGAGAGAGAGAGAGAGTGCTGAGAAGCAGAGCACAAAAGACAGAAGGATGCCAAGGAAGAGGGGAGTGAGCGAATGAGCGAGGAGGAAGCAGTGAAAAAGAAAACCAAAGGTAACGTGACGTGCTCGATGGTATTCCACAGACACGCACACCAACAGGGGGAGACCAGGCTTCACGCAGGTTGTACGCTCAGAGAGAGAGAGAGAGAAAAAGAGAGAAAGGACTGCAGAGGAAGCGTTGCACTGCGTTGATCAGACTGTCTCTGTCTGTGCAGCTGTCTGTGTCCATCTGTTTGTCTGTCTGTCTGTGAGGAGTCGCTCCTCTGAGGATGAGCGATGCTGCTGTCTTCCTCTGTGCAGGTTGGTGCTAATTGGGTGGTTTGGACGAGTGATTGAGTCATGCTGTGTGAGGAGAGTTATGCTCATTCATGTAGGAGCTCTGCAGGTGTTTGTGAGCCGTGCATGCCTGTGCTTTTTCCTGGAGGGAATTCAGGAACACTCTCACCAGAAAAACACACAAAATTAATGGCTCTATTTTTTTAAAATATACTGTGTAGGGATTCACTTAAGTTGCATATTACTGAAGCAAGTAACTACTTCAATCAGTGTGTTTGTGCATACATTGTCAAAAAAACAATCATGTTTTGTTTTATCTGTTCAAAACTCTCAGAAAATTGCTCAGAGCTAAAGACAAATTTAAGAACGTAATGACGCACTTCCTTTGCGATACATTTATTAGTCTATCTCCATTTTATGCATGTATGGGAAAAAGGTGAGCTTAAATGATGTAAATGCAAATATGAATAAGAAAATCATCGTACGGAAGGAAAAAGTCATTTTTTATAAACAAACAAGGATTCAAAGAAAAAAAAAATGCACACGTGGACGTGCATGTGTCCGTACGTGCTCATAATATTAATGACTGTACTCGCACTGAGTCATACATGAGCTGTGAAAGTACATGTATGTTGGTGTTAAGTGTGTCCAGATGAGGCTCTCAGAGTTAACATTACATTCCTCTCTATTGTGTCTTTCATGTGTGTGTGTGCATATGTGATGAGGCTGCGTCGCTGCAGCACACAGAGCGAGCAGCACCTTGAAGTCCACGTGAGGGAGAGCTCAGCCCAACCCAGACCCTAAACCCATTACAGACTCTGCAGGGACCCCTCCCTCACTGCTCACTGACTCACTCATGCTTAATGGATCGGGCTCATCTCTGTCAGGTTCCAACCCGAGAAATGAATCTCAATGAAACTCATCTGATTGCGCCGGAGCATCCAGTGGTGTTTGCTTGCTGTTTCGTGTTGGAAGTTTGCACAGAGCTGCAGTGGAGGTGTGAGTTTGATGCACGTGTTTTGCAGAGAGGAGCAGCTGTGATGGTTTTGTTCCACCTCCTCTGTTGCTGGTCCCCGTGGATGCAGGATCTGTGCAGCACTGTCACCAGTCCTCTGCCTGTATGTGTGTTTGTGTTTTTCAACAGCAGCAGGTGTCTCACATTATCTTTTATTCTTTTGTTGCTTCCTTTCCACCGTGAACTAGATTTAGGTTTGAAATGTGGCCAGTGCTGAAGATGCTCAAAATAATTTAAGCAAAGTGTCGGAAATGGTCTTAAATCTGGTTTCACGTCTTTATCAGTTTGATCTTCTCTTGACATCAAGCTTAAAAATGTTTAAATCAAATATTTAACCATGCATTTGGAAAATCAAAATTGTTAAGCCAGGCTGACACTGTGATCTTTTCACCAAGAGACATATATGTTGCCACATGTTATTACACACACTCTGAACACACACACTCTGAACACACACACACATCAGACAGAGTGTGTGCTGAAGGCCAGTCATCGAGGGAGGTTTTCCACTCTTAAGGGAAGCCGCGAGCTGTTTTTGGAAACTGCCGCTCCTGTTTCCCCTGGCAACCAATCTTATCACTACCCTGTACCCCACACACATACATACTCACATCTACACACACTGTACGTCTTTTGCAGAGAGACAGAATGATCTATGTCCAAAGGGATCCGTTCACCCCACACACTTTAATCCCTGCAGGAAAACTGCAGTGTTATTAACGGTTGAGGAGAAATACGAGTCTCAGCAGAGAGAAACACATCGAGCACAACAGATTTACTTCTTCTCTGGAAGCTGCAGGAGACTAAAACTCTGATTGGCTGAGAGCAAACACACACAAGCATGTGATGACACTCTCACAAAGACACATTCAGTAATTGGGGAGTTGTTGCGTCCACTTATTTTGAATAGGGGGCAAAAATGCTAACGTGATTAGCTTCAGTGATGGAGGGCAGAGAAAGGACAGTAATTACACACACACAGGCGTGTAAACACACACAGCTCACAGATATGACAAGATTTTATTGCTTTTCCCTGGAAATGCTGCTCATGACTCAAAATAACAAGATATTGATTAAAGCTCTTGGGGCTGAT
Source organism: Labroides dimidiatus (assembly GCA_030710495.1). Classification (NCBI taxonomy): domain Eukaryota; kingdom Metazoa; phylum Chordata; class Actinopteri; order Labriformes; family Labridae; genus Labroides; species Labroides dimidiatus. The sequence continues at coordinate 15,055,451 of CM061160.1, forward strand.
TGATTTGAAGAGTAATTAAAGTGATCAATCAGGGGACAGTTTGTCAGGTGGATGCTTCTCTCTGAACACACCAAGCACGATGATATTAACTCTGACTCTCTGAAGTTGAGGATTAAATACCTCCCTTGGGACTGCATCTCTTTAAAATGATCAAATATTATCACACCCTTTGCCACTTGCAAGCCCTACCGCTCTGACTGCACTGATCTTTGAGGTCACTGTTACATCATCTGTGTTACGCTTACCGGTGTGTTTTTCATGTGATATTGTGTCATGAAGGTGTTGTTCACTTTCCTCAGCTTTCTGTTTTCTCACCCCTTTCAGCCTTTTTGCACCTCTGAGTGTGCAGCTGCACAAGTAAACACACTGAGAATAGAAAGACTTCACCAGCGCTTTAACTGTTTGCATGCAAAATAACGCTGATACTAAAGCAGACTCATCTGAAACAAACCACCCTGCACACACTCTTGCATCTGCATTTTCCACACCCCGTCAGAGCCTGTGGTGCTGCTGGTCTGAACATGCCGCTGCACAGAGGGAGCGAGGGCAGGATGTAGCAGAGAGAGAGAAAGCTCCCAGATGAGAGGAGGATTAAATCTCTAGTTTCACTTTACTTCACCGTTCTTCTTTGACAAATAGATGTTTGTTTTCAGTCTGCAGGACGTGTGGACTCCACAGCTTCACGTTTATCAGATTATACTCTCAGGCGGATGTTTTTAAAGGACAGAAGTAGTAGGATGGCTTTTGATTTTGGAGTGAGGTTGGGTTTCCATTCTATGATTTGATTATGATTATGTCGAAGCAGCAGCAGACTAACCAAATCTTCCCAGACATCCCTCTCCAACTCCTCTGCAGCTTTTTCATGCTTCTCCTGGGGATCTTAAATTGTTTCCAGCCCAAGTACAGTCCCCCAAGAAAGTTCAGGGTCTCCTCCCAGGTGGATGCACCCAGAACACATCCAAAAAGAAGCATCTAAGAGGCATCCTTAAGCCAGAGCCACATTTGGAGGTGTAAGGGCAGCAGTTGTCCTCCAAACGTGTTGTTCGCTTAAGTCAGTCTTATCCGTGATGTTCTTGTTTGCTTCTGAAACTCAAAGAGACAGTATGACTTTAAACATATTTCAAGCTTATGAAAACTCATTGAAGAAAAAAAACAGCATTTTGTTTGTTTGTTTGGACTTTGCAGAAGAGAGCAGATGCAGCAAAAAAAGAAAATGCATCAGAGTGAACGCCTGCAGTCCTGTGTTTTATTAGCCACAAACTGCAGCCGAGCAGCGAGTGAGAGGGCGTGAGGGAAGCTGTGAGCGATGAGACGGCTTTGTCTCTCCTCACTTAAAGTTCAGATGATGCATCCTCCTCCTCTGTGACAGCAGGGAAAGTTTCTCATGAAGGCTTTTAGATCATAACTGCCTCCTCCTCCTCCTCTCTGTAGTCCTCATTCAGAGGTTTATTTTTAGCTTCTTTAATGTATTTTAAATCAGTCTGCATCACATCTTTCGGAGTTTGTCTGCAGTGGAGCTCATTTTAACCATCGAACGTGTATCAGCTGCACAAAGTCTGCACAAACTGAGCCTCCCTCGCGGTGTAACAAGATGTTAAATGTTTGTATCATGTGATATCTTGTGTGTTGGTTAACTTGGTAGGAGTTGTAATCAATCATAAGAGGCATTCCTCACTGCATTAATATTGATTAGTGTGTGTGTGTGTGTGTGTGTGTGTGTGTGTGTGTGTGTGTGTGTGTGTGTGTGTGTGTGTGTGTGTGTGTGTGTGTGTGTGTGTGTGTGTGCGCGCGCTTCAGTCTCTGAGGTGAGCAGCTACGATGTACAGACACACACAGTGAGATGTAGAGAAAGAGGAGATGAGGGAGCATAAATAAGAGATGGATGGCTGAAAGGGTGCTGTGTGTCTGAAGGGTTATCTACAGGGAGACTGCCCCTTAAACACACACACACACACATGCAAGCACACACACACAGGACAGGGAGGAGGGGGGTGGCTGTGTGGGGAGAAGCTCTTAGCCTTTACTGAGGTGCTTCGCCTGTCAGCACATATCTGCCTCAAAGCAACATGAAGAGCTGAGAGTGAGAGAAAAGGAAAGAGAGAAGAAAAAATTACAGGGGTGAAGAAGGTGGGAGAGGACGAGCGAGAGAGATAGAATTAATGAGAGAGAGAGAGAAGGAGGAGAGGGAGGAGGTTTCTCATCCTTTCTCTCCCTTAAAGACGAGAGAGGAGCGCTCTCTCCTCTCAGTAGCACCGCAGGCTGAGGAGGGAAAGCTCTCACTCACTCCTGCATCCCTCGCTCTCCTGCAGGTGATCACTCCGTTCCGTAGGCTCATCCTCTGCGCCGAGAACAGGAAAGAGATGGAGGACTGGATCAGCTCACTCAAGTCTGTCCAGTCGAGGGAGCACTATGAGGTAAGAGGCAGCTTTGGAACTTTGTGTGTGTGACTGGGTGTGAGTGTGAGTGAGGAGAGATGCAGCAGGAACAATAGATCCAGGCGTATCCTCGTTGGAGGTTTTTTTCTGTGTTTTAATCATGTTACCTCAGCTCCGGAGGATGCTCCTATAAGAGCATTCATCCTGTAGGGTTCAGTCTTTATTAAAGCCTGAGCTCATCCTGAGTCCGTCTGTGAGGTTTGCATGTTTTCACAACAATCACATTAAAGCCAACAGGGGATCCAAGTATTTTATGTAGAAGTGACAAACTCGTGTCTGGAGCCCTAAAGCACCAGCTGACACGCTTTTACACACATGGATGCACACGTGCAGACACAGGTGTGCAAACTCTCCAGAGAAACAGTGAAGAGGACACACATATAGCATCCACACACAGAAACAGACACATGTTTTTGTCACCATGCACAGGTGGGATTCTTCAGCCACTCTTCCACCAGCTATGACTCATTTTTATAACAGGACCAGCGAGAAACTCTAGAAACATAATGCTTGGCTTTGTTAGCAAGAAATCTCACATTTCTGTCCTTAAAATCACAGAAACAAGCAGTGAAATGAAAGATGTGAGGAAAGTCTGAGTGTAGTTTGTGTGCAGGCGCAGGAAGGAAGCTCTGCTGCATTTGAATGTCTTTGATTTGGGAGGGAAATCTTATATAAGACCCCATCCCTCACCCCCTTTACTGCACTGCAATGCAGCAGCACCCCCAGAGCTCACACACCACAGGACACACACACACAAACACACTCCTGCCATGTTATCTTTCCAGCAGCATGTAATTACCCTGTCTCATGAAGGACCGTATGAACTGGAGTGTCCCACTTTCTCCAGCACCTGTTACAGTTTTCTTATGAAACACAAAGTGGATCAAGGGCTGTGCCAATGACTGCAGACGCAACGCCCACGCCAACACAACACAACTCACTTTAACTTCACTGCACTGTGGGCTCTCTCCCAACACTGAGCTCTTTGAAAGCTCCCAGTGTTCCTGAACGGGTGTCTGAAATGTGGAGTCACACTTGTAGAGTCCTGGTCTAGTTTTTTTTTTTATTATTCTCAGATTTTAATAAGACTTGAATACAGCAGAGAAAAACAGACATAAGGAAAAGGTTCAAATTAAGAAAAAAATGAAAGACATCTGTCATAGGGAACAAATTTGTGTGTTTATTCCTGGTTTTTATGTTCAGTAAATGGAAAACTGTTAGTGTTATTAAACCTGGTCACTATTTTTTTTACATGTTTTGGATTCAAAAGCTCTGTTTGCACAGAAAAAAACAAAGAAAATAAAAAAAGGAAAACTGATGATTGACTACTGTCACATTTTGTCCATTCATTTACACAGAAACAGCATTCCAGATGACCCAAAGCATAAATCTTGAAACAGGATCCAGATTGGAATTTTATCACCAGTAAACAAGCATTATGTGGATGTTTATGCATATCACATTCCCACTTAACAATGGCTACCAAAATGCATTTTTGCTGCTGATGCTCTAAAGTTGATTGAGACTTGGAAAGGATGGATCAGAATAAAGAGTTTTTGAGTGCATGTTGACTTTTTTTTCTACCAACGCAATATCTGCTGTGTCTTAATATTTATGGGCAAATGCACCCTTAAGAAAGCAATTTTTTTAAAATTCTGACACCCTAACTTTGTTCTCAAAGGTGACTGACAATAATACAGAAAGTTTTCCACCAGAAATAGACCTTATTTTTTTTTAAATTCTCCATCCAGAAAAAGCTGTTAGAACATTCTCTGTAGCGCCCAGACTCCATTGACAAAACCTCATTTAACATCTCACATAACAGAAAGTGCTGGCCTTGATTGTACAGTCTTTTCATGCCATTGTGTTTCTGAAGTATCTTTTCATGTCAGAACATTTACATTTACAAATACATTTGCCTTGAAGGGTTACATTGCAGGTGTTACAGCCTCTTTAGTTGCTGCTGAAGTAATCAACAGGAACACTAACAAATTGTTCGTACCTGTCCGTCATTTGGACCTTAAATTATATCAGAAAAAGGCCAAATTTACAAATGCTGAATTCCTCTTCAACTGCTTCTTGCAATAAGATTAAATAACAGTACTTTTCAGTTTTTTTGTAATCTAGCCCGTTAACCTGTTCTGCTCTTCTCTCTGACAGACGGCGCAGTTTAACGTGGAACATTTCTCAGGGATGCACAACTGGTACGCCTGCTCCCATGCACGGCCCACCTTCTGCAACGTCTGTAAAGATAGCCTGTCGGGTGTCACGTCTCACGGCCTCTCCTGCGAAGGTAGAAACCACTCACATTTTTCTCTGTAAGATGCACAATGAGACTCTGAATCATCCTGTGTGCATATTTAAAATAAATATGTTGTGTAGCTTAAAGATGCTCTAGTTTCTGCAGAAGTTCATCTGTAGTTGCAGGCCTGAGTGTCAGCAGGTCTATATGCACTGAGAGGACGTATGTCTCTTTGGTAATAGCTTTACTGAAGGCAGGAAGTTCTTTGTTCGATGTCTGTCCAAATGGAGCAGATTGGACGCACCGGAGCCTGCGTGGGTCTTTGGAAAGCTCTGGGTCATGGAGTCGGTTGCCCATCAGACTGTCAGCTTGAGGCAGAAAGAGTGAAAAGATCTTGTGGTGAGCTGCCATTAGTGCAGCTCAGCCTCCTGAACGTATGTCAGCCCGTATCCCTCTGCTCTTTGTCACACTGTGCGTTAGGTAAGTGTTGACTCAGGCTTTGTGGATTCGTTTTTAGCTTTTTATGTCTCTCTCTTCAGCCATAACGGAAGCAAAAACTGTTAATGGATGCTGTGAATGACGCCACATCTCCTCACGTCGTCTGTGAAAGAACTGTGAAGTGGGGGTGTTAATGGAGGAGAGGGCTTTGACATCAGAGGTTGATTCTCTTTGAGCCCGTGTAAAGTGTCAGTGACAGGCAGCAGACCTTAATGAGCACCATCTGCATATCCTCATGCTCTAATTTTGCTGATGTTCCCCGGTGTGTATGGCACGGCCCTTGTGTTTGTGATGTGTGTGCATATATGTGAGCTGGGCGTGAGAGCCTCTTCACTCTGGGCTCGTTATCATCTACAATGAGGTCCTCTAGCATTCAGAGTAGGAGGGAAAAGAATGAGACCAAAAGAGAGGCAAGAGGTTGAGTCATTACAAAAGCACCTAAAATCAGCCTGATCTAAATCAGTTTTATCACAGCAGACACTTCAAACAACAAGAAGAGGAAGAAATGATTTATGTATGTTAGAAAAAAAACTGCGCTGGAGAGGAGAAAAAAATAACTGCTTTTAAGAACCATGCAGTAAAGCCAAAAAAATGTCTCGCTAGTGCTTTTTTTATAGTCAGTAACATAAAGTTTGCACCAGAATTTTCCATTTCTCCTTCAATAAGAATGTTTTGTCTTCAGAAACCCCAAAATCTTTCTCTTCGTTGGTTTTTTACACCTGTTAAAATCCAAGGCAGAAGTAGTTTAGTCTGTCTGATGAGGACCAGCGAGGCAGTGAAGATGAGAGAGGAACCAGGAGCGAGCTGCAGAGTGTCTCTATTAAACGTCGAGTGCAGACAGACAAACAGTTTCACCTCAATCAACACGGCTTAAATTTCCTTCGATTTCCTGCACAGGCCAGTCAGAGCGGATTGATTTGTGCTACACACAAACACACACACTCATGTCTCTGTTTCACCCTCACAAACACACACACACCAAACACTTGTAGTCCTGCAGACAGTGTTTTGCTCTGGTCTGGTTGTGAATGCTTGAGGTTTGGCCGGCCATTAACAGTCAGTGGTATCATGTCCTCTGGATCCTCTTAATGCTCTGCTAATGCTCTCTAATAGCATTTAGCAGGAGACGAGATTGAAACATCAATTGTTGCTCCCGGATATGACTTTGACTTAGTTTGTAGTATCTGTGTGGACGGCTTAATGACAAGAACAAGTGTGTGTGAATGTGTGTGTGAGTGTGTGTGAGGCCTGGGTGGGGTCGCTGAAGGCTCCCTGTAGTTGAGACATTATTCATGAGTCTGCTAAGTGCCTCATCCCTAATGGAGAAAAAGGCGAGAACAATTTTCATCTGCCTGACAGTTTCCATGAGAAACATTCATGCTATATTTACGTTGGCTCTGCAGCAGCAGTCTGCATTTAGAACAAACGTGTGAGCGTGTTGTTGCTGCTCCTGGCCTCACGGTGTCTCATGAATACTGAGTGCAGCGTAACAGATGTTCTGAGGATGGATGTCAAATTTTTAACATGTTTTCATCCATGAAAAAATAACAGAATCTTCGTTTATCCTCAGGCGAAGCGATATGCACCAGAATCTCAGTTTTATCACCTGATTGCATGTGATGCTGCCAGGGTTAGTTTCCATTTGGCAGGTCTTTGACGGATTAGTCATCTTTATTTATGCAGTGCAGTTAAAAACAACCGAGAAACCAACAGCCTCAATCACTCCTGTTTATCCAGGAGAAGCTGACTGATCGACCTTGCTGTTTTAGTTGTAGTTTAGGCATGCAGGAGATCAGCAGGCTGAAGTGTTTCCACTTAATTAAGAGCTTTAAAAGCTAAGGATGAATTTTCAAATCGATCCTGAATGGACGGGAACCTGGATGAGAGGAAGAGCAGCAGAGGTGGGATGGGGCTCCTCTTTTTCTTTGCAGCAGCTTTTTTGAACGAGCTGCAGACACTGAATGGAAGCTCCCATACAGAGACTTACAACAGTCAGGATGACTAAGAGCGCAGATCACCATCTCTAAATCGGTCAGAAAAAGAAGACTGAGCTCTTTTGGAAAAAGATAATCTTGTTAAGTTGATGCTCAGATCAAGATTTGAATCAGTGGAGTCTAGCTGTTGAAGCAAGTGCGGAGACAAAACGCAAAGCAGAGGAGGTGAAAACATAGAACTGAGCTGCCAGCAGGATGCCAGACACAGACAGACAAGACAGGGCAGAGATCACCTGAGACACAGGTAAACAACGGCTTACACAGGAGTCGAACAAACATGAGGATTAATCCCCAGCCAGGGATTGTTCTGGCCGTGATGTTCGCATCGCATTTGCAAACTGGACAAAGAGGTTCTTCTACTCCAGAGGCTTGATGAGGGGATGAATTTCAAGCGCACAGATTGATTGGCACATGTGAAACTGATGCCACGCTCTGACAAACAGAAAGAGAGAATGAGATGAAACTGGAACAAAAGGACAGGGAGAACATTGAACCCCTGGGAACGAGGGAGATACAAACATGAGGCAATAAAAAATGTTCTATTTTAGTCGAGACAAGCACTTTTTCTTTGTTCAGGAGACGTTTAGTGTATTTCAGTATAAATTCTGGCATGTGGCCTTGGATTTCAGGAGCACTTCTATCATTCATTTTGTAACAAAATCTGAAAGAAAACAGTTTCCAATTCCTTTTTAGAGACTGCAAAGTGAAGCATGCAGAAATTTGTTTCCAGATGATTGGTGCATATTTTTTACACACCTTTAAACCTAAAATTGCATGTTTTTTTTTCAAATCTGATCCATCAGGATGTAATCTTTTTTAAAAGTAATCCAATCTGCTCAGGTCAGAGATTGAAACTGCAGCTCATGCCGACAAACAAAAGTCTTAACGGACCCTCAGGCTGAAGTGTGCTCTCGGTACCTCTGGCATCATGCCTGTCAGCCATCAGGTACAGGATGTTTTGAGTTAAATCAGTAAAAGCACACACAGAGTGGGCCATATGGTCTGCTTCATCCTGATCTTCCTGATCTGTTAATCCGTCGGGCTCTGGGATGAAGCTACTTACTGTAGCCGGATTATAGTGGAGCTGATCTCAAGCAGCAGGCTTTCACTTTCACCTGTTTATCTCCACCACAAAGCAAACTGACTAACAGTGGAGATACATTTACTGTATGAAAGCTTAGTGAGGGTCTGCAGAGGCTTCATGTGCATGTTTTCAATCAGTAATACAGAGGATGGAGCAGGTAGTCTGGATCCACCTGTTAGTCTCTGGGTTCAGGGTCTTTCTGAAGCCCGGTTTAGACCTGCTGCTGCTTGTTAGAGATAAATGGATTGAGATCTGTGATGTGGAGCTAAGCCCTCACGCTTTGCTTCAGTCTGTCAGAGTAGAACAGGCTTAGGGGGGTAGTAATTACGCCCATGGACATCTCATTAGGGTTTGATTTATGAGGAGGATGCACCGGGCAGAACGTGTCTATTTCCGAATCATGCATCAGTGTCCTCCCAGTGTTCATCAGACTTTTTCTGTGAGCAGGTTATTTGAATTAGGCGTTTAAGGTAAAAATAGCTTTTAAATTATCTGCGTAATTAGCTCTGAAATACCTGGACATTATGCACATGCCTAATAAGACAGCTAATGATGAGTATCTTTTCTTATCTTAAACATCTCTGCTTTATGTTTCCCTTTTATTCTACATGATGTTTAAGTGAAGATCTAAATTTGGTAGACTGATTTGTGTTTTTTTTTTGTTTTGTTTTTTTTTTTTTTTCAGTTTGTAAATTTAAAGCGCACAAACGCTGTGCAGTCAGAGCCACCAACAACTGTAAATGGACCACCCTGGCCTCCATAGGGAAGGATATCATAGAGGATGAGGATGGGGTGAGTTGGTCTTCTTGTATTCATGATTCATTGCAAAGCACTGAACTACCACACCTCCATGTATTGTTACTGGTCATTTGTGAGCCATTAAAGAGTGAAACAAAGTATTTCCATGAAAAGCTTTAAAAACAGTGTTAAACAGCTTAATGTGATCTCCCTCTAATTCATCTCCTCATGACTTTTATTCCTAGAACCACGATCCAGTGCTTTCCTCTGCATTTCCCAACATTCCTGTGTGTTCCTCTCATTTCAGACCACTAATTGTTAAGCATTAGGCTCTAAAGTGCTTCTCACTGTGCCACAACTTTATGAGAGAGTTTTATCTTAATAGTTAACTCTGATGATTTAATGGTAATGTTTCTCTTTCACATTGAAGATCCTGGGAAAATGCATTAACATCTCTCTATGTGGGATGCAGCTACATGCCAGTGCACATTAGAAATGCATTTTTATTGCATTCCCATTTCTGGAATAAGTTTTATCCCACTGGTAAAAGTCCACACACAACCATTCTGAGATGAAATGATAGATGGAGACAAACCTATGATGTCATCCTGTGTGTGTGTGTTTGTGCACTGATCCTGCAGATTGCCATGCCTCACCAGTGGCTGGAAGGAAACCTGCCTGTCAGTGCCAAGTGTGCCGTGTGTGATAAAACGTGTGGCAGCGTCCTGAGGCTGCAGGATTGGCGTTGCCTCTGGTGCAAAGCTATGGTAAGATTTTAGTCTCAAAAAACGTCTTTGTTGTAACAACAACTTTGCAGGTGCAGTACTTATTTTGCAAATTTAAGCTGTAGTACCCTCCTCCAAAACAGTACAAACCATCCCCTTTAATGTCACTTGAGTTCTTCATCTCCATATCTAATGACAGATTACATACCAATGGAGTGTGTCGGAGTGTGTTGAAGCCACTCTTGTCTGTTGTTTTTAAAATGAAATATTTCATATACTTGGTCAAAAACCTGCCATCCAGATACATGATAAGCAAGCATCCTCATATATATTCTATTTTTTGTGTGTTAAACCATCATCTCCCCCTTTTGAATTTCATGTAACAAAGACAGAAACTGGTGAACCGTTTTGGCATTAATGTTCCTGTCGTGTTTCTGTCGTTGCAGGTGCACACAGCCTGTATGGATCTGTACCCTCGAAAGTGTCCTCTCGGTCAGTGCAAAGTCTCCATCATTCCTCCCACTGCACTCAACAGCATCGACTCAGATGGTAGGTACACACACACACACTCACACACACATACACACATGCTATGCAATCAGTCTTCCTCACCCTGAAGTCAGAGGTCGACACCTCACAGCACCTGTGAGCAGTCGCTCCCTTTCAGGGATGAGTAAATGAGATATCTCTCATTTGTTGGTTAATGTTTTTTCCCTGAACTTTGACCTTTTGCTCTGCCACATGGAGGGATGAGGGGGAGGAGGAGAGAGAGAGTGATGATACACTCATGCATCAGTGTCCAATCAGTGACACTGTGATACACACACACGCACAGTTATACAGTGCCCCCTTCTCCTGTGAACCTGCTGGAGCATGTTTCTGGAAAATAGGAATAAAAACCGCTTCATATCTGATGTATTTATCAAAATACTTTTAATTTAATTTATTTGTTGTTTTTTGCACCTTAGCACAATCTCAATCTCTATCTTCATGCTTTGGTGATATGAAGGATTTGAAGGAGAGCAGATCATGCCTGAACTACATGTTACATCAAATCGTCTCTTTCTGTATAATGTGGAGGCTATAAATACCTCCATCCAGCAGTTTCACATTTTTCAGAGGAGCTTCAAGTAGATCAGCATCTTTAAACGGGAGCTTGAGGAGAATTATGATTAGCTGCCGTCAAAGTGGCGGTAAAAATAGACCCGCATATTTATCCTGTCACAATCCATGAAAGCACATGAGCATGCAGACACCACAGAAGAAGAGGAGGAGCTCTGCAGATGGCTACAAAATACCCCGAGGGTCCCTCCAGGCTCTGTTCAGCACAATGTGTGTGTCCACTCTTTGTTCATCCACAGTATGCATGAATGTGTGTGAATACATGTTAAAGTGTGTGTGCCTGACATTAAAGACATTTTAGATGAAGACTGGCACCTGAGAGTCAGACTCAGATAAGCGTGTGTGATTGGATTACTTGGTCTCACTCACATACACACATATGCAGCACAAACGCAGCCCGCTGAGTCTGAGAAAAGCTGACATCAACTAATTGGCGGATGGGTGGAAATACGGCGAAGGATGGGGGGATTAAGGAGGATAAGATAGAAAGAGGAATGAACAAAGAAAGACAATACATCCTTTTCTGTGTTTCTGCATCTCTTCATGTTCCAGGACCCCCTCTGCAGAAATGCATGCTGGGAAACAGAGGAGTCTGCTTGTAATTGGCTGGGAGGCTGGCTATGGCACGTGCTGGTGCGATGTGACTCCCCTCCTCCCCTCCTCTCCCTTTTCTCCCTTCTCTTTAACCCCCCCTCCCTCAGCCCATCCTTTTCTGACACGACACAGAAAGAGAGAGAGAGAGAGAGAGAGAGAGAGAGAGAGAGAGGGAGGGAAAAATCGAAGAGGGGAGACAGAGAAAATCGAGAGTAGGAGGAAGACGAGAAGGAGGATGCAGGGAGGGAGTGCCAGCGCTAACACACACACAAACACAAATACACACGTTTGAAGCTTTAATATTCACAGCCTGGCGACTCAGTGTGGGGTGCACAGATTATTCTGAGTAGACAAACCTCTAGTTACATCCCCTCTTATAGATTTGTGTATTTAACATTTCTCTGTGCATGTTTATGCTCTGCAATGAAGGCACAGGAGTTTTGCAGGCACACAATTATTGCATTCAGTCTCACAGACTTTGATGATGACAGATTCACTTCATGGTGGTATTTGAGCTGTTACCTTCTTTTTTCATAGTAAATCTAATATTTCAGGTCAGTCAATTTGATTTTAAATACCAAAATTTGTGTAAAAGGATTTTAAAATCCTTTCCAATTTCTGGCTTGGATTTGGAGCTTGGATTTGAAGCCCCAAAAAACAACACCAAATGTGGAAAAAATAGCAGAAGAGGACAGATGTGCAGAAAAAGTAAAAAGTCTGCAGGTTGTTTTGGATTTAATGTATGGATATTAAGTATTTTTTAGCTGCTCAGATCAAAAGTTTTGCTCTCTGTTGTGATTTCTCCACAGGCTTCTGGAAGGCCACCTGTCCCCCATCCTGTGCCAGCCCCCTCCTGGTCTTCGTTAACTCCAAAAGTGGAGACAACCAGGGAGTGAAATTCCTGCGGCGCTTCAAGCAGCTCCTCAACCCAGCTCAAGTCTTCGACCTGGTCAACGGAGGCCCGCACCTGGGGTGAGGAAAACTAAGCTGAAGCAAAGTATCAGTCAAAATCTCACTTGATTCTGAGCCCACAGGAAAGTAAACAACTCTTTGTTTTTGTCAGTTTGCGGCTGTTTCAGAAGTTTGATAACTTCAGGATCCTGGTGTGTGGAGGGGACGGGAGCGTGGGCTGGGTCCTTTCAGAGATCGACAAACTCAACCTTCACAAACAGGTACTGAACTGTGAATAAATGAAACATTCATCTATGGCCCACAATTATATGTTCATTATAGGTTCCTGGTCCACTGCGCATGCTGAGCTTCCTGCCTTTGTTCACATAGACACACACATAATCCTCACACTGTCATGCACATACACACGTACTACATACTACATGAATCTCTCTGCATGGGTTCCAGTGCCAGCTCGGGGTCTTGCCCCTGGGTACGGGTAACGATCTGGCCCGGGTTCTGGGCTGGGGCCCGTCCTGTGATGATGACACCCAGCTGCCTCAGATCCTGGAGAAGCTGGAGAGGGCCAGCACCAAGATGCTGGACCGCTGGAGCATCATGACCTATGAGATAAAGATCCCACCCAAACACAGCTGCCCCACCACGCCTGAAGGAGCCGACGACTGCCAGGTAACTCACAGGCACTGACAGATATTCACACGCATCAGCACACACCATCAGAGCCAGCGGGGGCTCCCAGACAGGCTTACAGGAGGAGGGGAGGCTGAGCACACGCTGGAGATAATGCCAGACAGTTTATACTCTGCTTCACCTCAGATTAGCTTCAAAAGTGGAGAAAGAAAAAGGAATTCCCCCATTTTTTTTGTATGCCTGTCTTCACTTTGCAAGGTTTCAGATATTCTTTTTCTCTCTGTTTTCTGTCCAGTTTCACATTTCAGCCTATGAAGACTCAGTAGCTGCTCACCTCACAAAGATCTTGAACTCTGAGCAGCACTCTGTGGTCATCTCCTCTGCCAAGTAAGAGCTTTAACAAACCAGCATGAACACAAACCGGCTGATCAGAGTCACGGGAGATGATAAACAACCAAAAAATACCAAATCGTTTTGCTGTGTTGCAGGATCCTGTGCGAAACAGTGAAAGATTTTGTTGCCAAAGTGGGGAAAGTGTACGAGAAGAGTACGGAGAACGCTGAGGAGTGTGACAGCATGTCTCTCAAAGTACGACACAGAAGAGTTCACTCATCCTCCAACATCTGCCTGCGCTAACAGCTGCTCCCTTCTTACTAAGTTTCTCTCTCCTCCTCAGTGTGCCGTCCTGAACGAGAAGCTGGACTCGCTCCTGCAGACCCTCAACACAGAATGCCAGGCCCTGCCTCCACTCCCCCACTCCACCCCTCCTATCGTGGAGGAGGAGCAGGAAGAGGAGGAGGAGGAAGAAGAGGAGGAGGCCAGCGAGGAAAGCCTGACGGAGCTGAAGGAGAAGCTGGAGGAGGAGGAGACGGAAAAAGGAGGAGGAGGAGGAGGATCTCCACATCAGTTGTTTAAAAGCAGGGAGCAGCTGATGCTCCGGGCCAACAGTCTGAAGAAAGCTGTGAGGCAGATCATCGAGCAGGCTGAGAGAGGTGAACATGCAACCATGCAAAAAAAACGTGGTTCATTTAGAACAAGTGCTTTTTAGAGAAGCAGCGTCACGTTTGTTTGGTTTCACCTTATACTTATATTTAAACTGTATTTACTCAGAATCATGCTGCTGCATTGTCTTTAATCTTTGTGTTTCTGTGTTTAGTGGTTGATGAGCAGAATGCCCACACAGATGACACCGAGCTGCCGTCTCCCATCGAGTTCAGGAAGGACAGCGAGGAGGAGAACAGAGACAGCGAGAAGGACGAGGACACGAAGGAGCTGGAAGCTGTGCCATGTGAGTGTAAACACGGATTCAGCCCACGCTTCAAACCTGTGACCTGCTTCAGACTCAGCTTGCTTGGCCCTGAGTCACTTCCATCCTGGATCTTTTCCAGAACACACAACCTGCTAAAGACATTTGGTTCATTTATCATTTTCAAACTCAGCGCTCACCTGTTTTGTTTCAACCTGAAGCTGCAAATCAGACAGCGGGTAATGTCTGCAGTATCACCCTTTTTGGTTTGTTAAAAGTATTTCTGTACTGAGGAAACGGTTTAAAACACTATAATTTTTTTCTCTCTAAATGAAACAGAAGTTTAAAGTTAGAGGATTCAACTTCATGCGGTGAACAGGATGTGATTTCACATCACATAGAATTTAAATGCTGCCCCCTTGTGGACATCACCTACTCTGCACCACAAAACCAGACCCATAGCTCATGGAAAAAGTGCTGCTGACGCAAATCATGTTTCCTGTCATAAATAAACTGAAGGATTGGAGCTAAAAGTGCACAGAGGAGGCCTGCTCTCCAGTCTGCACCTCCGTCTGTGGTGGAGGAGAGCCTCTTTAATACTGAATATGTGTGGTTGCAGCTCTGCTATAAAGTCTGTTTTAGTGCAGCTGTAGGTTCATTGGTGGATGTGTGTTTTGGGGTGTTAATGTCTAATGTGCTTTAGTGAGTGTGTGTGCAGCAGCCACAGGATGTGTTATTGTCTTTGGGGCAGAAGTTCTTCCTGTTTATCATGGGCCTGCTTCCTTCCTTCCACACATTTTCCAGCCAGTTGGAAGAGCTGGAGGTATCACTCAGACCCTCTGCTTTGTGTCCTCTCCTTGTGTCCTTACATCGCCTCCTCACTCCTTCCTGACCTGCCCACACTCAGGACGGTAGACGAGTGTTTCTCTAATGTCCAAATGGCTCCTGGTCTTCCAAGGTTGCATGTATACACCACCCCACAGAGGATTCACGTGATGTCAGCATGAGCAGAGTTGTTATGTGGCAAACACGCGATGTTCAGACTCTGTCATTGTGCGTTCACATGGAAAAATGCATAACTGCTGAAAGCTATAAAAGGAGAGAGGGTGAGCTCGTGTAACAGAGACTAACTAAGCACGCAGAAGAGCCAGAATCTATTTAAAAATCTCATCGGTTTGATACGGCTGACCGTTAGTTCATGCAGAGGAGAAAAATAAAACCAGGCACTGTCCTCAGAAATACACGCTGACCAGAACAACAGTTATGCTACATGAAATCCCTCCAAGATCCTCTACAGACATTTCATCCTCTCCGTTTAGACGTGTTTATAACTAAAAAAGTCATCCTACCTTCTGCAACCGTCTGTTAATCTTCCCCCTGCTGGATGAAGGGGCGCATATCATGTTAAATATATACTTCATTTTTCAACCTTTTGCTGTGTTTGTGCTCAGTTTTAAGTAAAATAAAGGTGTGGACTATAAATGAAGTGGTTTTATCTCTCTGTTTTTGCAGCTGCAAAGAGTCCATGCTCACCGACGGAGAGGAGGGTGAGCCGTAGCACCCAGTCCTGTGGCTCTTTCACTATCACCCCCTTCACCACCAGCAAGGAGAACCTTCCAGTGCTCAACACACGCATCATCTGCCCTGGTAAACATACACACACATTCACAAACACTCGAGAACAGATCAGCTCTAACATGTTAGTCTCATGTGACAGATTTCTTTGTGTGTGTGTGTGTGTGTGTGTCTGTAGGCTTACGAGCAGGTCTGGCTGCCTCCATCGCCGGCAGCTCCATCATCAGCAAGATGCTCCTGGCTAACATCGACCCGTTTGGTGCCACTCCTTTCATCGACCCTGACCTCGACTCGCTGTAAGAGCAGGTTTCCTTTAGTTTTTCTGTCTCATCCTGTTTACTGTTCTTTAAAAGGATGTTTGACTTGTGCAAAAGATTTTTCTGAGGTTTTTTTACTTCCAGAGAGGGCTACATGGAGAAGTGTGTCATGAACAACTACTTCGGCATCGGCCTGGATGCAAAGATCTCGCTGGAGTTCAACAACAAGCGAGAGGAGCACCCAGAAAAATGCAGGTGAGACATTTTCCCACTTCCATGGAGCAAAATCCTCAAAAACAATAATTATTTACAATAATTGGATGGCTTACAGCTACACTCCTTCAAAATATCCACCCAAACTTGATTTCTTCTCCTCAGGAGTCGTACCAAGAACATGATGTGGTACGGGGTTCTGGGCACGAAGGAGCTTCTGCAGAGAACCTACAAGAACCTGGAGCAGAAGGTCCAGCTAGAGGTGAGAGAGGGCAGAGAAAATCAGCAAATCTATTATCCAAGAAACACCTTCCAGTCTAACTGGTTTTTATTTGTCTCTTTCCCAGTGTGACGGCCAGTACATCCCCCTGCCCAGCCTTCAGGGGATCGCGGTGTTAAACATTCCCAGCTACGCAGGCGGGACCAACTTCTGGGGCGGCACCAAGGAGGATGATGTGAGTACATTCAAGTTCTTTTCCTCTTGAATGAGCCTTCAACAGATGAGTTGGATCACCTGCTAAGATTAGAGGAGGTGTTTTCCTGTAAGAAGGCAACGTCCAAAGTATTTCCACAACTCACTTCCCAGGGCCTTCCTGGTTGTGGTCTGACATGACCCTGGTGACCTGGAGGTGCAGAGGGAGCAATGGGTTCACAGATATTTCTGCTTGTTTGTTTAAAGCTCGGAGCACACAGGCTGCTCAGGGATTAGGAGTCACTCACTCACACACCCACACACACACCCCTTAGTGAGCCTCTGAAGAGGTTACCCTTGGACACATGCATGCAGTTTGTGCTTTTGTTGTTATGTAAGTGTTCAGCCAGAGAGCAGGGAGCTGAAAAAGGAAAGGACATTTAGTTCAACTGTATAATCAAACAATGAGAGTAGTAATCAAACTTTTACTGCTGTTTTTTTTCCTAAATCAGAAGTTTTGACTTATTGCTGCTGATTTCTGTAATCACAGAACTTTAAAAGGATGTTTTTATTGCCCTCTAGTGGCCAGCACTCTGTATGACAACTGATCAATCATCTGATAATGCCATCTCCGTGTAATGTTTCCTGTCCAGAGATTTTGTTGACTCGAGCAGATGCTGACTCCTCATCTCTTTGACCTTCTCACAGACAGTTTGCTCACAGAAATCAATATCCTGATTCATCTCTGCTTCAGAGCTGACACGACAAAATGTCTCCTCTGAGGTTAATGTGGGAATTGCTCGCACTGTTTTGTTTTCATATCATCAGTTGAGGGATTCAGATTTGGGATTTTGTGCTGCAGATGGTTGGCAATTCAAAAATATGGAGCTATAGATTAACTCAGTGTTTTCATGCCATTTGTGTCTCAAATTGAGAAACAACAGACAAATCCTCAAAGAAGACTAAAAGGATTTCTTCAAAAGAACACAGTTAAGGGAGCAACATGCTCATACTGCTGAATGTGTGCATGTGCTGCAGATCTTCTGTGCTCCATCCTTTGATGATAAGATCCTGGAGGTGGTGGCGGTGTTTGGGAGCATGCAGATGGCCGTGTCCAGAGTCATCAAGCTGCAGCATCATCGCATTGCACAGGTCAGAACATGCAAAGGAACACACATGAAGAGTAAAACACACACTGAGATAAAGAAATATGCCTATCTAGTCTTTCCGTCTCGATTATCAGTGCCGGACTGTAAAGATCACCATCCTCGGTGATGAGGGAGTTCCCATCCAGGTGGACGGGGAGGCCTGGATCCAGCCGCCTGGAGTCATCAAGATCCAGCACAAGAACAGGGCTCAGATGCTCACCAGGGACCGGGTGAGGAGGAGGGATGAGGAGTGGAGATGCTGTTGAAGCTTTGCGATGTTTTCTTTAAATTATATTTATCCTCGTGTTCTGATTTCTTCCCCAGGCGTTTGAGAACACGCTGAAGTCATGGGAGGATAAGCTGAAGTATGATAAGCCTCCTCTGCGGCCCCACCTCTACCCGCAGCAATCTGTGGACCTCGCCACAGAAGAGGAGGCCTCCCTGGTGCAGATGTGCGCCCGAGCTGCAGAGGAGCTCATCACAAGGTAAACATGCACCATCAGGTCTATGTGACAAATCCAGGAAATGTATTTTTTTTTAATCACTAACTTGTGATTTGCCCGATCTCAGGATCTGTGAGGCTGCAAAGACGTACGGACTGTTAGAGCAGGAGCTGGCTCATGCTGTTAATGCTGCATCTCATGCTATCAACAAAACACACCCCAAGTTCCCAGAGGTGAGCTTTAAAAACTTAACACGAAACATTTAGCATCTTTTATTCTAGGTTTAGCATCTGGAATATGCTAACTTTTTGGCTGCATTTGAGGGTTGAAGAAAAAAAACTCTCAGGAGGAAAAATACTATATATATATATATATATATATATATATATATAATATGGACATTTGTGCTAGTTTTTGCAACAACAACAAAGCGGTTGGTGTGTCAGGCTCCAGCCTTCGACTTCTTGACTTGAAACTAAAAAACTTAGATGGTTGATGTCTAAAAATCAAACTCCATAAACTTTGCGTTTTCTCTGCATTCAGTCAGATATGTGAGAAAGTGCTAAAAGTCTTATTTCCCATTCCAAGAATCTGACCAGAAACACAGCTATAGAGGTGGCGAGCACTGTGAAGGCTCTTTACAACGAGACTGAGTCCCTCCTGATCGGCCGAGTCTCTTTGGTAAGTTCTGTGCGGCTGGGATTAAGACTTTATTTTTGTATGAATGACTTGTAGTTGCTTGTAGTTGATGTTGGCTTGTGTATTCCGTCTTGCAGCAGCTGGACCCCCCTGAGGAGGAGCAGCTGTCCTGTGCCCTGCAGAGTGTGGAGCTGGAACTGGCCAAACTGGGAGAGATCCCGTGGCTCTACCACATCCTGCAGCCCAATGACGAGGAGGTGAGGCCCCCTCAGCAAACACTGACAACAATAAACATATAAAACACATTAAATCACCCACACATTCTACTACACGCTGTCTGCACACCAGCTGTGAGCGTTTTTCATAACATGGCTCCAGGTAACGGGAGAGCTGGGTAGCTAAATGAAAGGCTATAGGTTGACTGTGCTTATGTACCAGGAACACTCTCTGGGTTACGGCAAGAGGAACAGTCGCAGCAGCATGTTTCGCATAGTGCCCAAGTTCAAGAAGGAGAAGGCGGCCAAGAAGACAAGCCCTCAGTCAGGTATGAGCCTGCTTTTACCTCTGTAGTGAGGAAACCGCTCAGACAGGCAACGTATGGCTTCATTGGAACTTTGAGCCCTAATTTGTATGTATTTAAGGTCTCGATGACTCATAGGTTCAGTTTTGGAATTTTTACAGTGCATCAAGTTAAATTAGTGCTTGTTTTCCAGGCTCAAATTCTTGTTCTCAGGGTCTGACAGTATCACAGAAAGTATCTACACAGATGAAGATGCTGTTTTCAGCTGTTGTGGTTTCATCTCATCATCATGTTACTGTCTCTGCATAAACTGAGTGTTATGTTTGTCACAAACAAAAAGAACGGGTGTGTTTGAGGTGTCACAACCCCCTCTCCCAAGTCTGACCTCACCCATCACCTCACAACCCTCCCTCCCATTATGCTCTCATGCAGCTGACTACATGGCGCCAAAAGGCTCAAAGTCAGGAGAACAACAAGGCTGCAGAAATCCAACACAAAGCAGAAACTCTGAAACTAAACGCTCACTTTAAACTGTAGACGGGTTTAGATCAGGTTAAAGCCCTTCCTCTCATCACACTCATTGGGCTGTTTTTCCTCAGATTGTGCAGACTTCTGCCTCTTTACCTCCTTTTATCTGTGTGTTCTGACATCAGTGGTTGAAATGCATGACTCTTGAATGCCGTTGGCCGCTGCCTTGTTCTGACCGACCTTTGGCCCTCGTCAAACTCCTCCTTCTCTGCCAGCTACTGCCGTTTACTCTCTCCTTTTTGCCTTCCTCCTCTCCATTTTCTCCATCTTTCCCTCAATGATTCAACACAATGTGCGCTCCTTTGTGTGTAACATGTTCATATGTTGTACACGTGCTGAGTGACTTGGATGAAACGCAGTTGATGGAAGACATTGAGTGAGGTGTGAAAGTTTCTGGTGTACCTGTGAGGCACCCTGAGCATCTTTCTGCTCTGCTCCATGTGTCCGTGTGTGTTTGTGTATGTCTGTGTGTGTGACTGTGTGTGTGTGTAGTGGAGAGATGGGGCACAGAGGAGGTGGGCGTCTGGCTGGAACAGCTGAGTCTCGGGGAGTACAGAGACACTTTCATCAGACACGACATCCGCGGCTCGGAGCTGCTGCATCTGGAGAGGAGGGACCTGAAGGTACACACACACACACACATACTCACTCACACACACACCTGAGTCCCACAGTGAATCTGTGTAACCCCTCAAATCAACTCTCTCTCTGTCCCCTCTTATCTACTGTATTCCTGGTGCTCTGTGACCCTGTCGTGCTGCTGCATCGCTCTGCTTGGCTTCTTCTGTCTAATCGCTGCTGTAACTCACTAACACTGTGAACCCAATGCAGAGGGGGCATCTACAGGTCAGGGGTGGTATGGCCCAGTAAGGCAGGGTGTTTTTTTTTTCCCAAACAAATTCAGCTTTATTAAAATCAGATAAGGTAAAAGATTCCATATGTTTTATACACCTTTTTCCTCAGGGACGCGACAGAATGCCCTCTAATGAATAGAAAAGAAAACACAAAATGCAAAGATACCTACAGATAAGAAAAGCAAAAACACGAGACTCAAAACTGCAAAAACTGAGATCAAAACAAGTGTTTATGACCTATCATTCATAAAAAAATGTCCTATTAGATTTAATATGAGCCACATTCACCTGACAAGTCTTATTTCAAGATATTAAAAGACAAAAATGACACCTGAACTTCTGGTAAAGAGTGAAAAGATCTTCTAAAGGGGTAAGAAAAATTTGCTTCTGAAGTTTCTTGAAATAAAATTAATAACTGAATACAAGGACCTAAACAAGTAAAGTGACAGCTCAAAAAAAAAAAGAAAAAGTCCTACCCTGGTGTTTAAGAAAACCCTTATTTCACAGCCCCTGCTCCAGAAACTGCCTCAGGCTGAACTATGGGCACACCTTGGTGATTGAGGCCCCACCTCCAACATGTCATGAACCACTTAGGAGATCTTTTTGTGTAGATGTCATTATTTTAGCAAGTCTTGGGAAGATCTTGTGGAAATCTCATGCTATTTTAGAACGGATTGTTTATGAGCGGTTCAGAAGAAAGAAGAAGAATCTCTGAAAGGTGAATATGTAGAGGTTTGAAAATCTGCACACGTTTAGTATGGACAGCAAGAACGTACCAAAGTATCAGTGCACAGTGACAGGATGCTAACATCACCATCAGCCCTCAGACAAAAATACACACACACACACACACACACACACACTGAACTCAATATACCTGTTTTTATATCTGTGCTCCTCATTTCATCGTCTGATCGGTCAGCCATGTGTCCAATAAGCTGTGTAGCTTTTCTGTTTTATCAGGATGGATGTAAATCAGCGAGGTTTGGTTTTAATGCTCAAGAGGTAAAAAAAAAAAAAAAAAAAGAATCATCTTGTGCTGTTTTTTCAGCATATTGGTCTTCTTCTTCCTCCTCAGGATCTGGGGATATCGAAAGTGGGTCATATGAAGAGAATTCTCCAGGGAACTAAGGACCTGGCCAAAGCCTCCATGGTTGATCTCTAACCTGGATGCAGGAGTTTTCAGATAGGGGATCAGGCCCTCTCCAGTTTGTGAGCCCTGCAGAGATGGGGAAGATGGTGGGAAGTCGAGAGGAGCTTGATTGACTCCCTGCTGATGTGTGATGTTTCTTTGGTGCCAAAATGAGTGTCGGAGAAAGCAGATGGAAGAGCAACAGGAAGTCATGGACCCTAAAAAAAAAAGCCATTAATAATTTTAAAACCATTCATAGCACACAATCAGGTATGCAACTAACTACAGTGGGGACTTTTTGTCTGAGTTGTGTAACAAACTAGTAGCAAACCCAGGACTTCCATGAATGTGGGCTGAAGTTTTAAGGTGGTCGCGTGTTAAAGGTGGAGTTCGCCTCACACCACAGAGCTGTAGTCACACCACCTGTTCAGGTGTCATCTGGAAGGTGTGGACACTGTCGCATGCTATGCTTGCTTAACTTTAAATATGTTTAACTGCATGATTAGTGTCTTTGATTTTTTTTTTCGTGTGTGTGCAAAATAACACTTGAACAAGTTTTACATGACTTAAGTATTACGATGCCATTTGTTACTACTGAAGCATCTTTTTTGGGGGTTTGAATTCAGCTTTAATTTATTTTGTTTGCATGATAACGACGTGTCAAAGATTTGTGTCAAGTGCCATATTTTCAGTCATTTAGTGTGAAATGTGCTTTATCGGTAGACATCATGAGAAGTTTTAGATGCTGTTGACGAGGTATAAACATGTGGATTTGATATCTGTAAGTTGACACGTTCTTTGTGGATGTGAAATCAGTACCTAAGTGAATGTCTTAGAAAACATGATTGATGATTTTGTTCAAACTCTTTACTTTAGTAGGTCTTAATTTAACGTAGACATGGGGATTGTTTGTATTTTTACACCTGGGTCTTAAGTTTTGCATATTTTTAGGGCTCTAAAAGACTTATAGGTCAATGAAGTTTGGGAATCGCTTCAGTGGATTGATGGTTCTTACCCGGTTTCACCAAGATCCCCCCACAAACTCTCTAACATTTACACCCCAAGCGAGCTAGAGAAGCACTTCTAAAATATTTTGAACCTGTTCATCATTTAGACCCTAATTTTATCAAAGACCCTGGTTCTAAAATGCCCAAATGACCCTGTAAGAGAGGACAGAGAAGCGTGAGTCAGGAAGAAAGTCAAATGATCGGTTTGAACCTTACATGTAGGATTGTCAAGTTATTTTTAAGGAATACTTATCAGGCACTTTTTATTTCTTGCTTTGTGCAAGTGCAAAAACTCATATCATTACATAGAATTAACAGCTCACCTCAACTTTTTACCTTCTGGCAATTTAAACTCAGTATTTAACACTAAAGATGATAGACTTTAAAGTATGTAACAGAGCAGTTGATCTGCAGCCTGCATAGCATCATTCAAGTGCAGCTTTCTCCCTTCAGATTAAAAGCAAGATGTTAATAGATATTATTTTAGTTTCTTTTAAGACTGGTGGCATTACAGGGTATGTTTCTACACGTGATGCTAAGTTTGTACATATATATATATATTTATATATGCACTGTATATACAGTATACTAGTGTATGCAAACAATGTTTGTAAGTGTTGTAGTCTGATGCATCTGTAGATTGCTGACATGGCATGCATTGTCAACAGCTTACACATTTGACTGTGTATATTACACCATGAGAAGTGTGTATTGTTGGATCTCTTGTACATGATGATGCTGTTGTGTTCTAATGATGGTGCAATATTTTATCTTGTTTTGATACTGTCTTTGCAGATTTCTGACATGATGTTTCTCAGCAAGGGGAAGAATAACATTGAAAGAGAGATTTTGTACATGTTCTCTTCCTCCAGGTTTGGGGGTTCACAGATTTTAAGTGATAAACCTGCTAGACAGACTGCTTTTTCTTATGGACTCCAAATTTCTTCCAGCAGTTCACCAGTTTGTAGTTTTGCTCCTCCGTGCTTCCAAGATGACTCACTAAAGTAGGACTGTGTCATTGAGCGGGGAGAATGGGCAGACCTGACTGTTGTTTGTGTGTGAATATGATTCATGATGTATGCAGTGTGTGCGTTTGAATGTGCTGAAAACAGTAGTGGCATATTTTAATCATATCAACAATTGAATGACTACCATTGCCAAATTATTTCATCAAATTAGATCTTTACTCTCCTGGTTTTGGAGAATAATTTGCTGCTTGTGTGCTAGTTTTAGTCCTGCCTCGTCTTTCTTCCAAAGTATTCTGGCTTCTGTCTAACCTTAACTTACTTCTCTTTACCAAAATTTTTAAAAAAATGCATTAAAGCATCTTGAAGAATAACAGAATGTGACTGACTTTAAAGCAGATATGTATTGTCTCTTATGCCCCACCAGAGGGCGATCTATTACATTTCATTATATCCTGAAAGCAGCGTCAATCAGCATGATTTCACAGCTGTGACAGAATGGTGAAATGTAATGATGCTCGTTGGCATGCTAACATTTAGAAGCCTTCTATTAAAATTTCAGTCCTGGAAAGTATTTTGCATCTACTTGCTGTCTTGCAATTTTTAGCCAAAGATGGTGTTAGCTCCATAAATTTAGATATACAAGATTTTCCTTCCAGTTTTCTCCCACATCCATGTACACTGCCTTTTATTTATTTGTTAAATCAGATTAATGAACTATTTAATGACAGATGAAGCCAATCTGTCAGTATGTGCTTTAAATGCAGCAGTGTAATAGACCTGCTGCCCGCTGCCTTCCCTGTGCAGTGCTCACT
This sequence comes from Labroides dimidiatus, assembly GCA_030710495.1. Classification (NCBI taxonomy): domain Eukaryota; kingdom Metazoa; phylum Chordata; class Actinopteri; order Labriformes; family Labridae; genus Labroides; species Labroides dimidiatus. The sequence continues at coordinate 15,080,179 of CM061160.1, forward strand.
TTGTTTCCTCTCACATACATTTACTTTCCATCTATTCTGTTTCTGTCCCTAAACTGTCTTTTTGTGTTTCTAAACTCTGCTGGTCTGCCTGGGTCTCTGAATTTCAAGTGTTTAAGCCCCAGACTCACAGTGAGAGAATGCTTGACCTTTCCATATGAAGTGGAAGTAGCTCCCCTTCTCCCTTTCCCAGTGGTCTGTAAATAATGCTGCAAACTGCCTGGTTTCTAAAGACCAACGAAACCCATGCAAGGATCTCTAAAAAAAATGGGATAACATTTAGTTGTTGACCTTTTTCCCAAAGTGATGGGAGAGAAGTGAGTTTCATTTGTTTACATTAAGTTTACAATGGCACAGGTTTAATTTCTAAGAATATGTATGTAGGTATAAACAATATTTGCATATTTATTGCCTAAGGTTTAATGACATGATGTGTATTGTGTTTTCACATTTGGAATATAATGTTACAGTCGTCACTTGTATTATTATCTGGATGATTTTTGGTAAAGTAGTGGATCATTTTTATGACTACTAAGTGACTGTTTTCTGTGCCTTTTTATGGTTAGAATGCATGGTTAACTATTTATTACGATTTGGAGTCACTGAGATGTGTATTTTTGTATTCTGAATAAATAAATGGTTCAGCTTTTGTTGTACATTTTTAAGGTGCCTTAAAACAGGCTACCTATTCATATCTCTCTTCTTCAATAAAACCAAATACATATGCAGCGTGCCCGTCTCTGTTTTCATGACACTCACAGGAAAATCATCAGTGCAATGAAATGTAGATATATTACATTAGTTTAATGTGGTCCTCCTGAGAGTTTAAGTTTAGCCTTCTCTTATATGAAAACATACACTCACTGGCCACTTTATTAGGTAAACCTTGCTAGTACCAGGTTGGACCCCCTTTTGCCTTCAGAACTGCCTTAATCCTTCATGGCATGTATTCAATAAGGTACTGAAAACATTCCTCAGAGAGTTTGGTCCATATTGACATGATAGCATCACGCAGTTGCTGCGGATTTGTCAGCTGCACATCCATGATGCAAATCTCCCATTCCACCACGTCCCGAAGGTGCTCTATTGGATTGAGATCTGGTGACTGAAGAGGCCATTTGAGTACAGTGAATTTATTGTAATGATCAAGAAACCAGTCTGAGATTATTCGTCTGAGCTTTATGACATGGCGCGTTATCCTGCTGGAAGTAGCCATCAGAAGATGGGTACACTGTGGTCATAAAGGAATGGACATGGTCAGCAACAATACTCAGGTAGGCTGGCAAGAAAATATCCCCCACACCATTACACCACCAGCAGCTGCCTGAACCATTGATACAAGGCAAGATGGATCCATGCTTTCATGTTGCTGATGCAAAATTCTGACCCTACCATCCAAATGTCGCAGCAGAAATCGAGACTCATCAGACCAGGCAACATTTTTACCATCTTCTATTGACAAATTTTGGTGAGCCTGTGCGAATTGTAGCCTCAGTTTCCTGTTCTTAGCTGACAGGAGGGCACCCGGTGTGGTCTTCTGCTGCTGTAGCCCATCTGCCTCAAGGTTCGACGTGTTACGCGATCAGAGTTGCTCCTCTGCATACCTCGGTTGTAACGAGCGGTTATTTGAATTACTGTTGCTCCAACCAGTCTGGCCATTCTCCTCTGACCTCTGGCCTCAACAAGGCATTTTTGCCCACAGAACTGCCGCTCACTTTGATGTGACATTTAAAATGTATTTTGAGCACTTTAATCTGTCTTACATTTCTCTGAACAGATTTGTATTTAATCCAATGCTGCAGGAGTGCATTTGCATCCAGTAGTTTGCTTGTTTTGCTCTCAAAGAAATATATTTCAAGGATCATTATACTTTTTCTCTAGCATTAGTCTCTTCCCTTAAACTTCAGTTTCACCAAGGGGCCACTTCTGCTTTTTTTCTCCCCTGTAAGCAAAGTATACCATAATAAAGCAAGTTCAGACTTTAATTGCTGACAGAAAAAATAAAACTGCTTAGTTTATTTTGTTGAATGAGTGTAACATTTCATTTTCCTCGGTTTCAGCATATAAAAGGCAGTGAGCTTGTATTTCCTTGAATGCATTTTATATCTTAAGAACGCATTCAATAAACAACAGTAATTCTATTCTGACCAAAACTACTTTTTACCAAGACCTAAGCTGAAGAGATGTGAAACAGACTAAGATTTCCATGATTTTAACAACTGAATTCCTTTTAACCTCTCTGTTTATTCCACTGCAGTTTTGTCTCGTTTTCTTGAAAGCATTGCATTAAACTCAAATAAACATAATATATATATATATATATATATATATATATATATATATATATATATATATATATATATATATATATATATATATATATATATAAATTAATTTCTGCTAATTTCCTATGAGTTTGATTGTTCTGTGTTTGGCATTTACAGTGCGACACACATCGACTCTTCTGCTTACGATTGATGATGTCTCAAACAGGCTTGTTTTCATGGGAAGAACAGGAAATGGGGAGCTCGAATCATTTTTGAGAGCCGGAAAATACGGTCACAAGAGAGTTAGGCGTGTCCAATATTTTTAACAGTTAAAGGAGAAGGTATCTGATATATGTAGTTCAGTCATGAACACCCTTATTAAGTTCCAGATGAATGTACATATTTTAAATTTGAAAAAAAAAGTTATAGAAAATAGTGTCATGTCATGTGTTTTTAGCAAGTATAGTAAAACATACCTATTACTATAATTTTCTTTTAATTTTCTAAACATTGTTAGACGTTGTCATGTCGTGTTCCATTATGTTTCACCATAAATTATATTTTTACGAATACCCACTCAGTCACGACTTCGCATAGCCGACTGCTAGCAGGAGTCGTTCAAAACTAACAGATCTTTCACGAATTGCTCATCAAACAGCGGCTACCGTCATCGCTGCTGAGTCCGACACTGAGCTGGGAGGTAAAATGACACTATAAATGAATACAAATATGTTAATATACACAGGAAATAACGGCTGGTTGATGTATTGTTGTATTTATAAATCTACCTTAATGTTGTTGTTAGCTCAGAGGCTAGGTGATAGCTAACGACAGGGGATGACATCACGGACCGAGTCGAGCGAGGCCTGGCTCTGCTGCTGTTAGCCCGTTGATTGACAGAATATCATCCTGCAAGGTGGTTGATGTTGGTGACTAACCCTGACAGCGTTCAGGTGAAGTAATATGAGTACATATCTGTGTTAAATACGCTGAGATCAGCCTGCTTGCTAAAGCTGTGGTTCCTGTGTTGTGGTATTGGCTGCAGAGAGCCTGGACAGCCGTTAATCAACATCAGCATCCAGTCTGGGGCTCCTCTGTGGCCTTTCCTGCGGACCCACCAGCCCAACGTTTGATAGCTAAGATTGCTTGGTGCTGTAAAATAATTATTTAAAAAGTAGAGAATTCGTATAACTGTTGCTGTTGACATGGAGTTAATAATGAAGTTTACTGTTGGTAATAAATGAATCAAGCTTCAGTGATGGTCCTGGATTTTCTCCTGCAGTTTGGTAATCAGATCATGTGTGAAGCTAAAGATAGTTATTTCTTTCATGTATAGTAAATGTCTTTTTATAGGCTTAAATGTATACCATCATTATTGGGCCTGTTAAAGACATTATCACTGAAAAGAAGAATACTGAATGCATCACATGACTTTGTATTAGCAATGGGTATTTCTCATAAAACTACTCCTCAATCTTTGCTAACTATTCACAGATTATTTGAACACTCTCTCAGCCATAGGGAGATGGAAAGCCATTAAACAACTGTGCATTTACTTATTTATTTCCATATCTATCTATTTGAAGTGTGAGATGCTGTTTGTAATTGCAGTCAATCTACCTTCTACTTGAATTTACTTCCTTTGTTGCGTCTGAGAAAATTAATGACCTTTGACCCTATAGCCAGGAACAGAGTGGGAGGATGGGACTCTGCAAGAACTTAACAGCCATGTGTCAGATCATAAACACACATCTGAGAGGAACCCTTTGTACCCAATTGCATACTTTTCCTTTTTACATCAAAGCTAACATGCAATTATACAGTTAGCAGAAAATACTGATCTCACCTGAGCAGAGTCTGTCTCCTTGTAAGCTTTCTCATGTCCTCCTGTCTCTGCCTCTCCCTCTCTCTCTGTCTCTGTTTATGTATCCTTCCGGCCACCCATACTCCAGCTCAAAAATGTTCCCACATCAGTTCCAAACCAGAAAAGATTTCAGACTACACAGTTTCTGCTCTGACACAGCGTTTTACCGTCTTTGCCTGATCACAAACTCACCTCAGGATCCTTTGACTGCATCCTTTGGCTCTAAACTGTAACAGTTAGCTTTGTGAATCAGTGTTTGAGGTTTTCTTAAAGCCTGATCTGAGTTGCTCTTAATTGCAATGTTTCCATAACATGACTGATTCAGAGTGCATGAGGCATTAAGTGACCACATAGGCTTCACAAGGTGATGATACAGGCACAGTAGGTTAATTCTCTTTTACTTTATCACTGATTCAAGGCTTGGCAGTTTTATATTCATAACATCCCATAAGTATTCTTTAACAATATTTAAGAACATACTTTTGATTTTATAGTGACAAAAAGTCCACACTGTGTTGGTTATGTATGAATACTTTCTCCTCTCCCAGCCTTACATTGAGATTGAAAGCTATGAACCATCCATGAAAAATCTGTCCTACCAGCCCCCTTTTTTATTGTTCAGCTCTGTTTGAAAAAAATAATAGACATCATTGTGCTGCTTTGCCTGTGAGCGCATCGGGATGCACTGCATACTTGAGGTCAGCAGCAGTAGCTGGCTCTGTTGTTTTTATAGTCCACCAAAGCATGAGAAGCTTGGAGGTCCTGGTTCTGCAGAGGAAGCCGGTGGCATGTCGTCTACCCCTCTGGTTCTCAGGATGCAGGATGGGCTGATCAATAGGACCGCCTGCCTGCCTTGGTCTAGACTCGACGAGCTGCTTTGGACCGTACCTCAAAGGGGAGGCTTGGATTTCTTGGGAAACTTTTCCCTCTTGTACACTGTAAATATTTTGCCTCCTTTAGCCGCTCTCTCATGCTGCTTACCAAGTGTGTTTCCCCTGCTCAGTGCACACACCCCTTTTCTCCTGCCTGACTGTTTGATCTTTGATGCAGGCCTGACTGTTTGAAGAATATCAAAGGCGCACGGCCTACTGTAGCTTATCCTCACCACCAGGACAAGTCTAGGCCTTCTTAAGAGAGTCTGACTCATGTTAGTTTCACACGGGTTTGAAGGAGACATTGGTCGAAAAGGTCGGCTCTACAATCTGAAACATGTAGAGCTCAAACCAGAAGCTAAGTTCACGGCCTCCTGCTGTGAAATCCCCAGGTTTGATCCCATTGACTGAAGGAATAACACAGGTGCAGAGACTTAGGCCTTTGTTGCATGTAAACTTCTAACTTTGAAGCATCAGGTTCTTTTTATGGAAGTGTGCAACTGTGACCTCTCTTTGTTTGCTAATAGCACTGATACTGTTTGTGTGATTGTTGCTGAGTCTGAGGAGGTGATATAGTTAGAAATCACACATTGACTAAGTATTTGCCTAAATATAAATCAGAGTTAAAATCTGTTTTTGCACCCTCACTAGTCTTTTACTGCGACTGTAATCTCCAATTCTCTCCTCTACAATGTTTCCATCTTCTTACAGGTGAGCGGCCAGTCAGCCACCTCTGTTGCTATGGATGCCTGTTCACGTATTAGAGGAGTCCCATTAAGGACCAGAGCCTCAGTTAGGAAAGAGGTATATCTGCATGACTTTCAGCACTTTATCTGAATCAAGACATCAGATGTATGTGCAGGCTGCTGTTGTCGTTCAGTTCTGATTTTTTAGTCTTAAATGGAGAAGTATTTTTACCAGACAACACAGACAGTGTTTTGTTTTCCATTAAGCTCTCATGCATGCATGCTACAGTATGGGACAAATACATGCACATTGGTTTCCTGTTATTCCTTTTGGGTAACCATGTACTAAAAACTCTGCCTGTTTGTCTGCAGACTGTGCGTGACACTGGAGCACAGTGTGTGAAGAGCCTCTTTAGGAACAGAAAGGAGTTATGTAGCGTTGGCCTGGAGCTGCAGACCAGAGACGCCACAAGACTGACAGAGGTTAGTCTCCCAAACAGCAGAGCGACCACATGTGGAGCTCAGCCTCATTCGAACATCAGACCCGTGAATACTCACCATCTTCTGTCCTCTCTCAGATTCATTTTGTCTGTCTGCCCGGTCAGTGTGAAGGGGAGGATATCACCCAACAGGTGAGGTTTTTCAAATTACCAACATGAATCATGCCAAAACACTTTGAAAATTGATGTGATAGTGATGTAGCTTGCCTCATATTTTTTTGCATATTTGCATTTTCACCTTCATAATATTCCTCTATGTCTCTCCCTCTTCCAGGCTCTGTCATCACTCCCAGCAGGACTGTGCGAGCTCCTCAGGTCTCTCCATGTTCACGGCCTGAAGAACGACGAGGTTCTGCTGCTCAAAGACTTCCGCAGGCTGACAGAGCACAAAGACTCCGGGCCACAGGTCAGTGTTTTTTTGAAGGCATGTGACACATTGAGCTAAGCAGAAGTGAGCAGAAGACAGAGAAGTGAGAGGGGAGAAAAAAGGGGAAAGAAGATAAAGACTTTAGTTATTTTGTTCTAAGAAAAATTATATTCATAGGGTGAAAATATCTTCAGATTTGAAGATATAAACACAAATTGGTTCTGTTTAAAAATCTGAAGAGAAAAATTTTTACACTTCAAAAAATAATGGAATTTTTTTTTTTTGCAAATGATAATTTCCACAAGCAATTTGCAAAGAAGTTGCTAGAGTAAAGCATTGCTTTTGCTGCTTCACGGATTTTTTTTTTTTTTTTTTGCATATTTGATATGTATACATTTGATATTTATATTTTTTGCATACTTGAAGAACCCTCAGACCTGTTTACCCTAAACAACTAGACAACCTAAGAGTCATGAACGATGCAGTAGAAAAGAAATTAAGAAAGAAAAATTTCAGATGTTTCAAAGAAAACTTCAGCTCATTTCTTCCGGTTCTTGGTTTGTATAACTCCAGAACAAAATGAGCCACAAAAGCTTAACTTCTGTGACGCTTTTTGAGCTCAAGCAAAGAAATCGGAGTCAAACTCCTGGTCCTTTTTTTTTTTTATTTAAATGGATTCAGAATCAGTGCTTATCTTTGAGATCTGACCACCTTATCCCTCCAGAATAAGGTTATACAAACCAGGGTTTGTGTTGCTGTCATTGGGTGGTCCGTTTTCATTTTGTGGTATGTCCTGCGTGTAAACAGACATTGAAAGTTTTTCTAAGGCTTTAAAGAAATGTAGGTGAAACGAAAGAAATCTTTGTTGTTTTTTAGCCCATGATTACAGTCTTGTCCTTCCTGGTCCTGTTTTTCGTGTTTGGGCTCACACAGGCCCCGGAGCTCATTCTGTGGTTTCAGTCGTTTCATTCAGACAGTGAGACCTCCCACTTATGTGCATCACTGAATGGACGCTCACTTGGTAATTTTCTGTTCTTCATATGGAACAGATCAACCTGCAATCAGAGTTCAGACAAAACAAAACTACCCTGACTGTCCTTCTCCCTGTTGTCAGAGTAGGAGAAGATTCCTATGTGAATTTTTCTTAATTTCCAAACTCTTTTACATTATCAGCTTGCTACTTCTTAAACCTTGTCTGCTTAAACTCACCATGACTTCACATTAAGTTCCCTTTCTCTGTCCCTTCTTTCTCTGCCTTCAGTGTTGGTTAAAGGCTGTGTGTGTGCTGAGGCATAACCCCAGCACCAGCGTCTACCCTCAGGCCACTGTAGCATCTTTGGTGAGCTTGCTGGGATGCTACATGGCAGGCGTCCGCTATGCTCTGGAGCTTCAGGCTCTTCAGAGGGGCACAGCTGAGCCCAGCCAGCCTGAGGAAGACGACACCAACCAGTCGGTGTCATCGATTGAGGATGACTTTGTCACAGCCCTGGAGCATCTGGAGGAGGACGACACTGGAGACAATCCCTGTGGGTTTAACATCTAATGATAAGTGGCATCTAGAGCCTCTGGTTTGTTCCAGAGATTAAAACCTGATTCCATGAATTGGATTAAGATTCTGTATACCTTTCTCTGAACTTTTTGCCATCTAATCTGTCCTGTGTTTGACCAGGCACCTTGTCTTTCTTTCCCACAGCTGCAGCCTCCTATCGCAAATATAAAAGGCGTGATGTTGCATCACAGACAGTCCCAGCTCACAAGAGGAAAAAGGAGCTATCAGGCTCCCGAGTCATCATAGGCTCTTCAAAGAAGTATTCGGCCAAACATAAGTCGGGTCCAGACGTGTCAGTGACAATACAGACATCAACGTCAGGTGTGGAATCCCAGTGGACTTACTGCAGTCCTGGTGCTCGTCTCCCATCACCCTTGGGTCATGTCAGTGAGTCTGAAGAGTCTGACTGCTCCAGCCCCAGCCCAATCATTTTCTTGGATGAGGTTGGTTACCAGAAGAGTATGTTAGCTAAGTTGGACATCCCCCAGGTTCCAGGGGGGCCCCGAGAGCGAGTGGAGGATTCAGACTCTGAGGTCAGTGAATTCTTTGACAGCTTTGATCAGTTTGATGACCTGGAGGAGCTGAGCTCTGAGAGCTGCACGCTCGCTCTTCCTCTGGACACCATCAGCGCCCCAGCCCCGCATAAGAAATCTGACTCCAGCACTGGATCAACGTGTAAATATGTGTCCAGAGGCTGCTCAACCAAGGGAATGAACCCTCACCGCTTTGACCAGCCCACTCTCCCCGCCAATGTGAAGAAACCCACGCCTCTGAAACCTGGTTCTCCATACTCCCCTCACTCTGAGGTCCCTGACTCTCCAAGACCAATACAGACACCCTCGGATGAGAATGGTGGCCCTCTCTTCAGTCCTGTCAGCTCTTCAGCTTTCAGCCCTCTAGTGGACTCTAGTGGACCTCTGGAATACTTCTGGAAGACAGAGGAGGAAGGCCAGGACACCTCAGAGTTACGTAAACCCCAGGATCTCTGCTCTCTCTATAAGACCTATTCAGACTTCGCCAGTAGTCTGTCCAAGGAGATTCTGGGATCCGTGTGTGGCTACCAGTCAGCTGTCGACATCAATGACAACAAGAATCTCAGCTGCGTCTGTCACAAGGAGTTCCAGAACCCTTCTGGATACGTGATGAAGCTCTCAGAAATACAGGAGACCGTAACGGTGGCCAAACTCCAGAAGAAGTCTCAGTCTTTGAAAGACGGGATTCAGAGGTTTGCGACGGATCTGGTGGAGATGAGCTTGGGCAGTGCCTTACGAGATCTCCAGAAAGGGGTGTCCACCTGTACCACCACTTTGTGTCACCTTGCTGCCAGGCTCACCTCTTCTGTCTTTCAGATGGCCTTCCATGAGATAGGCATGCGTCATGCTTATGTGTTAAAGGAGCGTGCTATCAACGGATTGGCTGGTTTCCTGGTTGGAGAGGCTGTCTCCGGGGCACTAAAAGAGTTCTTGACGGTGAAGAAGCAGATTTTCCACAGCACCGTGACACGCTTTGCTGCAGATCTGGCTGAAGAGCTGGTATTTGAAGGTATAATGGAGGTGTGTCAGTTCTCCCATCCATCAACCCCCCGTACACCAAGTGATTGGTCCTTTGGCCAAGGGCAAGAGGCTGAGGAGGAGGAGGAAGAGGAGGTTGTTTCCTCCTACGCCTCAGACTTGTCTGAATCTGTTATTCAGGAGGCCTTTATAGAACTTTCTCAAGCTGATGTTGCCTTCACTAGCCAAGCAGCCATCAGTGTGTCTCAGGACAACATCTGCTATGTGAGTGCAGAAAACTCAAGCACTCACACCAGTAGCACCTTCGCCAACCAACAGGTGGTGAGCTCTAGCTCAGCTGCACCCACTCCAGGAACCTCCGTAGAGGATCCCACCTGCACGGTGAAGAAAGCCTTATTCACTGTTTCAGGCATGGCCAGCTGTATCCCTGTGCCCCAGGCAGGACAAGCCCTCAACCACCTCCAAGACGCCGAGGACTCCTGCCAGATTACGTCCCACTCATCTGATGCCCACCAGTCCAGCAGCACAAGGGTCACAGTGTCCTCCTCTGATACCACGACAACTCAAACTAACCTCTTTAGTCATGGAACTCAAACCCCGACTCCTGGAGGAGACCCCTCCCAAGGAAAGTTTCAAAACTTCTCTGGCAACATGGTGGATATGATTGTGACCGAGGCCTGTGAGCTGATAACTTCCTCTAAGATGAAGAAGAGTTTTGGCGATTGTGCCGATTTCTTTACAAAGACGATTGGAAGCAGACGGGACTCTTCTTCTAAGAATGAAAACATGAGTTTTGAGGCTCCAGATTCTCCTTCAAAGCAGGGAGCTGCTGCTTTCAGGTACAACTGTAGAGAGTCTGGGTCTGTTAGGAAGGGAGCGCCTGTGGAGCAAGCAGCAGACCTCAGCATTCCTCACATTTCCTTTCAAACAGGCTGTCAGAGCCCAGGGAGAGCCAGCTGTGAGTTTAATCCCAGAAGCAGAGGTGTGGCTGAATCACATCCTGTCTTGATGGATACTCTGGATGTGCCGGGTTCAGACACGGGGGGACAAAGGAGGATATCTGCTCCTGTGGATGACTCAGTTCCGTGCTCAGGTCAAAAATCCGGAGGGACTCCTGGGACTCCTCCTTCTACCCCTCAGCAGCCCAATGAGGTGTCCAAAGAGAAACAGATAAAACAGTTTTCTAAGAAGCTCAAAACCAAGCTGGCAAAGGAATTTTCCCCAGCTACACCTCCACCCACCCCTCACGATCAGCCTGAGCCAGGCCCTGGCCCCAAAGACACCAGCCCAGAGGCCGACAAGGCCGAGTTCATGCTCAAACTGATGAGATCTCTCTCTGAGGAGGCGGGGGAAAATGAGGAGGAAGAGGAGGAAGAAGTGGTTGAGGATGTTGGCGTGTCCAACAGATGTTTGGATTCAGGGCGTGTCCGACATGAACCGAACCAAGTGTCCACTCGCAGAATGTCAAGTAAAGAAGCTCTTCACTACGCTGAGCGGTTAGCCTGTCACATCGTCTCTATGGCAACAGAGATGGACACCCTGGGAGGAGCTGAGGATGAAGGAGATGTGAGCAAGAGCGGTGAAAGGAGAGACAGTGTGGCTCAGTTCTCTGAGCAGACCCTGAACACCCTGTGGGTATATGCAGGTGAGGTCGCAGGAGAGGTCATCAACGACGTGAAGAGGATGGTGAGCTCTGCTCAGCAGTGTCCGTATCATAGAACCCTCAGGAGAAGAAGCTTTGACAGATCAAACTCTGAATGTTCCCATCACCACCAACACTTCTCTCCTCCAGCTGCAGATCTAACCAGAGACTTCAGGATGAGCAGGCTGGCTGAACAGTGGTCTAATGACCTGATAACTTCGGTTTTCCGGTCTCCAAAGTCCACATCAAGCACCATCTCCAGCTCCAGCTCTGGCATGTCCTCTGAGTATCCCAGCTGTGAGAGTGTGACAGATGAATATGCAGGCTACCTCATCAGGGTGCTGAAAAAAGAGGGAGGCAGTCGAGAGCTAGTCCTTGATCAGTATGCAAGCCGTTTGGCGTACCGCTCCATAAAACTCGGTTTGGCTCATGCAAGTCGCAGAGTCAAACGCAGATCCTCTATCAACCGCCTTCACTCCTCCCAGTCCCTGCCTGATGAGTGGAGAACTTCCTGTAATGACGGCTCATCAGCCAAGGACACAATTGAGTCAGCAGTTCATTCTTCAGGTGAGAATGTTCATTGTAGCTGCAGGAACCCTGAAGAGAAGAGTCAAAGGGACTACACAGACCTGGTCAACTTTGCAGAGTCTTTAGCATACAACATCACCTGTGATGTCACAAGAAAGCTGCACCGTTCTTCTGTTCGGCTCCCCAAGTCTCTGACCGACTCTTGTCTCTATAAGAAATCCAAACTTGATGACATGGCTGAAGATCTCATCAGGAACTCCTTTTCATGCCCCCTGTTGTCCAAGGAGGGTAAGAGCAGGCATTACCACAGCACAGGGAGCCTGTATGATGGAGGCTACAAAGGTCGGGTGGTGCAGGTCATTGAGCATTATGCCAGGAAAATAGTGGATGACACTCTGCAGATGAGCATGGCTTCAGTCGGATACTCATCCAGGGAGAACCTGAGGACTCAAGGCCATGAAAGACACTCTCACACCCAGAGATTATCCGAGGGATCAGCACTGGGGGAGAGGACCTGTCGTTACTGTCAGATCCAGGAGTGCCTGTACTGCACCAAACCGTGCCGGCACCTACAGCAGCCTGTGTTACTGAGGAGGAAGAGGGTGTCGGAGTGTCAGGGGAAGGCTGACAGGGTGACTGGTCTGGAGATTCCCAAGATCCACATTGATCTGGACCACAGGGTGGCATTTGCAGAGGAGATGGTGTCAATGGCAATGGAGACGGCTAAACGTGAGTTGAGTAACACCAGCCTGAACGCTGACAGTGGAATTGGCCATGATGGAGCAAGCTACGCTGAGAGCCTGACTGCTGAGATCATGACGTCAGCGCTGTCCAACGTCTGCCAGACCCCCAACAACAGGTAGACACACCCCCTAATCACTAATGTGGGTACACACACCCACATTTAGTATAATGTAAGGCAGCTGCAGTTTTAAGTTACCTCTTACCTTAATGTTTTCTAAACTAGAGAAAATTAAACAACTTTCTCTCCCTCTGTCTCACTGTATTTAGCTTTCCAGGCAGGGAAGCCACCGAGTCTTCTGTGTCCCAACAGCTGAGTGTGGGAGACGACAGTCTGGGCAGTTGGTCCAACCTAAGCTTCGAGGATGAGCATCTGGATGACAACAGCAGCTTCCTCCACCTCAGTGACAGGTATACAACCGCTTGCTTTCTCACAAAATATGCTAAATACCCACGAGTCCACATAAAGAATCTTAGAAACTCTGCTATAAACTCAAAGCAGTTTTTTTTTCCCAGGAACTATGTAGAGACCATATTTTTGACATGGTGACAACTTAACCATCAGGGTTGCTCTTTTTCATCTTGATGGGAATAGCTGCAAGTGCTATTCCTTACCATTAAATATTTAGAAGATCCAATGAAAGTATTTCAAAGACAATATAACACAATATAACAGTTGATTAATTTATGAATGATTCATGTCTTTTAATGTTTTTTAAACTGTTTATATCTGTATTTGGACCTCCTAATGTGGAGATTCCTGTGGTGGAGCCTAAACAGGAGGGATTCGAAGGTCAGCACAGGGAACAGTGGTGGTTTGGGTTGTTTAGGTTTTACTGACAGGATATAATTTGTGTTGCATGATATGTGGGTATGTTGTCAAAGATTTGATGTCTTTGCTGCCAAGTGTTTGTGAAATAAGCTACACCACACAAGGACCGAGCGGTAGTTACAACAGAGCTCGCCCTATGGATGGGCATAAGATCACTTTTTTTGACTGTTTGCAACAAAAAGCCAAGGTCAGGAGAGAGTGGGTGAGTCTGAGCATACATCTTCTTAAGGACACAGCCTCATACTCGGCTCGGCTCTCTGGGAGGCAGGTTGTTGACATTTCTGGAAAACTCTGTTATCTCTATGGAAGCAAAACTGACAACATCCAGGATTCTTTCCCAGGGTGCTGAAAAAACATCGTGTTAGCAGCTGGTTATTTCAGCCATCAGGTCCGAGTTAATGTATCATAATATTTTCTAAAGGTGTGTCTTTGACTGCTCTCTGCGCTGCAGGCAGGTTTTCTGCAGGAACAAAGTCCAGAACGGGTGATTTATTAGAGTCTAAGACAGAAAACCTGATGCAACGGTTTCTGCCCAACAAGTAAAGAATAACAAAAGGAAATAAATCACCTCGAGGACTTTTTAGGACACTGAGCGTGATGATTGACTAAATGAGCGAGCTCTCACTAGGTGTTTTTTAGTGGAACCGCAGGGAGAAAGCTGCTGCTGAGGTAATGCAGATTAACAGAGGTATTTTTAGATATCAGAGAAGTTCCTCCTGGCATGCCACAGTATGCAGGTTTCAGCCAACAGCCTAATTATTGACTAATTACTCAGAGAGTGTGTGTTGTTGTGTTTTGTTGCCAGCTGGTTGTCCTGGTGGAACCCACAGCATGAGCCGGGATAATGTGAGGACAAGAATGAAATGATCTCACATTATATGGCTTTAGCAACAAATTGTCTCGATCAACAAATTACGGATGAATCATTGGGATCTAAGGTGAAATAATGTGCATCTGCCTTTGTTATGAACGTCACCTGGCATTTAAATGATTATTACAAATGCCAGAAATGGTCATAAATATGAGTCATGTTTGTTGAAGCTTCATGATAGATAAGGTCATCATAGCAAGTGGGAAGAACCTGCTTATTACATCCAGATCTTTGTTCTGCTTCGGTGGCTTACCGCTACAAAAAGTTAGCACACATGCTTTCAAGAATAAGCGCAAGATAGGGAGAAAATATTAAAATGAGACTAAATATTTGCAAACAGAATAAGGAAATGTCACTTCCCAAGATCTGATTTCTGAGATGTAAATGAATCAATAAATATCTATTAGCTGATAAGTCATGGAGGATGTTAGGATGCAGCAAAACCTCTTTGGTGACAGTTTGCTTAGCCGCAGTAGACATGATAAACATTCAAACAAGCTTTTTATAAATTGTCTTTATTTAAACCTCTTTCCCTCAACTAGATATGACATTTTGCAGTGATGAGTTCCTGTAACATTTAGCTCCTGTTAGTGTGTCAGCGGTGCGTTACCTTCTTCTCTCTCCAGCAGCAATGGGAACAGCAGCAGCTGGAGCAGCCTGGGCCTGGAGGGGGAGGCGTGTGAGGAGCGCATGTCCTTCTCTCCCTCTGACAGGTTGGTCAGCAGATGGTTGACACTGCTAACCTTTCATAAGACATGCTGGTTCAACTAGAATGAGACAAAGCTTCAGAGTAGTTACTGACACTGCAAGCAGGACAAAGACGAAGCGTGCCAAAGATCCATGAGAGGAAACTCAGCACAGAGAATTGTTTTATCATATGAGAATGATTTACAGAATTGCGGAGTGGCAGCCTGATTTATACTTTGTCTCATTCTAGGAACCACCAGCCCGTTGTTGCATGACCACACTAAAGCTGTAAACATCAGAAGGCTTGACATGGCTTTAGCTTGTTGATGGTAATGTCAACATGTGATGTTCTCTGGCTCGGCTGGACTTGCACGTCTTTGTGATGCTTCATAGTATCGTTGTGTTGTGTTGTTTTACTTTCCTGCTCCCCGCTTGCCTCACTGTAATGAAACTGAAATGTTAAAATCCTCATAAGTTCAGATATTGGTTCTTTTGGTATTGCTTCCATGAGCTTTTATTCTTAAAAAAATGAAAACAAACACATTTCCAGCTCTGACGTATTTAATCAGTCATGGGAGCCATGAGTTTAAACTCTTTAACTTGTTAGACGGGATTTGCTTCAAACCATGAATCTATTTATTCAGTCTAATAGCAGATCTGTTTGAATGAAAACATTAATCCCTATGTTTGGGTCGCCCACTTGACAGCAAACTTTAAATCCAGAAATCTGCCACATTCAGGTCATTATTATCCTTTAAGTCTGTGTTTTCAGAGGTTTATTTTCCACCGACACAGCACATCACTTCAGTTCTGTTTGGCAGCTGGCAAACAGTCCTCAGATGCTAGAGCTTACCACAGATTTGAACAAAACAACAGTTTCATCAGGGCCTCACAGCTTCATGATCACTACTGACTGAATGATTGAGGTGACAAAATAATCCCACTGGGAGACCAAATGTTTCTGTGTGTATGTTAGAGTTACTGCTCACCTCACAGTGACTTTAACCAGCAGTTTAGGATGATGCTGCAAAAATTTGATATTTAACTTAATACGCAAAGTGCCAAAACGTTATTTAAGTTAACAAAGAGTGACTGAAAACCAAAGGCAATTCAAGGAAACCATGAGAAAGCGTTTCATGGACTGCTCCATTGCATTATTTTATTTTTGTCTTTTTTCTTCAACGGGAGGCTGAAACTGACGATGGCACTCACCAATGATGACTCTGTCTGTTATTTTTCTTTAATTTAATCATTCTTGGTTCGCATTAAGTCATAGAATAATAGATCCATCAGTGTACACAAAACCCAAAGTGACATCCTGAAATGTCAAACCAAAATTATTCAGTTATCTCTCATTAAGGGATAAAGAAGCCTTCAAACATTCACATTTAAATTTCTATAGTTTTTGTTTACCTCAGAACAAAAATAAACATAATGTAATTCATATAGCAACTTTAAAATAGCTAAAAATTGACATTGGTAAACAGCAATATCCTGAATCACATATTTTTGCACACTAGGTGTCTGTTTTGCAGTGAAATAGAAATTGTGTTGAAAAGTCTCAAACATTACCGTGTTTAAACTATAATGTGGTAACTCTGAGGTTCAGAAGTTAGATGGCCATTAGCAGCCAGTAGGGGGCAGGTTTTCTCACAGATTTAGGGTTTGTAGTTATTTCTTGTTGGATACATTTTTTTTAGATGGGTCATGCAAGTCAAAAGTTTTTTGTCCTTTGGCTATCAGTTTTAAATATAAGCATATAAATCAGAGGGGTTTATCACTTTTTAAGGTACCACCATCATTGGACATAGATGATAAATATGCCATGGCTGCTTCTTTTGTCATCCTTTCTTTGGCATTATCGCTGCTTTATAATCCTGTTCATTAAAATGTTTAAAGCTGTCCTCCTCTTGGAAAGAAAATGATTTCTTTAAGTGATGTTGAGCGGCAGCGTTCAAATGCCTGTAGCCGCTGGGCTTGTCAACACAACTTAGATTAAAAATCTTATGAAGAGGGAAAATGACTGTTTACCTTTAAGCCCAGCACACAGCAAATATTTGCTCTGTTGTCAGAATGGATACAGAATGGATTCTCAGAAAGGAAAAGTCAACTTTCACACTAATTTAGTCTTAGTCACTACGTCTTAACAGACAATAGACTCTGAAGAAGAAAAGTAAATTTACTGGAATACTGAACAAAAAAAAAACACTGACTGGAAAATTTGCAGGGTAGGTCCCTTATGGTGTTTAAGAATGATAATAAGGAAAATGATAATGGAAATGTGCAAACAATTGCATGAATTAAAAAGAAAAAAAACATGCAGAAAAATGCAAGATTAGAAATATGCCAGGGACAGTGAACTCTGTCTGTAAGAATGCATGAGAACAATAGTCATTAAAAGACGGCTTCTCTTATAATCTGAGGTGATGAGTTCAGCAGGTTTGGTACAGAGCTTAAAAAAGGCTTAGCTGCTAATTTTCTTATTATGCTACAGTTTGTATAAATAAAGCTGGCTGCAGAAGATTTAAGAGGCTTTAAGGATTATGAAACAAAAAAGAGTTTGTCATTTAGGCCACTCCCAAACCATCACAGGCCAAGTAAAAAGGTAAAAAAGGCCCCAAAATCAATCCTAGAAGTCGCTGCAAGCTTCCGCACTTCAGCTCAAACCTTGTTCTAATTAAAAGCATGAAAGCCATCATGCACTGTCACAAAGAGCAGAACAGTCGTGAAACTTACTTTAGCTTGAACACATGAGTTATTTATACATTTATGCATATTTTTTTTGCATTTTGTTTGGTTTGTAATAACTGCACATTATATGTCTTAACGGGTAGAAGTTGCTTTGCATGCCGTGCTCCTGATATATTCTCCTCCCCCCTGAAATTTCTCCTTCTTCACTAACCTGTGTGATATTTCTCATCTGACAGTGACAACACAGAAGACAAGGAGGCTGAGGTCAAAGAGGAATCAAGCGGTAAGGAGATTTTACTGCCTGCTGCTGCTGCTGTAATTCTAGGTTCTCTAATCCAATAAAATCTTTCTTGAACAAGACTTTTCCTGAAACTGTAGCTTTTGGCACTCAAAGAAAAAAAACATGCTGTAACATATCAAATCTTGGACAGCAGAGAGGTTGAAGGAAGACGACAGGCCCCTCCCATAATTTGAGGTCTTGCTCTTTCCATTTGTTGCGTCTCAGAGCAGTTGGTGTTGACTCCAGCTGTCTGTGTACATCTGTCTGAGTGTGTATCTGGGGATTTTACCACCCCCAAGTTCACCCACACTCATCCTCATTCATACACTCCCTCTTCAGTAATTCATTCTTCTGCATGAGTGTGTGTCGAAACAGAGCAGCCTCATGTAAGGGAGGGGGTTTGTTCCACTGTGGGAGCCTAAGAACCATTGACTGTATACAGTATGGGGCCTGTTACATGTTATAGTCAGAATATCTGTCCGTCTGTAGGAGATTTATTAGAATATATGATGAGGCAGGGCGGTCAATTTATAGAAACTCTGTCAGGGAAGTAAGAGCAAAAAAAAAATTGTGAGCTGCTGTCATCCACAGAGACTTTTTCCCTTTTAAGAAAAAACTTATAAAAACACAAAGTAAAAGAGTTTCATGATAAGAATAAATCTCCATCTCAGCCGTGGAAAATGTGCACAGATTTTAATCACTTTGAATGACTCGTTTGTGTGTGTTTCTGTGCTGCAGGGACTCTGTGTGTGGACCGGACTCAAGTGCAGGCTCCCAGGACCGCCCTGGTCATCGTCAACTCGGACTTCCTCGGCTCTCAACACGTGACCCTTGACCCCCAGCTCAGGAGCATGCTGCAGTGGGTGGCAGCCTCCATGGCTGACATCCCGCTGATCCAGCTGAGTCCTGACAGAGAGCTGCAGCAGGTGAATGTCTGCTGTTCTTTGTGAAGGCACTCATTATCTCTCTGATGTGTTTATGATAAAACAAAAACTCATTTCATAACCAAGTCAGATCGCTGCCATGAAAGGACTCTTTCTTTTTGCGTTTGTTGATGTTGGTTTTAAAGGATAGTGATCTTGTAGAGAGGGTTTCTGGTTTCCACTACACTTAGACTTGCTGTGGAGACAATAATTCGCTTATGCAATGTTAAAGTTAAAAAAGTTACCGCAATATTTTACAGTGTTGAGGTTTTTCGACCTTCTTAATCATATCTCTATCAGACGAACTCATATCAGTGACACCGCCACTCAACCTTTAAAATCTCATCTAAAGTTTGAATGGAGAGAATTCATCCCTTTTCATCATGTAAACGTTTATATGATGTGCCTTTGTGTCTTGACTCTTACCTCTGTTTTGGTAGCACATATTAATGAACTTGAATTATAGTTGATAAGTTCTGTTTTCTTTGAAGGTCAGTGATAAACGTGTGTGTACTTTCAGCTCCCGGCAGTGGTCCAAAAGCTTCAGGAGAGGAAGTGGAGGGTGGGAGAGCTGCTGCACACGCTGCTGCGTTACTGTGAAGACAACCACAGTCAGTCCAGAGAGGAGACACTGCAGGCGGGCAGAGAACCTCACCGCACACCCCTCTTCCAATGGCTCCTAGAGCACGCCTAGGACCACTCCTCCTCTCTTTCCCTCTCCTCAGTTTCAAACAGGGCTTTGCAAACTCCACGGCCCCTAGAGGGCACCATACAAGTCAGCTGATCTAACTTGCTCTGATGAATGTGGGCGGCGTGTTCTGCATTGCATGCTGTGACCAAGAGTTCTTCTGTTGTATTTTTATTTCCCACCTTTCTGTTTTGTTGTTGCAGTTTCTGTTATTAATCAGGAAGATATCATACGTGTTGATTTAGTGAGCTGTCACTCCCGCCCACCTGCACCTCTGATTGAAGCCCTCACACCTTGCTGCCGCTGGGCTTGAGCTACAGAGAGAAAAGCAGAGACGATACAAAAAGAGAGAGAGAGAGAGAGAGATCCACACCCGTCTGTTCCAGACAGACAGAAATGCAGTGAGTCGAGGAAAGGAGAATGTGTTTTCTGTTAGGGAATCCCCATCGAAACGCCGGCCGGGTGATGTCATAATACACCCACAGCTCACCTCTGTGGTGCAGTTTCCACATGTTTCGAGACCAACTGTGCACACACATCAGCAGACAACACCCTCATATCAGAGGGGATCCAAGACGACACTCTTACATTCTCCCACGGTGTTCTCGAAACTGAATTGATTCCCTTCACTCTGATTTGGCTCCAATGAAGATTTCTGTGAAGTGAAGAGCTGCTTTTATTAGACTTAAATGATGCGCTGCCATATGTTCAGCTTGAAATGACATTCTTGAACTTGAAAATGTATTTCTTGAGTGTCTTGCTGTAACTTTGCATTTATGATCAGAAGAAGCCATTATTTTGGCGTTAGAAAGATATAGCAGTTGATGAAGTTGCCTCCTGCCAGTATTGGTGTTCCTGTTTTAACCAACTCCGTATTCTGCTTGCTTGGCCTCAATCTCCTCGGTCGTCAAACTTAGTAAAATGTGTAGAATGAATGATGTGTACTCGGGTGCTCGGTATTAAAACAGAGAAGACGTCTATTTTTTGAAGGTAGAGTATAATCAAACATGAAATGCTGCTCAAAGCTATGAAAGAAAGCCATGAAATTGGTTCGACGTTGCCAAATGTAGCTCAGAAGGTGACTCTGCTGCCCTTGGGTCATCTTCGTCAGTGGTCCAGTTTGGGGAAGATCCAGTGACGCAGATGGTGGATCTTGTAGTAATTAAAGACACCACTCCAGTCTGCACCTCCAGAACCACAAACCAAACAGTGTGCGTTGCTCAATCCTGGACTCACACATTCTGTCTGACACCCACACTCCTCAGTCACCTTGTGGAATGAAGAGCTCCAGAATACCACATCTTACACACACACACACACACATCCATACACTTCCCCTATTATTCACCAGCCCCATGTGTATGTCCATGCGCACAGCACTACCAGCTTCTTGCTGAGATGCACTTTTATATTTCATCAGAGGAGATTTCCAGCTGTGAATTTCCTCCTCTGTGAATTCACTCCCAGCGTGCATGTTGGGTTAACATACATGCCGCTCCTCCCTGAAGACAGATTATTGGGATCCATTTTGGTGTTTCTATTTATTTATTGCTTTGTTAAAAGTGGGACCTAAAAAAGGACACAATGCTGCGAGCTCCTCAGATGTCTATCAGGACTGTTCCTCTTTGATTTCAGACTGTAAAATACCACGGCCTCATGTCTCTTATTCCAAACTATTATAACGTGTTGGTGTTGGTGTTCACCTGCATGGCTTCATCATGATTAAAGCTCAGCATTATTATTCTTAATGTACTGGCCTACACTAACTGACTCTTCATCAAGTCCCTCCCCCTCATTGGATTCATCCAATCACAGCTGTAGCAATCATTATGAGGCACAGCAGGTCTGTCAATCTTTATATTCCTCTGCAAGGTGAATACATGTGTTTGTCTAAGGCTTAGGAGGGATAATCAACTAACTTATCTTTGTCAAGAACAAGTAACAAATGATACATCTTTATTTCATCCCTTTGTACAAAAATGAACCATCTTACTTCTTGTGGATATGCAGTCAATCTGTTTTGCCTCACACATTTAACAGAACAGTTACCGTGTCACAGACTCCTCAGGTGTGTCCAGTCCATTGCAGAACAGATCCTTGATGCTCACAGATATGTTAAGTTCAGTGACTCCTGTGTTAGTGTTGTTTCCTCTCATTGTTCCGTCAGAAATATGGACTCTGTGACATCAAGTGTAGAGCAGGGACCTGATAGTGTTTCCCTGGCTTTGGCCCCCCTGGTGGACACTTGAGGAACTGCAGCTTTTCTGCACTTTGCTTTACTTTTGAACACCAGAAGTTTTAAGCATCTCTTGCATCAATTTAAGCTGATAATATATAGAAAAAAGAAATCAAACTTTTGATCGACTGCATTTTCTGCTATGCACAAATTAAAAGCTTGACTGACAGTAGGAGGGGGCAGGGCTTAATAAAGAGTCAGTTAACCTGCAGTGACTCGTCTGTATCCTCACGGCCTCACAGTATGCTAATGGCGTCTGTTACTGCTCCATTTGTAGGCTGCCAAATGGTCATTCTATGTTGAAGATGTTTGTCCTGTATGATTTGTTTACACAAAAATAAATATTACATCAGAAAATCTGCTATTTTTAAAGTTACACCTACTGTTAAAGTGATAGTAGAGAAGAAGAAAGTGAAGTATTAACCTGAGAAGTGTGAGAGTGCACAATCCTGGTTTACATGAAAGGAATGTATTAAAGTCCTGGACTTACAGAGAGCGCGTCACATTGTACAAATCCTCTCCAGGTGTGAATGTTTAGTTGTTACAGTAGAACTTTCCCTTCTGTTCTGTTGCTTCTGTTTTCTTTCTTTATCTACTTTACATTTCCATGAATCCTTAATAACCTCTAGCTTTTATTGTTGTGTTTGTGAAAGCTGAATGTGCACCCCCCCCCCCCACCCCCCCAAAAAAAATCTCCATTTAGACGCAGGCTGTAAATCTGTTTGGCTCCTGTTGTTCCCAGTGTTACTTTCTGCCTCTCACCTGAAAATAAAAAGAGAAAAATGCACCTCCCCACCTCCACTAACTTCTGTATTTCCTGCTTTCCTTGTAAAGTCCTGCCAAATAAAGATATTTAATAAATTATGTAAGTTATATAACAGTGAGTTCACTACTTGTTCTCCCTTGTGGCATTGCTGAGTAGTTTACACATTCGAAGCTTGAAGTCAAACTCAGAGTTTGTTTATGTTAAAGCTTGGTGTGAAAATAAAGCTTTTTCATGTGCTCTTATTTTGTCTCTGTTTGATGGTTCTTAGTGAAGCACCTGAAAGATGTTACCGAAACCCTTTGATGGGGCTTTTTTCTCTCTGTTCAGCCTGTGAACCATGAATGGTTTTGCTGACTTATGTTTCTCAGTGATAATAGTTTGCTGTGAGTCCTCCACACACATTAGAAAGCTGTCACTTTTGCTGCCAAAGTTCCTCCTCCTCCTTAATGTTACCTGTGCTGCAGGTGCCAAATGTAACAGAGGGAATGTTTCCATAAAACCTGGTCTCAATAACAGAGCTACACTTCTTTCTCGTGCCTGGATACAGCTGCACAAAACAGTCTTTGTTACTTTGTGATTACCACAGATGCACAAATATATAATTAATGCTCGCTGGAGTGGCTGTAACCTGTCAGCCTTCAGCTTTCTGATGGAGCATGAATGGAGGTGTCTGTGTGATGGAAGAGGACGGAGAAGAAGAAAGAAGCGGAGGAAGAGAGGTGGGGATGTCTAATTGCAGGCTGTGTAGTGATACAGGAGGCGAGGAATGTGTCTGACAAGCACATCTCTGATCTTTTGAGCGGCACGAAGCGACTGATAGGCAACAAGCTGGCCTTACATGGACATGGAGGCTGAGCCCGTGGGTGACCTGATGGCGTGACATCATTTCCAGCAGGCTTCAAATTAGATGATATGTGCGGGGGAAGTTTGGAGATTCAAATCTCCACAAATTCGTGCAGGAGAGAAGAAAAGGCTTACTGAGAAGAAGAGTGCAAGATTGTGCATTATCAACCAATGAGGGAGCAGAAGGGATCCTGATTTCCTACTTCTAAAGGGAATTTTATTATAATTTTAAAACATCAGAAATCAAAATCATTGCTGATCTTGTGCTTTTTGTGTAATTATGAATTTCCTGTTTGAATGCACTCATTAGTTTCACCTGTCACATCTCTGTTAAATCAAAGAAAGGTTACAACAAAGATTTTTGTATTCCTTTCCTTTCATATTAGAGTGCGACTAAGCTGTGCATGAATTTTTTTTTACAAACTTTTTGACTGTTTGCTGCAAAGATGCAAACAGAATTTGAAAAGTGACAAATAAGGGGTGGCATGAAAAATATATTTTGAACTTATTAAAACAATATGTCAGATGTTTGTTTAAATGTGTAGTTTGCATTTCTGTTGGTGTCACAGTATTTTATATCATTTTTACAGTGTACTAGACTGCTAAAATCATATACATAGTAACTTTTTTTTGCGCAATTTACGATGTTTTGGTTACACCATTTGACATTATTCAGTTTTACCAACTGACAATGTCTTTCACCCAAATCTAAAGAGATCTCACTTCAGTTGCTTGTCACACTCAAAGACAAGGGCATTTTCTGATTTGTTATCATGTCTTGGACACCGTGAGACAGAATTGGTCAAGAGGTTTAGTAACACAGACCAACCGTTCATTCAGAGTGCGTCAGTTGATGCTTGAGGTGGCCGCAGCAGAGTGAGTATCCGCTGGGTCCAGGATGGTACTGTTAGTAAGACATGACCACAGAAACCAAAATCGAAGATTGCAACAGCTTCAGAGAAGTGCAGCCACAGGAATGTGAGCAGTTTAGGGGGAAATGAGATGCTTTCATTAATGTGTGTTGACAGGCAGATTAGTGTGTGCGCAGTGAGAGAGCACACACACGTTCACACACACACACACACACACACTCTGAGGCTTTAACGAGCGATGTATAGAAGTTATTGTGCAGAAAACTATCAGTCAGCATTACAGAGAGACAGACAGGAGCCTAATAGCATACCACCCTCATTCTGCTCTCTGACACACACACACCCACACACACACACATTGACATCAGATAGGCCGGGTTCTGGCATTAGTAGATCCTCCTGCTTTCTCCCCCCACCACGTCTCCCTGACATCACTTCCCCCCTGACAGCAACAAACGGCGGGTTGTTGGGAGAGTCCTCTGGCTGAGGGGGGAAGGAGGGCTGTTTGAGTCAGGCTCATGGAATCCATGATCTACTGTACTGGGCTTTGTATTTGAGAGGGGAAAACCGGCTACATCATCCCTGCTCGGCTTTGTTTACCCCCGCCTGAAGAACTTCTCCTTTGTTTGTTTCCTTTTTGTCCCCCTCTTCCTGATGCATGAGCTCTTCATGTTATCACTGATAGGTGTGAGCGGTTAATGAGCCCAGGGGCTGAGTCACAGAGGAGGGTCTGAGATCACTCTGGGTGACCCGTACCAAAGACTCTTCCATGGTTTCTTATGTGAAAGCTGAATAAGAAATTAATTTTCTCCTGGAACTTGTGAGAAGTTGAGTTTAAGGCGGAGGTTAATCCAGCATCCAAAAACCCCCTGAGCCAACTGTCATAATGAAAAAGTTAATGGAGTGGAAAACCTAATAGCTTAAATCCTTTTGCAAATGAAAAAGTCTTTCCCACTGGGTTTAAAGAAGGAGAGTGTTCAAGACGCTTTGCATCATAAGAGTTGACTGCCTGCACTTTATAAAGGATTTAAAGTGTTTTTATTCACTTCAGGGCTTTGTGTATATAAAGCTTCATAAGCTACTTCTTTTGTGATGCTGTAGCGTTGAGATCACTGTTTCATAAGCCTGTTTGTATGACGTCTCTCTGCAGCGATGTCAAGTGAGCTGAATGAAATTCAAGTTTGTTTATCCCTGATGAAATTTTTCTGCTTATTAAATAAATACAATAACAGAGACAATTTCTCTTTCAGCCATCATGTCCCCAAATGTGATGGGAATGTGTTATTGAATGTTTATGAGATTTTTTCAGACCATGCAAAACTTTACATATTTGGTTGCTGCCAGGCTGCCCACGCCAACAATGCTGGGAAGTTGCTGGGAGCGTGGAAGGGGTTCAAGCATCAACCTTTAGACTGACTGTCAATCTGTGCATACGTCATCTCTTACTCGGTGTCACCTGAGATTGGGTCAAACCTAGAAAAGAGTTTACTTGATAAGCTTTTGTTCACTCTACAGGATTGCCCATTAATGAAATTTAATAGATTCAGACCTAACTTCAGTATACAGTCATAGTTTTCAGTCATGTAATCTCAGCGTCTCTAGAAGTATCCCATGGGAAAGTGCTCCTTGTTGGGAATTGCTAAGAGAGAAACATATCAGATTTCCTCCTGTGATGTTTTTGCTGAAGTCATGTTAACAGAAGTTGCGGTGGACTTCCTTAATCTTGTTGACTTTATGAGCAAGGCCACGACTAATGAAGGATCCCACGGAGTCACCGGCGGGTACTTGGAAACACTTGTCTTTCAGAACGTGATCTGAACCATACCCATAACAATTTTCCCTGCTATTGTCTGCTTGTTTCCAGGAGTGACCACATAGTGATGCTGTAACTGTGTGTGTGTGTGTGTGTGTGTGTGTGTGTGTGTGTGTGTGTGTGTTAAAGCCAAACACTCAAAACCTAAGCTCTCAGGGAAAATTCAGACCCAAGCATAGTGAAAACTCACAGTGTGGGAGTGAAGGGACAGAGACAGCGGTGAAGGAAAGATGTGCATTGAACAGATAAGAGTGTGTGTCGGAGGGAACAGCTGAATCATGTTGAAATTACAAGTGTTTATATGAAAATGATTGGGAAGGCGCATAACAAGTCGACCGTGAGTGGAGGGAACATGTCACAGTCAAGAGGGGCTGCTGGTGTTTCCCAATCCGTCAGCTCTGTTTTGACTTCCCCAGATTGAAAACAGAAGTTGGACCTTGGTAACACAGTAAATAATGTTGGGTATTATCTACGGACAGGGTCAGTGAGCCTGTCTGACTCACAGAAACAACAAGCAGCTCCTCAGCTGGAGTAGAAACAAGCAGATACAGAGTGTGAATGTTTTTATGAGAGAGAGCTTGCTTCATCGTTTTGTCTGCTTACACCCACCTCTTATTGACTCAGGTGTGTGCGTAAGTTTGAGTTTGAAGACGAGGAAACATCTTGTCAAATGCTCTTTCTGTGTGACCTCAGGGTGCTTCCTCGATGCTCACACCCTCCTCCTCGATGACAGAGTGGGTCGTGTCTTTAGACTTTGATGTGACCACAGAGAGGAAGCGGAGGTCAAGTCTGGGAGATCCTGACAGCACTAAGTGAATAAGAGACGTCTCCTGCTGATGTCATGCTCATCCTGCTCTGGTGTTTTTCCTTCTACCACTCCTTCATCCTCCTCCTCTTCTGTCAAACTGGCAATGGATGTCCTATTGTCGGACTAAATGTCTCACAAGAGAAATGTGGCTTGGAGATAAACGAACTGCAGAGGCCATCCAAGAGGGTGAATATCAACATACTTCATTGCTCTGAGCTCCTCACCCCTCCCTCCTTCTCAGGTCTCAATATTTAGACTTGGGGTTTGACATTTCTCATAAAGTACCATGTAATACACTGAACAATTGGGATTTCTATGCTCGTAAATAAATGGCATATTTGAGATGTGAGGCTGAGAGGAAAATGCGGAAAATTTGCACATGCATCAGAAATTATACATCTGATATGCTTCTTCACCGCTTACTTTCTCTGCATGGTACTCGGTGTGGCTTTAATTCAGTCAGAAAACAGCTTTGACTGAATTTAAAGGCATGGTTGGTAGTCACAGAAAACTAGCATGAATTTGAATGTAGCACCTCCTCAGGACTCTGTTTAGCTGGCAGAATGCTAGGACAGGATATGATTGGTTTAATAATTTGGATCCTAATTGATAGGATTGGTTGGTGTTTTCCAAGGTTTACTGCTGTAGACAGCATATATCTTTCATTATGCATTGATTGCCAATGGGACAAAAAAATCATTTTAACTAGAACAAAAAAAAGTGAATCTAAATCTGATTACTAAACCTGCCTTAAACTCAGATGAAACAAGATCTGGTTATCTGTCATATTTTATTTGTACAGGCTTGTAAATTAAAGTGTTTTTGACTGGAAAAAAAATCCAAAACCACTCCGCAGGTTGCCTCACTAATCAGTGGTTATTTGTATCACCTGTGAGGTTCTCCTCAGCTGGTGCCTACAGCTTACAGAGGTTATATAATGAGGATGAAGTTGACCTGCTCACTTTGGTTTCTGCTCACAGAGAGTCAACACCATCACATGGCTTTTTTTGTCCATATTTGAAACAAAGTTTTCCTCCTGTTCATCAGTCCTTTTCTTTACCCAGTCACTGACTCCTTTTGAGTTTATTTGGCTGCAAAGAGGCTCCACAAGACAGAGTTTGAGTTCTCTAAATCAATGCTTTGCTTGAAACCTATTTTCCACTGCTGTGATGAAATAAAGGGGATGAATCTCCTGACTGTAGACTGAACAATGTCTCTAGTATGATGTAAAAAGAGGAAGAGAGGAAGCAGGGGAGCAAAGTGGAGGAGCAGAGGGTAAAAGGATGTAGGATCACTGGGGGAAGTGATGACAGGGTGTTTAACATGTGGCTAGCGTGTTGGGGATCTGACATCGTGTGTTCAAGAGCATGTTAAACAAGGTCAGCTTGGCTCCCACAAACTAACATGTCCATCAGGATTCTGCAGCTGTGTGTTCCTGGGTGGGCGTGCAAAGGACACACAGTATGTTTCCGATTTATCTATTTGTTTTAGACATGCTGCGAGTATTAGTCATGGAAATGTTAGGCTGTCAGTCTGATATTTGGTTGGTGGATTATGTTGTCTTTGCTCAAATATCCCAGCAGCCGTTCCATGGATAAAAGACGCTAATTTTCTCCTATTTGTCACATGTTCGTTAGTGCAGTTGCCCCCTGCTGGCCAATAGAACACAAACTTGCTGAGAGGCCCTGTTCACCTCTTAACCTAACCATGTAGGTTAGGCTGCGGAGATCTGCAAGCACGGCTCCTGACTCTGTCTTGTTTATCTTTTTGAGGCTTTTGGGTTTACTTTCAATTTATTTTACCTGAATCATTTTGAGATTTCTTTTTAAACATTTGTACTACACAAGGGAGTTTGAATGCATCAGCACTTTTATTTCCTTAAAACTGTGTCATTATGTAATTGCTCTATAAAAATAAACATTTACCTTTGCTTCTGCACAAATTGGTCTAAGAGACTCCTCGTCCCTCTCAGCAGGAGGCTGAACCCCTCCCACAGCTTGTTCCCACATGCCAGAGGAAATCCATCGAGCTGCATTAATAAAACAGTCCAGTAAAATATACATTATTTGCAGCGAAAGCCAACATGTCATTATAACACATTTCTTTCTTCACCGTCCAAAAGAACTTTTGCCTGTGCTCAGGGCTCAACCTGATTTACTTTCAGACCCACACACATCAGCTGAAACACGATCTGCCTAATGGTCTGGAATATCCCTGTTCGAGCTGATCATCGCTCCAATCTGCTGCTCAAATATGTAGTTTTGATAAAACCACAGGCCGGTGTGATGTGACGGGAGAGCTGGCAGAGGAGGAGGGGAGCCGGGTGTAAACATTGGGGTTGCTATGGAGGCGGCAGTGTATGAAGTTTTTACTGAGACAAAAGACAGTTGGAGAGGCAGTGTGTGTATGTGTATGTGTGTGTGTGTTTCTCAAAGCAGACTTTGAGTGACCTTCCTACCACAGAGGATGTGGGAGCGAGGGGAAAGACAGTCCTCTTGTCTTCAAGCCGTGAGTCTTCAAAAACAGACTTTTCATCAGATAAAAGAGAGTGATAACAAACTGTGGAAAAACCTGGGCTTGTTTTACCTTCCAAACACTTGTCCTTCCCTGTGAAAGAATCTTTACCTGAAACTCAAACAGCAGCTGCACCAACGTTCCCTGTCACTGAATATTTGTGCCGGGCAGCAGCTGAAACCATTTCCTTATTTTTGGCCCCTCAGATTCATGCATTCAACCATCTGGCTGCAAAACAAGCTGAATCTAGTGGAATCATGTTGGTTGCTGTGAAGCTGAAATAGACACAGGGTTGAACCAAAGTGACCGGATCCTGCTCACTGTGACGCCGCATTCTGTCTGTGAATCCTGAGCCTTCATCCTTGACCCCGATACCTCAGATGGCATTAACAATTCGCAAGCTCTGAGAAAGTGTGAGAAACGGTAATAAAGCAAGTGCAAAAACTGCAGTTCCATGAATGGCCACTTGAGGTTAATTCCAAACAAGAGTCAATTCTCATTTGGCCCCATTCAATCCAATTAAAAACTTATAAGAGTGATTGTTTGGAGCAGATTACACATAAAAGAAAAAAAAAGGATGAACATAATTACAGACTCAGAGAGAGAGAGAGAGAGAGAGAGAGAGAGAGAAACTATGGAGCTAATTTCCATTGTTTAATGACGGTTAAAGGAGCATTTAGGGTTGTTTGGAGCTTGATTGTACTTATCAAAAATGCACTACAAAAGTGTCTCTTATGAAATGAAAACAATAATAAAAAATAAAAATAAAAAAACAAGCTATTTTTGTCATCTGAAAAAGCATTCATCACTTTACATTGGCAAATTTGCAGGTTTCTTTATCTGCTTGTTCAGCACTTGTCGTGCATAGTAAAATTCTGGCCACGCGTGTTGTTGATGGCTTGAAGTTTGGCTCCTGCTCCCTCTTCTTTTCCAGCTTCAGCAGCTAATTCAACTCATTCTCTCTCTTTAGCCTCATGATTGGTCTGCCTCCACCTCAAATAAAGCCTCCTACTTTGGGAAATACGATATTGAACAGCTTATTAGCCTGCTAATAAATTAGCCATCAGTGTAGACTTCATGGTTTGCTAATCCTTTGCTTTACATCAGCTCTACTCAGTCATCTCTGGTTTCATTTAAACAATGTAACGACAGCCAAAAGACTGAACACTGGGTTTAAAGAGGCAGCCAGCAGACATCACAGCGGCTCTGCTCTTTGTTATAACAGTCCAATGGCACATGTTGCTGACGTCACGGCTCATATATGAAATTGTTGAGTTTACCATCAGACTGAGTGTAAGGTTCTGGTTAATAAGGAATGCTCCTAAAACCAGAGATGATCCAAACCCTCATAACAAAGCAAGACTTGGCGATAGAGCCAAACGCTCAGTCTGGAGTATTTCTTTGCATGCACTTCTTTAAGCAGTTTTGTATTTTTCTCTCTCTCTTTGCCTCCCTCGCCCTTCCTCTCTCACTTCTCTACTTTTCCTCTCTCCCTCCTCAGCTTTGGGGCTTTTGGCTGTCTGTCATCCTCTGAAAGAGCATCAAGTTCCACTCTCTGGCAAGCAAGCAAAACGCAGGGGCATGGAGAGTGTCCAAACACTAACACAAACATTTCTCTGCACACACATGCATAACTGGACATGAATAAAAAGTGTGATATGACCCAAACAAACACACCTGAGAATCACACAAACCATGCTCCTGCAAGTCCCTGCTGCAGCACTAAGCTCCTTACTCCTTCAGGAAATTGCTGAGGGCAAAGGAAACCCACAGCTAAACACAGGTTCTCACGGTGTATTAACCAAAAGCGAGCACTTTATAGTACCACATCCAGGGCCGGTGCCAAGACCACGCCACAGCCTGCCAAGTGCAGGAGGTCGGGACGGGAGTTCAAAAGGTCTTCAGAGAACGATAAGTCTACATCTGCACCAAGTCCACTCTGAAACAACGTGAGGAGAACACGGGCAGCGCTGTATGAGCACTGTAAAACTGAGAGTTATAGTAAGAGGAGGAATGTGGTCGTACTACAACATAACCGAAATCATGTGTGTGGTTTATGAAGTTAGAAAGCCCATAATGATGGAGTATTAAATGATTGTAGCGCCATGAGGTTTGATGGTTTGAGGGGGGAGGTACGTATAAAAAGCCAGCTTTCTCCCATGAACTCCGCTGGC
The DNA here is from genome assembly GCA_030710495.1 of Labroides dimidiatus. Classification (NCBI taxonomy): domain Eukaryota; kingdom Metazoa; phylum Chordata; class Actinopteri; order Labriformes; family Labridae; genus Labroides; species Labroides dimidiatus. The sequence continues at coordinate 15,111,701 of CM061160.1, forward strand.
ACCCAGAAAACTTGCTTCTATTTCGCAAACTCACAACCCAACCTCTCACACCCACCCCTCCTTTCCATTGTCACTGCATCTGCCTGAAATAACTCGCACTCCTAAAGGAGACTCGTTTTCTGCTGTCTTTTCAAATACTACACTGTTGTTCTGCTGGCACCAGGGAAACAGGGAGGTTAAGGAGGTCACACTCTGGGCTGACAGGAGCCACTGCCATGTTTAGATGCTGCAAGAGCCGCGATGCGTGACCGCGGGACTGTCTGTGGACACCCAGCCTTAATGAGGTGGTCCAGCAGTCTACACGTGACAATACCTTATTGTGTCATTTCAGAGAATGCATGTGTAAGCGAATTTAACAGGAATTAATAGTTTCATCTGTCATCATCTACTTTTTTAGACGGTGGCTGAAGATGTGCCAGAGTTTAAGTTCAAGTGACCTTGTTTTTCTTCAGAAACGTTTATACAGGCTGCACATACAGCATGTATCAGTCATTTCAAACTGACAATGGACCAAATAATTTAGCACAAGTGTAACTTTGACTGAGATACCTTTATAAAGACAGTTCAGCTCTGCATTGTCTCTCAGTTTGGTTTAACAGGCTGTTTTAGTCACGTAAACTTTCGCCACCAGTTGTTGCAGACTCCAAAGGAACTAGATTTCACACTTCGGCATTAGCTTCATCTTTCACACCAAAGGCTGCAGCTTCATTCTGAGCTACACTAACTTGCAGGGTGGCTGTAGCTACACATTTCTGGCTGGACTTCCACCAGATTTTTGTCCAATCTGCTGCAGGTTGGCTCTGTCCTCCAACTTTGGCGAAGAGTCATTGCAGAAGTATAAACCAGGCTCTAGTGTTCGGACAACTTCTACCAAGATATTCAGTTTGCACAATGAGAGATATTAAGAAATAAAATCCAAGGAGAAAAGTTTAGGACCAAGTATGCAGGTGTACTTGAGGTCATTTTGTACGTCACACACACCCTGAACGGACACGTAGGAACACGTCACTGCTGCAACTTTTAATTCACAGCCAAAATACGCCACCACAATGGTTAAATTTCACCATCAAAGCAACAACACTCATCGACCAGGATCCTCATTACAGTGCTGAAAGAAGAAAGTTTTTGTTTGCTGTTCAACACCGTGGCTTATCCCGGCTGATGTAATGCAGTCAGAAAAGGTGTACAGCCACGGCTAAACAAAGGACCGATAGTTCAACATGTCACTCCTTCATCTGAGGTCAGCTTTTCAAAGAATCCTCACATGAAGGTGAGAGGAAACGACAGCTGTCTGCGCATAATGAAGGTTTGTTACACACACACACACACACACACACATGCATAATGACTCACTAGATGCTGCAGTAATAGTATCTTCACTTGATGTAAGAGTGGAAATCCAGGTTTGTCATCTGTTTTCACCGTTCCATCCTGGAAAAAAAACAACTTTACGCTCTTTGTTTGCAGTTATTTTAATGTCCACATACTATCTTTTCATTTTGTACAAACAAACACTTCAGGACTGGATGATGGAATCAAATATTTTGTATCTGACAAAGATTTCTTTCCACTCGGAGCGTCACTTATGTTCAAACAGGTGGACCAGGGTTATAATAGAATGTAAACCGCTCCATCACAGTGACTGTGCAAACAACAGATTTCAAGTTAAAAGTTTTACTTTTTATTTTTACTTAAGTATTTTTTCCCGTACCACAGTTAGCTTCAAACTTATTTGCACAGACTAAAGGGAAGGTTTAAAATGTTTTAGGTTGGTTTTAAAACAACCCCTGGTTTTTCAAAGGGCCTAATCTGGATTAAAGTGATCAGCATTTATAAATCCAGTCTTTGGTATCATTACCAAACTGACTGTGCTCTTTATGGCACAACATCCTTTGTCCACAGGGAGCACCAGAGTCCACACACACTGACAGATACTATCAGCAGCTTTAAATGGACTGTCTTGTCTTACATTTGATATAAACCATTAATTGACTTTTTCACTTTTACCTGTTGTCACAGAAGAGACTGAAGTCTGAAGAATCAACATTACTGTGAAAAACATTTCATGGGATTGGAGCACAGATGGCCTAGTGGTTAAGATTGCGCTCCATATGTGCGGGCGGCCCGGGTTTAAGTCCAATCTGTGGCGACTTTCCTGCATGTCACTCCTCACTCTGTTTCCTCCTCTATCCACTGTCCTGTCCTCTCAAAATAAATAAATAAAAAAGGCATACAAGCCCAAAAATATATATATAAAAAAACATTTTAAGAGATTTAGGTTGTTAAAATCTTATAATCCAGTCTGAATCAAGCTCTTTGCTTGGACTAGGATAATCCAGATATCAAAGATTTTAAAGATGTCTTCCTAATTTGCCTCCAACATGAGAGTAGATGGATGTAACCTCCACTTCTGCTTTTAGACCACCATTATGGAGCTTTAAATCTGACATTTGACACTGGGGTGAGCGTATTGGATGAGTGGAGTTTGAGCGTAGAGCTAATTAAACAGAAACTTTTTTTGAGGATCATTACTGTTGGTGTTCAAGCTTGTGAAACTTACTTTTGACGATGAGCATGGTTCCAAAAAGTACCAAACTATTAATGTTTCATGGCCACAGGTACCTAAATGTCAGCACAGATAATGACTTCATTTAGCATCTCTCTTAAGGCCAACTAAGGCCATCAACAGGAAAAACTGCAGCTGATTTGCAAACATATGACCTTGTTTAGTTTCACCTATGCACCTGCAGTTCTTTATTCAGAGATGGTCGTCTGAGGGAGTCTGCGTGTCTTTTGGTGCATCTCTGAAATCCAGGAAGTATTGAGGCCTCACAAGAAGAAAGGCATCTGTGGAAAAACTGACTAATGATCTCACATACCTGGGAGTCTGTACCTAATTCCAGCTAAAAGTACATTATGATTAATGCATGAGGGTGGATGAATGAGTCTTGTGATGACTAAATCTAAGACAAAGTTCTGGTGAAACCATGAAGTAGAAATATGTCATTTGGTCATGTTGTGGTTTAGTCCACAGTCTCATCCAGGATCAATCCTCCATTCTCTGGAATCAAGAAGAAATTTATGATAATCGAGTGAAAAAGTGATTATTTAAGATGTAAAAGGACTTTGCTTTAATGCTGGGATAAGTTCTGTGTCTCTATTTCACTCAGAACTCTTGTCTGTTCTGGTTTTAGACAAATATTCTCTAAATTTACCTTCAAACTGGAATTTTCAGTAAGATAGGAAGCATCTTCAAACATTTGTAATGTGTCATAATTTTAATCTGATTCTTAAACAAGAGGAGTGAATACACGGGTTATTATAAATTATTACTTATTCTTATTATATTACTAATTGATTGAGATGGAAAAAATTGACCAAGAAAAAAAAAATTGGGTTTGTTTGTGAATGTCTTCTTGCATCATTTAGCTCATTTTGTTTATAGGCGTGTAAACTGTGACATTAAACCACTATTAGTTTTTTTTACTCCATCCCAGTTGGGCTGCAGCCTCAGTGTGTGTGTGTGTGTGTGTGTGTGTGTGTGTGTGTGTGTGTGTGTGTGTGTGTGTGTGTGTATGTGTGTATGTGTGTATGTGCGAGTCACACGGGGGTGTGGACGCAGAGAAGGGGGAGGATCACGTGTCTGTGTGTTTCGGTAAAGCGCCCGTGCCGCCATAAAGAGCTCGCTGTACCTGTAGTGCTCTCAGGTCGATCCGGTTCAAGGAGGTTTGCGTTCCAGTCTTATTTCAGACTTCTCTTGCTCTCTGTCTGAGCGCGAGAGGATCCTTCTGATTGGCTGCAGCATTGCTCGAGCTCTGTCAGCCCACCCACCGCTGGTTATAGGGACTCAGAAGTTTCAGTCGGTTTCCTTCCTCGCAGTGAGTCTGTGTGGGACCTGACCCCCGGGCTGTACGCACACTCTCAGCGCGCATCATGGCAGCTACCCACAGCGAGTACAGAGGCTATTTGCGGAACACCGTCGACATGGAGGCCGGGCAGCACCGCTTCCACCCGGTGCAGAGCTCGGAGCCCACGTACCGGCCCCTCCTGTTTGGGACCCTCGCTGTTATGGGATTGCTTCAGGTGGCTTCCAGCGTGGCGATCTTATTACACCTGACAGGTTATCTTCAAGAGGTAGGATCAGTGACACAGTGTGGTGTGCTTTCTGATCTCCAGTGACACAGTCTGCACAGTCATTGGTGTGCGTATGAAGGATTACTCAAGCTCTTGCTCTGTGTGTAAACATTTATCTCCAAATGTTGTCAACTGATCTCCTCTGCGCTCAAAGCGGGCTTAGATAGCGCAGCGACGTTTGCGCAATTTTATAATGCCATAAACTGCCAGACGAGTTCTGCTGCTCTGTATAATGCTGTCGGCTCGCTCTTAGAAGTGAAGTAGGTGGATTTTACAGAAGCAGTGAGCCAGTTCTGCAGATTTGTGCGTCAAGATTTCCTGCACTCTCGGCGTCTCTTTGAAGGCGCTGCGCTTTGGCTGCATGCCGTTGAAACACGTCCTCCCCATGTTGTGAAAACGCTCCGTTTAACTGATAGCAATCTAACAAAGATGAGTTACTTCGGCAGAGATTTTTTGCAGCTTTGTTGCGGAGATAACATCTGGTGCTCTGCTGCAGATCCTCCATGTGTCAGTCCTGCAAGATGTCTTGTTTGCAAAATACAGATGTTTTCACTTGAGGACTCCGGGCTGCAGTTATTCATGAGCGTGTTTACATGCCATCCGGGATTATATTTGTAATTCATACATGTCAGGGGTTGTAAACTTTGGAGAAGAAGCAGAATTGGTTCCAGGGAATCCGGCAGAATTCTTGGATGTTGTGACAAGTTGCCAAAGTCGGAACCAGATAGAAAATGTCCCTTCATGATCCATTTATCCTCATGTCAGGTTTGCTCTCTTGAAATCTGAGTGCTAGTGAACTTGTAGAATAACATTTACATTCTGCCTCAGCTGTTTTTCTTACTCGATGGTGGTTCCGGAGTTGAATAATTGTCATGTTTCAACAAGCCAAGAGAGCAGACCGCATCCCAGCTCTGTCAGGATGCTCCGGGGTCACCTGGGGAGCATCCGTCTCTCTCTGTGTGTCTGTGTTTGTGTGTTAAATTTCTCTGGCTTGTTTTTGGCATAAACACTCTGTAGTGTGGTAGTAGCTTGTTATGTTACTGGAAGTGGGCCAGAGGGAGAAAAGAAACAAAAAATGAGGTAGGAGAGGGAGAAAAAACCCAGAGAAGAGAATCTAAAGGAGGGACAGAGTTTTATTACAAGGTCGGAGTCACTTTTGTAGTCCGAATCTGAGGGATGCAGGGATCTTTCTGGAGTGATCACAGCTCGGTCCATGAGATGCTCTCAGTTTGGTGAGATATAGAGCTGGATTAAACTGCAGCCCTTTCCCACGATGACTGCTTCATATGGTAACACTTTGAGAGTGTCAGGGCTTGTGTGTGGATCGGAGTTTGGCAGCAGACCATCATCATCACCTGTAAAATAACTTCCTGGAGATGAGGAGGAGAGCTGGAATCTGCGCAGCGGGGTGTCTGTGGAGGAATGTGCTGATCAGGGGAGAGATTTAAGAAACGCTGCTTTAATTCTAACACAAGGAGGAAACAAACATTCAAATGTATTTCAAATTGAACGTCATGAAAGCTTAAAGAATACCTCAAACCAAGATAGCCTCTTACACTGTTATAAGGTCTAAGTGAGCATCCTGAAAGATCAGATATGAGCCTGAATTTTCACTCAGGTCTCCATTAAGTTGCCTGATATTTGGGGTGTACTGGGTGTGGCTTTACCTGAACTTTTTTCTCATAGTTTGCTCTAAATTAGTCTTAATTTCGATTTCCTACATGCATTTTTACAGCCATACTCGCAGAAGCTCTGAGAACAAATGCTTCATCCTTAGATCACTTTGACTTCTGCAGAGGAATGCAGATCTACATGTGCCGAGTAATCCATCCTCCCACCCCCACACACAAACTGAACCAGTGCTTCCTCACACACCTGTCAGGAAAACTTGTTTTTCCCTAAGAAAGAGAGTAACTGTGTAGATTTTACGCTCCTACCTCTTTGACCCCTCTGACCTCTGACCCTGTGTGTTGTTTTTCTGCAGGTAGATTTGTCCACGGCACCGCATCGACCTATAGAGGTAAGTTTGACCCCTGAGTTAACCTCAGCAACACGACACACCCTCTGACTGAAGCACAGGAAACATGTCTGACTGACTGCTTCCTGTGACAGCACTTAAAACATTTGTCCAGAGTGATGCTGTGTGTTTGGTGACATTAAGAGGATATTCAAAGAGAATTCATATTTCAATGATTGTTCGCCTGAAAACCATTTCTAAAGCAGCAAAATGTAGTGATACAATAAGCTGAATGACACAGGGGTTATAGTTCAAACACATTGTGACATATTACAATGTTTTCAGCAGACTCCCTCTAAGATGTATGTGCTTCTTTTTCTTGTCTCTTATGTTGTTATCATCAATTTTATGTACAAAGTTGACATTGCTTCTGGTGATGTCATCCACTGTTTTTTTTTTTTTTTTATCACTATAAGCTTTGAGCCTTACATTTAAACTGGATTTATGGTCTAGGGTGGACATAGATTTGCAGACAGGTCCTTCTGTCACTCACAATTAGCTTTACCCTCAGATTTCTCCTGCTTTTTGGTCTGTCTGACTCCAAATAGGACAATAAGTCAGGAAACAGCATCATGTTTTATAGAAGAGGACTTCACATGATAGACTGAACATAAACTCACTAAGAAAATAGTTTCAAGGGGGATAAATTAGCCGAAAAGGACAAATTTCCTTCACGCATTACGGCTTATTTTGCAACAAGTTGAGTCGCCACCTTGTGGCTACACGAAATAATGCAAGTTGGCTTCACTTTCCAGAACTGGTTGCTCTGACAACTTTCTTCATTCAGTCTCTGGTTATTGCGTTGTAGCAGAGGCGTTATATTAGCGTCATATGGTAAAAGGAAGACAAATACACTGCCATCTAGTGGCGAGTGGTTAGAACACGGTGCCGTTTAAACCATTGCAACAGATATGTGCATGCAAACGATTCATCAAACACTGTTTTTGCAAATCAGTGCAGTTTCTCTAAAAAGAGATGACACTGCAACACTCCAGTGCATCAGTAACACACGATCAACAGACAGACAGCACTCGAGGCATCTCTTCTTCTACAAACTAAAGTCAGTAGACCAAGGTTTTCTTGATTTGCGCTGATCGACCTGTGTCATGTTGATGAAAGAGTGGAACTGTGCTGGAGTGAAAAGGTAGTAAGAATGATTTCTCCTAAGCCATCAGCTTAAAAACTTCTCTGAGGCATGCCAGGTATTTCTCTCCTGTCACTGTTTTATTATTTGAATATACAGTGCGTGCAATAAAGCAGTGATGTTTTGAGAGGAGAAGAGTTAAAGCGGCACAAAATAAATAAGATTTTAATCTGCTACTCTGACATTCGTCATGTTTCCCCATGGGTGTGTTTCAACACATACCACAGCTTCTGTAAAGCAAAACACTGAACCCCAGGTGGTCACAGAGGCTGATGAGAGGTCAGACCACAGTGGGAAAACACCTCTCCATCTTTGATGCAGAGGAAAATGAATTATTATTCAGCGTATTTTTTTTCCACAGTTTCATTATTTTCTCACTGACATGGTGCACAGAGCTGCATCCTCCATCTGTGAGTCACTCGCTGGTGTCAGTGGTTGCAGAGTCCCTCTGATGAGCAGCAGTAGCATGAGAGAGTTGTAAAATAAGAATTCTTAATTGCTGAAGTCATATTTTTCTCTAATCCCCGTTTGGAAGTTGCCGCCCCAGTTTTGGCACAGGTTTCGCCAAGCAAAGGCAAAATCAATCCAGGAAGTCAAACAAAGCAGAGTAAAGGCGCTGCTTTGCCTTGCTGGTGTTTGGTTTCCCATTATGCTTTAATTTCCTTTGAAATTATGTATTTGTGTTTGCCCTGGGAATCCCTGGTGATCCCTGGCTTACACAAACCACCCGGCCCGATGTTGGACTGAGAAGCTCATTGTGTCGTTAGCCTTTGGCTGTTTCCCATGAAGCACTGGGAGACGTGCTGGGAGCTTTATGAGGTGTCTGGGTGACAGGTCCACTTGGCCCACACAGTGTTGTGTTAGGGTCAACTCTCAGACCGCCGCTGACAGTTCAGAGGATTTGTAAGAAAGCAGGCCTCCGAGGGCCGCTGTCAGCTTTGATGTGAGGCAGGATGTGCAGGCCTGGCTTCCGCCGGGCCGGGCTGTGGTCAGTCCAATGTTGGGAGTGGTGAGAACAGGACCTTGATTCAGACCCGGCTCATGACCTGAGTGTTTACAGTCTGTGGAGAGAGATCTGATTGATAGAACACAAAGAGACATACGGCTTTGGTGGCCAAGCTGTGAGTGAGAGCACTTTTGTTCTAGTGTAGCATCCTAAAAACCACTCATCAACATAATAGAGACATTGACTGATGAATGTGGTGTGCAGCTTAGGGGCTGAGTTGAAGCCTGCATGCTTTGTGGAAACTCAGGGAGCAAGCATGTGAAATCAAGTCAGGCGAAGCTACACGTTGATGTGGAGGTAGACGTTTGTCCCTCGTGCTGTCACCCGTTGATCACTCTGTCCATCAGGAAGCTGCAGAGCCACTCCTATCGGGCTAAATCTCTCCTCTATGGTTATAGAGGCATGGTGTGGTCGCACCACAAATCAAGATCCCACACTGCAGGGCTTATTTGGAGAGCGTTCACAATTACTCTGCAGCCTTGGCAGGATGATGTTTACCCCCGTCTCATTCCAAGACGCAGCTCTATAAACATGTTTGTGCAGCAAATTGTTTTTAGAGGACAGACGGAGCTAATCTTAGTTTGAAAATTAGTCTGGAGCTGGTTTGAGAATAAATACCTGACAGTAATAATAGCACAGCACAGGTGCAGGATTGCAAAACACTGTTAAGGGTTGTTTGGTTATGTAGTTTATTTGGAGTGTGTAGTGGTGTGTTTGTGCTTCATAGGTCACTACGTTTAACATTCTGTTTCCCTTTTCCTTTTTATTTTGGCTGCTGGCTCAGAGTGAAGATGAGATTAGATTTCACCTCAACCTGAGATGAGATCAGAGGAAATTACTCCAACCAAAAATCAAGTCCAAACAGGATATAATACAGTCAGTGGATTATAAATATTCTCAGGGGTGTGAGACATTTGTAATTCAGCCCATTTATGCATGTCCTTCACAAATATTCATCCAAGAATATCACCATCACCAAAGTAAATGCAAAAATAAAATGCTGGACTGCAGTTTTTTTTGGTGTTAAACGATGATCAAAGTCACTGTGGTTGTTTTGTCCTGCTGCAGCTCTGAATCGCTGCAAGCTTCTGTAACTTAAACAGTCCTTAAACTCCAAAAAAAAAACTGGTTCCCAGCATCCCTCAGACCTCCTTTGTGAGATTAAGTCTGTAGGTAGAGTCAGAAAACAAAACACGAGAGATTTTCATTCCATGCCAGATGTGTTACATAGTTGGCAGCTCTGGCACAGTAACTGTTTACTTGCTTGGAGACCGTGTTTTCTTCAGTGTATATGCTTCGTCTTGCCTGAGGAAGACAGACTGTGGATGACGGCGCCTTGAATAGAATCAGCTCTTTGGCGGCTGAATAGAATCCAGAAACTCTTGGTGCCAAATCCTTGAAAAGAGCAATCTATCTGAAAGGTTACACTCACCAGGAGGCCTCCCTGTCATAGCCGGTGGCCACGAAATACAACAAAAGCTGTAAAATACAGCTAGCAGTTCATGTAGATATACACACACGTGATCTCACACACGCAGACGGTTATTGAAAGAGGCAGCAGAGCTAGGCTGTGGTAAAAAACGTCAACATTGTATCATGCTTTAGGAAGAAGTTGTGCAGTTTAAATGCTTTAGGTTTCCAGGGAAGGATAAACAAAAGAGGCGGTTTGGTTTTCATTAAGTGTTTGTTTGATGAGAGCGTTTCCTGTCTCTGCAGGAAGTGCAGACGGAGCCGGTGCTGAACGCTCTGAGAGACACGAGGAAAAACCGACGGTGCAAGTCAAAGGAGAGCCTGCCGTCAGCTCATCTGCCGATCAAAATCCAGCAAGAGTACGCAAAGGGTGAGTTCAGGTGGATTAGCATTACACTGAGCTATTTTTCAATGTACTTCATGAGATGAGATGAGCTGAAGGTGCAAAAACTGCACTTCCTCATGCGTCCACAGGAGGCTGTTTGCAAAAAATAAAGAATCCACGTTAGGCATCATGTGAAAATGGAAAAAAAAATTTAAACTGCCTGGTGCACAAATAATTTTGGGTGCATACCTCATTTATTTCTGTGCACAAACCAGAAGAGCAGAGTGATTGAAATGCATCCCTTTAAATACTGTAAAAGCTAAGAGTTATCCATTCATTTGCTCAGGTTTATTCTGGTGTTTAATGAATAGAATAACCCCAGATCGTCTCGTTTTCTTTCTTCCTCTTTTCCAAGAAGATGGAGAAAAGAAGGCCATCACCATCGACTGGGAAGAAGTGCACGCATACCGCCACAAAATGGACTACGAGAAGGGGAAACTGCGGGTGAGGGAGTCTGGTTTCTACTATGTCTACGCCAAAACCTGCTTCCGTTACTACGCGTTAACGCCAAGGGACAGCAGCAGCGGTCAGGTGGGCACACCAGCGGTGGATGTTAGCAACACTCAGCTCATCCAGTACGTCTACCACGAGATCAGCAACCAGAACAGCAAGCCGTCGCTGCTGATGAAGGCAGGCAGCACCATGCGCTGGAACAACATGAGCTATAACATGTACTGCGCCCACCAGGGCAGGGGCGTTCGGCTGGAGGGCGGTGACGCTCTGTTTGTCAATGTGTCCAACGCCTGGATGCTAGACCGGGAAGGAGAAGGGACGTATTTTGGGGCCATAAAGTTGGGCAACTGAAAATTTAACACACACACAGGGAGCGGACATGCTACTGAACATTTTCTATGCCAAAGAACCACTGATTTATGATGTCAAGTTGTCAAAAAGTGTTTTTTAATTGTACACGTTATTTGTATGTTGTTCTTCACCTGACAGCCATGACAGAGTCATTGTTTAGAGACTAATGGAAAAGGACGTCACCTTAAACTTGTCTAGGCACTTACACCCAACAATGAGACACACAGCTCTCAACTAAATAGCACTGGACTATTTCTAGACATTTATATCTTTTTGATAGACTTTTTATATCTTCTTGCTGTTTGTACTGGAGCTTCTCAATACATTTCAGATTTCAACAATAAGACCTAAGACCTGTTTATGCACTTATCAAACAAACCATAAAGGGAGCAACTGAGGAAGTATGTGTTCTGGCAGAAGTAGGCAGTGAGAAAGGATTTATTAAAGCTGAATGTTGAATAAAAGTCTAAAAAGAGCACTAAAGCTGGAAGAGCATCTGCTTCTACTTAGCAGATTATCAGAGAGTAAGAACAGCAACTCTCTGAGGTCTGAAGTGAATGCACAAATGTTTTCCTGAAAGATTTTGCAAGTTTGAACAGGGGCAAGAAATGAGGTGTCTTTGCAGTAAGTAACTCATCGGTCTGATCTGAAATAAGCAGTAAGATTACGATTTAGTGTCCTCCACATCTCAAAGGCACCGTGCTAACTTCACGCTATGTTTTCAGCACCAAAGCCACTTTGAAAAGGAGGTCATGTGCTCCTAACTTTCCAGATGTCTGTCTTAAACCCTCACGAGTGGCCTGCCTCACAGAAGGCGATGTACACAATGACACGTTTGTTATTTCTATGACAATCAACAGGCGATGCAGATAGCTGGGCTGTCTAACCATAACGACATGAATAGACTCTTGTCTTCTTTAAACCAGAGGAACCAAATTGAGTTTGGTTCATCTTTAACTTAAATTTTGTTTTTCATTTGGCTCTTCACTGAGGTAAATGGGAATATGCACTAAATATTTATTTATTAGCCAAAGAAGTACAGAGTAAGGTCATTGTTAAAGTGGCCTTCTGGCTGTAGAAATCATTTATATTTGTGTCTGTATGACATTCATTACGCAGCACTTAGAGGAAATCGTAGACACGCTTTGTTATTCAGACACAGGGGCTTCATTTTTTAATTCCATATTTATGTATCATAATTTTGACAATTCTGTGTGCACTTGCCTAGCCAAAAGCAATATGGATTTATTGTTTCTTCTATAAGATTGTAGCATACCTGTAAGATGTTCATCTGATAGACTTTTTTCCATTCAGTGTTTTTTTTTATTTATGTTTCTGTATGTTTTAATAAAAAACCCTACTTTTGTAACCATGTGTATCGTGTGTGTTGACATTTCCCGGCTTGAGCTGGTGTTTCACAGGATTAAATCTCAGCCACCTTCCTCTGTAACCTGATCAACGGGCCACCCAGGCTGTACTATTGTTGTGATGTGCAATTTGATAATCTCTACAATCTTTGGAAAATTCAACACCAGTTTGGCCAAGGAGTGCAGTCACGCTGTTCCGTTAACCCGGTCAGAGCGGCCCACCGGCTCATTACAGAGATAGGCCGTATAGAAAAGACACCCACTGCTGCAGCGCTGCTAACTCCCAGCAGACGTGGATCAGAGCACATAGCGGCCTGCAGGGTATACACAGGACAGGATTGGAATAAAGATGAGAATGTCATCATGTGTGCTCGCTGTTTGATCATTGTGGTGCTGGGTCTCCCATAAAGCCCCACGGCATGTGCGAGAGTTTTAATGTTGGACACAAAGCCAAACAATCCCTCTATTGTCTGCAGATGGGCGTTCACCAACATATGAGCAGAGAACGGTTCACACGTTTATGCTGTATGTGGGGACCTCACACAGGTTTCAGCCCATTGTTTGAATGTTACTGAGTCTGAAACAAAATCTGAGGTTTGAGGAGAAAATCTGGGCTCAGCTGCATACGGAGCTGATTAGCTGTTTTGAGTTGTGACATGATTTTTATTGCCATTTCTTTTGAACTGTGCAGCACTAACTGAGCTGCAGAGGAGAACTCGGACAATGAGGGAATAAAACTGTCAGTGTATATATATATATATATATATATATATATATATATATATATATATATATATATATATATATATATATATATATATATATATATATATACATATGAGTGTGTGTGTGTTTTGTGTGTATGTGTGTGTATAGGTATGTGTGTGTGTGAGGGCAACAGTGGTGCCAGTTGTAATTGGGACACTGGGGGCTGTAACACCCAAGCTGGGTGGATGGCTCCAGGAGATACCGGGAACAACATCTGAGCTATCCATCCAGAAGTGTGCACTCCTTGGAACAGCTAAGAACCTGTGCAGAGCCCTCAGGCTCCCATGCCTCTGGTAGAGGGAACCAAGCTTGAGGGAAACACAGTACCCTCTAGGGTGGGCGAGGGAGAATTTTTTTTGTATATGTTCGTACATATAAAACACCAGAGGAGCCAAGCACCAAGTACTGGTTGACAGGGCAGTCTCCTGGGATTGTAAGTCCAGAAACACCAACTTGGGCACTGCCTGGATTAACTACAAGAAGGCCTATAATTCAATGCCGCACAGATGTATACTGGAATCCCTGAAGCTGTATAAGGTCAACTGGACACTGTGAACCTTCCTGCAGAACTCAATGAGGCTTTGGAAGATGAGCCTGGAAGCCAACTCAAAAGCCAGCGTTTAGCATCAAAGCATCACAGTTGAGCATCAAATGTGGCATATACCAAGGAGATGCCCTGTCCCCACTACTGTTCTGCACAGGCCTGGGCCCTCTCAGTAAGAGTGGCTACAGATACCAGCTCCAAAGTGGGACAACCATCAGCCACCTCCTCTACATGGATGACATCAAGCTGTACACTAAGAGTAAGTGGGACATTGATTCCCTGATCCACCTCACTAGGATCTACAGCAGCGACGTTGGTAATTTGGACTAGATGAGTGCGGACAGATGGTGTCTAAAAGAGGGAAGGTGATCATCACTGAAGGGGCTGAACTACCGGAGGGTAACATTGCAGATGTTCCGGACAGCTACAAATACCTGGGGATCCCACAGGCAAATGGTAACCATGAGGAGATGGTACGGAGGGCAGCCACCTACAGAGGGTGAGACAGGTCCCGAAGAGTCAGCAGAATGGGAAGAATAAGATCCAGGCCATTAACACCTATGCCCTGCCAGTAATAAGATACCCCGCTGGTATAATATCCTGGCTATTGGAAGAGATGAGAGCCACTGATATCAAGACAAGGAAATTCCTTACAATGCATGGAGGGTTTCATCAGAAGTCCAGCGCCCTGAGGCTGTACACTAAGGAGGGAGGCCAAGGACTAGTGAGCATCAGAACCACTATCTAGGAAGAAACAGCTGGCCTTGAGGAGTACATCAGGAAGATGGTTCCCAGTGATGACCTGCTAAGTGAATGCCTCAGGCAACAGAAGTCCAGTGCCAAGGAGGAGCTGGAGGGGCTATCACAGGAAGACAAGCCCCTGCACGGCATGTACTACCTGCAAATTGAAGAAGTGGCTGATATCTGGAACACATATGAGTGGCTGGAAAAGGCTGGACTGAAAGACAGCACAGAGGTGCTAATCATGGCTGCACAAGAACAGGCCCTCAACATGAGATCAATAGAGGCTGGGGTCTACCACACCAGGCAGGATCCCAGATTCAGACTGTGTAGAGAAGCCCCTGAGACAGTACAGCACATCACAGCAGGGTGTAGGATGCTGGCAGCCAAGGCATACAGGGAGCAGCATAACTGGGTAGCTGGCATAGTGTACAGGAACATCTGTGCCAAGTATGGACTGGAGGTCCCAGGGTCAATATGGCAGAAACCTCCTAAGGTGGTGGAGAACAAGCAAGCCAAGGTCCTGTGGGACCAGATCCAGACTGACAAGATTGTGGCCAGTCAGCCTGACATTGTGGTGGTCGATAAGCATCAGAAGACATCGAACGTGATAGATGTAGTAATACTGAGCGATAGCAACATCAGGAAGAAGGAACATGAGAAGCTGGAGAAATACCAAGGGCTGAAGGAAGAGCTACAGAAGATGTGGGGTGTGAGGGCAACAGTGGTACCAGTTGTGATTGGGACACTGGGGGCTGTAACACCCAAGCTGGGTGGATGGCTCTAGCAGATACTGGGAACAACATCTGCAATCTCAGTCCAGAACTCCTAGGAACAGCTAAGATCCTACGCAGAACCCTCGGGCTCCCAGGCCTTTGGTAGAGGACCCGAGCTTGAAGGAGACACAATACTGCCCAGGGTGGGCAAGGGAGAGATTTTTTTATTTCGATTTTTATTTTTTTATTGCATTTAAGATATGAAGCTTAATATGTTGAGAACAAACTTGAGAAAAACATATCACCATTCAAATACTGTATTGCACATCCTGCATCTGAGTTCATTCAAGATCTTTATGGTCTGGGGACTCCGACTTTTCCTTACAGAGGGTAAAAGCTAAAAGTCTGAGTGAAGTTTGTCACAGATTGTTTCATATGGTTTTCAGAGCTTTCAATGATAACAGCTGGACAGACAAGTGACCATGCGGAGCTGTTGTGTGAGGGGTAATGTATAGATAGCCAGTGGTTATGCAGAACAGAATCCTAACAGGGTGAGACAAGACAGAGCAAAAGCAGAGGACATGTTAGGGCTGTAAAGAAATATGGAGAACAGTCTAATATAGACAAACACATGACAGTTTCCCGCTCGCATGCAAAATGAGGAGGTTGCTCAAACATCGCTCAAACCATCAACGTCTTCTGTGCCAGGAGGACCAGCTGTGATGTGTCTTCATATGGGTAACACTGATTAAACACCTTCTGTTTTGTTTTGTTTCGGGTTTTTTTTTTTTTTTTTTTTTTTAGAAAACTTGTTCTTTTTTTAGGAGTTCTTAACTCAAACAACAAACAATGCCTGCAGCCAGTTTTGCAACCCTTCATCTGTAGTGGTCAAACGGCTACTCTGCCTCAGCTTTAAATAGCCGAAGCCAGAGGCATAAACAGCGTTTGTCTACAGTGTGCCATCCTTTGAAGTGACTCAGTTTCACAGTTCTTGGCACAGGAGAGAAACCATTAAAATGTGTTGTGTCAGTAAGCATCATGGAGAGCTTGACGTCCACTGGACACCCACTCTGAACACACACTCCGAATCAACACATTGTCCACATTTACCCACAGAGACCAGGAGTTTCATCTGCCTGCTGCTTGCAGTGGTCCATAAAACAGGCCTATTTGGCACCAGTACAGAGCTTACAAACATTTTTTATGTCTCAGCTGAAACTCAAAAATGGGCTACGGCGATGTAAATCAATTCAGCAATGCACACAAAAGTAGGTAGGGATTTTAGCTCACACTGCAAGTGAGGGAAATAGATTTATGACTGAAGATGATTTTACAGCACTTTTATGATAACTTAAGATTTTACAAGCACAGATTTGTGCGAAAATACTGAAACAGTGGGTTTTCCCTTACAAATAAAGAAACCACACGAGGATTTGAAGCTGGTAAAATCAATAAGTTGGTTGTCAGCATTTGCCTGCACAGTACTACCAAATGACCCCCAAAGTCTGAAAGGAGGATCAGAGGAGTTACAGTAAAATCAAATCCCAGGAAAGAGAAAAAGAAAACAAAATAGAAGCAAATTTAACAAACTAATTAAAAGAAACTACAATTTAAACGTACAAATAGCAAACACACACTCCCTTAGAGTTTCAAACTCTAATAAATGATGAAGAAAAGTACACACAGGCAGCCTTACTCTGCCTCTGACTGGAGGGTGGGCACAGGTGAGATCAGTCATTCGGTCGTACAGCACCTGGAGAGCATGACAAAGAAACTGCACAAGACAGTACACAAACACTCATGCCATGGTGTGTAATATTCACACTGAGTGCTTTAAATTGTCTTTGTTAGATGACACTTTAAAAAGAGAATATGCATCCATGTATTCAGATTAAACATTCTGCGCACGACTGTTGGGGCTGGGCTATGTATTCTCAGTTTGAGTTTTCAGATGTTCCATGACGGCAAGCTGCAGATCAGTTCCAGTGGAACATGTGCACTCTCTCGTGCTCTTAAAGTTCTCTTTGGTTTTATGATGCTGCATCTCCATCAGACATGATTTCAGAGTCTTCAAACCCTGGATCAGCGAAGAGGTGGAGCCAATGATTCAGGAAAACAAAGTCATGTGTCGGAAAATATATCAGGGTTTTTTCCCCAAATAACCAGAGGCATCAGTATAGGAGTGAATGCCATTAGCTAACTATGGGTGTTTAGCTTTATGAGGCTCTGTGGTTTGGAGGAAATGGAGCTCTGAGAAGTCATATTTACCGAGCAGCTGGAGGGCTTTGTTATGTGCAGGCAGGTTGCTTAGTGTTTCGCACGCTTCCACATATTAAACATCTACACACTCCCACGATCAATGTATAACAATGCGCCCAAACACATCAAAAAACACACATACATGTAGAAAGCCAACCTAACACACACTCCTCTGCTGAGTCAGCACGGCCCACTATTTTCACAGACTGGGCCCTCGCCCTTTGTCTGCACCCCAATATAGCTCACGTCTCCGGCTTTTGATGTCTGATGCTTTTACCACTTGGCGAATGTGAACATTAATGTTATTAAAACAATAACACGGAGAGATTTACAGGCTGTGCTGCAGACACATGGGCGTGAGATAGCAGGAGGGTTATTACTGTAACCAGGCCC
The DNA here is from genome assembly GCA_030710495.1 of Labroides dimidiatus. Classification (NCBI taxonomy): domain Eukaryota; kingdom Metazoa; phylum Chordata; class Actinopteri; order Labriformes; family Labridae; genus Labroides; species Labroides dimidiatus. The sequence continues at coordinate 15,129,449 of CM061160.1, forward strand.
TGTCATCTCCTGTATGAGCTGTCGGCAGGGAGAGTGTGTGCCAAACTGTCTACGGCTGTGTGTAAGAGTCTCAGTCATCAGCCGCTCAGGGGATTCAATTAAACTCTCATCCATAAGTAAATTAATACATCATCATAACTCATGTTATTTCAGCTAGACCACCACTTTGTTCGGCTTTGAATCCACGCTGACTTGAAATGTCATCTCTCCTGACTTGCAGATGTGGATTGTGTGATAACATAAGACTGGAATCTATCAGCGACTTCCTGGAGATCATTTAGCCTCCAGAAGCGATAGCCACTATATCAGGGTTTGTGATTAAGCCAGCTGAAAACAGGACATGTGTTCATGGATATCAAGGCAAAGGCATCACTTGCCATCTGCAAACTGAAGAGCCAGACATCAAACAGATTGATTGATTGCACTTGTGTGCAAATATCTGTTTGGGAGTTTAAATCAAAGTTATCGTGGTTTTATATGACTACATTTGGACCACTGGATTGTTGCCTCCTGGTTTTCCAATCTTGACTGAACTTGTACCTTTTCTATAGATTCTGGGTTCATATACAGACTTTTAAAGTAAATTTCCTACACTGTGGTGTGTTCACCATTGTCACGTTGACTCGTCTGGTGCACAAGACTCCAATGGCTCCCACAAGTTGATCAAGGAGAAGGCTACATAAACTTTTGCTCCAGTGCGTGACAGAGATAGTTTGTGCTGGCTTTAAAGATGGAAATGAAGGTTGAAATAATAACAAGACTTTCATCTTTACTGGACAAAGGGAGGCCTGACCCAAATAAAAGCCTGGGCCACTAACTGAAGCTTTAGCTTTGTGGCAAGTTAAAACCAGTGCCCGAGTCCAGGTCACCAGTGCTCAAGTCTGGTTATGTCTCTTGGAAATAAGGACTTAAGTTAGAGGCTGAGTCCTGGACTCAAATGTCCCACTCAATTGGAAAATATTTGGTCTTCCTCATTTCACATCTTAAATCTGGTGTCCTCACTTAGCTGATACAATACACATGTATTGAGTGTTTAGAGTAATACAGTAAAGGAGAACTGCAAGAAATGAATTTGTGGAAAATTGCCAACTTTTGCAATAAATGATTATATAAAGGACCACTGAGTGAACTGCAACATCTTTTTGTACCTTTGTTTTGGTTTGACGGCCTCTCAACTGGCAGCGCTTCCCCTGGAATCACAGAAAATGAAATGTCCATTTTTGGGATAACATTTCCTCTGATGGCCTACTTTTTCTGCTGACACACTATCTTCAAACAATTTTTGCAATACGTTGAAATAAAACACAACAAGAGGCTGACATGAACAGCTTGGACTGCCAGGAAACTGCTCTGAAATACTGGTTGGACACAGCTGGGACACAGATATGAGGAAGTCCAGGATAAATATACCCCTGGAAAAGTGTTGAATGTTTTATGTGTTAAACAAAAATATGAGAAATTCATCAACTTGTCCAAAGTGCATATGGAATTGGGCAATGTTATCCTAAATAAATCTCTCTTTCTCTTTTGTTTATTTCTAAAAATGTGAAGCGTATCCCGTCCTCCGCCCATACGACTCATTCATCATTTCCACTTTCCTTAGTGGATCGTTCAGTTTAATCTAACACAATATTTTCATTTCAGTTCCTTTGATCGTATGCCGACAAATTCCCATTACTTGGACTAAAAATCTGCTGTATTTAAGGTTCTGATCGCTGGTTAGCCCACAGATGTAATCACAAGGCATCAGATTACGTTCAGAGAAAAGAGAATGTTCATAAATCTAAAAACAGGAAAGCCTGTGGTCAAACTTACACTAATACACTCAGACAAAACAGGCTTATGTAGACACACATAGATGGATGCATCCATGTGCACAATAACTCGTGCACACACAGAGGGAATCCCCGTCTGAATCATTCAGCATCAATCCTAAGAGTAATCCCTGGATCACTCGTCTCTGAGGATCAGGTAGATTTCGCCAAATGTGGGGACTCCTGAGCAGACTCACACAGGCAAGCTCATCATCACGGGACACCTGCAACTTTCTGCCCTTGATAAACTCAACCAAAACCCCTCTGTGGTATTCACAGCTGCCGATACAAGATACAGAACTCATCAGGTGTTCTAAGCAGGAACTTTAACTTTGTTAACGTGACCGTGTCTTTACTGTCAGTCAGTCAGTCCAGCAGTGACGGCAGGCGATGACTCAAATAAAGGGGTTGTGCCAGGACAATGTCAACATGTGAGACCTAAATCAGCAGAGGCTCCCAGACTTCCCAAACCACCAGCAACAACAAGCAACACACCCAGAACTGAGCCGAGCTGGAATGTCATTCATATGGTCTTGATTTCATCCCTCGATCTCCGCTCCTCTGAGAGTTTTTCCATCTCGTGTCCAGGAGATGGATTGGCTGCTCGGATGTTTGGTTGGCTGACTTGTTGACTCAAAGATTTGTTGAACCACTGATTCTTGCTTGTTTGCTTGTCTTAAGGTCAGGATGGGTTGTCCTTTGGGCAAGTTAGCTCTTGAAGTCTACTTATCATTGTATTATGGCCTGAAAACAAGAGGTGTTTTTGTTGCTTCAGAATTAATCTTGATTTACAAACTCTATGAGGACATACTGTTGTTAGCTGGGGGTTTGGGTTTTGTTACTGAAAGTTTTCTGGTTTCCTTTAATATATTTGGTCAAAGTAGAGTTGACCAATCAGGTATCAGCATGAAAAACAGTCTGTAGAGCAAAATTGTAATCTGCTTTTGTGTAGCTTATGAGGTGTGTGTGAGAGAGCTCTCTTGGTTGATAATCAGCTCACTTGCTCATTGGACTGTCAGCTCATTGGCTCATCTTTTGGTGTGTTAGTCGTCTAACCTCTTGGCTGATCGTTCAATTGACTCTCAGGTTGTTGAGAAACATTCATGGCCATCCCACGCTTACTGTTTGTTTGGAGTCTAAACATTATAATTTCCATAATACCTGCATTGTTCAACAAATTACAGAGAGTATAAAATTGCTGGGTATGATGTAGGTTTAGTAGTTACATATTTCATGCTGTCTTAAGGTTTGTATTTGAGACAATGGATGGTCACTTCAGGTCAACTCTAATCTCCTATCTAATTTTGAGGAGCAAAACAAGTCGCTGTAGTCGAAGATGGTGCATAAAATCATGACCACAGGCCGCAAGCAATTTACCGAGATGTTTAACTTTCCATAACTCAATAAGAAAACTTCCCCTTCACACTCAAGTGGAAATATCAAGGCTGGAGATCTGTCTGACTGTCAAAGTAGGCCGATGACTTGATTTCTGTCTTTTTCACTGTGCAAGAATACACAGAGCAGCAGTTTTTTTACCTGACCGCACAGTACATCCTAACCACCAAGTCACAGCTCTACAAGGGGAGCCCTCAGACCTGTCTTTATCTGTCAGTTCCTCACAGCTCTGTCTCTACATCTAATTTCATTTCACTGTAACTGCTCCTGCTGGTTTCCCCCTGTGCAGCCCTGTGAACGCAGCCTGTCAGCGAATATTTGGACTGTCAGCTGTTTGGGCTCATCAGGAGACCAATACTCCTGTTACACTTTTGACAATGCAATGAGACAGGCAGCCAAAGATCTGTCCATGCAGAGGAAGCCTTTCTGTACATTCTGATGCTGGAGGAATGTGGATTTACAGCCCAACTCAACATTTATGCTAAATAATAGTACTGTATGCTGACTGCCGGGAGCCATCTGAGTGAAAGCTTGACATTTAAAGGCTATGAATGGCACCTTTGGCATAGATAATAATGAGCAGAACAGGTTCATCTGGTTTATAAAGTGAAAGTCAGGGTTGAAATGTGACTTGGAATAAGATGAGATACAAGCTTTAAGAAGGTAAAAGTTACACGACTCTGACACAAACGGAACAAGATGAAGTTGACCATCTACACGAATTCCCAAGATCAGAAATTTCTCTAGAATAAAACCTTCATGTGCCTTTGGGTGTTTTATTAAAAAGATATATAATGGCATCTAAAAATCACACACTGCATAAGAGATGAATGGTTTAACAGCTCCCTCAAAGTGAAGTCAAACACTTGGAGCTCCTGCTGACTGGCTGCAGCAATGGTAATAAAAATTCACCTCTTCCATGATTATCAGAGAAGAGGAAGAACGGTGAAAGGAAATTTAACAAACTGACTTACAGTGATGTACGTTGAAAGGGGGCAGAAATAGAGAAATGCAGGCAGTACTCACAACAAGAAAATAAATCCATAACAAAATTATCTGATTCTATAAATAAGTTGTTTATTCAGCAAATAGTAAATCCAAGTTGCAGACAGTAGATGTATAAATGATTGCAAACAGATTGTGAGCATTATTCAAGCATTCATCATCACAGATGATCATCGCTCAAGCTCCAAGTCTGTGTTTAAATCTGGATGCTGACACAGGCAGAAAACTCACACCGTGTTCAACATTGTTAGCTTGTTACTTCTCTCTGGTTGTGTTCCTGGAAAGTCCCTCGTCTTGTAAGCTGAAACCATTAGTTTATATACAGATGATATTCATTTACTCCTGCGGTAAGTGAAGATGACTTCTCTGTTTCCTTTTTTAAAACGGTGTGAATTCGGTAAATCCAGTGGCTTTAGATCCAGCCAGTGAGTCTGAGAATAATCCTGAGACAGTAACAGCTTAACAGACAGAATATTTATTAGAGGAGCTGAGATTCTGTAAGCTGAGCAAAAGTGAAGAGTGTATACTTCTTGATTTGTGTCCTTTCTCAATCCATGAAATGTAAGAAAAACAATGCAGCTCTCTGTTTCCTGTACAGGCCCTAAAAAGTGTCAGGTCCTGGGAAACTCTGTGGATTTGTAGCCTCTTTAAAATGCCATAAAAAAATGTTTCAACCTCAAGTACTCCAGGGACACTAAAGAGTTTTTAAGTCTACAGAAAACAGAGTAGACTGTCAATTTTCGTACCTGTCATCATTTTGCAGAAGACATCTCATGATTAGTCCTGCAAAAATAAATATGAGCTGGCTGATGGTCCTGATGGCAGGGTACAAGAGTGCACTCTGGTACCATTTGGATCACGTTTTAAATTCATGTCTCTTCACAAACACTGGATGACTTTTTGCTGCTTTGCCAGGAGCTTGCGACAAACTAGACTTCCTTTTCTGTGAGTTGCCTTTGGCTGGCTGGTACGTTGAGAGTGGTAATGATGAGAAATAGATTATTAGTTGCATTTTCATAAAGATGTTTACTGTTGACATTAATTAGAGCATAATGACGTTCAAGTCAGTCACAAGTCCTGAAAATCACAACATTGTGCATGATCAGATGTCAGGTGTGGCTTTGCAGTTCTTCCAAACTACTTCTGACAATCTTAACATCTGCTTCCCCTTGTGACCTCTAACCTACAGCAGGCAGATGCACAGGACCTTTCAGTTCCAGGAACTTTTCTTATTGTTTGCTCCAAAGGTCAGAACTAAGTTGGGGGGAAAGGTGTCAGTTTGCTGTTTCCCAAACTTTAAATCAATAACAAAAAGAAACTGAATGAAATGGTAACTTCAGCAGCGGTCGATTTGGAACCACTGCTCATTGTTTGTTGGAAACTTTGCTCTTGAAAAACAAACTGCAACCTCAAGATACGTTTTTCCTTATTAAATCAAGGTCAAATAAAAATAAACAAAGCATAAAGTAACAGTTAAAGGTGAAAAGTTGACCAAAGTATGGACCCATTACAGGAGCAGAGAGTGAACTAAGACTGTCAGAAATGATGGCTCCCCTGATGTCGAGCTGTAAAGATGTTTGTTTGGGGCTTCTGCCCAGCAGTCCCAGTTCGCTTCCTGTGACATGACAAACATCCTGTCACAGAGCGGCTGTCATCCATTTGCAGGAGCCAGGCTTAAACCCACACTTGTCCCTGAGCGACGGATCATTCCAGCATGTCACAAACAATGGAATAATGCTCTGCCCTGTCTGAAAACAGCTGTATATCTACAGCATTCATAAAGCTGACAGAATAAAGAATGTCATTTCATTACCATGTGTTTCCTTTGAATCATCTGATTACATTCTCTGTCACGTCACCCTCTCTCCCGCCTTCAGAGCGCGTCTGTGGCTGATTGCAGGTGATTGGATGCAGTGGTGGAGAGTTGTCTACACTGCAAAGTCGACATTTGTGGTTTGATCACAGCAGCATGACGTGGTTTTATCTGCTCTTATGCAACTCTTTGTGATTCTGATTGAAATTCCTTCCTCTTCTTTGTTTTCATTCTCTACCTCTTCCCAAACATTTCATCACCAGTCCTTACGCTCTGTTCCTCCTCTGACCCTGATGACTGAAGTGTTTGTGAGACCGTGCAGACAAACAGATTGCTCTCGATCTGTAGTGAGAGCTCTCGTGGCAAGATGTTCAGTGGAGGAAACACAACAGCATGCACACACACACAGAGACTTATACAACAGGACGCACACTGAGCGCTAGTAAAAACTTCCACCCACAGAGTTATTGACATGAGATCGAGCACCTCTGCCAAACATCCTTTACCAGAATCCACTCGACCGTGGGATGGGATCAGACTCTGAATACTGTTAACCAGAAGCAGAACCGCAGCTATGAGTTGTAGGCGACATATGTGCTAGTGATGCATCACCTGAGAAGACCCCATTTGTTCTTTTATCTAATCCTTGCATTGATTGGAAACAAACATGTCATGTTGAGCCGTTTCCCTGCAGCCGAGCATCTTGTTTGTCTGCTGCTAACCACAGCAGCGGTAGCAGATTAGAGAGAGAGGAATCCAGGAATCAACAAGCGTCTGTCTGTGTGCAGGGGTGTGCTGGGGTTAGAGCCAGTCTGGGAGGGCATCACACACTTTGATTTACACAGGCTCACATGTATGCAAAGACACCCAAGCACCAACACAAACAGCTGTTTGGAATTAACACAAGCAGGGTGATGAACCCGTTGACAGTGCAACATTTGAAGGCAGCCGAGGATGTGGGAAAACACATGATATTCATAGATTTCTTGTAATCTCTCTCTGATGTGTGCGTGCGCTGAGGCCCTCATCACACTAACAGGTATCCAGTTCCCCTAATCCGCCCTCGGGGTATTCTTTAAATTGCAAAATCAACAAAATCAGAGCAGTTTACAGGAAAAATTAAATCTCAGCGGGGAGCGTGGTTTGAGGCTCAATCAAGCTCAATCAGGGTTTCATCTGAAACAAAAGCTCTCAGAAATCCCGGAGTGTTAACTTTTCTCAAGCTAAACACTTCTCTCTGTGGCGCTCTAAGCGGCGTCTCCTCCTGGATGATTCGACATCTCTCAAATGTTTTGGACGGGACAAAAGGTAAACTGGAGTGAAGAAACATCCGAGCCAGAATGTGAGGTGCTTCATGAGGATGATGAAGAGCCTGTTTAGATTGGTGGAAATGAGATCGAACCATTAAACCAAAGACCTGCCAGAACAAGTTAGGTTTACAATACTTCAAAACACTGTGACAGATTTGTGACGAAGATACTTGGCCGAGAATAAAACATGTTCACTCTTCAGAGACAGGCTTTTATACAAGCTCTTCATGTTGGAGGGTTTGATTTGAAAGAGAAACTTTAGAGACACAGAGAGATGTCTTCCATCTAAACACGGCTGCTCGTTCTTTGGAGGGTCAGAGGTGCAGAGTTTCAGGCCTGTGGTGCCGTTTATATTAAAAATACTTAGAGTGAAGAGAAGATCAAGGATTTAGACAGAAGATATACTTATAGGAAAAGTTGGCTGTCCTTATGTGAGTGAGTCAGACCTGAGACATTCTCTTAGTTTACATCCATCACTTATAATCAGACTAACAGCCTGATCAGAATAGAAATGCTCTGTGGCTGTTCGATGACCACCTCATGTTTCTGAGGATGTTATGTCAACTTGCAGTCTGGTTTCTATTTGTAGTTCAATACTTATGCTTTTAAGATCCAACATTCTGTTGCATGCTAATAACTGGGATGAGCTGGAGAGAGCTTTCCGTTCCTGCTCTGCACATGTGCAAACAAAAATCGGCTCTCACCAGGGATCGAGGGGTAAACATCAAGCTGTTAGCAGACAGTTGAAAGTTGTTATCTCACAGTTTGGCTTGTTTTTGTGTCATAAAGAAATGCAAATATCTCGTCGCTCCCTCAGGGGCCATTAGAAGTCCCATCAAGGCTTTAAAGAGCACGATCCGTCTCTGAAGGACACTGATTTCAGCCTCTGTGTTAACCCATTTGAAGTTTCCCCCTGATGCTGCTGTGCTGTCGCCATGGTAATGTACAAACCAGTCGTTAGTTTCTGTAAATCAAATTTTGTAGAACATTTCCACATGACAATTTAGTATGTTTGGAGGGAGGAAACGGAGGAAAAGAAGTGTATTTAATTTCCACATCTTTTTAAGCATGGGCACGTCCTGACATTCGTGGAAAAAGCTCCCTCCTCACATCAGAGTTTGAGCTGATTCTTTGTTTTAATTTCAAATAAACTGAATTTTAAGTATGCCAACCTTCTGCAGATTAATGCTGAAGCAGCCTTTTGTGTTTTTTTGGGACCTGAAAGCTGAAACACTCTTTAAATCCCACACTAAGGCAACTGGCCGCCGGTTTGATTCTGATCCAGTAAGTGTACGTTTCACCACCAGCCAGAAGTAGGCAGAAGCTTTACTGTAAACACAATTATGCTAACTGTGGCGAGATCCAGTGACCACATGAAGGGAGATCGCCTCTCACGCAAAACACTCGCTCAGGCACTCTCACACAGCGCACTTACTCACCCACTTACACACTCATAAACCAGAGCATGGCGTGCATCTGTCCACACCTGCAATCACACGATTCGGACCCCCCCCCCCCTCCCCCAACACACACACACACACACACACACACACACGCACACACACACACACACACACACACACACCTACACACGGTAAACAACTTCCTCTGCGGTTTATTTGATAAGAAAGCCCCCCTGTGTGAGAATAACAAGGGGACCAGCCCCCTCATACACACACACACACACACACACACAAACACACACACACACACTCACACTCACACACACACACTGAAACCACACTGGATGATTGAGGATTTACAAACCAAACACTCCACAGGAGGCCGCGCTCACGGTGTCCAGTGTGCATCTGCAGGAGCTCTCATTCACCAAAACAACCAGGAATTAAAAATGTTTGGATCGCTCGCTGCTGCACGCAGAAGGTGACTCACACATGCATTCAGTTACACACACACACACACACACACACACACACACACACACACACACACACACACACACACACACACACACACACACACACACACACACACACACACACACACACACACACACACACACAGAGTGCCCAGTGTCTCACCTCAGGAAAGCATCTGTTTGGTCAATAGTGTCATTTACAGAATAACTCATCATTCTTTCCACTGTGGGAGTGGGCTGGGCCCTCTTTGGTTTTAGAGTCACTGTACTTCCTCCAGCCAACACACACACACACACACACACACACACACACACACACACACACACACACACACACATACACGCATCCCAGAGCTGTTATTTCTCTTAATGATGAACTTAAGGGAATCCTCGGCTGTGACATTAACACTCTTCCTCGCTCCAGTGACTGCAGGCAGCAGCTCTGACAGATTTATCTCCTTCTCAATGAAATGAAACAACGTGCAGATTAAAAAAGCCAGCAAGAGAAAAGTTCAAATGTCCCTGTAATGGTGTGTCACCGCCTGTGCTAAACCTCCTCGCCTTGGCCTGCTGACGCTGACCAGACGTCGCTGCTGATTGTCTGCATGTTTATTGAACATCGTTAGCGGGCATGACATTTCCCACAGTGCAGGGCGCATTAGTTTCATTATTCACCACAATGTCAAGTGAAGGGCTGCATTCAATCAAACAAACCGCCATGAGGATCCTCCGTTTCCCCTCGCTCCTAAGAAAGAGCCACTTGAGCTGGAATGCAGCTGCAGACGTCACTGCTCCAAGAGGTGACCTCACTTGATACCAAGAAAAGCTGCTGCTTCTCCACATTTGTGCTCCGATAGAATGCTTTGCTTTGTGTCAGTTCCAAGCTGTGGCTGTGCTCAGGCTCTTATCTGCAGAGATGTCGACATTCAGTTGATCCCAGGCGAACAGGTGAGTGATAACAATCTGTGTCAGAAACAGCAGAACGGTATTGCTTGAAAGTGAAACTTTACACCGTGCAGAAAAGGTCAAGAAGCTGAAACCGCCCACGGAAAAACAACAACTGTCCTAGCATTTCCCCTCCGGCTTCCTGTGTCAGATGTGGGCCCCAAGATGTGGCTCTGACACTGAATGAACAATGAGTCAAGAGCGGCAGATTGTTTCAAGGGAAAGAGGGTTACTGTGAATGCAAGTGACCGGAGAAATTCATAGAAAACCTACAAAACAGAGCAGAGTGGAAAGAGTCAACAGATGCATCTCTGGCTGAGGTACAGATTTAGAAATAACCCTGAATATTATTTTGGTTTGTTTGTTTTATTGCTGCAACTTACAAGTAATGGTTGCATCCAAAAAGTCCTCAGATCAGATTGTATTTTGTCGGTGTGCAGTTATTCTGTTTCTGCACCAAACAGACCAATGCAGGAGCAACAATATGGCAGGCTGCAAACTTCTCAAAGAATCCTCCAAGATTTCCTCTTTCCTAAAACTTCTGAAAACACTGAATTAAGCACTTAAAAGAAAAATGATAGTTTGCCATGCTAACTTGTAGGGGCTGCAAGCTGTGAGGTGTAAGAAACTCTTGCTCACCAGTCCCTAAAAACCTTTGTCTTAGTGAATAATGTAGAGAGAATCCATGGCAGTGTGACCTGAAATCACAAGAAAACAGTCACCAAGGTGTTTATCATCTACCTGAATGCAGGTGTTTAGGAAAAATGGTGCATCCCTGGCTGAACTTGATACTCATTTAGGCTGATTGAGGAGTCTGTTGACGAGATACATTTAGAAAAAAAGGCAACTAAAATCCAAAATCCCTTCAAAGGGACCAAAGTGTGAGTTTAAAAAGCCCAAAACTCAAAAACAAATCATTTGCAGTACACAAAGCTGAACAACAGATGTGGTTTTGCTGTCTGTTGGCTTCACTACATGAAAGCAATAATCACACAAACATGAATTCATAATAAACCAGGCGAAGACGTTGATCTTAAGCTGACAGCTGCCTCAGCTGACCAAAAGTCAAAACAACCACAAAACACTTGAAATCACGAGGCTGAATCTCTTACGTAGCTGTCAGCACAGCTATTTCTCATCCTGCATTTCACAAGTTTCCATCTGTTGTCCTGAACGTGTTGAAAGTCTGTAATGCAACAACAGAAAGTCCTTAACTGAAGATGAAGAGAAGTGAAAAACGGTCACTCCAGAAGAACGAACTTTACATCTCTTGGATGCAATGACATCCCAACTATCTGCAATCCAACAAACATCCAGAGGTTGATGAGACTGACAATCTGGGAAAGTTATGTATTTTTTATGCATACATTTTAAAATTAATCTTTCCACAAAGCTTTTTATTTCTCTGCTTTCAAACTGGCCACATTCTGAAAGAGTAACTAGATAATGAGCCCAAAAACCCAAAATGCGAATCAATTCATGGAATAAAAACCAATTCCTCCTCTGCAGCAGTGAGAAGTCTTTTGAAATTGCTTGCCCCAGCACTGCATGTCAGCAAGCAGCAGACTGGTACTTACATCTTGGACTTAATCCTCATGATTTGATTTGTCTTCCCAATAATTGCAGCAATTACACTGCATTAGTTAAGCCTGTCCACCCATCTCAGGTCATGGCTGATTTTTTATGGAGCTGCAGACAGAGTTGGGGGAAGACGACGATTGCACTGTAGGAAATGACGGAGAGGGACATGAGGTGTTACGTCTGAAACCACAGACAGATTTGATGGATCTTGGATGGACATGGTTCTGGTAAGCAGACTCCCTTATAGAGGAGAGAAAGGCCAGGAAACACTCACTCATACACTCGTCATGTGTCTGCTCCAGCTTATGTGTGTTTGTGTGTGTATGTGTGTGTTAAAGGCTTGGTGCTGTGGTTTGGTGCAGATCTCACTTCTCAGAACAGCATCAGTCATTAATCTCCTCTGAGTGTTTCTAGTCCCCTTGTGTTTCTAAAACAGATGTCTATTTTTAGATTTGTTTCTGTGCACACACGGAAAAACAACAAAAATAGAGTTATACGTGAACATGTAAGAGCATCGACAGGTATCTGCATTCCTCAGCTTTTCCAAGGTGTGGTCTGAGCAGCACCTACAGCTCTGATTCATCAACCACAGGTTCAATCGAAACAGGACAGAAATAGATAGAGGTGGTTTCATCGCTGAGCTCCTTTATCAGCATTTCTTAAACTCTGGATCCACACCAAGAATTCAAGGGAAGAGAATCAGATGCTCTTCTTATCAGGGTCATTGTCTCACACTTTGTTTTTCCCTTCATGTGTTTGTGGCATGGGTGTGTCCTTCTTGGTACCCAGCTGCTGCTGACCCCCCCCCCCCCCCCCCCCTCTCTCTCTCTCTCTCACACACACACACACACATACACACCTGCCTTGCATCACTCTAATCACTCTGCAGTATCCTCCCACTCTCCCTTCAGGCCACCTTCAATTTTGTTTGGCATTTTGATACAAGAGGAGAGCAGGCTGGTGGGTCAGGAGTGGGTGAGCCCGCTGACAAGTTGCGAGTTGGTTCCTGATGCTGAAAATGATCACTCAGAGAGGAATTGTAGAGACAAAGAGGACATCGGTGACCTGATTGTCCCAGGACTGAGATGTGTGAACTGTTCTGACCCCAAAGCAACAGTTTCCCCACAGAAAACAAAAGTGAACAAGCAGCTTGTTCTGAAGAGTGCGTAAGCAATGCTCAAAGGGACCCACAGAGGGCTTTTCCCGTGGTGTTGTGCACCGACATGTTTACAGAAAATTTAACTCAACTAGCTTAGCGATGAAGTCCCAGTGACAAGGGAACCTTCAGTGTGTAAACATAAGAAATGGATCTTGCTCTTTCTCAAGCTGAACCCTGCTTTCCTCTCTGCAGTGTTGTGTTTATAGAGGCAGAACATTTTGATTTATTGGGGGTTTCCTCTGGATGTTCTCTGACACACAGATGACATGATGTTTTTAACGAAACAGATCATCCCTCACTGGTTTAAATATTCAATAATATAGTCATCCAAACCCTGAATAAGGACATTCAAAAGGCCTTCCCTAGTACAAACACTGTCAGAACATATCAGAGTAATATCCTAAGAGCCTAATAGGACTGTTGGAGCGATACTCTTGAAAACCAGAAACTGCTCCCCTGGGGGAGAGTCACTTTGAAAGATAATGGAAAATACTCCCAACCCAAATTCTCAAAATCTGCCTGAGTGCTTTCCATTTTTCCCCAAACACACACACACACACACACACACACACACACACACACACACACACACACACACACACACACACACACACACACACACACACACTCAGAGACACACAGAAACGACCGTCTCTTGCCCTAAATGTCTGATTTAGACAGACAATAACCTCAGTGTAAACACAGCACAGAGAGACAGAGCAGAGACAGTCGACACTATCTAAAATCTGCAACAAGTATTTGCATAATGCATCCAATCTAGTGTGGTGAGATACAACCACAAGAAAACATACATCACAATTACTAAGCAATATCCAAGATTTGTGGAACGAGCCGAGTTCTGAAAAGTGAAAGCTCTTTGTGCAGAGTTGTTGCACAGACGCAGCCTTAGGAGACCTGTTTTGGGGAGGAAGACCATAATTGCTTTGAATTGGCCTTGCGAAAAAGCAGCCTGCGACATTATGCTGAGAAAGCATTGGAGTGTGTGAATGTGTGTGTGTGTTTGGTGTTGCTGTACATGCATGCATGGATGCGCCTGAGTGTGTGTGTGTGTGTGTGTGTTTTGTTCTGCAATCTGACTTGATGAAGCCAGTACTGCGAGCCAAAGCGTTTCAGAGAGTTCAGAGTCATCAGTGAGGATCTGAGTGAGACAGCATCGACCGCAGGTTTGGTCAGGCTTGGGTCAAGGCAGGGTCCGAGGGGAACGGCTATATTCAGTCAGTGAGTTTGTTTCAGGGAATGTTTTTAAGGAAAGCAGCTGACCCATGTTTTTGAGTTCACTGTACAGTGAGCTGTTGGTGTCTTTCTTTTTGCAGCTCCTGAATGGAGACTTTTTCCTAAACAGCTGCCGATCATCTTGATCTCTGAGATGGGTGTTTTGGAAACGTTATCAGCCTTCTGTTCAGGAGCATTTGTGGGAAAACAAAATGATTCAGAAAGATTGAAAACTGCACAGAGGTTTTTTCATCTTCCATTAATCCTCCATAATGTGAGACTGGATGTGGAATGTTTCTGCTGCTGCCACACGGTTGCTGCAGAGCGAGACATCTGTCTCATTTCAACACACGAGATGACAGAGCCGTTATTTCTCATTTCTTTTGTATAAGCTTTCATTTTCTAGGAATATTTAAGTTGCATCACATCATTTGGCCTCACAACTGTAATCTCTATAAATACACAACGTGTCAGTGAAACAACCCGCCGTGTGCTTCATGTGCACATTTGCAGCCTCGTGGGATTTTCCCGGACTTCTTTCCCAGACTGGGGGACAGCTCTAGTGCATCACATGGAGCGGCACAGTAGGTAAAATGCCCATCATCTGTTCATGAGGAGGACCTCCAGTGTTGTCCTAACCTCCCATTACAGCCCATCAATCTGTCACCGTCACAGGCTTGTTACTGTAAGGTCTGCTCCACTTGAAACAAGCCTCTAATTATCCTCCCAGTCCACTCCCACTGGACCACATGCTGTACGCTGCTAACCAGCCGCACTGACTGCTCTGTAGGTCCACACACTGCAGTTAGCTAACGCTGTCATCCCTCACTATGTGTGTATGTGAGTGTGTGTGTGAGTGTGCCTCTGCTAACTCCCAAGCCTCCTCCACAACATGATAACAAGGTGACGACATCGCTTCATACAACCAGACAAACACGTCAATGTCTCAGTGACTCACAGTGGCTTAAAATGTGATCTGAGCCTGGAAATGTCTCTGCAAATTATCCAATATCTGTAAATCCAAAGTGTTAATGTGTCCTCATCAGACCTCATAAAGGTGTGAGCAACTGGAAGTGTTTTCATCAGAAGTTAGTCAACCTTTGAACCCATGACTTCATGAACTCTGTGTGATCGCCAACTTTTCAGGGTTATAAGGGTCCCAGATGCAGACAGACTGAGGCAGGAAAGTGTCATTAATTGTGACTTCAAGGAAGTTAAAGGTTTGAGGTTGAACTGGTTACAAGAAGCAGGCATGGAGGCCAAGAATGATTACTTGATGATTGGTGAGGCTGATGACTGAGGTAGACACAGGTGAGAAAAGTCACTGGACATCAGGACAGATCAAAGAGAGAACAGGTGACTGGCTGAGGAGAGGGAAAGACTGAGGACATCAGGTGGAGATTTAGAGAATGCAAATCACACTTTGGGAAGGAAATTTGACTTGTGAGGAAGAATAGAGATAGCGGGATATGAAAACTTAGAGATAAAGGGAGGGACCAGCTCATGTCTGGTCTCAAAGGTTTGAAGAGTTTTAAACTCGACCCTAAAATTATCCAGCAACTGGTGAAGTCATGGGGTGATGTGGACACAGGTCTTGGAGGGCGAGGTGCAGCTTTTTGGACGCTCTTAGCAGTGGATCAGCGTTTGAATGAAAGATAATATGTTTAACACAAATTTGCATCCATGTGAACTTAATCCTGGAAGACAGAGCTTTAACCACTGAATAGCTGTGACTAAAAACAATGCTACCTGTGATCTTTGCTGGCTTGTATCTGACTCGATTTTCCCAAGCTACAGCGAGCAACGTGCATTAAGAAAGATTTTCCGGGACAGGGATGGCAGTGTGCTTCACTCCTGTCATCTCTTGTGGATGTGTCCTGCACCAAATTCACAATGAGCATCCTCTTGGTTGGGAGGAGTTGTGTGGGACCTGGTGCAGCGTGTGTGTGTGTGTGTGTGTGTGTGTGTGTGTGTGTGTGTGTGTGTGTGTGTGTGTGTGTGTGTGTGTGTGTGCGTGCGTGTGTGTTTGGGTTCAGGGACAAAGAGATGAGCCTAAATACTCTGTCTTTCTTCCCCTTGTTTTCGCCTGCTCTTTGTGGCTCGAGTGGGAATCCAAATAGTTGCCCTGAAATAATTAGTGGTTTTAGTCATTATCATCCCACTGCGTGTGTGTTAGTTTGTGTTAGTGTGTGCTGGAGTATGTGTGTGTGTTTGTTTGCGCCCGAGTGTAAGCAATGAAACAGAAACGGGGCACCGGGCAAACCATCCTGTGGGTGGAGGAAACTTCGACCCAATCCAATGATGACATTGAGTTTGGTCTCTGTTGACAGTTGCTAAGCTGGAAAAGCTCTTATTTTGGCTTTTGGTGCATATGGTGTAAATTACCCGAACACGTGTTACTCCAATATCATGACCTGCGTGTGTGTGTGTGTGTGTGTGGTTGGAGATGTGTTGCAGCACGTCTTTGTGTGTGTGTATCAGTGTGAACCCTGCAGCCTTTCACCTCAGCTTCACCTCGGTGTCTGCAGCTGAACTTGTAACCTACAGTAATACGGAGATCAGGCAGCCATGTGCCATCACAAACACTGAGTCATGTTCATTAGGCTTGAATGGATGTGCAGCTCAGCCTGAGGTCAGGGTATCCATTTAAAAAACACCATCTGACAGGCCCACTGCGCCGTCAAAGGCCCTGTTACTCTTCATCCACACACAGCTGATTTCTGCTCTCTGTGGCCACATGGACTGATATTTCTACGACTCTGATTACATCCCAATTAGAGCAAAAAGCCTCTTTTTATTTCCTCTGGTCACATTTTATTTCTGATGGATTTGTAGAGCAATCTAAATGCTGTAAAGGGTGTCACGGACTTGGCCTCTGCTGGCGAGTGAGAGAGCAGCATTCAAAGAAAGCCAGAGGAGGCTTTCAGCTCAAATAAGCAAATGTATATTATCTTACTGCTCTGCCTTTCCTAGGATGTCACAGAGTAATGAATTAGGCCATAAATCATCCTTACAGGGTAATATGTGTGCTCTGACCCCGGCTCTGTCTGTGTAATAGACTCTGGATGTAACACAAGCCGCTAAACGTGGACCACACAGGAAACTATTAAAGGACGAGGAGCCAAAATCTCATAGCTTAGCTTTGCGTCAGATTGCCTCCAAACATGACCTTCATTGTGTGGGTTTGAAGTGAATTTACTGTTTGTCTTTGTCTTGAAAAAATGTTTGGCTCTTGTGTGAATGTTTTCTTTGTTTTGCTGCTTCCTTTCACAATTTATGGATTTTTTTTTTGTTTTACTTTTTATGAATTAGTGCTCGGCAAGGAGACAGTTTTCAGATAAAAGTGCAACAGATCGAAGGTAAAACATTTAACGACTAGTTTTTGCATTTGCAGTTTGTTTTTTTCCTTTATTTCCTGCACATGAAGTGCACACCTGAGAACACAGCTACCTCCTACTGCAAAGATTGTTTGATCAGTCATGGAAGAAAGTGGAAGAAAACATAGGATGGAATATTTCTGCTTTACATATTGTCTTGTTTTTGTTTTTTTCTTTTTTAAATTAAGAGGTCAATTTGTTTCTAGGATGAGAAAACCTTTTAGAATTTGGATTTACTGTTTCACTAATCCATAATTAGGTAATCCAGATAACTTCTGTCCATCTTTATTCAAAGAAAAATTGGACCTTTATGTACATTCAGAGTTTTAGAAATGACTAAATTTAAAATATCAGAGCTCTAAATTATACTTTACTGCAAACTTTGTCCACATGGGGCACCCAAATCCTTACAAACCTGCTCTAAATATTTTAATTATGGTTTTAAAAGCTACATGATGAACATTTGTCAACTTTTTTTCTCCTGTACTTTTAAGGCATGCTGATATCTTAATCTAAAAACAAGCCCAGCTGATTAAACAAGAATGTGTTATAATCAATTCAGATATTGAGGAAACTTTATCGTTTTTGCTGTGTCACCTAAAAAAACATGCCAGCAGCTGAGTGTGTGGGAACTGAACGAACATGTGTGTGCAAAGCACCGCTGTCAGCGCGATCTCTCAGCAGCGTGAGGCCTTCACTGCCCTCCTTTGTGGAGCCAATTTTCCCTCAGGAAGCAAAGTGACTCAGTGTGGTTTGACATTGTTTGTGAGTACATATGGTGTGTGTGAGAGAAAGAGGGTAACAGAACAGGAGAAAGAGTGTATAGTTTGCATGTTCACGTTTTTGAGTGAGTGTGTTTTAACCATTGTTAAGACATTACATTGAATACTTCTCCTCGGGTCAGTCTGCAGTGTAACAGTGTTCTGAAATATATGAACCTCTAATACCTCACAGTGGGAAATGTTTTATGACAGTCAGTTCAGACATTACACCACAAGCCTGGTAATGTAAAGTCTCAGTGGACGCAGGGTGCTATAAAAACCAAACACACCCAGACGGGCGAATGTCGCAATGCATGTTGGGCCAAAGTCAGCAGACTGCATCTTAACGGACATTGCAGATTTACAAAAAACATGTTTATTTTCTTGCTTCCCACCAGGTCAGCTTACCCTGCAGATAGTTTAGGCTTCTGTCACCTCCCCTGATACAATGGAGGTGACTGAAATGCTGCTTGTGGTGTTCGATGTGTTGAAAAACTACAATTGAAAACTTAACATCTATTTCTAGAAGGAATGTCTCAGCTGTCCAGGAAAATCCACAGACCTCACCGTGAGGGGTTTTCATTGGAACTCCTCGAGACTGAAGAAATGTTCCCCAAGCAAAGCTGCCCAGTGAGGCCTGTGGATTGTCCAGTTAAACCAGAACATTGTTCCTGAGGATGCACGCTGCTGCAAATTTTACCAAAAGTCATTCTGAGTATTTTAAGAGCACCAAAGATGAAACTGTCTTCACCTCTGTTGGATTGCTGTGGAGGTTTCTGACTTTTTTGGACCATGTGAGACATTTTTACAGGCACTTAAGCTAGAGTGAGAACCAAGATGTCAGACAGAGTTACAGCTGAAAGCATAAAAGCCGGAGATTACTGGCATATTTATTGTCCTTTGAGAACAAATCAAATTAGTTATAGAGTTGAATCATATATGATGCTAATGTCTATGTTGATGGCTTTTTTTTCTTCTAGGTTTAAGGTTTGTTCACTCTCATTCTTTGTATGCAGTGTTAATCCAGAAGCAGAATAACCCCGATGAGTGAGTTTGACCCATAGTCTGTATAAAACATGAGCGTAGTCTCCACGACATCCCTCGTCTGTTACTGATACAAAAAAATGAAGATGAGCGCCAAATTAGATAGGACGCTTTGAGGTGAGCTGTGCCTCTGATTGGACAAACTTGTGATCCTAATATCTTTGAAACCACTGAGTTAGAAACAAAATGTACCCCTCCAAAATAAGCTTTTCAGACAATAGACTGTATAATTAATGGACGTGTCTGTTTCTGAAATGAATTTCTGAAGCAAAGCTAGCGTGGCCATGTTGGAAATGAGACGGGCCTTGAGTCTCCACAGTAACAGCCATATGGTGCCCAGCAGTCATGTGAGCTGAGATGTGCCTCTGATTGGACGAACTGGCAATCTTAATATTGTCTAAACTGCTAAGTTAGAAAAATAATTCACCCCCCTGTACAGTGTGTACGATTAGTGAAATTAGCGGTTCAGACGGGAGACATTTCTGGTACTCCTGGAGCCAGCCTCAAGCAGACACTCGACAAACTCTAGGTTTTATCACTTCCACATTGTCTCATATTTTCAGACTAATGGTTGCCACTTGTTTTAGACCCAAGACATTTTTAGAACCAGGCTGTAAATATGCTTTTTAATGCTGTAAATGTCATTTTTCTTGGCTTGGTGTGTATGTGACTTCCAGTCTTCTGCAGCCAGCCTCTAGTGGATTCTCAGTGAAAAGACACTTTTTAGCACTTTCGCCTAGGCTTTTTCTAAAGCCGGTGGTCTGATTTCATCTCTCCTTATGTATGAGCTCCCATTAAAAGTCATGCTCTCCACTTAAACACCAGATCTACATAACTTTACAAACAAAAGGAGGTGATTTCCAAAACATCAATATGCTTTATGCTCCTCAGACCAATATCTAATAACCTCCAGAGCTTTATGGCTGCATGTATCTCAAGAGGACATATTTTATAATGTCTTTCACCCAGAAGTTTTGGGGTGTGTGTGCAGCTCTTACAGTATGTGGTGACCTCATTCTACTGTGAACCACCCTCTGGGAATCCCCCGACTCACAACTGTTTGCGGGCCTCTGCACCCATATATGAGTGGGTGTATATGTGAGTGAGCTAATGTTCATGCTCATCTCTGGGATCAAACGCAGGGTGGTCCTGTGACAGCTGCTGGAGGACAAGGTAGAAGTAGGTAGAAATAAGCTTGTTAAGTTGTCTCTGAATCATCAGACCTCAAAGTGAGTCCCTAAACTGGCTGAGTGTGTTAGCCCGTAGGTAGAGAGGGAGAAGCTCAGCTGTGATGATTTTTGCAGCTGGGAGGCCTGGCAGTCATGCATTTCGCTAATAAATGCAAGCTGAAGCCTTTGAGTTTATTCAAATAAATTATCCTTTCATTTGATCTCACTGGAGTCCAGTTATCTCACACGGACGCTCACACACCTCACACGACTATCAGGAGGAAACGGAAACTTTGTGTGGAGGGTATTAGCATGAGAGTGAAAGGGTGGCTCTTCCTGTGATTCATATTCAAGGAAAACAGTTTACCATCATGATGACCACACAGGAAGGGATCGGTATCCCTCACTTTACCTCCCGGTGTATGTGTTAAACCTGTTTATTTAGTCAGGTTTTGGTGTTTTGCCTTCTCACTTTGAAGCCCTGGGAAAAAATGACCTCCTCCTGCACCTGCCAAATGCATCCTTCTTTCTCCAGCTGCAACATTTCTCCTCCGTCTCTCAGGTCTGTGTGTGCAAAAAGCACCACGCAGACGGATCAGAAGTGTACACTCATACAGTACCTGGAGGCTAAAGTGGGTCATTCAAGTCACAGCCTTCTGAAATGACTGGTTTTCTTAACATGGCACAGCTTGGGTTCATGACAGAGTTTCATAAAGATTTCTCTGAGTTAAGGGAAAACACCTTTGACTAATAGCAGGATGAGCTACACTGAAACAAGTATTTAAGAAGAGAGAAACATCCACTACGGACGGGTAAAATTGTGCAGATGGATCCGAGAAACTTTAGGTTGTGGATTTTCTTTGAGTTGTGAGTTACAGATTGTATAAAAGGAGCAGTAAAGCCTCCTGCTCTGTAGCGCAGCCAGGGCTTGAACATTTATTGTTTCCAATGAAGTGACACCAGCAGCTGCAAAGTCTGAGATCTGTGAAGAGAAAGTGAGCCCTTCTCTGACTTTATTTACGACCTTAAAACTTCTTCAGCCCGGCGTGATGTTCAGTTTGTAATCTAGGGTTGATTTCAGCTGCTGTTTGCTGCTAAGCAGTATGTGTACTATGAGCTTTGACAGCTTGTTAGGAAAGAATAAAACAAAACTTCAGTCAACAAGTGGAAACTGCAGCTTTGTAAACATGTGGGGAGCTGCAGATTCAGGAGTCGAACGGTGGATTACTCATAGTAACAAGAAACCACTTTCGTATGGTTTTCTTGTTTTGGTGGGATACTTCTGTGATTAATATGTTGTTAATAAATGCTTTGCATGATCTTTAAATTTAATGTCCTGTTTTGACATGCATCTGGAGAGCTTGTGGGAGTTATGCTGCTGGCACGAAGGACTTATAGTACTGGAAAAAATGTGGAAAGAGAAATCTCGAGGCATGAGATTTTGCCGTTTGCTTTCTCAAAATATCAACTCTCAGATTGGATCACTACTCAGCCAGAGGTCAGCTTCAGATGAGGACACCGCTGCGTCATTATGTAAATCTGAATTAGACATGAAGTCTGACTCTTTCCTGGAACTTTTGACTTTGTAGATTTTTTTTTGTTCTATTTTTTTTTCTTTAATTCCCCATAGATTCACAGATGTTCTGCAGATCAGTCTCCTTCTGTATGATCGTTCTCTCAAAGGTTGTCTGAGTAAGTCAGCTCAGTCATCAGTCTGGCAGGAAGGACTATGATGAAGTAAGAAGAGCAAAAACAGGAACGTTTTGATCATTGGCCTCTAGAGGAAAGGCTAACTTATGGTACTTCATCACTTGTATGGGATGTAGAGCCTTCAAATGTGAGGCTCAAAGCACCAAAATGATCCGACTCTCCTTTAAGAGCTCTTATTTCTCTTTGATATATCTGGGACATTGCACTGGCCAACCAGAAGCCTTGAAGGCTTGCTTGTCATTTTCCAAAATAGTATGGGAGGCTATGCCTTCAATGTTTAGACTAATTTACAATGGAACCATCTTCCATTTGAGGTCTAAAGAAAAAAAGAACATCTACTTTAAAAAAAAGGCTTACAACTTTTCTTCAAGCTCAGGTCCATCTTGAACCAGCCCTTAGTTATGCTGCTACAAGCTTAGACTGCCAGGACGTAAAACCTTTTATTTCTGTCTATTATTCTAGTTGTCTGTTTCTGTTAAGGAGAGCTTTCTCTTGGTGGCCTCCAGCTGTGTCCTGGTGGAAACTGAGTCTTTGTTAATCCTATGGCGGGGCGCAGAGACTGCATCACCTCTATTTGTTAATGTCATGAGATAACTTGTTGTGATTTGGCTTGTAACAGAACTAAAGGGAATGACTGATGTGAGCTGCCACAGGTTTCAGCGAACTGGACAACAAAGCAGCTGAGTGAGATTTCCTCCCCATTAACTTCTTTGTCTTTTGCCTTGTTTTCCGTGATATTAGTTTCCTGATGTGTCTCTGGAGCTGAAGTCACGCTCTTCGTGTGCCCATCCATCCATCCCGGCATCCTCCCCGACGTAACAGTCACGCTACCCGCTAAGCACAGTTGTTTTCAGCTGTCCTAACAAATGAGTAATGTTGCCCAGTGTTAAACAGACAATAATTCATTCTCGTGCACACATGCTGAGGAATGCAACGACCCAACGCTCTAAGATCTTCCATATACAGTTTAAGAAGCTGCTCTGCAAAGCTAAGGCTTGGTCCTAAGGATGAACTAACACAGCTGTGTGTAAAAGCTTCATGTCACAGAATTTAAGGGGATTTCATGTTTTAGGGTTTTTTTGCTTCTTGGAACAGGCTGCAGATCTGTTGCACTGAATCCAAGAGCTGTTTCCATCTGAGCTGATTGAACTGTCCTGCCAGAGATCAACACAGCCCGAGGAGACTTCATACGATACCTTCCTCCTCCATTGTCTCATCCGCTCACAGACGTTTACAAAACTGTATTGATTAGGCGACAGATCAGTGCCGTGTCCCCACCTCTCATCACAAACACTACTCACACACACTAACGTCCTCACAGCTGGATCATTTTAATGTTTCATTGTCCTGTTTCTTGTTAGTGATACACACAAAGAAGCCCACATTTTGCAAAACACACTTAGTGGACTTAGTGGAGCTATACATCATGACCTCAGTTCTCCCCAGGCAGAGTTAACCCTTCTCTGACTTAATTCAGACGAAACAAGCTGCTTGCAAAATGTTGCATATGTAAGGATTAAGACAATGTAATATCTCCAGAATTATAAATTTATTTAAAAAGCACCGGAAACAAGTTTAAAAAGTACTACAGACAAAAAGGATACAGAAAACCCAGCAGCAAGAGCCTGGAAAAATCAATCTGTCTGAATATTAAACAAATGTCTCCTCTTTAAATTCTGAATAAGATGATTTTACACCAGTAGGAGAAAAACGGGCACATTGATGCACAAAACAGCATAAAAGAAAGAAATGTTCTTGTCTTAGCATTAAAAATC
This sequence comes from Labroides dimidiatus, assembly GCA_030710495.1. Classification (NCBI taxonomy): domain Eukaryota; kingdom Metazoa; phylum Chordata; class Actinopteri; order Labriformes; family Labridae; genus Labroides; species Labroides dimidiatus. The sequence continues at coordinate 15,153,419 of CM061160.1, forward strand.
TTAAACCTGTCAAAAGACAAACCTTTTCAAAATAAGATAAATTACAATAAATCAGTGGTCAAAGAAATGCAGCTGGTATGAGAAAATGAGCAGTTTAAAAAAACAAAAAGAGAATCATCCAGATTTTTTATCTAACGTGACATTCCTCAGAAGATCAAGACCTTGGAGATCTTTTATGATCCTGATGGTGAAACTGCCCCTGACAGAGTTTCTTGTTGATTTTCAGAGGAAAGACATATCCTGGATTACATCAGCAGTTTCACTCCTCGCATGACTTCATCCAGATGCAGAAGGGGAATTCTGTCCCCCCATGTTGAGAGCACCACCCTTTGTTCTCCGTTTCCTCCATCAGGTGATAACCATCTCAGCTGTCCCACACTCAGCAGCAGCTGTGTGCCCGGTGCCCACCTGGAAACCCCACCTAGCTTTGAATAACACACTTTGCTGCTGCCACCTTAAAAACAAAGCCGAAGCATTGTTCTCTTTAAGTTTCTGATTCTGAACTGAATCCAAACACAAAAGAAAATCCCTTCTTGGATTATCATCTCCCGTTGTCCTGAATAACCCTGCTCTGAATTCATCACATGCGACTTTAATTATAAAGCAAACAAAAGGCATCATGTATTTGGGTTGAGCTCTCTTCCATGCGCACACACTGATGTAATTAAGAGCCTCAGAAGTGATCTGAGAATTATGAGTCACTGCGATGACCTTTAACTAAACGGGTGAAAAGAATATAAATTCAAGTCCACGTCCGCACTGAAACCCCAATATGAGTCAGGAGGACACACAGACAGATCCCTAGATGAATGTGATGATACATAACTGTTCCGCAAGTGATCGCGGGGTGTGAAGCAGTCAGGCTGGCTTTAAAATCACTAACCTCAGAGTACCAGATCTCAAAGGATTTCACTGCAGCCACGATTTTTCTTCAGTTGGAATGAAACCACAGGTTTCTCTGGAGCTGTGATGTTGCATCATTTGATTGTTCGTCAGGTGTAAAGAGGTCAAAAAATCCCTCTCCTTAGCTTTTTATCCATGCAATAATTAAATTAAAGACGCAGATTTATATCATTACTGAGGAAAAATCAGACTGGAGCCCCTATTTCAGCAACAAATTCAAAGCAGGTAGATGACTCTAGGTGAGGCTGCTATGAGCATATCTATGATAGCTGCACGCCAGGTTGCTTTCTGCAATGGTTATTACTTGGAAATACTTGATTAAAGCCTGATAGTATATTTTTTTATTTCCTTAATTAATTCAAACACTTGGTTTACCCTCAACGAGAGAAAATCATATTTAATATATAAATAAGACAAAGAAATGTTTAAAAGTAGTGACACTAAGAGAGAGAGAGTTCTTTATATTTTGACAGCTGATGTTGAATCCACTGTAGCTGAGCATTCTAAGTGTTTCATTTGATATATTTTAGTGTTTGTCTCCTTTCTGCTCTTTGATTACTTATTGTTCTCTCTGAGCTCAGCTTCCTGGTTAAGGATGTTTCTCACACACTTAAAACACTCCACGCCTCACCAGGTGCTGCAGTCAAGTCTGTGACCTTGGATGTCTGCATTTTATTTATTTGTCTTTTTATGACCATAAAGAGGCTCGAGCAAAAGAAGCCGTCGGCTACAGAGAGGTTATGTCCCCCCAAAAAAGTGATCCTGCATGACCCTCTTTGCCAAATTGAACTTTTGAGGTCTTTTAGAGTGCAGCAGGTATGATTTGTACCCATTCTTCCTTATCTGAAAACTGATTGAACATTTTCCTTCTCCAAAAGCATCAAACTTTCCATCAAAGCCCGAGCGTCCTTCTGTCAGACACACATGAGAATCAGCTTAGTGTGGAGATGAGGAGTGTGTGAGCCTGCTCGTAGTCCCCGTCGCACTGATCGAGGATGTCCTCCAGGAACGCTTTGCAGCAGTCTGGAAAGCTGTTCATGAGTTTCATCAGGGCCCAGTCATAGTCTGGATCCAGGTCTGGAAAGCAGAGAGGAAAAGACAGTCCTCACAGAGCTCAGCGGAGTCATTATTGTTCCCACGAGGCGTTTGTTTAGAGAGGACGCTTTGATTGTCGTGTCAGAACTCTCTCTGACTCTCATGCACAACAGATGGAGGTTTATGATCCCTTATTTCTGTGTTTTCTCTTTGTGGATGAACAATACAGTCTGTTTTGTTTGACATTTACACTCACCATCGTTCATCAAAGCCTGTGAGGCAACGCTCAGCTGTTTCAGTTAAAATGAGGGCACAGGATGTAAATCATTCCCGGCAGCTTGAAACCTCTGCTGTCAGGAATCTTTGGCATTTTTCCCTCACAGCTACTTGCTCCTCTTCCCGCCATCAGCAGTTCTGGTTTAAGGGCCAGATAATCAGTGAAAAAGGGTCTGGGTAGCATCAGGCTGACCACTCAGGAGATCAGCTGTGACAGGTATTTGACAGAATGGAAATACCTGATCAGGATGGCGGTTAACTACAGACCAGCAGTTTGACATGATGTATTAAGGATGCTTTGGGAATGTGTCACACAGCAGCAGTGCCAGGACTGAAGGGCTGAAATCATCTGGGGTATTTTAGATTCAACCTCAAACTGGTGAAATTGCACGGCTGTGGCTGCTGCTTGGACGGGCTGTAAATCGGACAAGCTCTTTACAACCAGGCACTTCTCATGACTGAAGCCTCTTAAAACACTCTTTAAACCAATTCAATAAGGGAACCTTTACACCCCAAACCAAAGAATCTTTAAGGACAGAAAGGTCCGGTCTGTGGTCATCTGGGAGCAGCTGTTTCAGACAATCAGACTGGATCATTTGGGGAACCTTTAATGTCTTTGCTGGTCTTGAGTGTTTTTTGCAATGCATTTTTGCATTATCTTCTTCTTCTTTCAGCTTTCCCTTTCCATCACAGTGAATCACTTGTTTATGATTTGTGCTGCACGTTGATTTGGCAGTTTTCCTGACACAATTCTCCCCACTTACCTGGGTTTTGGACCAGCACTTATAAGAACACTGGCTTGTATCTATCCCTCAAGGACACTTCAGCATGGGACGGTGGGAGCCAGGATCTCACCCCTGGCCTTAAAATTGAGGGGCAACGACTCTACCACTGCTTCACAGCAGCCCAAGACAAAATCTTCATACCTTTAAGATGTTAAAATACAGGTATGGAGTAGTTTTGCAGTTTAAGTGCTGCAGAGAGAGATTTTTGTCTGAATGTGGTTTTTAAATCACAGAGCAGATCGTGCATCGCCTAAAGCCGCTTTAAAACGAAGCGACAAATTGATCTGACATGTTGTGACAGGAAATGCTTCAGCTCAGCAGGTTGTACACATGACGTTCTGCGTGTTTGTTTTTGCTCCTGTGAATGGCAGGCAGTCAGGTGAACACCAACAAGTCAGGTATCAAACCCAGTGTGTCAATTAGAGGAGGGTGGGGCCTGTTTGGCTACAGGCCCGGTCTGTAATCTGGGTTCAGTGCTGATGGAGAATATGTGTGTGTGTGTGTGTGTGTGTGTGTGTGTCCTTGTTTTCTGCCTCCTGTCTGTGACTAACACTCTTAAATGTGTTTGATTTATTCCTGAACTCACGATAAATAAAGTTATGCACCCACGCAGAATGGACGCATACCTTCTTACTCATATTTATAGCCACACACACACACACACACACTTTCCACAAACAACAAGTATGAGCAGGATTTCAACGCCAGGAGCGTCAGTATCACTACCTACCACACTAAAAGTTCCTGTCTGCATTTTTGACGCACGTAAAGTCTTTGATTTGCGCTCAGACTAAACACACAATCACCGTCCTGAACATGAAGCGGTCACATCTCATCACAGGTCTCATTCAGACTCGGTTAACCAGCCAGATTAAAAAAAGACGGTGTGTAAAAGAGAACGCAGCTCACCAGCTTCTTGTACCCAGCTGTAGTCTGGGTTTGGGTCCAGGTGAGCAGGGGCGAGCTCTTGTCCTTCAGGGTTTGACTCCTCAGAGGTGAAACGGGGACGCTCTTCCCCCTCCTCGTCCTGCTCTCTCTCCGGGCCTCGGCCTTCCAGTCTGTCCAGGAAGGCCGCGTTCACCCTGTAAAAATAAAATGAATCAGAAAAATGGCTCACATTAAAGTAACTAATGTCGTATTTTGACTTTACTTCCTGGCAGGCTCAGAGACAGGCCTGTTTGACAGCTTTTTAAACTTCCCAACTGAAATATAGTGAGGTTAGTGAACTACACACTCAACATTCATCAACCTGGCCAGTCTTTAACAGTTTTATTCCAAAAGGATGAACAAAACAAAGGACTCAACCCGCTGAGTCAACTTCTGCCTGCGTAGTTTGGATTCAATTGAGCAGAGAGTCTCCGTCACCGGTGCATTGTTGTGGTCCATGTTTTTACAGTTTGATCTGCAAATTAAGGTTATTACCTCTTGTGTTCCTGCTGCACATCTTTAACACTTCTTGGCTCCTTCTCCCTCTGTGTGCTCTGCACGGCATCACTCTGGAAATAAAGGTTAGTTAAACTTTAAAGGAAAAAATCCTTTGAGTGAATGTGTCCACATTCACTGAGAAAGAGAACAAATATTGTTTTCACAGTAATAGCATAGTATCCATATGCTAGAAAGTGGAGTTTGCATGTATAAAACGTTGACATTTCTGCTCCCTTTCAATCTTTAAGTTTTTGGTTATCTTTACGCGTCCCTGCTCTTCTAAGAGTCTTTATTTCCTCAGTCAGTGGTTTCATTGCTTTGGTTCAGACTAAATCTACATGCAGGTACTGGATGAATTATCATGAACTTTTTGAGTGTATCTCCTCAGTTTAACCCCAAATCTTCACTGACCCTCTAAGCTTTCATCCTGCTTTGTTTTCTGAACAATGAAGCCCTGTGACACACCCAGAATACTCTGATGCCATTTTTTGAGCGCCTCCTCATCACGCTGAAAATTATTCGATACTAGCCAAGATTTAAATTCTTACATTTGGTCATGCTAGATATTTAACTTTGTTTTAAAAGTGTTTTACTTGTTTTTATCTTTGAGTTTACAGTGTTGGCTTAAATTGAACCTGAGCTTTTCTTTTGTCTCAGTGAAAAAAACTAGTTTTTATCAAAATAAAACTTGTCCAAAGATCCAAAAACACTCTTAGGATGCTTGATATAAAACTAACACAAAATACATCAGTTTAAAACACATTTTAACTAACTGAACTAGTACTTTTCTGATACTGAGTACCCCCCCTTTATTAATGATAGTTTTCTTGTCCATGGGCTTTGCTAAAGTTAAGATTAATAAAAAAAAAAGAAATTAGAAAGTTTTGCTCATTTCCAGTTTGTTTTTAAGTGTTTTAATCTAAAAAAATGAACATTTTCTTCTTGTCGTAACACTTAGGAATACTTTTCAAGGCCCACTTATTTCTTGATTTAACATTCTATTTTCAAGCCTTATAGTCCAGATAAATTAACTTGCAGCATGGGCTGGAAATTTGACCAGGTTTAAGAAATTTTCCCATCAAATTCAGTGTTTATATCTTGTACTTAGACTGCTCTTCTTTGCAGTGCAGACAGTAATAAAGGAGAGGACACTGATTAACCTCTCTTTTCAGAGATTTCTTTCTCTTCAGTATGACGTAATTAGTGTCTAAATATTCACTCATCACTTTTATTTAGTACTCTTAATAAACGTGAAAACTGAAGAGTGTCCCATCATTAGAGCTCAAGATGTTTCCCTGTGTTACTGGCCGCTCTTCTGTGTTCAGGGGAAGCCAATAACTGTTGAGAAACACTTAGTCCTGAGTTTTTTAAGACCAAACTGCTGCCCGTATCTAGTTTTGATTAATATTTGTTTAATGGTTCTTCACCCCAGAGGACCACCTTAGGATGAGGCATGACTCACATAAATATATACCTATATATAAATATATAAACCTTTTTCCTACTGATTCAAGCTGCATTTTTTTCTGCTTTACTGGTTATTCTGACCTTCAGTCCTCTGCAACTGAAAGCACACTACAAACCAGAGCTTTCTTCAGAAAGCACTAACGTTGCATGCAGAGGAGCTTGTTGTTATGGACAAGGATACAAAACCGTTGTAATTGGTTCTCTGTGAAATTCTTCAAACAGCAGCACCGGAGCATGGAGAACAGGGCTGTTGTAGGGTTTTATTATGCTAAGTAAAGGTGCAGCTTGGATGGATAAAGTCCATCAAAATCCTGCTGAAATGTGCTGAAGTGTTGAAAACTGCAAAGATAAAAAATCCTTTTGATCTGAGAGACTGTGTGATGGTACAAATAAGTCATTAGCTGCTTTAGGTGTATGTCCCCAGTTAGTACTACTCAGAGTAAAGTGAACTAACTGTGGAGGAGTGATTATACAACCCATTTAACACATCTGCATTTTTTTAACTCTGTTCCCACGAGAGCCGAGGGGTCAGCGAGGTGGTTCTTCCTTCATCCATCCTAAACACACAGCCCACCTGTGTGAGCTCCATCAAAGCTCAGCATTAAATCTCCCACTCAGACACACTCACAGCACACATGTATACACACACCACACACACACACCACACACAAACAGAGGATGTGAAGGAGGGATCAATCCTTCTTATGGAGCCATGTCTGAAAGAACAACAGATCCCAGGGTCCTGGTCAAAACCACATCAAGAAGTTTAACTTTTGCTGCTCCACGGCCGCAAACGCTTTCATCTGCTAATCTGGGACGTCCATCTGAGAGAGAGGCGGCATGGGAGGAAGAGAGGAGAGAAGAGGAGAAGAAGAAGAAGAGGAGGGGTGGAGAGATCAGGAAAGAAATGAAGCTTTATAGGAAAAAGATATCACTGAAGAACTGTTGGATTGTTTCATCGATTTAAGTTTCCTCATATCTTGTTTCTGTAGTCCAGCTCTCTACTGGGATCAGTATAATCCTGATTTTTCCCAAACTGACCCAAAAGATTTACACCAGAAACTGAGAGAAGACCAGATGACCTGATCTTATCAGAGTCAGAGGTGTGTGTGCTTACAAGGAACCCGACTCTGTTTAACTTTACACTCTGTGAACACGGAATAAACACGCCACATTAAAATGAAATCATCTTAGCATGTTTTCTTTCCCTTTTAACATCATGTTTGTGAAATTTGATTCAACCTGATATTTTTAATCCAATCAGATTATATTTAAAAGACTGGACAAAGAAAACTGGAAGAAATGACAGGGGAGGAGAGGAGGGAGTGGGGAAAGGGAAATTAGGAAATGAAAAGGAGAGAAATAAGACAAGTGAAGAAGAGAGGAAAGGAGAGGTTAAGGAATGAAAAGAGAAGAAAAAACAGGAGTAGAATAAAGAAGAGGCAGACAAGGGAGAGGAAATGCTGGGTGAGTAGAGTGATGAGGTAAGAGACGTTAGAGAGGACAAAGAAAGGAGAGAGCAGGAAGAGGTGAGTCTTTGTTTCTCTCTGTAACCCTGGTATCATCCTCTGAGCTGTGTCATCTATTCAGCCTCTGTGTGTTTGAGTCTGTGTGTGTCTTTCTATAAAACAGAGACTTCTTTATTACTGTAACTGCCTGCCTCTCCACACCACAGTTTGACCCCTGACCCCTCTTTCTCTTGCTTTACCGCCGGCTCATCTGCTGAAAGATTTGCGTCAGGTCTGTGTGAGAAAAACAGAGCAAGAGTGAGAGAAAGAGGAGAAAAGCACAACAATGAGGAGAGAACCAGAGAGAAAACATTTCCTCCATCCGCTGAGGGAGCTGCGTGTGCAGATTTAACACTGCTGTCAGTCACCACACGATACGCTCGCAGCACAAAACGGCTTCCTGCACACTTTCTCCTTCTCTGGTGCAACATCACTGACAGACACGCAGCGGGGCGGACATTATTATCAGTGTGTCTGACAGGAGCTGTCATCACTTTCTCATTTATGGATTTTTTTCTGAGCTAAGAATAAACGTGAGCTCGACATATTTGAGGCCTCGGAGTTACAGCAGTCATTGATTTTGGATCACAGCCGTAGTTACCAAACATCAGAGAGAAATAACTCAGATGTTTTGCCTTAAAATTTTTAAGAGTTGCAGGAGTGGCATCATGAGGGAGATCCGTTTGGCTCGACCCATCAGTGGTGCAATGTGTACTTATTGTGCAGCTTTTTTATGATCCAGTTGTCTGAGTCAGAGTTAGGGCTCCGCAATACAATTGATACAATTATTATTGATCGGAGAGTTTTTACTGTAAATATACTGTGAAAATACTCAGTCTTGAGTGTTTATGTCAAACCTGCCTACGTTTGAACTAAATAATTAACATTTAATGACACTCTTTAACCTTAAGAGGTAAATTCTGTTTGGTTTGGGAAAATATTTGGACAACATGGGGACAAAACTTGATTCATGTAATTTTTGTACCACAGGCAGTGTTTTTTTTTTTTTTTTTTTTTTTTTTTGAGGGAAAAAAAATTAAAATCGTAAATTGAGTGTCATGGGAAAAAAATATTTAAAGGCCATTTCGCCCAGTTCTAGTCAGAGTCAGTGGAAAATGCTTTAGCATTCATATTTTATTTTATATTTCAATGGTTATTGCTGTTGCCTCACAGTGAGACGGTTGCCAGTTCAAATCCCAGTTTGCCTTGTGGACCTTTCTGTGTGGAGTTTGTATGTTTTCCCCTGTGTGTGAGTGGGTTTCTCTTCGGGTCCTCTGGCTTCCTCCCACAGTCCAAAAACATGCTCACAAAGTCAACTGGTGATTCTAAATTGCCTGTAGATGTGAGTGTGAGCATGAAAGGTTGTCTGTCTTTGTGTGTCAGCCCTGTGATTGACTGGAGACCAGTCCAGGGTGTACCCCGCCTCTCGCCCTAAGACATCTGGGATAGGCTCCAGGCACCTGCAACCCTAAGCAAGCTAAGCGGTACAGAAAAAAATGAGTGCAACTTTTGACTATATAAGACTTTCCATCAGTCTTAATGATTGCAGTCATCATATCAGAAACTCCAATTAGCTCTCTGCCTTTCTATAAACAGGTTGAGATAAGACAGACATGATGTTTTCGGCCTCAAGTGGACACACGAGGAACTGCACTTCCTGTTGTTTCATGACTTGAGGAACAAAATCAAATCAGCACGTAGCAGCTCTGTTTTCCTGGCTGGAGGAAGATGGAAGTAGTTATAGGCAAAGAAAACGTGTTTTCATCATCAGCTGATGCTACTAAAGCTTGCTGAGGAAGCGGAATAACAGATTTATTACTTTTTTGGCCTGTTTTTGCTTTAAGAAAAGGCTGTGAAGAAAAGAAATTGCAGGAAGAGAGGAAGCAAAAGAAGCATCCAGTTTACAGCCACTATCAGTAAAGTTACAGAAATACAAATGTTGATTCTTCAAATCTGGAAAAAAAAACAACTTCTGAAGCTTTGAGCTGCTCTCTATGTTTATATTAGACCCTAAATTACATAGCAAGATGGCCATGGTGGATTTGGGTTTCCAAGTATTAACAACAAGGCACGAGACTGGTCGGATCGCAGATTTGGGTTTGATCCAGGTACTTTTACCAACGCAGGTCATTCCTGCTCCACTCTGTCTCTCTGCAGACTCCTCACAGTCATGTCATGTTGTGTCTCCGTCTCTGCTCCATGTGAACTCTGGGAAGTCCCTTGAACTCCGCTTGCAGCTCATTCCCTCCCATGAAAACCAACAACAAGCAGGGAGGAGAGGAAGAGAGAAAGAAGCAAGCAAAGAAAACAAAAGAGAGTGAGAGAAGCAGACACGGATAGACGTGAAGAGGCAGGGGAGAGGAAAACTACAGGATCTACTCCTCAATGTGAGCCCCAACTCCGACCAGGGGAACATATCCAGCTCCTCAATCTGCCTGGTTAACCTGGGACACCCTTTAACACCAGATGATGAAGCATTCCGAGAGTATTTATCAGCTCACAAAGGCCACTCCATCAGTGAAAATCACTCAGCCCAACGGACGTGAACCTTCTGATGCACAGAGAGGGTTTACAAACAAAACATGAAGCACACACACACACACATTATGTGGTGACTGCCTTACCCTGGATGACGTTTGTGTGGCACTGCTGGATGCCAAAGGGCCCGGGGCTGTCCTCTGAAACCTCTGCAGAAAACGCTCAGTGGCCCTGCAGGAAAAACACACTCAACATCCTCACATTGCAAAAAGACAAACACTGAAGTAATGATAAGGTATGAGAAGGGTATTCATTTACTCCACAGACACTTCACATGCCTGGGATCCTGACAGAACAAGGTTGACGGAGTTTGTTTGTCCGCCTGTGACGCCTCTCTGTGCTCCATCTCTGCCTCATCTCTAAATATCTTCATTGTTCCTGCAGGTTCACACGTTGGTCCACCGTCTCCTCTTTTTGTTTCTCTTGTCATGACGCCAGAGATGCTACTTGACAAGCAGTTTCCCCTCAGCGCAGACCATGGATAATATTCCAATAACATCTTGGCTGTCTGGGTAATTGATTTAAAGCGGTCTGCTTCTCTGCTGGATAATGCGACATGAAAACCCTCTGTAGCCAGCAGACGCTTTAAATCATTATTGTTTCTACATATTAAAAATAATATCCAAAACCACCACTTTGAGGGAGCTCTCAATTCATTTCATTTGTCACAATTGATTCATTACTCATAACATCAGTTTACATAGTCTGTTAAAGCAGGAACTCCCTTTTTTCCACATGTGGTCTTACTGTAAAATAAAAGATTGGTCCAGAATGAAATGAAGGAGAATGATGCTCTGAATGCGCTACAGAGCAGGTGTGTTTGTGCACATCTGACGCAGACACAGAAACACGTGAAAGCACATAGCAGGTGTAGTTGTTACATACATTATTTATCCAAACCCCCTATCCTCATAGACCTTTCTCATCCATTTTACTCATGATGGAACCAGAATGCACAAAATAAGCATCCTGATGTATTGAAGAAGACAGGTTGTGATTGCGAATTCATGCTAAACGATTGACCCTGACATGATTTTTATTACTTCTGACTTCTTTTTTGCAACCAGTGGCGTCGCCCTCTGTTGGTCCCTAGAAGAAATGCAAGTTACTTAAAGACCAATGCTGTGTCTCAATTTGTGTGCTTCTGCACTTACACTTTTACACTTACACTATTTTGAGTGCATGAGTGTGTTCACACTGACAGTTTGGAAAAACACAGTGCACTTTGATTTCTAAGCTGGCGGTCTAAAATCAGGCAAAAAGTTGAAACGGTGGACACTTCTCACACTCAACGGTCGCCTTATTTGCTACATATGGAATGGATCAAACAATGGTTAATGGATATAATCAATAAATAGCAGAAAAACACCTGTGAACGGTTGTGTAACATGATCGTAGTTTCCGGTAAGTGTGAAGCCGGAGTGTTTGGTTTGGGAAAACACTACTCGTTAAGATTTTCTGCACTGTTTCTGTAAGTGTGAGTGTACACAGTGCACTTCAAGTGATCCAGAATCTATTTTCACTTCTTATATAGTCAAAGCCCTATCCTCTGTGTGTTTTTATTTACATGACATAAAAGATGATGTTACTGAAGTTTGGAAAAGTAACCGGGGTTGCTCAGAGGTCGACCTCATGCCGCCTGTCTACATTTAGTTATTCATGATGAATTGAAGCTGCGTTTTCTGCCAACAGAAATTCATCGAACTAAACTTTGGTGATAATTATAGGTCAACAGAGGAGATTGTGTCATCCGATGCTCCATCTCAGCTCTGAGATCCATGGCAGAGCAAGAAGGAACACAACACAGCACCGAAAAACAACACGATACCACCAGGAGACAGTGACGAGAACCTGGTGAACCCGATCCCGGTCTGACCTGAGGTGATCCTCCTTGTGCTGCTCCCTCCTCCTCTGATCCTCCTGTCGCCTCCTCTCCTCCAGCCGCTCTGCCTGCAGAACATCACAGAAAGTCAGAGAGCCGCACACTGACAGCAACATGTTTTCACCGACATGCATCACAGACAGCGGCCACAGAACAGCACGCTGCTGGAAACAGGACACACAGATGCCACAGCAGCATGTCTTTACCAACATGCATTAGGCTGGGTGTAATTACACTGCTGTGGGTCCTCTTATAGACATCAGCAATCCAAAACAAATTTGTTGCACCCCAACGAAATGTACAGATGAAAAGTTCATTCAAGGTAAAAAGTTCTGCTGTAAAGAAAACTCAACCTACATGAAACTGATGCCGCTGTAAGAATCCTCCGCTCTTATTGTATAGAGTGTTTGAGACGTTTTGATGACATGTTTATTGCTCACAAAATAAAAATCTGATTTTCCTACACACGGATGGAAAGCTTTCTCTGCCAGCTTTAATCTCAGAACACTCGCTGGATAAAGTTTACTGACTCTGTCTCATTCTCATTTTTAGATTGTGTTCAGGCTGCAGTGTCATGTGCAGGTCAAGCGTGTGGTCGGTTAGAGCGTGTTTTACTGTAAAGCAGGAAACATGTAGGAGACAAACATAGGAGCTGAGGGTTACTCTATCTCTCTCTCTCACTCTGTGGTTTGAACACTTAATAATTCTCCACCCGGACATCAACAGCCCATGCGTCCCAAACCAAAGTGGGTCAGGTCAGAATCCTGACCCATGTTTCTGCCAGCGTCTTCTTAGATCACGTCTATAGGCTGTTTCGCTTGTATTTGTTTATTTCCTGGATTACCAGAGCATTCCTTTGGCTTTAGAAAGGTCAGGGTGCAACAGGAAAAGGTCTGTGGAAGACCGCTTAGTGATTCATCTGTCCACATAACTGCAGCAGACCATGAACTGCTATTAGAGCATCAGACGGGCGAGGAGGAGAGCAGAGTGAGGATGTGTCTGTCTGCAGCTGATGGAAACTACCAGAACATGAATCAGGTGCTTCTCATGGTGGTCTGTGTGTGAGGGAGGACTTGGCTGTGAGACATAAAAACCTGCTGCAGCTTCATGATGCTTGTCTCTACTGACATCTAGAGGCAAGATGAAGTAATGCAACGGAGAGGAAGGAGGAATCACCAGGAGGAAACGATTCAGAAGAGATCACAAAGCTTTTAAATTCCTCTATTTTCCTTTGTGTGAGTCTTTTACATATAGTACTTTAATGGCATGGCCTTTAGTAAAATTATAAATGTTTTTTTAAATACAGTTTAATATCAGGGAGCACACTCTTACTGTTTTGGTCTCACCTTCTCTCTCTGTACAGCCTTCATCATCTGTAACTCTTCCTCCTCTTCTTGTCTCTTCCTCCTGTCCATCTCCTCCTTTTTCAGCTTGAAAAAACAAAAATATACAAATACGTCTTTGTTATTCCACCATCAGAGGAAAAGGCTCTAAATATGTATATTTTAAGTTGTGTATTATTTGGATGAATGCTATGTTTGGTTTCTACACCTTCTTCTGCAGCTTGGAGCATCGTAAACCTGCCAGCTGTTTCTCTCTAGCTTCAGCCATTGTTCCATGACCACCTTCATGAAGTAAAGGCATTTAAAGTAAGCATGTAGAAGAACAAAACACAGCATGTACGATGTTTTCATGCAGGGGTTTACCCAGCCTCTCTGGATTCAGGTGCACAGCGGACGGTCTGTTGGCCTCTTTCCATCTCAGAAGTTCCTGCTCCTCTTTTTGAGCCACTGCAGGAAGAGAAACATCAGATAAAACACAAATTTCAACATATTCAGAGACAAAAGATGGAATAATAGTTTAAAGCTTGTGCATTAACCCACTCTTTGTAATCTGGCTTCGGCGAGACTCATTAGGAGGGATGATGGTGAATCCACCTGAACTGAAACAGAAAGGTTTTCAGTTTCAATTTTGCTTCTTCCAAATCCACAGCACTGATGCTACCATAACAGAATGCTAGGTCTCAAAACATCTCCTTATTTTTTATGCGTTTGCTGTGTTTTTTCAGCAAAATGTTGTACTTTGAAGCTGTTTGGAACTATTTTGATTCCACATAGTCTTTTGCCTCTAATACTTGTGGATCGGGGTTTTGAAATTAAAGATATAATAGCTGTACAGAGTATAATCCTGAAGTTTGGCAGGAAACCCATAAAAATACAACATAGTAAATCAATAAAAAAAAAAAAAAAAAAACTTTCTTTCAGTTAAAGGTTATTGTAATCATCGTTATTACTTTTTATCCTGTCATGTTGTGGAGTTATCAATCTCTATCACAGTTATCGCAGGTGGAATTTAGGGGGAATGTTAAGGCGCCATTACTTTCTCTACTCACGAGAAACGAAACTGAAAGTAAAGATTGAAACTCTCCAGTTAGGAAACGAAACGAAAAACTTCTTATACATTAAAAAAGAAACATTTGCTTGGATGTTTTTTTCTTTTTTCTATAAAAACAATATGAACATTTGAAGGTGTTTTTTCTATATCGTGTCAGACTTAATCTTATATTTCCGTTATATTAAAAATGACTTACTATTGCGGCTCTCTGTTGGTCGGTTGCTGGTTTCCGCCGTCAGGAACATTTCTGTTGGGGTTTTCAGGTTTACCTTCATCGTTATTTCCAGATACACCTGACCTGCTGTCCTGTAGGTAGTTGTTGTTTCTCCTCAGGTCCCCCTGATTCTTATAAGGATCCATCAGAAAATCTCTAAATCAGAAACACTAAATGTTTGTTACAGATTTGTCCTTTTTCTTCTCTTCGTTTTCTTCTTCAACAAATTAAAAGCAGAGCAGACGTGACTCAGCTCCTCTGTGCTGTCCAGAGTTCAGTGACTGTCAAACGGTGCTGAGGGTGTAAATAAACCAGCGCCCTCTGTTGGCAGAACAGGTGCAGTTTTATTAAAGGAACATTCTATAGTTTTCCTAAACCACATACTGGTTCAATCAAAGCGAATCTGAAGGCATCATAAAGTGACCTAGACATTTTTCTTCAAAAACTCTTTTTATTCTGAGTTGGCATATTAGGAATGGACAAGCATGATGAAGATTACAAACCGAAGGATGAAACAGCATGAAGACTTTTGGCAGGATGGGAATGATTCATGAACTGTGTAGACATACGACTCACACACACAAGGAGAACAAATAAATATCTTCACAGACTATGACTGTTAAAAGTACAAATTTTAAAAGCAGTGTTTTGTTGTTTAAATAGAAGCAGAAGTCTTGATGTAATGTTATAAACCATGATATAAACTTATGTTCCTATGGTGTGTGCTACAAAATAGTTAAATTAGTGAATTACAGACTGATTTCCAACTGATGCTGAAACTGTTGCCTGAGTTATTGTTTTAAGTTTACAAGCAAAAAGAAGAGACAAGAATCAATCCATGACTTTGACATAAAACGAGTAAGGCATCGAGGATCTGCAGGATCCCTCACACAGTTTCTGGCCCCTGCAGAGCACAGATCACCAACAAATACTGACAAACACACTCACTGCAGGGGACCAAGTGCAATCAGGGTAAACAGGATCACAGAGCCATCAGGTGATGAAGTGATACACTGACAGGAAAGATGGCCACTGTTTGAATTCCCTCAAGAAAAGGCACCCTTCATGATCAGATCCCTCAGCCAGGGAATGACTCGGATTCAGTGTCCTCGAGTTTTGGTCACAATCCTTCATCCTCCAGTGTTTCTGTGTGGATATCTCTGTGTGCATGTGTTTCAGTGTGTGTGTGTCTGTGTTTGTAAACTGCTCAGGCTGGGAGGAGAGTTCACAGTTTGGGCTGATTGGCTAGCTTAATCTTCAGGTTCTCTGCCAGTTTGTCCAGGAACTCAAAGGTGTTCAAGTAGTCAGCACGTGTCACACTGAAAAAAAGAGGAAAAAGGGAAAAGAGTCATGAGAAAGTCATGGGTGATGGTGTCCCCACATATAAAGCTGGATTGCTGCAAGAAAAACATAAGCGACAGACAGTGCAGGGACTCACTTTGGCATTCCTTTGATGCAAATAGCTAAATCCTTTGTCATGAAGCCAGCCTCGATGGTCTCGACACAAACGGCCTCCAGAGCTTCAGCAAAGACTCGCAGCTCTGTGTTGTTGTCCAGCTTCGCCCGATGGAGAAGACCCCGGGTCCATGCAAAGATAGAGGCTGCAGACAACAACAACAAAAAAAAATACATGTGAAGGAAGGATTCAATAAAAAACTTGCAAAATGTGCAAATAATGTTTAAGAACTCATTCAAACACTTAAAATGTTGAATTTCAAGCACATTTCCTACCGATGGGGTTGGTTGAGGTCTCTTTCCCCTGCTGATGCTGCCTGTAATGACGGGTCACTGTGCCGTGCGCAGCCTCAGACTCCACTGTGCGCCCATCCGGACAAATCAGCACACTAGTCATCATACCCAAAGAGCCATAGCCTGAAACAAAGTCATATCTATATTAGCTTATTATCATCAACCCCTTTTTTTAAACATCAGATGAAAGTTTGTTTCCACTCACCTTGAGCCACAGAGTCTGACTGAACATCTCCGTCGTAGTTCTTGCAGGCCCAGATGAATCCTCCCTCAGATTTCATGGCCTGAGCCACCATGTCATCAATCAGACGGTGCTCGTACCAGATGCCTTGAGCCTCAAACTGAGCGCGGTATTCCCTGCACGCATAAGAAGGAGGACAACACCTCTTAGAGTAGAGATTTACATCTGGCGGAGATAGAGATTCTTTGTGTTTTAAGAGTTATAATTTATGTGAACTGTCAAAACTTCGTACTTCTCGTAGATCTCCTGGAAGATGTCTTTGAAGCGTCCATCGTACTTCTTCAGGATGGTGTTCTTGGTGCTGAGATACAGAGGCCACTTCTTAGACAGAGCCATCTGGAATGAGCTGTGTGCAAAGTCCCTTATGGACTTATCTGTGTTGTACATCCCCATGGCCACACCGCCCGTTCCTGCATGAACAGAAATCAAACATCAGGTTCATCCACATGACGCCGATGTAGACCCACCTGGCTGGAGTAACCAGGTTAATCGAAGTAGTGCGATGATGCATGAAGCTCACTATGTTCTTACCCTGGAAGTCATGGATGAGATATTTAACTGGCTCTCCATTTGTGGGCGTGTAGGTCATCTCAACTTTTCCAGGACCAGGCACCACAAAGTCTGTGGCTTTGTACTGCAGAAGAAATATTCAATGATGAATATGTTAATTACATATCTACACATGGACGGTTATAAACACCTGATCATAGCTCCTGTCACCACCTGAGCTTTCTAACAGCACAGTATGCTGCAGAGTATACCCTCAGCACATCTCTGACATGGACAGGTGTTATGTAACTCTCAGCTCTCTGACATTTCACCCGGTTTATCTCCTCTGAGAGGAGAAGTGTTGACTCTGGCAGAATGCCACAGGCTAACAGTGATTTACTCCTGAACGTTGTTCTAACATGTTTAACTGTACGAGCTGTACAACATGGTCAAAGGACAGCTGATGTTATAAGATGATAACTCTGAGCTCATTCATGAGGCATACCTGATCTCCGTGTGCGTGCCTGCCTATGATGATGGGTTTGATCCAGCCGGTGACCAGGCGGGGGATGTTCTTGCAGATGATGGCCTCTCTGAACACGGTACCTCCCAGGATGTTACGGATGGTTCCGTTTGGGGAACGCCACATCTGCTTGAGTTTGAACTCCTCCACCCGCTTCTCGTCCGGGGTGATGGTGGCACACTTAACCCCCACGTTGTAACGCCTGACTGCCTCTGCTGCCTCAACCGTTACCTTGTCATCTGTGGCATCTCGGTTCTCCATACCGAGGTCGTAGCTGGGGAGGAAGAGTCAATTTAGTATTACGAATAAGGCTCCTAGGGTCCACACTTTCTTTACAACTTCTTGAATATCTGTAGTTCCTGTTTTTTTTTCTTCATTTAATACACTGAACTACTTTTTAGGTGGTCTGTGGGCAAACATGAGTTGTAAGGGGGGTTGAAATGGAGCAAACAGATAGGGGTATCATTAATAGTCCTAACAGCAGAGGAATTGGGACACCAAAAACAAGAGAAGCAGCCATTATCGATGCTTCACTGATCATTACTGCACAGAGGCCCGGAGCAGGACTCACTCAATAACGGGCTGAAAGTGAACATCTGGTGATGCTTTAGTTGCTTTGGTAGTCTTTCTTGTAATTACTTTGTTCTTGTGTAAATAGAGATATTTTTCTATTCTTTCGTAAGTCTATTTTTTTTTTTTTTACTATTATTAATATTCTATTTTTATTATGACATTTTTGCACTTTGATTGTTGTGAGCTGCTGTGACACCAAAATCCCCCCCCATGTGGGATCAATAAAGAATGTTCTATTTTAGAAACTGGGAATGAAAAATAATGGCTGCAGTTTGAAGCATCATCTCTGTTTCAGAGGACCAAGAAATAACCCAAATTGCCGTCCTTCACATCTTGACTAGTTCTGTCTTGTGAGACCTAACAGAGTATGGATCAAGAGCAGCCAATAACCTCCTGCTCCACTTCTGCCACAGAACCTCAGTGTTCTTCTTTTGCTGCCTGTAACTGGGACATGAATGTGAAAACCAGCCAATGTCACAAAGACCGAAAGAGACAAGAAACAAGGACTCAACTGTGCAAGATCAATTGGCTTTCTGCCATGACAACAAAAGAGGTAACTGTACTTGTCACACTTGTGCTCAGAGTGAAACTATGGAGAGCATGAGGTGAACTACTACTGAAATCTAGACTAAGTTCAATGTGCTTATCATTCCCTGAAGCATTAGCCTGCAATTTTGTTTCCTGAACCATTTAGCATTGTTTGAAAGCAGCAGACGTGACCTTTTACCCACATTCCCCTCCCCTTCCCCCGAAAGGCAATACCAAGCCACAACTGTGCAACGCTTGACAACTGAAACACAGCACGGAGGAAAGACAGAGGGACTCGAAGAGCACAGAACAAACAGGTTCAGGTTTAACAAGAACCAAGGTGCATTCCTCGCTTTCCCCAAGAGTGGAAAACCTGAAGGAGATTTAATCTGTGCCCTCAATGAAACTCAGACTACACATGCTACCAAGCTACCTGTTTTCATGACTTTAAACTCAAACAGGTTTGAGGAGATTTCAACAATAAGTTTTATCTGCTCAATTACAAAATGCTAAAGCAGTTTTCTTTTTTCAACAGCAGTCTGGTTGATCTTTCAAAAACTGTTTCAACACCAGATTGAATAAAATGTGCACCTCATGTTGAACGATAAATGATTAACCTTTATGAGGGTGATGAAAACACTCTGCAGTTATCTAAAGCTAAAGCAGTGTGTGTCTGATTATGATTCATTGTAAGTGAAGGGAATATTATTGACACAGACTTTACATAAAGGTCATGCAAATAAATGTAACATGAACAAAGTCCACACCAGCGATAAGATGAGGAGGACGGTCAGTGAAGAATTGGTTGATCTTTGTGCTGATGGTCAGCGAAACTATATCATATGATCTGTGTTTTCCAATCAGAAAGAAGATTAAAAAAAATACACAGAACAAAAATCTTGCACACAGATTTCGGGGGAATTATGAGTGGAGACATTTTGCAGGCCTAGACTCGACTCCACCAGAATAATAATCTAAATGTTTATTGGCTGTTTTGTTTTTTCCAAATCTCTTTTGGAGGTATCAGGATAAACAAGAAAAGCCAGAAATCTAGACACAGCAGGAACTCCCAGCTGATCCTGTTTAATCGGCCTTACTGTCATCCCTGCTGGGAGCACAAGTTGGCCCAGCGTGCGTTGAAACAACAGAACAAAGAAGATTTCTTGGACAAGAGGTTTTCACAAACTGTTAGTCTGAACCGGGGGTCCGTCTTCTGTAGTCTACTCAGTGTGTTTCCCTCACCTGTGCAGGTCCAGCTCCAGGTACGGGAAGATGAGTTTGTCCTTAATGAGCTCCCAGATGACTCGAGTCATCTCATCTCCCTGCATCTCCACCACAGAGCCAGCCTTGATCTTCTGAGCCATTATGAGAACTGGTGGTGCAAACAGGTGACAGAAAAACAGAGACAGTATAAAGACAGACTGTTGCATGATATTTCATTGCATTTCCCAAATTTTATGCAATGCATGGATTTTCTTAGTCATGACAACCTATTTTGATCAACTTGCAGATGTTTCAGTCATGTGTTTTGCAACATTTATTGTGTTTTACTTACAAACTGTGTATTATAATAGCACCATTTTTGTTACATAGCAAGTTGAGCTTAATTTCTTGCAAGAATGGGCCTGTACAAGTGAAGTTTGTTACTATTTGTGATATATCTTGATAATAAAACTTGATTTAATCTAATTCTGAAGGATGAAACAATGTACTTTTTGCTTCAGGTCTTATGGTGCAGATTTCTCCCCCTTGTGTACTTAAATGACCAATACTGATACCTATGATCCCTCTCTGCATTACACTACAGTATAAGTGAATGAGTTCATTCATAAAATAAAGCAGGGCTAGTCTGACCAGTGACTCAGCATTGCTTCAGGGCTCTTTAAACTCTGTAAGCAACACAATCCTGCAGCATATGATTAAACAATGCAGATCAACTTAATCCACCTTTAGACAACTTTATCTGCAGCTTTTATCAGAAATGAATTTAATATCAAACCATGTGTTCTTTTAGAGTATAAAACTATTAAATGTTTGCATATACATGCATATTGTGAGATTCCTAAGTTTGTTAACGTGGATAAACATGTAAAAGTTCTTCAATTTTTTAGTTTTGGGAGGGTTTTGACACGACGTTTAGAAGTTACATAAGTAGACAGATGAAGATCGTATGATAGGGAGGAGACTCCTATAGCCAACAGTTAAAGGCCAAGGGATAAATGCAAACCGAAACTCATTGAGTAAAAATACAGGCCTTCGTGGCCATCTGAGGGACTGGTTTTACTATCTTCGAAAAAAATATCCCCAATCCTCACTGAGGAGGTTTCAGTCATTCTTGCTGTAATTACGTTTTTTTTCTAAGGATTTAAGCCTTGCTTAGCTAACCGGTTTG
Source organism: Labroides dimidiatus (assembly GCA_030710495.1). Taxonomy (NCBI): domain Eukaryota; kingdom Metazoa; phylum Chordata; class Actinopteri; order Labriformes; family Labridae; genus Labroides; species Labroides dimidiatus. Next base: position 15,174,341 of record CM061160.1, read on the forward strand.
CAAGACAATGAAGAGATGTGACATTTGATAATCACTTCCTGGTGACGTTACGTCAACAGTACTCATTTCTGGAGTCAGCACGCTTTCATTACATGTAATAAACCCTTACCTTGTGTGGTTTAAAAGTCCAGGAAACAGACAGGAACAAGAGGACGATGCAGAAAGACTATCTGAGTCGTACTAAAGGAGCTCAAAGCCTTTTAGTCTGAGAGGGGGCGGCAGGTTACCGGCTTCCACCTCCAGACATCACGGGAAGAATATTAACCAATAGGATTATAGAGGTTACACAAATCACCAATCAGATGAGCCCACACTGCAGAAGGGGCGTAATTTTATGGGGTGGAGTTTGTGAAAGCGGCACGTTGATTGGTCAAAGATTTAGCTGACCTTTTCTGTCCTGTAGACAGTTTACTATCACATAAGCGTTCATACATTGTCATTAAGACCCCTCCCCAGAATTTCAGAAGACATTATGTACAATTTTCCATTTGACTCAAATGTTAGTCCATTTTAACATAATAAATACTGTAGTGAAATATACCAAAATGAATATTCTACAAAATGTACTCAAACTGTGTTGTCACTGAATGAAGGTGCTGAAATTTGTCCTTAAAATATCAAAATATAACTGTAAACTATACGGTAAAGCAACTGTCTAAAACACATCAATTTGTATTTTTAGAACCTTAATTAGCCCTAACCTTTAAACCTTTAAAGAGACATCTGACTGGCTTTTGAAACATTTTGCCTTGAGGACTGAGAGAAAGAAAAAGGCAGAAAATGAAGACTGTCTACTTCCAGTGTCTCAGTAACAGTGCTGTTATTAAGTCTACATAACTGTGCTAATTTGATTAGTCCTACTGGGATCAGCTGCCTAATTATTCTCATGGTAGTCATGGTGACTAGTTATTTTTTATATGTATTTATAGATACGTATTATATCATAACAGTATATGTCCCAGAGACTATTCAAATCTGATTTTATCACTCCTTAAAACAGAACAAACATGTTTGAAATATAATGTTTGCAGTGGGCTCTGTGTTAATTCTCCTTCCATCCTCTTTATCTTCACAGCAGCTAACTATATATAAATCTTGTAACTTTTGTAACAGCACAGTATTTGATTTACATCCAGAACAAGGGGTTCAAAATCCACAACTTTCCAAGATTTTGCAAACCCGATCATGCCCCAGCTGTGGAGGAGGAGCTTACAGGGGAGGAACAGGAAATGGGAGGAGCCAGCTTTGATTTGGGCAGGTGCCTGAAACTGAAGAGCATTTTGGCAAGTGTTGGAGATTCAACACTGTTTAGCTGTACCTTCCAGTGATCAGTGGTAATGGAAGAAAAAGTTTTAGACAGTTACCTGTCTGAAAATACAGAAGCACCACAGCAAAGTCTACAGCTAGCCTTAATCTGTCTTCACAACCAGTGACTGCTGTGTTTTAAGGCCTTTTGGCTCAAAAGCAGGAGCTCACAATGTCTGAAACAGAAGCCATGCTCCATGTGGTTAGAGCACGAGGAGTGGAATTAAGGACCTGTGGATTTCATTGGCCAGAAGCCAAGCTAGGAATCAAATGATGTGGTGGCTGAACATTTAACCACCATGAAGAACAGTAGACTCCAATAAGGTCAGTCACACACAGTTCCCCTTCTCTCTCAGATTACAGCTCTTCATGGTTGTATGTCATGAAAACAATGAATTTAACATGGGGTAAATGTCAGAAATTGGCTGGTGTTTATCTATTTCTAAGTATCATACATCATGTTCAAAAGCAGACTGGACTGATTTTTCTATTATTATTATTTTACTCACCACATGGACTCTCTGAACCCTGTTGACAGACCTGCAGGGGTTAAACAAATCACCTGCTTATGTCAGATGTGTATTTTACCTCCAATCACCTTTAGCTTGTTGTTTTTCTTGCAAGTTAGCGTACTATTTACGAATTGTATTGTAAATGAAGATTTAAGTCTTGTTTATCTTGGCCCTATGAAAAAAGCTCCTCCCGTAGCATGTGGGTTCAGTATGTGAATGAAGAGTTTAATTGCGCTGCGTCTCCAGAAGAGGGCAGACTCCCCCTGTGCAGTGAGAGCTGAACGGCTCGGGATGCCATGTGGTCCTGAGGAGAGCCGAGAAGAAAGAGGAACAGTCAATCATCAGAGGTTCTTTCATCCTATAAAAAGATATTTTAGAACGGATATATCAGTGAGTAAATTATAATCACTTCGATATTTCTGATGCCAATTCTGCAAAGGAAATATGTGTGTGTTATTGGTTCTCTTAATTAACCCTGAGCTAATTATTGAAAAACACAAAGTGCTGTTTTTATTTCATACAGAACTCATTTTAGTCGGTGCTGGGTGTACTTTTACTCCACACACAACGCTTAGCATCAGGGGAGAGGCGGCAGCCCTCAGCAGCCCCCCTTTCTTCTTTGTCTCCCACCTCCACTTTGTGAGAGGACCACGGCTTGGGCAGACCTGAGAGGCGTCATGTGACTCTGCATCTGCTCTCAGTTGTGGAAAGATTACCACGCAACCAGGGAGAGAGGGGGAGAGTGAGAGAGCTGAGGAGGAGCTTGCAGCGATAAGATTCTCTCCACGCACCATCAGCACCTACAACTTGCTCTCCATCCATCCGCCTCCCTTTGCAGCGCACCTGCTTCTGCACACACACACACACACACACTCACACACTCACACACACACACACACACACTAACACACACACACACACACTGGAGGCTTTCACGTGTTTTTCTCCCGTAGGAAGGTGCACAGGTGCATCCCACGGCTGATATTCGCTCTTCGCTGAGTTGATTATGGTCACAACCCCCGCGGTGCCAAGGTGGAGCCACCGCGCGTATCTCGGATCGGTGCGCTTCTCCAGGGGCTGGGATGCGCACCGGGTACCTCTCGTTTCCTGCCAAGTTTCGGGTCCGAGCAGGAGTCTAGCTCTGCCCCGGGGCGCCGAGGCAGGAGGACCCAGTCCACCCGGAGCAGGATGCCGGTGATGAGAGGGCTTCTGGCCCCACAGAACACCTTCCTGGACACTATCGCCACGCGCTTCGATGGCACCCGTGAGTAACAAAAAGCGCTTTCTGTTCTTTCTGCCCATTACGCACAGTAGGAGTACAGCGTGCTTCATGTAAGCTGCTCTTCTCAAAGCACATCACACACAAAAGGAGAGAAATCTCTTAGCTCTGTTTATCTCTGAGATGTACCTTCAAAGTTTAAAGGACTATCCCCACCAATAGGATGCTCTGGAGGAGCACTCTGTCTGGAAATGAAGAAAAGATGAAATGCGTTAGTTATCATCTGCACAAGACGTTTTTCCTTAAGGACACTGGAATTAACAGGGTGTGTTGGCAGATGCTTGGGACAGAAGGTGTTAAAAGCTACTTTTGTTGTGGTTTTATGACTGAGACTCCTCTCAGGCCTATTGTGTCTGTCTGCTGCACATGTCCAGGCTCCACTTTGTATTGTCCCAGTCTCACCAGCAGGGCTACAGTCACAGTTTGAGGCCCACACACAGCTTTTGTGCTTCACTCCCTCCTGATGTGCAGACAGAAACCTTTCTGTCTGATCTCTATCTTATCTGTTGAAGCTTTAGCAGCTGAAATGTTGCAGTTAGAGATGGAGGTAGGATGTACAGACTTTTTTTTTTTTCTAAGCGAGGGTGTCTTGTGAACAGATGCGATGGGCAGGCTGTGTGTGTTTGGGCCCATGCTGAGGAAGTGGGCGGGTGAGAGCTGCTTATACATCGTGTTTGGGCCGTCTGTGTTGATTATTCAGGATGATTGAGAGTGTGTGAGAGTCTGAGAGTGTGTGAGAGCGAGCCAGTGACTCCCCCTAAACCAGTTATGTGTGACAACATAGGAAAGATAATTGGAGCAAGTCGCTTAAAGGCAGATCCTGATCTCTCTCCAGGTTTTCTCTGCACTAACAAACAGAGACAGGCTCCTGCCTCTGTGTACAGGACATTTAAATGCTCTTACTTTGAAAGGCAAAGCGAGTGGTTTGTGTTTCCTTGGTGTATATTTAAGGGACCTGCTGTGAGGACTCAGAGGAGTAAACAGATTCTCTTTGTGAAGTTTGTCTTCACACTCATCTGCTCATGGTGATGGGTTTTTAGGTTGAACCACTTCTCTTGAGTATTTTGTCTTGTTTAATTTATTTTCATCTGCAGAAAGTCAGCTCTGTCGTTAGAGGCCCAGCACAGGGTTTTTGGTTTTAGCTCATGTGTTTTTGAACATGCCCTGATGTTAAAACTCTTTCATGTAACATGTAATGCAGAAAACAATGCCTGAAGTGATTCAGAAATGGTGTGGCCATGTTTGTCCAGTAGAGGGTGTTAGAGGGGCTCAATAGTTGGCAGTCCTCTCAGCACTGTCTGCAGTGAAGCGTCAAGGCTGGTTAGCTAGGATTGGTTTAGGAAGTTAGATTCTGTTAAATGATTTCTTTAGGAAAGGAGCTGAGAGACACTTTGCATAAGTCTCCCAGTGTCATAACCATGCATGAGAAAAAAAGTGCCAAAGTTATTTTAATATTCCATGCATCCCATGAAACTGTGCTTTGCAAAGCACCTGCAAATGTGTGTAATGTCACTTTTGAGTCCAGATTTTTTAGTCTCTTTAAAAACTTGTTTTGCTGCCCCCTTGTGGTCCTATCACAGCATTAATTTTATTTATATTTTTTCTCTCATATCATCATTTTATCAAGAATGATTGATATTTGTTGATAATTTCCATCCATCATTGGAGATTAAATGTGTCGATGTGAAAGAAGAAGCCAAAAAGGCCCTCAAACACTGAGAGGAAGTATGAGAGGAAGTACTGTCACACACACTTTTTTTTTGGTTAAGGTGATGAGAAGCATAGTGCGAAATTAGCATCTCTTTTGATTCCAACAGGATTTCTGAGTCCAGGTTTTCCATTTGGCACCTCAACATCTCATGAACCACACTTTCTCTCCTTGCTACCTCTCACTGCCTGCTTTCAAGCTAAACTCCAAAACTGCAGCTCTGAGGATGTGACTCTCAGCTGAGGCTTCTTCTGATTGGCTGAATGTGTAGACTACTTTAATTTGTTCTCTTGCATATCGAGCAGTATTTTGTGATATCCTGTCTGTGTATGTTTGTTCCATGCTACTTCAATGTGCAGCATCACTCTTAGGAGACTCTAAGTGTGCACACATACATAGATCCCTCCAGGACTCACTCTCTCATACGCTGACACACAAATCAAACAAAAGAACTGAAGTCTCATTCCTTTTCATGTAGTGCAGCTTATCCCTCATCATGTAAAGAAGCAGTGCAACTATTTCTCCTCTGAGAGGCCAAAACACAGGCCTCCGCTTCCCGAGGTGATGATAATTACACAGCTCCAGCAGTACATGCGCAGTCATTGTAATTAACTCGCATTGATGTCAAGAAATCATCGTGGCCTTTCTGCCTGTCAGCGGAGGAGGAGGAGGAGGGGGAGGAATGAGAGGGTGTGGGGGTGGGGAGGTGTGTGTGTGCAGGATGGTGGGATGGGGAGTGTGTGCAGCTGCTCTTTATAAGAGGAGGGGGCATTTTGAATGAGTTTATATTAATCCATCAGTGGTGAAAAACACACAGATATGTGTTCTTAAATGATGTGATATGAGCTACTCACTAAATTGGACTCTTTAGTGAGATTAGAGCAGTTGTGCGTCTGTGTGTGTGTGATGGTGGATGCTTTGTGTCTCTGTGAATCTGGCTGCAGCGTGTCAGTAGGTTTCCATCAAAAAGCCTCTTTGTGGTGATGTGAATCAAATGGCACCCATGATTACTTTAAAAGCCACTCGTTTCTGGCAGAACCGTACCTGAAAGCACTTCATCTCCTCCTGCTGAGGTGTGTGTGAACCTCTTTGTGCCACTGCTTCTTTGTTGTGCGTTTTGCAGCCGAGTAGATGAAAATCTGACAGCTTTTAGCAGGTCTGTAAGTTTTAGATTTGAAACAGGAAGAGGCTGGTTTTTCAAATGAGACTCTCACACATGCACTAACTGCAATGTGTGTGTGTGTGCGCGTGTGTGAGTGTGAGTCATGTCCACTGGGCCCTGTAACAACACTTTCTGCTCTGCTCCCTGCACCTGCTCTGGCTCAGACATGACACCTTGAATAGAAGACAGTGGAAGTGTGCACTCAAGTCCCTGTCGGCTAAAGAAACAGGACATGATCAGGGTTACAGATTTAAACCCTACAATTTTTTTCTGTCCGCTCTTTGATCGAAAAACTCAGTAACGCCAAATAAGAAGTCTAACATCTCATCAAGAGGATTAGGCTCATTGCATTTGCAGATATTCTCATCCATGATATGTAATTCATATTTTTTTTGGAACAATGGCGCAGCGGTATGAGACGCCTTATGTCAGCTGTGCTGAGCGTTAAAGCGTTCTGGCTCCAGCTGTTAACCTGGGCTATACTCCACTTCATGCTCCTACTGGTGCACTTCATGCTGATGCATGTTTTTAGTTTGTCCCTCCCATGCAGCTGTAGAAACATGGCGGTGCAAAAGGCAACAGATCCCCTTATCAAAAATTCTTTTCAAAGTCACAAAAACAAAAGTGATTTTCAGATTATTGTGCACTCATTTAAACATACTAATGAATATTAAATTTAATTTCCAACAAATCTGTTCTGATAAATATTACATACTGCAACCTTAAATGTTATGATTGGCCCTGCTTCTTTCCAGACTGCCGTGAACAAACCTTGTTTATGAAAAAAAAACAGTTTTTGAATCTCGGTTTCTGAGTCTGTTTTTGAACTGAAAGCTGAAACACTGGACTTTATTTTTCATACTGACCGAGAATTTGTTGTGCCGATGGAACAGAGAGGCACGCGAGAGCTGACTTACTTAAGGCTACGATCCACTGACTGTAACTGTTAGTGATTAGGTATCTGTCAGGGAACTAATTTCATGAATTGACTAACCTTTTCAGGGATCAATTAATCATTTGATTCGATTATCAGGCACAGATGTCAAATGCCCGTTGGTTTAAGCTCCTCACATATCAGGATTTGCTGCCAGGTCTGTTATCAGGAACTTTATATCACAGGAAATGGGATTCCCCCCCCCCCCTTAAACCGTTAATATGGTACAAAATGTGTTCAAAGATTTGGATTATAATATTCTTAAGTCCATTTTGGAAAATTTACTTCATCTTTCGGTCTGTTTAATACATGATTCTATGTTCAAAAAGATATAGGGTCATGCTTTTCTGAAAGCATCTGATCCTGAGCAGAAACTTAAAGTCAGAGTTGAAGTGTTAGAATTTCATTTTGCAGTTTTTAAGCACAGAGTGGTTTTAGATCCTTACAGCAAATTCAAAGAATTCATCACCTCAACTTTTCTACCGGGTCACTGACTGTTTGCGTGCATCAAATAAGGTTTGAGGTTAAAAGGAAGTAAAAGGAAGAAGTTTACAGGGATGATTTGTTCTAACTTAACCTTGAAGTGGTAGAAGAAGTGTGTGATGATTCACAAGGACAACAGGCGTAAACAAACACACACTCACACTTGCACATGTCTGGTATGAATGTACTTCAGTGAGGAGGTGAAGTGCTGCTTCACACTGTTAGACATCACAGCTTCTGAATCAGACACTTTGAGAAAGGTTATTATTTTTAGACCCCTCCCATGACACCTGTTGCTGCCAACACCTCACAGAGCAGCATGACACACACACAACACACACACATACACGCATTCACACAGCTTGTGTTAAGACAATATGTTTGGTGACTGAGATTTATAATCAGTGCAGACATCTCTTTGACTTTCAGAAATGCGAGTCCTTTTGTGTTCTTGGAATGATGTTCATTTGCAGCTGTGCTGCTAAGAGGAGGCAGGGCTGTGTGGGACCACATGAGTCAATTGCTCCTTTTAATTGAGTGGGTCTTGGCTCGGTCTTAATCAGGTTAGGGTCTGAGCTCGTCACGTGGACCGTGCAGACCGCTGCTCTGCATTAGCTGCCACCTGCCCTCCTGCTCCCTTTCCTTTCCTCTGGCTTCTTTTGTCATCCAGCAGGAGAACGCAAAAAGAGGGGCTGACTGAATGATGTTTTTATTTCTCTGTCTCTTTGGAAAAGAGGAGGATACTTCTGAAAAGTTGTCTGCTTAACACCAGTGCAACAAGTGTACCTGAAATGCAGAAAGTTGTTTTATCATGTCAGCATTTTACCCAGATGATTTTGGTCCAATAATAAAGAGATTAAAATGTGAGAAAATAATGACTCATGAAATATTAATGAAGGGAATAGTAAAAAAAAGGCATAAAAGAAAAAATAAATAAATGATTAAAGGAGCCTTCCTCTGTTTGTATATCATGTTTATGATGTTTTATCTCGTAACTGTTTGCTTTCTTTAACTTTTTGAATCATTGAATTAACATCATGATAAAGCACACAGCACAGGAACACAGTGCTCAGTGCTGTTATCAGGTGTACGATGTGATGTTTGCTCTTTAATAGTGAGAACACAGAGCCGAGCTGAGCCCTGATGAGGCCTATCATTACATCTGTCCCTGCCTGAGGAACCAAGAGGAGGCTTAAGCACAGAACACCTCAGGGGGAAACACACACCTGGGACACAGAGATGCTCCATCGCTAATCTGTGCTGTCAAACACACCCAACACACAAACACACAGACACACAAAAACAGGCGAGGCAGGGAAGTGGTGCCAGACTTTGTCCCCTCGGCCCCTGAGCAGAGAACATTAATGTTTTGAGTTACACACAGAGGAACACACACACACACAAACACGCTGACAATCAGGTGAATAAAAGAAGAGGTTGAAAGGAGCTAACAGAAGGAAACAGCAGAGGAGAAGAGATGATCTGAGTTAAAGCTCAGATGTTGGAGGCAGAATGTAATTCCTCTCTGACACTGGAGTAAATGGGCTTGGTAGAAAAGTGACTGCTCTGTGCGATAAGGCCGAGAAGACGGAGGTGTGGGAGAAAAATGGTGTAATACTCCAATCTCTGTACTCACAGGATCTGAGGGGCTTTGTCCTTTTCATCTTCTTAACAAAGTAATCCCTCTAGAGTCCCGCTGACACTTTTACTTATATGCTTTTAAATAATTTGCTGCAACACAGGGATCCTTAAATAGATTACTGACATTTACCCAAAATCATCTTCCCCTGCAGATTATACGTCCAGATTAAAGAGGAGAGAGACGCTCTGACATCATGAAAGGTCTGAGAGCAAAGCAGACTGCCATCTTGACGTTTTGAAAAGACTCAGTGTCTTTAAGGTCATTATTTACAAGACTGCAGCTAGTTTAGTGTATTTCCCACAATGCTCCTGGTGTAATTTAACAAAAAGAGAAGACAAATGAAGTAGAAACAGAAGCAGCTTTTGGTCTCAGCTGCTCCTCTGTTTGATTTGTGTTAATGTGGTGATTGAGGTCGAAATATCAGCTGGGTTAGCAGAGTATTCCTCTCTCTTTTTCTAATTTAAGTCATGAAAGTCTGTTTTCTTTCAGAAAGAAAGCTGAAAGTCTGATCCCTCTCTGTGTTTGCAGCCAGTTTGCTGCTGCAGTGAGCTCCTGCTGCTTATTTGCATCTTTGAACTCCTGCATTTATACCCAAAAAATATAAAAAATGCATAAAAAACGTAAAAAACAACATGTTTGTGCATGTAAAATGGGGTTTTGGTGCCTTTCTATGAAATGTTTCTGCAATTGCAACTTTAACTGTTCTCATTAAAAGGAGCTTCAGGCTCTGTAGAGGGAGGTTACTTTAAGAAAGCTCGGGTTTACTCATCGTGCTCTGTGATATTGAGCCTCCAGCACTGTTAACTTTTCACTGAAACAGAAAAGAAACCTTCATTTAAAGAACACTTATAATGAAGTCGGAGCATGCGCAGCATAGCAACATCAGTTCAAACGTATTTTCATATCTTACAATGTTTGAGCAATTTGTAAATCGTTCTTGAAGAGCTTTATCGGGATCCACACTTCACAACATCCCCACGTGAGATGAATGAACAAGTGAATTTTTACAGCTGACTCTGTTACCTAATGTTTGTACAGTAGCTCAGCCTGCAGCCTGCTTATCGACAGTGAGCGAGTGTGTAAGGGAGAGAGGGAGTGAGAGACACGGAGAGGGAGATAAAGAGGGGAGGAATGAGAGGAATAAATAGGCCTAGGCGGGTGAAGCCTGTTGGAGGATCCAGGGAGTAATGAAGGGTTGTAAGGAGCAAGAGGAGCCGATGTGATCAAAATACAAAACGAGAAGCGCGAGTGAAGAGAGCAGGGTTTAGACTGATTTGTTTTAAAGATAATAACAGTGATAATCATCTCACTCATAATGCACTTTTCAAAAACAAGATTACAAAGAGCTGGGATAAATAACAGAGGGTGAAAGTGAGGGGAGAATTACAGCCTGTAAAAAGAAGTAATCTAAACATTCTCGCAGATCTAAGAGCGAACAGCAGAACTGAAACGTGTTTGAAACTTCACGTGATGGGAATCGTGTTATTTGAGCTCTCTCCTTTCTGCAGTCAGTGATCCAGCTGCAGGTCATTCTCATCTTCTGCTGCGTTTTAGACTTATGTGCACTTATTTGTTAGTATGCGAGGAGAAAATCTAGTGTATCCCTCATTTAGTTTGCCAAAAACACCAGACAGCACCTCTTACAGACTTTTGCATTCATCAGTATGTGGGACATGTGCTTTTTGGCTACTCTGACCCATAATTCACTGCATCTGTTGAACCAGTTAAAGATTCAATGTGGCAACAAATGTGATGTTTCAAAGTTTGAACCTCAGTTTTTGAGACAAAGCCGTTGTCACAAATGCATCCTGAGTGCAAAGCAGAGATGTTAGTCTTGATAAAGGAAAATTCCGCTTAAGGAAAATCTTCATCTGTCTTGCTGCAGACAACAGAGGCCTAATGAAGCTCAGCCAGAGTATTCAAAGACAGGCAGTGCCCTCTACTGTTAAAAAAAGGGTGTTGATGCTCCTTGTTCATCTCCTTGATTTGAATCACATCTTATATGTGCTGATTTTAAACGGTTTTATGAGATATTGTCACTCCTGATGTAAGTCCACCTCCTTTTGAGAGGTGGCTGCAGAAGCTTCTGTTGCAAAGAAAGTCGATAAATCATGCAGCACATTTTTTTCAGATTTATTCTCACCTGAAGTAAAACACAGAAGACTTGCACGCCACATTACTCTTCCTGTGTAATATGAACGACAAAGTTATTATATTTGGTTAGTACTGTTCTGTGGACGGCGCTCTGGGCGGATAATTAATAAAACCATTAATTAGCCCCGCTCTTCAGCACATTTATAATCAGAAGCGCTTTCTGATAAAGTGAGCTCACTTCATTATTTCTGAATTGAACAGACTTCTTTTTGTACTTCTGCAGCGCCAGCGGTCAGATCCTGCAGCTGATAATCGATGAGGAAAAAACTCTGCCCTCGCTGGAAGAGGAAGAGTTTTAAACAGATGCATCATTTCCTCGATTCATGCACAGACAGAGCCCCGGAGCTGGAATACTGAAGGCTGCAGGATGTTGTCTTTGCTCAGCAAACCCATATGCACCCTGAAACACACATGCAGAACTCTCCCTCACACACACACACACATGTTCTGTCTCTGTGGCTGCACAGGGTTACATTTCTGAGGGCGGTGGGTAAGTCTGATCAATAGAAACCCAAACAGTCATATATTATTCACAAACAGCCTGTTTAAAAGAATCAATATGGAAGCTTTAACCACCCACATGTTGGTGACTCAGTTTACAGAGGCTGCAGGGTGAGATCTGGAAAAGGATTCCCCACTCGTAAGGACGGATTAGTCTGTGTTCATATACTTGCTCCAAACAGAGGTTATAAGTGAAATGTATAAATTAAAAATCAAACATTTGCAGGACACATTTGCAGCCACTCAACTGCTCTCCTAATAGGCCTCAGTGTCTATGCCGGCTTGTAGGAAACAGGTGTCAAAATATCAGGTTGGATTTTGTCCTCCTCTCACGTCTGATTCTTTTTTCTTTCTTTTCTGTGTGTGTGTGTGTCTGTGTGTGTGTGCAGTTGCCTGTTTCAGACCCTTCATTATTTTACTCTGGTGGTGTCAAAAGCATCATTTCAGCCTTTTTTTTTTTAGTGTTCATGAGGTGGAGGATGCAAGAAGAACAGGTGAGCTGACAGAGAGGCAGAGAGGAGCAGGAACAGAGAAGCAGAGAGGCGGACAGAGCTGGAAATAGGCGGTCAATGAGGATGTCAGCATGTGCGTAAGAAATAAGCAGGAGCAGGAGACGACAGCGTGCAGGCTGAGAGCGACTAAACCTGGACGATAATGGCGGTAAATGAGAGTGATGAAGCCAAAGCGACAGGGGGTACATTAGGCCGCTCTGAGGTAATATGTTCCAATTGGGAGCAGATGACTGTGTGCTGGGGTTTATTAGATCCTGAACTCTGCAAAACGTTGTGAATGGCCACAAAGAGCAGCTTTAACGTCCTCCTCAAAATGTTTCTCTGCAGATGTCCTAAAAGCTGTTTTTCATTCTGCTTGTTTTGATGAATTTCAGGACCAACTCAATTATGTGTCCAAACTGTTTCTACCTAAATCACCGTTGAAAGCATTAAATGCATTAACAGAATATCTTACATTAGCTCTGGTCGCTCAGTCTGTTACCTCTGAGGAAGGCTGAGTTTTCAACAGGTTGATGCTGCTGATGCCAAACTGTCAGCAGGAAGGAAAGATATGATGGCCGATGAGGACAACAGATCTGCAACAGCTTTGTTGAGCTTCATTAGAAGAAACGTGACGTAAATTCAAAATACCTGCAAAAGTTCACTGTGTCCTCACCAATCACCTGAGTCAAAACCCGGGTCAGACTGTCCTGGCTTCGGTAATTCTAACTTCCTGATATCAAGCTGTGCTGCCATCTTGACAATAAGCTCAGTGTGTGATTTGCAGCTTCGATCTTTTGCTTTCATTTTCTGTTTTTGTGTGTTTTTTTCTTTGCCCCGTTGACGCACATACAGTGTGCTTGCTTCTTGCAGCACATTCCAGCTTTTGCTTTAATTTTAGACTTTTTCATATGTTTTTGAAATTACATCCTTAAGCTCCTGCAGCACCTTTCTCCCAAGGAAGCCCGTTCTACCTGTTCCAGATCCTCTTCCAGTTGAGTCCCTGTGTTAGTACAGGCTCCATTAAGTAAATAATCGACATAAAAATGTATTTACTGCCTGTGACATGCTCGTACACCTTCGAATTGCAGAATGTAGTCATGTTTGAAGTAAGGGAAATCTTTATCTTGCTAATAATATTTGAGATTTCATTAAACAAATAAGCTCATTACAGCACCATAAAAATTTATCTTCGGTTTTTATGACCAACCCTGGCCATTCTGCGCAGATCCTCGACTCTAATCCCGTCCAGCACCTCTGAAATGAGCTGAAAAATTGACTCCATCCAGCCCTCACCTGCAAACATCTCCGGCAGAGCACATTAACACTCTTTTGATTTAAAGCAAATCTCTGCAGCCAGGTTACAGATCTTGTGTAAACCTTTGCAGACCGATGCTTGTGGTAAGAGAAGCAGATTTATCCTCATGGTTTTTGAATAAGAAGCCTGCCATGTGGTGTAAATCTCCTTCCTCGCCTCTCATTTTTTTAACAGCTCAGACATCTGCACAGAAAAGCTCCATCACACCTTTACAGAGCTTTACAACCAGGTTTATATCACCTCCAGCAGTGCAAACTGCTAAATCTAATGGCAAACAGTCAGCATGCCTTCAAGCATCTCTGACAAATCCCCTGACATATACAGCTCTGTGGTCCTGGAAGTCATACCGCCTTAAACCCTGGCTCCCATCCATACTGTAATTTCTTCACTTCCAGCTTCATATAGATTCATGTGAGCTGAACTTCAGAGTCAAAGAGGCGATACTAACGGGGCGCAGATACAGCTGGCTGCTTTGAACTGGATGCCAAACGCCGTATGATGTGTGAGTCACTGCACCACCAACTGTTTCAGATCAGAGGGTCGTTTTCATCATTTTAAAAACCGTAACGTACACTCAGAGCGTCCTGTGACGCAGGAGTGAAGCAGTAATCTGATTCATTCAGACTCTGAAACTGTCAACATCAGACTGCAAACCAACACAAACTCTCACTTTGGCTTTTTGGGAGTTTGAGTGCTGCTGCAGGAGAGAGAGCTGGTTTTTTTTTGTGGTGAAGACTACAAACTATCATTGCTATTATTACAGACCTGTGAGTCCCTAAAAACAGCGTTACACTCTTCCCGCAGTGAAATATATACAGTCCTCTGAAGTCAGCAGATGGAGAAGGATGTCCCCAAGGGCGTCCTCCTGTCTCTGGGTTCAAGAAAACATCATGAATGCAAACACAGAGTTCAAGACACATATGGATACTCAGGCCTCCTATAGCCATAGGATATCACTCTGTTAAGATGTTAATAGATGCATAAATGAGGGCGAGAGGGGGGAGCAAAGTCTCAGAGAGGATCAGAGATGTGTTTGAAGGAGTCTTCGGAGAAAGAAGAGGGGTTAGCCTAAAGTCATAGTGAGCTATTGTTTACTATTCCTTTAAAAGTTTCTGTTGGAAGTTGTCATTTTCAAGGATTTTTTTTTGTCATTGAAATGTTTCCGTCCCAGCCCCTGTATTGCCTTTTCCTGCTTTTACAGTTTGAATCTCAGCTGCCAGCTTTCAGACAGACCTCTCGCTGAAAAAGAAGAAACTAGATGGCGGCATATGGCTGGGAGGAGAGTTAGAGGTGGCGCAGGGCGGTTGGAGTCTCTTCAGTCGGTCAGACGGACTCGATGTCAGAGCCAACTGACCTGAACACGACTTGGCAGCGAGTGCCGTGAGGACCCTCCAGAGAACGATCTGCTTTTCAGAGCTGCTGCACACTTTAACACCTTTCACTCCCAGTCAGCAACATTGACTCTGGAGTTTGGGTGTACTTTTGTTTTTACTGAGCCTGGGCTCGTGTCTGTATGTTTGCTTTCAGATTGGAAGATGACTCTTATATGACATCATTAAGCCTGGCCTCCACTCTCCACTCTGCCATCTCTTCCTGCGTTTGTGTAATTGAAGCAAATATTGACTCTGAAGAACTCCAGAGTCTCTCTCTCTCTCTGAAGGCCCGGTGACTCAGCAGTGTTCCAGTAAATCACAACAATGCTGTTTTCTGAGAGGCAGCTGGTCAGAGAGAGAGTGCTGTGAAAAACATTACACACACCTGTTCGTGCACAGGTCGGCTTCATTAGAAGCTAAAGATGTAATCGAGATGCTGTTACTGCTGTTGTTGTTGTTGTTTTTGGTGTTTTGGAGTCTGGTTCCTTCTCACTTTGTCTTTCTGACAAAGTTATGTGTGGAACCATCCTCTGAAGGTGTATGAAACTCCCCAGAAAGCTTGCACTCACTCAGCTTCAGGCTTGACACACATTGGTGTATTAATCCAGATTTAGGACCCGATTTGCCTCCCCAGTGATCACGGTGGCATGGCTTGATTCATTTCTTGTTGTAACAGTTTATTTATCCAAACATCCTCGGGTGTGTGAAATCAATATGACTATTTTACTCCTCCTGACCACATCAGAGCTGTGAAAATGTGTCCCTAACTCAGCCTGGTTTTTAAATATGAGTATTACCTCACCGCTGGTGCAGGATGAGTCTCAACCCCAGCAGATAGATATTTTATTCCCCTCCTGTCAGCTCCTGGAGAAACTGACTGCTTCACTTAACTCTCAGCTCTCTGCCGCCAAACTAATGGGCTGTGTGTGTGAATCCACCCTCATTTGGATACACAACTTCTGTGTGTTGGTGTGTGTAGGAGTGTGTAGGAAATTTTCCTGCATTACATTTGTGGCTTGGAGCCGTTTACATTATTACCACCTTTCTTATTAAAGTCTGCCAGGAGTCATAAGATTATGCAATTACGTCTCTGTGTTAAATTGATGAACGCTACTTTTACGCATGACTCTCCTTCAGCAAAACACTTCAGAGCTTCAGGCATCGTGCAGCCGGTTTGATTACAGCGTGATGGTTATTAAAACGCCAAACATGATGCTGAGTGAAAAGTGTTCTCTTCATGAGAGAGAAACACAGGAGAAAAAGTCACTTAGTTCATCCTCTCATGTGGTCAGACTGACGCATTTGCTTCTGGCTACAGATTGATCCAATAAAGTTCAATCAGGCTGAACTTTGACCCCTGAAATTTCAAGGCTGGCTTGATGTCCGATGTGCAGTCTGAGGGAGGAGGGGTTGACATTTAATTCAAGACGTATTGATCGTTTGGATCCTTGTGTATATTGCAAAACACACACAAAGAAGCAGAGGAAGTCGGCTGTTTGTCTGCAGAATCAGAGGTTTGTTCCTGTGTGGAAACTGTTTTACATCTTCTTTAGGACGTTGTGATCTCAAAGGGGATTTTCAGCTCCTGCTCCCTCCAAACTAAAACGTTGGAGACTCTTTTTTTCTGTCCCAAATGCTCTGGGGAACTTTTCACAGATAAAATTGCTGCCTTGTGTGCTCTGACTGCACCATTAGTTTGAGAATCATCTCTTTTTAAGAATCTGAAGACCAGGGTACAGCTGGCTTGTGTGTGGAGTGTTTCATTCAAAACTTTCATTCAAAGCAATCATGAAATGAAGTGGATGTAAACCTGTCTGATCTCTGGGAATGTAAATGTGCTTCTTTGTGCTTTACATTTTATCTGTGCTGTTTTTATGGCCCTGCTGGTGTTGTTACCGGACGACCTGCTCGCTGATTCTTTTCACAAACTCATCGAGAATTCAGAGCACAGAACACAAAATGTAATCTTCAGCCAATCTTTCAATCTCCTCTCTTCCAGCGAGCGCAGCCTCTCCATTTATCTCTCATCAGACTGTCCACATTAGACTGAAAACATCCAGAAATTGCTTTCTAACACAATGTGTGTGGGTGTGCTTGTGAGACGGTGTGCAGTGACCTAAGTTCTATTGAGGCACTTAGAAAACTCATCGTTTGGGCAGAAACACCAAATGAAGGAAGCGTTTCATGGATGGACGAGGCTGCAGGAGAATTTGTCTCATACTCGACATAAAACAGCTGGAAAGGGTCACAGCGCCACACATTTACTGTTTGTGTGTGTGTGTGTGTGTGTGTGTGTGTGTATGTGTGTGTGTGTATGTGTGTGTGTGTGTGTGTGTGTGTGTGTGTGTGTGTGTGTGTGTGTGTGTGTGTGTGTGTGTGTGTGTGTGTGTGTGTTGCCTGAAGGGCATAAAGCAATTTTGTAAGTGTGTGTGTGTTTGTGCATCCGGGTGGAAAATTTACTTTGTGGTCACTCAGTCACAGCAGCCGCAGGAACAGTCAAACAATTCAGCTTCTCATTGATTTTTTTAATGGAAATAAACTGTTGAAACCCGTCGTTTTGAGAAAATGATTCATTCATTCGATTTTTTTTTGTTTTTTCCCAAAGGTTTCTGCAAATGTTGAAATGTTATCCCATTCAGAATGAAACGTGTTTGGTATTCCAGGTTTAATTTCTACTTTACCTTTAGAGTAATGTTTTTTTTAAGTACACAAGTTTTTCCTTAACTTATCTAAACCAAAACAGTATAGATCAGTAATATCAGCCTCCTTGCTCTCCTGGTCTGACCCTGATTTCTTCTTTGTAGACAAACTGTGCCGGTAAACAAGACGTTGTAAGTTGCTGAACTGTAACCAGATACTCCACACACAAAAGCTTTGTTGATTAAAGTACTTCAGCGTTCGAGACAATCAAACGGTCCAGCAGAGCTCTTGATATGAAATAGAGAAAAACATACTTAGAGCAAAAATAAGAAAGAAAGACAGATGTGAAAGGTGCTTCAGAGCACTCTGCTCCCAAACTGCTCTAAACCAAATCTCTCTTTACAGTTTCTGCATAAAAAAACATCAAATGTTGAGATGCAAAACAATTTTTGGCTTTGGCTGTATGCAGGAAAAGAAAGTCTGGAAAGGCTGACTTTGAAGACATTTCTGGTGTTAGCAATAAACCTCTAGACAGGATTTTCTTCTCTGGGTGCTGTTTTCTTAATCAGCAGCTGTGTGTGAAGACAAAAATTATCCCTCCAGATATGTCTGCAAGGTAAATTCGGTCATTTCTGGTGCATTCAGGAAGTCAGGAAATCTGGACGCTTAGTGTCTTCAGTGCAAGTGTTTGATCTAGAACAGATTGTTAACTGTTCTTCATGCAGATATGTGTTCATAGAGTGAAAGAAACCCTCCTCAGATTACGCTGGTCCTGCTTTTGCTCTCCATACACGTGGTTCTTCCTGCAGACACCTGATTGGTCATTACAGCGTACACTCAGGCTTTGCCTGTGAGCTCTGAAAACAGTGATATAACTTATGTGTGTGGACGGACACATAGAAAACGATTGAACAGACTCTGGGACAGATCAGGACTGATGGTCCAGCTATAGTTTCTCCTGAGCAGACCGATGACACAGACAGACCCGGTGTGTGCAGCGCTGATGGATAGGTCTGGATGGGAACATGAAATATTTAGCAGCAGTAAATCGAGGAAGATGCAAGTAGATGGTATTTGCTGCCATGTAGAGACTGTACTGACTGATTTCATTTGCATTCATTAATATTTACAGAGTTGCCGCTCAGTTTCTGTCTCTGGAACATCAGCCTCTTTGTTCCTCTTTTGTTTCTCCTGCAGCTCGGTCTTGTAAGTCACCTGACGGGCCGCTGCCATTCAGTTTTAGAGACAAGTTCTG
Organism: Labroides dimidiatus; assembly: GCA_030710495.1. Lineage (NCBI taxonomy): Eukaryota > Metazoa > Chordata > Actinopteri > Labriformes > Labridae > Labroides > Labroides dimidiatus. The sequence goes on from CM061160.1 coordinate 15,193,098, forward strand.
CATGGATGGTCTCAGGAATCCAGCGCTGTTTGTTTGTGTCCTCTGTGGATACTTTTAATAAGCGTGTTAGCATTTCTGTTATCTCTTTTGTAAAGCTCTGATACCCGTGCTCAGTCATGCCCTCAGCACTCATGATGAGATGTGAAATTGTTTTCCACGGGGTGAGCAGAAAGTCAAAAGGTCCTCTAATGACATTTTGTGACTTCAGATGTTTCTTCTCGCTGTGATAAACAATTGCAGGGTTCAGTTGTGCATTTTGTTTTCAGAGAAGGCTGCCCTCTATAGGCCCAAACTTTGAGTTAAAGAAAATCCAAAGTTAACAAATGTTTGCGAATTTAAACTCTGCACCTTTTGATTTCTGTGGCTCATTGTTCACAGAGCAAACTTGACTGGCTGCAAACTTCCCTAAGTGTCATCATGACCTCTCTGTAATCATAAGCCGATTACTGATTCACAGTTCAAAGCAGGACATTTATGCCGCAGCGACGACATGTTTCAATGTGTCACACAAAGACAGGATGATGAGTTGAGGTCGCCTGTCTCTGGTCAGCCATCAGAGGTGGGAGCAGAGCTGTTACAAGGGCAAGATGGTGGCATGTAAGGCGCCGGGGTCAGCAGGATGGGACCGCATGTGTGTTTTCAGGACATGCTACTTTTAGTATTGCATCAGTGTGGATGCTGCAAAAAGCCTCAAGAGAACACTCCCTTGAGGCTTGGTCAGAGGTTGCAGCATGAGTTGAACTGGTTGATGTTTAGGCGTTTACTTCCTGCACCTAAGGTGTCCTTAAAGGCATCAAACCTCCACCTGCTTCAGATTCTGGTTTGTGCTCTGAAGTTTCTCTAATGGTGCATGTCTGCAGCATCCTGTTCATGCATGGGTGTCTATATGTCAGCGTGTGTGTGTGTGTGTGTGTGTGTGTGTGTGTGTGTGTGTGTGTGTGTGTGTGTGTGTGTGTGTGTGTGTGTGTGTGTGTGTGTGTGTGTGTGTGTGTAGCATCTTTATTAGCAGAGTGTATAAAATGGATTTCCTCGGGGGATTAACAAAGTATCGTCTTCTCCTTCAAACCTCACATGTCCATTGATGTTTGTGTGTGACTTCAAATACACATGAATTACGAATTCATAGAGTGAATTCTTGGACTCAGATTCTCATGATTAAACACGCACACACACACACACACACACACACACACAGAGAGAGAGAGAGAGAGAGAGAGAGAGAGAGAGAAAGTGTCGAGCAGAGTGATGAGCTCCTCTGTAGCTGTAGATGAAAAACATATTTAAGATTGGTGTATACTCCAGTGAAAGCAGGAGATGTGTTGCAGCTCCTATGTGCTGACGCACTCTGAGTGGAAGTGCGTCACTGAACAGACTCTCAGACGGTCGGAGACGTCTTCAGTGAGAATATATTTCTAATTTGGTCCAGTGTTGGGAATAATTGGTTGTTGATGTAAGTGGATGTGGTGGTTTAATGTTTAATCTCTTTTTTTAACATTTTCTCTACATCGAAACAAAATGTTGCATGTCTTGATGTGTCTTTCATGATTTAATAAAATAGAGAAATCAACTGGCCTCATGTTTCCATAGTAACAAAAACACTTAAGTAACTAAGTAAACACGTCTTCTGTGCTTCTACGTTTACTTTCCTGTGGTGAGTTTCATTTCCTCTCAGCGTTTCTGAGCAAGATGCATCAGGTGTAATTATCGTATCAAATGAAGTTAAAGCATTACTGCCGACACCAGGTCGTGAATGGTTCGAGTATACCATTATTCATATCCATAATTATATCCCTCCGTATTTAATACAGTCTATGAGATGTGGTGATTTGTTTTTGCACAAACAGACGAAAGGAGATGTGCAGTTTTAAATGCATCAAATTATCGATTCATGAATTAACACTGAGAATTAACCCTCTTTGCTCTGCAATTTGTGCAAAGACATACAAATAATGTCATAATATGTAGAGAAAAAAAAGAGAAATGTAGAATCTGTTAAAGTAGGAAATAACTAAGTCGGCAGTTCTTTTCATATTTCCATGAAGCTTTTTTAATAGACGCATTTGATAACTCTGAAAAAGAGTTTAAAATCTTGTGTTACATGATGTAATATTACAAACACAATCATAGTCACACCACCTGCTACCTTTTTCTGCAGCTGTGTGTGTGTGTGTGTGTGTGTGTGTGTGTGTGTGTGTGTGTGTGTGTGTGTGTGTGTGTGTGTGTGTGTGTGTGTGTGTGTGTGTGTGTGTGTGTGTGTATGTGTGTGGTACAGTAGCTCGGGGCTGTTTAAACACAAGCAAACAATTTGTAAGGCCTGAAATCGAGTGTCAAATAGCAATTTCTCCTCCACACACACACTCACACACACACACACACACGCACACACACACACACACACACACACACACAAACACACACACCTGTGCATAAACAGTAAAAGAGCAAAATCCAGATATCAGTATTTCTCCTGTCTGCCTGTCTGCTTGTCTGTCTGTCTGTCCCTTTTGTCTTCATGGGCTGTATTAGAGTCCCGTCTGCCTCTCTGTCCATCCATCTGTTTATCTTTTCATCTGCCAGTCCCTCCGTCCAACCCGTCGCTCTGTTTATCCACCTGTCTGTCCATCTGTCTGTCTCACTCCAGTTCTTAGATCTGGCTGTCACTCACAGAGCCTGGTCTCTGGAGCTGCACTCAGTTTGTTCACAGGGACCACGTTAAAATCTGTTTGTCTCTGTGATCATTTTTCATGTTTTGTCTTAAAATGAACATCCAAGAATTGTGTGTCTGGTGTCCCTTCAGATGATTCAGTCCCTGAACTCAACCTCTGGGCCGTGTTGGAACCTTTTGGAGATTTGTTCATGTAAATCTCAGATGGTAACCTGTGTGTCTGTTGTCAGTACCTCCATTTCACTTTAGTCAATGTTAGTGCTGGTGTTTGTGAATGAGACTGTAATAAGTCTCATCTGCACCAATGAATGCATTATGGCTTATTTAGAGAAGTGTGCACAGAAAAGCTCTGCAGCATAGTTGAGTTAGTCTTTATCGTATTCGCTCAGCTTTAGTGGACAAAAACCTCACATACCTTTTGTGAATCCATCTCAAAGACTCTGACACATTCAGGTTCATTGTTACTTACTCAGGTGGAAATGACTCAAGGTCAACTCAAGGTTTTAGGGAGTTTTTAAAGCTAATGCTGTGAAGTCCTCTTAAAAAGTCAAAGCAAACTGAAAAACAACAAGAGAAAGAAGAGAAAGGTCTCTCTGAGATAAAAATGTATGGATAAAACAGTGTAGACAGATAAAGAAGCAGTATGTGAGAGAGAAAACTGTGAGAGGCTGCTTTAAGGCGCTCTCTGCTGCTTTTGTATCACTGTTAGCAGATTCAAGCCTTTTGAGCTTTGAGTAGTTCGCTATCTAGACACAGTCAAGGCTCTCTTTTCATTTTTAAACCCTGAATTGAACACATTTTCGAGGAGCTGCGTAGCTTTTTGTCATTTCTGCTGGACTTTCAAGTGACTAACAAGGTTCCTTCAGATTATAAACCAAAACAAAGAACCATTTCCTTTTTTTTCTCCACAATCTGTTTTTTAATGTCAATTTTTTCTTCTGTGTGTATTGACAATTTAAAAATCCAATCTTTCTCCTGTTCTCATAACACTAATGGATTTTTTCCTCTGGTCACACAGATTGATTTTAAACACAATAAAAAACACGCTTGGTGTAATTAAACAGAAAATAACAAACATCTCTGATAGTTTGGGATAACTGATTAGATAATCGCTGAGTTTTGCTGGGGTTTGGTGCTCGATTATTGTGTGCGTGTGTGCACACAAAAGCATGTTACAAAAGCAAAATTGATAAATGTATAATTTTCTCATGGAAACATGAGCAGCAGAATGTAATGACTTCCAAAACGTGTTAGCCATGAAGCATACGATTCAAGCTTGACCCGACGATTACTCTTCACCCTCTCCCATCATCAGGCAACTCACACACACACTCACGCGGATACATGCACATGCATCTCTCTGAGCTTCATGAATAAGTTAAAGGCTACAGAGCAGAGAGCCAATGAAAGGCTGTGTCTTTCTTACCTCCTATCTGCCTCTCAGGGCCGTTAACAGGAGCTGGTGATTAGAATTTTCTAGATCACCGGCCGAAGTAATGAACTAGCGTTACAGACACTGAGCGACACACTTTGTCAATGCAAAAAGACATTCAGGTTGATATGGCAACATCCAGGTGGATGCATATTCCATTATTTCAAGACACAAAATGTAGACTGTGCGTAAGGAATAAATGTGACCTCAAGTTCGGAGAGTGAGGCCTTGTTTGCATTCATTCTAACCTCCAGCAGGGGGCGACAAAAGTGGCTGATTGTGTGAAGAATATGAGAAAATAATTAGGGATGCACGATATATTGGCATTAATATCTGTAACAGCAGATGTTGGTAATTTTTTAACATATCAGCATTGGTTCAATAAGTAAAACTGTCGATATTAACAACCGATGTTTATATGCATCTAGTTGCTGTTTGTGTTTGTGTCAGGAGGGGGTCACCATGAATACTGGTGAGTTTGTTAAGGTAACTTTGTCAGGATATTATTTTGATTTATGATCCTTTTTGTAATTTATGATCCAGACTTTCTCACAGGAGTTTTGTGAGTTGGGAATTTAACTACACACTTGCTAGAAGTTGTGAGGGTTGCTAAAAAGTAACACTGTTGGTCACTTGTGTTTATGGTAGCCCTGTAACGTTCTTATCTGAAAGTGAAACACCTTTTGAAAATAAAGGAAGACATTCAAAAATTCAGTTTGCCTGATTTTCAGTCCGTACAAAATTTTATCGTCTCAGAAACTTTAATCTTTTTAATATATATTGAAATCTGTAAATATCACTTATCAACCATAACAGAAATATTAATATCGGATATCAGCATTGGCCAGAATTTCCATATCAGTGCATCTCAGAATAATCTTACGGGTGAGGTGAGGTTCCTCCATGAAAAAAATCCCTTTCATTCATTTATTTCTTCTATTCATCCGGAGTCAGGCTTGGAAAAATCCTCCAGCTTCTCCTCTGAGGCCTTCCAAGGCCAGATCAGATGTATAATCCTTCGGGCAAGTTGACATTTTATCCCCAGGTCTCCTTCTGGTTGGACATCCTCCAAAGGGAGGCACCCAGAAGGCATCCTTATCAGATGCCCAAACCACTCTTCCTTTAGATGTCAAGAAGTAACGCCCCGCTCTGAGCTCCCTCCAGGTGTCTGAGCTCCTCACCCTGAGGCCGAGCTCGGACATCCTTCAAAGGAAACTTACCTTGACCTCTGTCTGATTTTATGTGACATGACCACTTTGAATCAGGCTACTGCTTTGGCAGTTCTTGTGAACTGAACCGTAGCTTCTTACCACCTTCTCTACTCACTTCATTTGGGGCTTTAGACTCTTTTGAAAAATCTCAACAAAAATCCAGCCAAAGAATATCAACTGTCTTAAAAAGAAGTCTTTGCAAAAAAGCGGAACATTTTAAGCTCTCTATCAGTGCTCTAGCTGTGCTTAATTTTCAACTAAAGCTGCATGAATCATGGATTTTGTCAAAAAGAGGGGTTTAACAGGGCATTGAAACACCTCATGGGGGGAAAAAAGAAGTCACACAAAAACCTCCTGGTACTACTTTGACACTTTTAAAGTTGTCATAAAACCTCCTGATGTAACAAGACGCACATCAGCACCTGCAGCCCACTGTGTCCTTTAAATGTGTGAGTAAAAAACATGCATCACCTCCTAGAAAAGCCAAACGTTTATCACATTTTCTCCCCAAAGACGCTCGCCATGGAGCAGCTGGAGCATGCTGCTCTTAAAGGGACACTTTAAAACAGGTGTAATCCTTCTTTGGGACACTTTGAAGAGGGTGTATCATCTTTGTGATGTTGTTTGGACAGAATGGGAAAGTTTGTTAGAAGCAGAATGACCTTAAAAACTTATTTTCTTTCCTTACTGAAAATGTAATGGGCCCCTTAAGCTAATGAAGCAAAAACTGGATGCCTTTTTTATTTTCTGTATGAGTTTAATTCAAAAATTTAAATGAATAATAATTTAATAAAAACTGTTTTCTGAGCAGGCCAACCTTCCACCTTCCACATATTTGAGGAAGAAGTCATTACCCAATGTGGCAGCAAGACTAGCTTGTGATATTGGCTCTGTTTGGTGAAAAACACAAATGAGGAGCTCCTGGTCTATTATACGACTCAAAGTCTAACCTGACACCACAGGGTGTAAATTACAGTTGGTCCAGTGTATGGGAAATGAAATATAACAAACAGAGCAGGTGTAAAGAGAAGAAAATGGGCCGACGCTTTGAGATAAAGGATAATAGCAAGAGAAAATCAAATGAGAGCTCAGGCTGCAGAGATGAAATGATGTTTTTTATAACACTTTTCAGTAGAAAATAACTAAAACAGTGCATTTTCATTGTGACATTGTGCAGCTGTTTAATAGTGTGGCTTCTTATATCAGACGGGGGTGTTTGCTTGCGTTAAACTTTATTTAGAGCTGAATAGCTGACAAAAAATTGAAGCTCCTGTGCAGAGTCTTTAAGGGGTTATGTAACAGAACGAAACAAATATTGAAATCTTTTATGAGCTATAAAAGCCAATGAGACCTTCAGCAGAAAGATTGACTGTTTCTGTGCAGACTTCAGGCAGGTTAGATTGGATAAAGTGAGATGACTTTACCAGCACGCTGCATAAACTGCTTTTCTTTTACATATTTCATCTTAAACCACAACTTTTAGCTGCTAGTAAAACTTCCTCTCTTACTCTGGTGTCTGTCAGCACTCTGTCTGTAAATGGAGAGTTTTAGAGAAGAAGAGTTATTTGCATCGACGAAGGCCACCTTCTCCCTGAATGTATGCAAACAGTAGTGGCGTACAGAGACAGCAGTACAGTTTTAGAGCTTTCAACCCTTTGCATGTGCTTTGTGAATTAGATGGTCTCTTCTTGTCTCATTTGCACAAGTTGAACATCCGCAGAGGCAGCCAATTCACTGAATGTCAGCCTACAGCTATATGTGAGCCTGAATGAAGGATACCAGATGTTTATTAATGTCTTGAAGCCTGTCCTCTGAAATGCTGATCATAAACTCTCTCATCCCTTCTTTCCTGTGAGGTGACAGATGTAACAATGAAGCTTCACCTGTTGTAATGACACCGGGATGAGTTGTTTATCCAGACCTGAAACCTGATCCTCTTTGTGGTCAGAAGAGCAAACGTGAAGCTAATTCCTTCAGGAGAGGGCAAGCCAGGCTAATTAATGAGCATGCATCTATAGTTGGTGTGATATTAATGAGGCTGGAGGACGGAGACTGAATCTTACTGGCTGCTGCAGTCATGAGGGACGGAGGAAGCTGAGGGGGAGAGGTTAAAAGATGGATGTTCAGCTGTGGAGAAGCAACATTTAATAGGTTATTAAAGGCTAAGTTGGTTACATTTCTCTGTGTACTATTGATTACATATACAGTATGGATACCCATTAAATTCACCTTTATATAAGCATCTTTGTGTTTCATGAATTCTTCCTATAAGCCCCCATAGATAGCACACATTGTTTTCCACACGGCAAGGATACCAAGTAGAGACTTAACCAAAATGTTTTCAATACAAATTAATAAAAATGGTTCCACAAATCTAACTAATATATATTGTAGTTAACCATTTGCAGGTTAGTGCTGGCTTTCTAGTGTAAGGTGCTAAGACTCAGTGCAGCAGAAAAAAAATAAAGAAAAACTGATGTAGGAAATCAAAGCAGAGAATTGTTCAGAAAGATTTCAAATGCATCTCCCAGAGAGTGATGAAAAAAGTAAATTAAGATCATATTTTTGGTCTGATGGACTGAATTCTGATCCATGGAGGCTCCACTTCACAAATTCCTGGTCTAGAGGAGTTCTGGTCTCATCAGGAGACACTTAACTATCACTGGATGATAGTTCTCTCTTCTGGAGGATTCTCGAGTCTATCTTGAGAAATGATCCCAAAAGATTTTGGTTCCTGTCCTCGATTTTTAAAAACAACATGTTAGCAGTGTGTAATTTAGTCCTGATTAGTCATTTTCATCTGACTTATTTCTATGCTGCCCATGCCCTGATCATTTCTGAGAGACTGGTACATTCAGCAGCTCTGACAGTAAAAATATACATTTTCCATGTGCTTTATTGCCACTTAGTTTTCCTGTGAGTGTGGAGAGTTAGCACTGCATCTTTATAAATCCTGATCAGGGAAAGATGACATGCAGAGATGAACGCATGCCTCTGTAAAAGGGATAACGCTGTGAGAGGATGATGTAATGTTAAATGTTAAATATGATGTGTGTGTACCTCGGAGCAACAGGAGGACTGTATACATGTGCTTCATGCTTTGTGTACATGCCAGGACAGTTGGGGGTGGAAAAGCTTTGAAGCTGATCCAAAGTGAAGAGGGGGAGAGGATTGTGCGCGCCAGAGAACAGAGATGACATTCCCAGCGCGCGGGAACCGAGAGGCCTGCACACCGCTGAGCTGCTGGTCGCCCACACATGATGGGAATGTCACAGATGGGGCTTTCATTTCCTTCACTTTGAGCACCAACCTTTCCCCTTCTCCTCGTCTTAGCCTCTCCATTATGTCCTCTCCTCGGCCTTCTGTTCCTCCCCTCTGCTCTTTTGTTTGGAGGTGGAAGAGCCATGATGTAACGGTTCCTCTGAGCTCCCAGGAGACACAACAAAGCAGGAACATCTGTAAATTCTACTCTCTGAGTGTGTCCTTTCCTCTGCTTTATTACACAGCATTTCCAGAGTCAAAGTGTCCAAAATTAAAACTAGATGTGGACATTTGGAGAAGTTAAGGTATGTAATAGATGATAGGATAAAGGTTAATGGAGGCACGTTTCTCATTTCTGCAGCTGCTCCAGAACACCATCACCTAATTCACCATAAAGACTGATGAGGGTTACTAAAGGACAGAGCAGACAAGGTGCCACGTGTGTAAGAAGATGAATGCCGTCCAATGTTTGCAGCAATCTCAACCTTGAACCGGATTTTCTTTGACGAATGAAAATGTACAAAATTTGAAAGCAAACAGAGCAGCTGATCATGAGTAAAAAACTGCTGCAGGCTTTCAAATGACCAAAACAAAGAGACATTTATGATACCTTTAAAGAACAACCATCTGGTGGTGCTGTGTGTGTGTGTGTGTGTGTGAGATAAATGTTCATTCAGAGATGCTCTGATCTAAAAAACGAGGATCAATCTTTGCCCTGTGTCTGACCTCATTAGCTGGATCTCGAATCTGCAATGACTGGACCACACCACACTTTATTCACTGTCGTAAAATTCAGTGTTTTGTCTGATTAGCTTCTCTGACGTGATGACAGACGTGCACTGCACTTGCAGGACGATAAGGAAAGCACAGGCTCTCTGTGCTTGTAGAAGCTTGCACATGCAGAATGTTTTATGTTGGGTGTAAGAGCTTAAGGAGCTCTGAAACAGAGTATGATTCTTCTTTTACACCTGGATCATTTGGAGATGATGCACCAAAAGAGGTGGATCCTCCTCCTTGGCTTGCGACAAATGTGGGCACAGAAATCAAACTGTGATGCAGAACAAAACAAGTGAGCTCAGCGAGTCGAGTTGGTCTCCGCTGACTTCCAATCCAACCCTTGAGCCAAGAAACTGTAATCAACTCAACAACCAAAACAAAAAGCCACTTGACTCATCAAACCAGTGGTAACAGCCTGCTTACGCTCATCTGCCCAACGGTAATGCATTTAGTCATGCAGCCACTGGTAGTAAGCATAAAAATAGCAACAGGATGACGTTACTTCAGACCTATGTAAGCAGAGGGGCTAAAGAGCTACAGGTTCCAACATCACAGGACTTCACTGCGAGGCTGTGATGTAATGACATGAGGACAGCCTTGTGATGATGGCTTGTGCTTGAAATATTTAAATACAAATGGCTTACGGGATAAATGACTTCTGAATGAAGCAAATGAGCTAAAGGTGTGAAAACAGGCTCAGTATTAGCCAAATCCCTGGAGTCTTGTTTCCCTACATGAGCTACACGATCTAACGCTTTTAGGTACGAGCTTAAGACAGCACTGAACAAAGGACTGTCCTTTTGAGAGCAAGTTCTGTGTCTGAGTAGCAGCAGCAGGAGGAGGAGGACAGAGCGTAATTATAATTCAAAATATGTTTGTAAAAAAATTTCCAACATTGCACAAGCATGCAAGGTGCATGTGTGAACGTTAACAGCTGATTTGATTTATTGACTTTATTCAGACCTTTTCTTACCTCTCCTCATGTGAGAAAGCAGCTGGTAAAAGTGTTTAATACTTGTTTCTGCTCACTCAAGTATTTTGTGTTTGGAGTTGTCTTCTGTCTGTTGTTGTGTTGTGGAAACGTCCTTGAAAACCCTAAAGTGAGACTTCACAGCCTTTATCTACGAGTGGTGAGAGCTCATCTGACACGGATCATCTCTTACTGTGAAGTACACATGTGAAAAGGCAAGTTCTTTAAAATATCAGGGCCTGAATGTCCAGAAATGATCTTAAAAATGTCAGGAGTCCATCAGTGAAAGGAGCTGGACATTTAAGACCAGGAGAAGGAGCTAAAGTCTGTTTGGACAGATGAAACAGATTGAAGCAGCCTGATTTCTCTGTGACACATTTATTCTCTCTAAGAGACAGAGAGGAGAGAGAGAGGGATTAAAATAAAGATCATTTGTCATGAGGCTGATGGACATCTCTAACAGGTCTGAAATTAACTGTGATTTGCTTCTTCTCACCGCTCTAATCTAACTGTTTAAACAGCTTCATCTTTCCAGAGTGCTCTGTCCTCACTGCCGCACATACCGCTGTACCATGATCCGTGTGTCACGCTGCTCGGGGGGAGGGGCAGGGCAACAAAAAGAGTTACCATGGGAACAAACCACCAAAGGGATGAGTGCACTGAGATGTGTGTGTGTGTGTGTGTGTGTGCGTGTGTGTGTGTGTGGCCTCAGATCAACAGGTTGTAATGATAGTAATTGGAGCTGTTTGCTCCTCGTGATGTAACATGGAAACATGGGGTCTCTCTGTGGCTGCATGAAGCGAGTAATGCAGCATAAAAGATGTTTAAAGACGGGAAGATGACTTACAGGGACCAGTGAGCACTCGGGAGCCTTTGTTCTACTTTCAGCCTTGAGTCGTGACTTACAGTTTTCTTCACACACACATACACATACACACACACAGATCACCCTCTGAAGGTTACCGCCTACATGCATGTGGCAGCACACACACACACACACACACAACAGATTAAACCATTTGAAACGGGTTAATATTTCCAAAAATTGAACAAAATCTGATTGTCACCACTTATTTTACACTCTGCGAAGATCATTTTCATTCATCTTTAACTCAGATGCCAAAATCAATCACAATTTTTTCTTCAGGCACATCTCGAACACTTTTTTTTTTAATACGGTGATGCAACCTGGAAGAAACCATTAATCGTTCACTGTGAATAAAACATTTCTCCGTCTTGGTTTTCAGGATCCCCTGCACATGCAGGCTATAAACTAGATCTTCCTATCACACCTCAACACATACAAAATAAAAAAAGCTGTATGTATACAATGACTTCTCTTGAAATTGTTCATAACTGCATGAATTTTCAGGCCTGTATTACTATGATACATCTCACAGCCCTGGTTAGGATGGTCAGCTGAGTTATGAGAAACTGGACGTGCTTATTCATGGGATCACAACAATAATAACCTGGCTTTATGCCTCAGTTGTTCCTCTATAATAAAGGTCAGCATGGGGTCTTCGCTGGCTGCAGAAAGCAGGGCTGTTCTGGTTATTAACTGGTTATGGCTGCACACGCTCTCACCAAACGGCCTCTTGATGGCATCTGGTAAAGTATTCATGATTCAGACATTCAGGTCTGCATGTGATTCCTCTTTTGTTTGGATGAATAAAATCTGGAGAGATGGAAGTATTTCTCATTAGCTAGGTCTGGTCTTTTAGTTCTCGTCGGCCGTGACTTTAGGTGTGCTAAACTGTGCCCTACGTATTAAGATCAGCAGATGTAGCCATTGATCGAGCAGCTCCTGGTAATGACTGAGAAGATTTCTCCTGTGCACACACAAACTCTCACATCTCTTTTATCCTCTTGTTTGCTTGTTGTCTTATTGTCTCCCTGGGAGTCGAGGTGCAGGCCTTCATTTGAGCTGCAGAGAAGACGTCCTGCTGGGCAGCAGAACATTTCCTGTGTGGTTCTTGTTTGTGGCAGCTCTGAAAGTCTCACTGATCGGCCTTTCGTTTAGCACATAAACCCAGGACTCACAGAGACAGCACTGGGGTTTCTAGTTGACTCCACATCTTCTGTTGTTTCCAGTTTATGTCCTCTTTGGTCACAGCTGTTTGTGTCTCTTTTATCTCACCTTTAAGCTTAAAAATAACTCCATTCTATCTCATAGTAAAAACTGAAAAAAAAAAAAACCTCAGAAACCTTCTGGAAGTTTTCTGGGGGTCTGCTTTTTTGCATATGTGTTTACAGTTTCTGTGTGCAGTATTTTGACCTGAGCTGGTTTGTTTTTGGGATTGGATGAACACTACACTGCATCCAGGCATATGGAGCTCCTCTGCTTGCTCCTACCTGCCTCTCTCAGCTTCGCCTGGCTCTCGCTCTCTTTGTTCTGTTGTTCTGGGCTACAGATTGCTGTGGGTGGATGGTGTTGCATGGTGTGAGAGCAAAGCTTTTTTAAACAGGCTTACAGTTGTCTCTGATTTTGTGGTCTCCCAAAGCTTCTGTATGATTATGATTTGTGGAGAGATAAACTCTACCGGGAGCAGTTGGATGATGTAAAGTTGGCACTAAGAACTTATTTAGATCTGTGAGAACACTGAGAAAGAACCTGTGGCCGCTGCTGTCAAACAAATAAAGCATGTCAGCATTTTATTTGCTGGAAACAGAGTGATGGGTTAAAAATATGTTTATTAATCTCCAAGGTTTGTTCTGGAGTGTTGGCTGTTGAGTCTCATGACATAATAACAGATCTTCTTGGCATCTTTAAAGCTCTGTGAGGTCTACTGAGCCTCACATTTGATGAAAGTCTGCTCCATTTGCAGAACTCCTCAGTGTTATGAACAGCATGCAGAGCAAGCTGGGATTTTTAACAACAGAAGTTCAATTTTTCTCTGCTATATTTACACTTTGAGGATAGTCGATTGAGGATATTTGTTTGCACACAATCAATATCCTCAAAAAGCAGCGTGCACAATGGAACCGAAGGCTCATATCATGCAAAAGCAACGTCTTGGTACATTTTAGCATCGGTTGATGTAGAAAAATGCTGACTGGAGATCTCTGTTTTTGATGTGTTGATTCTTGGTTTATATGTAAAGAAGGAGAGATCAGGAGCGCAGATGGCCTAGTGGTTAAGGTTGCGCTCCATGTACGCGGGCGGCCCGGGTTCAAGTCTGACCTGTGGCTACTTTCCCGCATGTCACTCCCCACTCTCTCACCCTGTTTCCTCCTCTATCCACTGTCCTACCCTATCTGATTAAAGGCATAAAAAGCCCCAAAAAATATTAAAAAAAAAAAAAAAAAAAAAAGAAGGAGAGATCATAGATGGGCAATCTACAGTAACTTTTAATGAGAAAGAGAGAGAGGGCACACTCCACTTTCTGCTCCTGTCTTCTGTATGTAATTTCAGGCCCTGCAAAAGCAAATAGGACGAGGCAGGAACATGCAGCTCTGCCTCCTGTCTCTCCTCTGCTGTTTCTTGTTTTATTAGACGGCAGCCATGTTTACACCTGCAGCTTTTCTTATTCTCATTATTGACATTCAGACTTCCAAAACATCTGTGCACGCTACATACAGTGAGCTGAATAAGACATGTGCACATGCATCAAGCCTCTACTCTGTATTAAATGACTGTGACGTGCAGGGACTTTGCTGGTTCCTTTGAAGTCTCCTTCACCCCTCCATGATCATGAACCTCATCATTCATTTAAAGATGACACTCTTAAGGAAAATTCAAAGTAAGGTGCAACAAAAAAGGCTCAGATTGGCTGTTAACCTGGAAGTTAAACTTTTAACAACCCTTGGAGGAGTTTACAGTTTGTGTTGAGTTTGGCGCCCCCTGTGGACAAAGTGGTAACTCTTACCTCTGCAGATTTTATCCTGTGCATTTGTTAAATTTTGCGCTTTTTTCTTTTAATAGGCACAAACATCACTTACATTGGATGTTTGCCTAAGGGGCAAAATCCAGGTGAGAAAAATAAAGCCTATGCGGAAGTGCTAAAAGTTGCTGTTCATCAAGAATCTAGAGGCTGGCTGCAGAAAGACCAGAAGTCACATCATCCCAAAAAATAAAAAAAACTATTAAGGCATTGAAAACATATTTACAGCTAGGTTCAAATAATGGCTAGTGTCTGAAACACTAATTTTGCTATCGGTACGCACTGGATGGGGAGTGATTTTTTTTTTCTAACTCAGCGGTTTAGAAGATATTAGGATTACGAGTTTGTCCAATCGGAGACTCGGCTCAGCTCACGTGACTGATGGGCACCCTATAGCTGCTACAAAGGAAGCTCAAAGTCTGCATCATATGATATCCAAGATGGTCCTGTCCAATGATTGGCTGAATTTCACTGTATCAGGATCAGACTGACATCACATTTTATACAGTCTTATGTGTTTGCCTCATGAAATGCACAAGGGTTGTTTTTGCAGCATGTTGTCCATCGAGAAGTTAAAGGCTTCAGAAAACTCTGACAGTTAAATGGAGGCATGACTATTAATTTCAGGCTGTCTGATGGAAAAAAAACACCTCTCTCTTTAAGTGTATAATTTGCATGTGGTATAAATTGTTTAATAGCTGCTTTAATCAATTAGTTTAAGTGATTTTAATTCAGTGTAGAAAAGCTCCATTATTCCTCTGACACACTCCAGACTCCTCTGTAGACTCTTCTAAATTCAAAATAGCTTCTGTCATCTGCCAGAGCACTTTCATCTGCTGCTCTTCTTCAGGGATTGAGATTTGACAGACGAGGAGAAGTAATTACTTTGAAGCATTTTGACTGATGTGAGGGCTGAAATAGAGCCGCTTTCACAGCTGGACCAAAGAGACGGAAAGAAAAAACAGAAATATGACAGTTTGGTGCAGAGGAGTGCTCTTACTCTGCAGATTAGGTTCATATTTCAGGCAGAGGTAATCTAAGATCTTAATATACAGATGACTCAGCTAGAATAGTTGTGTGTGTGTGTGTGTGTGTGTGTGTGTGTGTGTGTGTGTGTGTGTGTGTGTGTGTGTGTGTGTGTGTGTGTGTGTGTGTGTGTGTGTGTGTGTGCGTGTGTGTGCGTGTGTGTGCGTGTGTGTGTGCGTGTGTGTGTTCTCAGCAGGTCGTACCTGTGGCTACAGGCATTGCTGGAAAGTCAGACACAGTGAATCACTTCTGTTGTTTTCTCTTTATTCCTCCTGTCTGCTCTCACCCCTGAACCACCAAAATTATTTTGTTTTTCCTCTAGCTGTGTCTCTCTGTGTCTCTCTGTGACAGCTGAATTGGTGGTTGACTCTGTTAACACAAGGGTCTTAGCTCAAAGAAAATGTTTCTAAAGCAGAACATAAAAATCAGAGAGTGAGGAGACGCTTCGTGATCGCTTTAGTAGATTTAATAGACTGGATGTGATGAGTATCAAAGTCTATCCCCAGCGACTCTTTCTGAATGTTAAAATGTTTGTTTTTTTCTGGGGTTTGTGTGCATACCTGGTTTGTTTGTTGATTTGTCATGAAAACAATTCATAGTCAATGTCATGTCAAGACCATTCTCCTTTTCCCAAATGACCACATACACCCCCTCAATGTGTCCACACCCCCCACACTTTACATGCTCTACCTCAGCAGAGCAGTATTTCACTTTACCCTCTGGATTCACTCTCTGAAGTGCGTTTACCTCCAGTCGTTAGTCTCTGTGCTGTAGAAAAGGTGATTAAAGTTGATGCATGTGACACTACCTGCAGCTCACAAGGCCCCGGAGCAGTTACCAGAATTCAGTCAGTCAGTTCTATTGATTTACTGTCTAATTAAAGCAGCTCCTTGTTTGGTAAAACGCTTGTCTCAACACTGTGAGACTAACAAGGATCATCTTTGGCTCACTTCACATTTTATCAGGTCTTTGTGAGGTTTCAAATTACGACAACAAGAGATCACACTGAAACAGACTAACAGAAAGATGATCAAATTAAAAGTTAGTAAAAGGGGGTATTGCTTTATTTTTAGTCTTTATTCTGTTCTTCTGGTGTCCATGTGCTATCTTTACAAGATTTACAGCTCAAATAAATCTCTATTTTTTCTCTCATTGATATTTTAGAAAACTCTTATTTCAGCCTGTCTGAAACGCTTCATTTTAGCTGCTGTCTCTTTAAGGCTCCCCGCTTCACAAATCCTCTTCCCTCTGATTAGCCAGCCCTCTGGAGGCCTGTTGAGGGCAGGGCTATGGGTAGACCTTGGTGTTTAAGGACCTCCCACTCCAATGTGTGATTAACCAGAAAGGAAATCCTTATGTGATGACCTCTAAATCGGAGCATTTTTATTAGTTCAGAGACAGTTTTTAGGGATTTCTACAACATGTGAATATGAAGAGTTTGAAAATCTGCACGTTTAGTCCAAACATCCAGCAGTGATACTTTATATCCATGGTTGCAATATATGGAAAAGCAGAATATCCCTCTCAGTGGCTCAGTTTTGCTGATGTGCATCAATGTCAGCACATCACTTCATCATTTTTCATGCTTTAAATCAAAAACTTTCCTGAAAATGTTTCATAAACACAGCAACTGAGCTTCTCCACCTTCTCAGTGCACAGGTAATCATTAACCTGCGTGTGTGAAATTGTGTTTTCAGCACCATGGAAGTGTGTGTTTGTGTGCTGCCATGTTATAAGAGGGTAATAGGTTTTTACATCATTTCCATTTGAGCCGGTCTCTTCCATCACCACCCCCCGCTAGCGTAAACCCACGGGATCAGGCCTCCTCATTGAACTGTCAGGAGAATAAAAGGGATGCCTGTCCACGCAACAATAAGCTACATTTCCTCAAGGGCATTCTGGAAGCTGCAGGTCAAACTAGAAAAGGTTGGTGGAGAAAGAAATGACTATTGATTTAGCTCCTCTGTCTGGAGGTGTTCGGTCACAGTACGCCTTGCATGCACATGGCATCATACATGGTCTGGACTACGTAACTGCACACACACTTCCAGCATTAGGATTCAGTGTGTTCACTGTGTGTGGGTGTGTGGTGAAGCCAGCAGGGTTCCTCATTGATTTGTTGTCTTTGTGTCATAACCAGGAGGTGATGACAGGGCAGGAAAATGTGCTGCTTCACCTCTTAGCCACATGTGTGTTTTCTATAGCTTGGGTTTGTCCAGCTCTCCCGCAGCTCTACAGCCCTCTGTCTGTGCACCATAACTAATGCATGATCCCACCTGACTACCCGTCAATGTGGAAGAAAAGACTGACATGAGAATGCATTTATAGTTCAATAAAGGGGACAAAAGAAAAGTACTGCTGTCTGTTCAGGCCAGGTCTTCTTGTCTGTAGACTGTTCTCCTCTGTTACTGCTTTTGCAAATTTCTATGACCATGTTGAACTTTCAGTTTTAGAGATTCCAGAGGACTCTAACCACTTTGGCTCATGGAGTCTCTCATTTAAGGACACTTCAGTGAATGATGAAGATGTAAAAGAGTGATGTGCGAGGGTGTAAAGGGAGCAAGTCCAGTGATTTCAGATGATACTTATCTGTTGATGAAAAGTAGGCTGAAACATGTTCGAGGACAGCACAGACCGCCGTTTCAACCCCCTGGGCATGGATGTAACTGGTATTTGTACCAGCCATCTTTGATTTTGATTGGGTGTGACACTTAGCTCACCACTGAACATTTTCCAATTTAAGAAAGTATAAAACTCTTCAGAGAAAAATTCCCATCATTTAGCTCTTCCTGCACTGCACACGCTCAGCATATTGTGGAGCTGCTGCTGTTGCTGTGTTGCCTTAATACCTTGTGTTTTCTTTGCAAAGAACAAATCAAATTTGCAGCCTTCTGGTAGAAAATGCTTTGGTTGACACAAGGACTTAGAGTCTTAGAGGAGGCATGACAAGCTTTCCGAGCTGGTAATGGCTTTTCTGCTCACATAGCAGCTTCTGGCAAATTGAGAAACTCGATCAGCCAGCTAACGCTGTTTGTAAAACATGGCTGAACTGCTCCTGTGCAAGCTCCCCTCTCAAAACAACCAATCACAGAGCCCCATGGGCTGTTTAATGTTTGCTACTTACTTTAACAGTGATACACAGAAACACTGTATCTGTCTACCAGCTCCCAGGCTCTCGTGCCGCCAGTATCCGAGGAGCTGTGTCAGGGTCTCTGTGGAAGCAGTGACAGGCCTGGACACAGAGTAATGTGGCTGACTGCGGTGAAGACGAACAGAGAATTATATATGAGGACACTCCAGCAGCTCCACACAGCCAAAAACTTCCAAGATAGGAATTGATTTCTGAGAAAATGTGAGAAGTAAGTTGTAAAAAATGCTGTTTTCTCCCAGGCTGCTCTCTGTGGCCTGAGCAATCATAACTTGGTGCACCAAGGCTCATACTATTTTGTCTACCCTCTAAAATGTTTGTGCAGGAACAACACCTCCACCCTAATCAGCGCCCCTTTGATGCAATCACAACAAAACTAAAGAGAATTACAGAGAAGCAGGAACAACAAGATTTGTTGTAGGGCAATTTGATTGCAAAATGCTTTAAATTAACTGTGAGTTAATGACAGATTTCAATAATCAGCAATAATCATCTCTATTTAGGAATACAGGTGAGGTGGGCAAGGATGCAGTGAGCAGTCAAATTGGATTGTTTGAATCTCAACTCCTATATTTTGAACATGTGACATACTCCACACTTGAGAGCCATTAAAATTAAACTGGATTTGTACCTTAAGACTGTGGAGTGCAACATCAAGACAGACTCCATTCAGCACCACATTCCAAACCCCATAACTGGAAATCTTGCAAAACATGACGAATGATGGGATTTAAAATTGGTGCTGCCATGACGTTAATCCGAGCAGGTTTGGGGATGTAAAATAACTTTCAACGCACTTCACAGCACAGGACAATCTGACAAGATAATCTTTAAAACCACCAAAGAGCAGGACCCCGATTACTTTTGTTTGAAGGCAAAATCAGCCTAAGCATATCACGACTTGAATCCTGCATGAGCTGTCGGATTCTGCCAACAAAATCATCTGTGAGCTTGTTTTTTATTTGATAATCAGCAGATTTACACAGATCATACACTAATCCATCAAACTCACTTTAATTGACTCACTTAACACAACGGTGTTGTTTTGTTTTACAAACAGGTATCTGAATATCAGCACAGATAACAATCAAGTTGTAGATTCTGTGTCAATGCTTTTCTAGTGTCTCACATTTTATTTTGGTTCCAGTCTACCAACATGCTCTTTCCAGCATCTACACTCTGATACCCCACCTTTGTTGTCAAAATATTCTACGGCTACCCTCAAAGACCAAAAATATTTGCAGTTGTCCCCAGAGGCTAGATCACACAAAGACAGCCAAAAATCTCACCCACAGCAATCCTTTCATATTTCTCACTCAGCCCACTGTCAGTCCCGCTGCAGCTCTGTGAGCGACTGTAAATCCCCGGTGAAAACTGGCTTAATTAGAATTCCCCTCCTTCCTTCCATCCTTTTATCTCTTCCTCTGTCCTTCTTCTCCCTACCCTTGCCCCCTGCCAGCATCTCTTAGCCTCCATCAACTGTTTATCACTCTCACCTGTGTCTCACCCCTTCTCCATCCAGTGATTGAGCCTGATAGTGAATTTAAAGCCTTTCTTTATAAGGCATCACCATCTTCCTCTGCCACCAGCTGTTTCTCTCTCTCTTTCTCTCTCTCTCTCTCTCTGCTTTAGGTCTTGGAAGCAGGCAGCTGGTGAATCCTCCTTTGTTAAATTCCTATTAGCTGCCTGCTGTTTCATGCATACATTCAGGAGATTCTCATCAGTATTCATCACCATGATAAACACGTTTGTCCATCAGGAATTTGCACCTACATCACTTAATATGCTGACGATGTGGTACTTTATAAATCCTGCAGAATGCTAACATTTAGGAGGATGGGGATGTTGTGCCTCATTTGCTTTATGGCTCCCACTGTGACATGTGTATCAGCAGGATCCTGCTGTTTGTGCAGCAGTGAAGAAACAGGCTTAGTCTTGATGCAGCTACACTAATTTGGTGTTTTTTCAGTTGTTGTTTTGGACCTCATTTTGCACCTTTAATCAGGTGTCGTGCATTTGTGTCAGAGAGAGTCAAGCTCCACCTCCCACTGTTGGAGCTGCAAAGGTCTTTCCTACCAGAGGGGATATGTCTACAGACCTTTTTCTCAGCTTTTCAGACAAATTATTTGATGTTAGGGGACATATGCCTGACATATCTGAGCCACAAACATGCTCCATGCCATTGTTTTTCTAAAACAGGATCTTTTCACTCTCTGCCAACATTTCAGGTTATCAAACTACCTCACTCTCTCCTGTATGGATTTATTGATCATGTGTCTCCTTTAAGAATAGACATTTAAAGTTGAATTCAGGGACACATCAAGTGTGAGATAGCTTTCACCAACATAATGCATTGTCTGTGACCACAGTAAGGATCTGTGGAAGTGCACTCAATTTCAAGCCCACTTAGTGTCATCCTTGCTTTCATCATACCAGGAGGAGAAAACAGTCCCAGTGAACATCTGAGATCGGTCGTAGCACTCAGCTTTCTTTCCTTATTCAGCTCTAAACCTCGGTGTTTTGAAATAAATCTACTTTTGAGATCTGGTTGTGTGACTTAGATTGTTTGGAGACAAGAGACAAGTCAAGTAAGGAGTTATTTTATTTATTTCAACAGTTTCTCACAATTTTACCTTAACTTTTAAAGCATCTGTATCATTTTCAAAACCTGACGAAAGAAAAAAAACAACTTCCCCGTCTTTTTGTATTTTATTGCCCAGCCCTGATCTTATTTTATAGATGTTCAGAAAGGTGACAAACCAAGGCCTTCTTTTGCAAACATCTAAAAAGCTTTTATTGAATCAGCAGTCATCACAAAGTGTCAGAAAACAGTTCACTTGCAGGCATCAGCTTTTTTAAGTCACCTTTAAATCCCTTTGTTTGACCTTCAGATTCTATTTTTGTCTTCACAGATAAGATGATGGTTTATTTGTGATGTGAATTGTTGCCAAAGCGTCCTCAGAGCTCAGGTTTGTGTTTAGGAAATTATATTTTCAGAACACTTAACGGTCACCAGATTTTATGTCCCAGAGCCTGATAGCCACACAGGGTCCAATACCCTGATCATATCTGATAAATTAAGCGGACAGATGGGTTGGGCTGACTGTTCTCCTCATGTTAAGAGTCATGTTGCCAAGTTCTCGTTTATCATGATGTGTTTGTTGTGTGAATTCAGTGTGCTTTCAGCAACTGGTCGACCAAATGAGGACCAACAAACTGATTACAGACAACCGGCTGGTTTCAGAAGTTATGTCATCTAGGACTCACTGTTTTTTGTTTTGTTGTGTTGTTTTTTTTTTTTTCCTTTTTATATTACTTCTGCCTTCTGCTGTGATCTGGAGACACACAGATCCTGTTTGTGGTTGGAGCTGACCAAAGTTGTTTTGTGAGCAATTGTTTGGTGAAAGAACAAACCAGATAACTTCTTCTTCTTCTTCTTCTTCTTCTTCTTCTTCTTCTTCTTCTTCTTCTTCTTCTTCTTCTTCTTCTTCTTGTTATTATTAATATTATTATTATTATTATTATTATCATTAATAATAATAATAATAATAATAATAATAATAATAATAATAATAATAATAATAACAATAACAATAACAATAACAATAATAATAATAATAATAATAATAATAATAACAATAATAATAATAATAATAATAATAATAATAAATATTTTTTGCGTTTTTTATGCCTTTAATGTGAGAGGACAGAACAGTAGATAGAGTAGGAAACAGGGTGAGTGGCATGCAGGCAAGTTGCCACAGGCTGGACTTGAACCCAGACTGCCTGCTCAAGAGCTTTATGCCTTATGGAGCGTGACCTTAACCACCAGGCTATCTGCGTTCTATGTTACATTTAAATTTATCATACAGTTTCATAAATGGAGAAATAAGCCATCAAGGCCTGAACTCTTTCTTTTACCAGGTGACAGGTACTGATATAAAAAGATAATATTCACTTCATCTGTCAGTGTGGAGGATATGTAAGGCAGCAGATGGATATTTTGCCTTGAAGTTGATGTGTAAGAAGAAGGAAAATGGACAGGAAAAAGGTGAGAGTGTGGAGTGAACCCAGTCTGCAGGGACGACAGGACCAAAGGCCTATTGATGCATGTAGAAAACGAAAGCTGTAGGGATGGAAGAATTTGGTCTGGAAGAACCCAGGTGTTGACGTGGTCCTATAAGATCTTCATCCAATCCAGCGTCTGTGGGGTGATCAAACTCCAAGCATGTGGTCAAAATGTGACGTTTGATTGTTGCTCATTCACAAAAGAGTGATAGCTCAGTCTTCTCAACCTCGATTAAATATCACATGAGGAGAAAAAAAAAAAGCTTAAAGAGGGATTACAGATAAAGACAAAACGCTCCACGTCGGCTTCCCTCCTGGGTGTTGAGAGCTTGGTTGGCGGCAGGCCTTTATTAAGCCACTTCATTACTGGCAGAGTTAGTAAATAACTGCACCAGGAAATAAATGAATAAATAGATCACACTGAGCCAGCTCACAGGCCTTCATCTCCGTCAAAACAGGGAGAATAAATCATGATTCACGGACAGGCTGTGGTATAATATTCATATCTCAGTGAAGGCTGGCCCCCAACAGACGACATGGCGATGAGTCCCCTCTGAATGATGAGGAGGATGATTTCCATAATGTCCTGCAGGATGCTTCATCACCTGGTCCTACATATAGGATGACAGGCAGGGTGGGAGGTGTTCCATTTCCAGTTCTTTCTTTATGGTTTATCACTTTCCACTGCTTGTTAAAAAATCCTACAGGGACTTTTGGTGGGGTCTATGAGGCGGGAAGTAATTTATAGCGCCTAAGCCTGTTGCACAAGCTATGAGCAAGGGTTCTCTCTCCTTTAGAGGAGAATTACCATATTTTGGGGGCTTTTTTTATTTTATGTTTTTTTTTTTTTTTTACATAATTCAAACTACTATATCTAAAATTAGAGTGGCGTTTTGGATTGCTTCAGTCTGCAGAAGTGAAACAATTTGTAACAGCTAAACATTGTCTCTGTGTGTGTTGTTTTCACCACTGACAGGCTCAGATTGTTATCCAAGGTGTCTGATAGCATCACAGTACAGATCTGTACTGACAGAGGAATTACTCTGTCCAAACAGCATGCTTCAACAGGCTGTTAGAGCTGCCATGGGGGACTCTGAGGGCTTCAGCTGCACTTTTTTGTTTTTTTGTTTGTTTGTTTTGCAGTTTTTGTACAGGCAGATATTTAAAAAATCTCCTCATTGAGGAAAAATGTCTTCAGAAAGTAAGGCTTATGTTGTTTCTGCAGGTTAGAGTTATAAGCACAGACTTTATCTCTTCTCTCTTGAGGCACAATCGCAGAAACACCTCATTAGCATCCCGACTGTCCAAATCCAATAACTATAAACACACACAGCTTGCTCCTCTTAACACAACTGAGATCATTCTGCACCATATGTTGGATTATTGCGTCTGCATGTGTTCATACATTTATGAGCTGGCAGGATGTGCCATGCATGTATGTATTTGTGTATGTGTGTGTGTGTGTGTGTGTGTGTGTGTGTGTGTGAGAGAGAGATATTAGAAACCCTGCCACCTGTTCGGAGCAGGCTTATCCTTGCAGCACACAATGACGGGGCAAATGAACACTGGCACAGGAAGAGATAGAGACGGGAGGGTGAGAGATGGACGGAGAGAGGGAGAACAAAAGGAGGAGATAAAGGAGCAGGTTTCTGGCCAATGGGCATCTCAGTGTGTGGAAGTTTAAATATGTTATGTTAACCATCATACAGTAGTTTTTCTGAGTAGTTCTTCATCTTGTCCTCATTTTATATAACTCATTTCTTCCTCTTCCTTCCTGTAATTGAATCAGCCGTCGTGCATGGATAACACTGACCGTGCACCGCAGCATGAAACACTAAACCGAACACTTTCTCTCCCTCACTCTCTCTCTTTCTTTTAGAGATCAGTTACATGTTTTACTGACTCACTTGCACATAATTTCTCTCTTTCTCTCTATTTTTTTAAAGCTCTATTTCGTTTAAACTTGGCCACAAAAAGTTTTCAGTCTGGAAAAAAAAAGATCAGGCTTGGCTTGTGTTTTTTCACATGTTCTCTGAAGCAAATAAATCTTAAATCTTTGTTTGGAAACAAATCCAAGAACATGTAAATGAGGATAACCAAATTGTGACTTGGGCTGTATCAGAAACAGACAGTCTGTTTGGCTCAGTCCGGACCAGATGTCGCCTTTGGTGCTCTTTAAGTTTCTGTGCCAAAAACCACAGAGGACAAAAAAAAAATAAGATGTGTGTGTGTTCTCTTTGTTTCTGTAAAAATTTTCAGCTAACTAGTTTTTCCGAACAAAGTCATTTTGTCCCTTCTGTGTTCGCTTTGAGTCAGCAACTAGAGCAACACTTTGTCAACAAACAGCTGAGCTGTGGCCTACATTCATTACTGATTTAACGTTTGTTCCAGTGTTTTTATTCACACAATGATTCATCAGGTTTTTCGTTTTTTTTAGTTTTAGTCCAAATTTTTAATTTAAAATGAATTTAACCAGATAGATCAGCAGCAAGTGACAGACAAACACATAATAATAAAACACGTTATATCTTGGATCACAGAACAGGAGGTGATCAGTCAAAACATCTACAAGCTAATGCATCTTTCTCCAGCTCCTTCAGTCAGCTTTTAAATCTTCACAGAGCTCATTTAGACCCAAATCCCTCTGCAGCAGAGTCCAACAACCTGAAACGCTTTTAAACTCAAAGTTTCCCACCGCAGCATATTTCCTGTCTTCTGTCTGTTTTCTGTCAGACTGTACATTACTCCAGTGTCCACATTATTTTGCAACGCCGTTAATGAAGCGTTAGTTTAATTATAACACTGAAGATGTGCTCGCATCAGCTGATTTGCAATTAGCATTTCAATAATGCTCCAGCATCTGTGTCTCTCTGACATTAGCTTATTACAAACCTCCAGCTGACTCATACCAGCCTCAAGTTCACACTAAGACTCCATAACCTTTCCTCTGCCTCTCCTCACATCCTCTCACATCCTCTCTACCTGTGGTTGCTCCTGGCTTTGTCCACTTCTCAGATCAAATGTTGATGTTTCTGTGATCACAGTTATTTCTGGATTGTGTTTCTGATGCTACAGGATCAGTTTCTAATGGAAATCTGTGATAAACAGTCAAATCTGATTGATTTACCAACAAATATTAAAATTGTAGTTTCAAAATAGCTCTATGTGAAAGTGTTCAAGAAGCCTTCGCAATGAATTCCTCACTTTTTGAATGATTTTATTCTATGTGGCAGTTATCGAATACTTGACCTCAGGAGACATAGCAGAGAACGGATTATGTTGATCTGTGGTGTGATTGTGTTTTAAAAGGCTGCTCGCTCTGTTACTGTGGAAACTCAAGGTTGCTCAGCAATGCTTTAGTAAGAAAACCCTTGAAACCAAATTGTAAAGGTTGTTTTTATATACTCAGGGATTCTTCAGGTACTTGATGGCAGAGTACACGTGGCCCAACAAAATGAAGTAATTTTCCTCCCTCTTTAAATTCTTGCTTGTGTTGTATGTCGCTTTGGAAAAAAGCGTCTGCTAAAGAAAATTGCAGAATTGTAGAGATTATCCAAAATAAGACACATTTTCAGACCGAGATCTGAGACACATACAGTAATCCTACAAAGGACCTCTACATAGGTCCTCTTGACTATTTGAGAGCCGTCCAAGTGAAGACTTTTAAAGGCAGATATGTGTCTATGTTTTGTGAGACCTGAGCCTGAACAGGGATTAACTTGTCACCACTTTCAAAAGAAGTTTTCATCCTGCAGGTCAAGAATTCAATTCACCCTGAAACAGAGTCTGAGTGTTAATTTCACTCAGGGAGCCGAGGAGTCAGAGATCTCACTTCATCCTCATCTTTGACTGCTTTTTTCTTTATCCCTCACCTTCCTCTTCCCTCCGCTGTCATGCATCTTTTTCTCTGACCTGTAAGGAAGCACAGGACACACTTGGCTGAAGTGAAGCTAAAAAAAGACTTCAACTGGATGTGTTCAGCCGTGTGCTTTCATGACTGTCACTGAAACCCCCAAACGTCCCCTAATGATGGGCTCTGTCAGAGTGTGTGGGTGAACGAGAGGTTTCTGTCCCACGCAGGATAAAAGATGGACCGTAGATAATGTGAGCTACATGCTCCATTTATCTTTAGGTGATGTCGGGTTTTAAAACCTTCTTGTTTCTTTGTCTTTTCCTCTTTTTGTCTCCTCACATTGAAATCTTGATCCTCACAGACAGACTGTCTGTTTGGGTCCGTACCTTAAGATAAGTCCACAGTGAGAAATGTCAACCACAGGTAACAAAAGATGCTGCGAGCAGCAGATCCACCTGATCTACCCTCCTGTGACTCTCAGAGAGCGTATGAACTCTTTCAGACTTTTCTGTTGTGTAGAAACAGCTCTGTGCAGGGCTCTTTGGTGTGCAATATTTCATTGCACTTTTTTTTTTAACTTAGGTCATCAACTTTACTGTTAGTCTGTTCAGGCAGTTCTTTATGCTTTAAAATGTCAGTCTGTCAACACGGTGTGGTCATATAAAAGTACATTCATTTTATGAAGAAATAAGAAATGTACACTCCAACGTAAAAGCTTTCCTGTCCTCGTGTCGTTCAGGCTGTGATGAAGTGACTTGGTGAGGTCGGTGAAGGTAGTTTGGACCCACAGGGGAAACAGTGACACAGAAACACATTAGCGGAGAAGGGCGTAAACTCAGGAAGGTCTGATGGAGGACACAGAAGGGAAACATTCAGTGGAGTCACTTCAACCTGCAGAAAATAAAGAGTGGAGTTACTTTGTCTAGACCAAGCTGCTGAATTTCTAGAGCTGGATGAGGAGCCTAAAAGCCATGTCTGAGTAAAGATATCAAAATTCAAAAGCAGATTGAGATGATAAATGTTTTTGATGTTAAATGTAATAAAGTATTGAAAACAAAGCACCACAATCCCAATTTTATTTTGGGACTGTAGCAAGGTAAAATTGTAAGTTGACAGAAATGCAGGAACTCAAAGTTCAGATGGTTCTATAAAACATTAAAGTACTCTGACAGAGAGCTCTCTTTTTATCACATTACACCACTGATGTGCATCCTCTGCCCTCAGTCTCCATTAAAACTTTAGAGAAAAAAACATTATCTGGGAATTGAGCTCTGAAACAAACAAGACTGACATCAGAAGCCTGCTACAAGGACGGAGAGGAGGTCTACCTCTCAGCAAACTCAAGTCTGTCAGTGTTGTTGACACCATGAGGGCTGCCAGTGATTTGAAGCTGGGCCGACGGAGTTTGGTCCTGCTCTGTGGTGTGCTTTGGCAACAGACTCAGAAATTTTGGCACCAGCAGGATCAACAGACTCACCAGAAAGATGGACCCGTCCTGAGGTGGAGGTTGGTTTTCTGGTGGAGGTGTCAAAGAGCAGAATCATGAGCCGACCTCATGGATAACTGAGCACTTCAGAGTTTGTTTACAAGTCCAGTTCATAGTTGATGTGGAGAGTTTGAAAAGAAAGTATAATTAAGGCATAGAGTTAGAAAGAAGGGAGCACGACACAAAGGGAATTTCATCCAAGTTATTAATGGTTAGGCAGCATTCTGGGAAATGTAGGTACCAAGTTTGGACAGGGGAGCAGAGTGTATAATAAAAAGGACATTTAAAGGTAAAAGCATGTTCCCCTGTGTGTTAATTCTCGCTGCAGCCCAGCACAGGCTGCTCTCTATCACAGCATGTCTATAGGACTCAGCTGCGGTTTTATCTGTCTCTCCCTCAGAGGACCACAATCATCCTCAGACATTGATGCAAAGGTCAGATTTTTTTTTTTTTTTGTTCCTCTGCCATCATTTGACCTTTCTTTGAACGCCCGCCAACACGGCTGAAAGCTTTCAGGTTAGCCCTCTCAATGTGCTCGATTCAGCCAGTGGACCACAAAACAGGAGGGTACAAACCATTAGAGGACTGAAAGTCTGCAAGGATCATCCTCTGGTTTCAAAAAGAACAAATGTTCAAGAGGGAAACTGGATTGGTGTTGGTCTTAACCAGAGGAGGAACACCCCTCCTCCTCTCATCCAACAGGGAAAACTTCACGCTATGAGGAAAATGTGTGACAAACTACTTCGGGGGCGTGCTGTCCTAAAATTCTCTTTGCAATGTCAGGAGTGCAACTTTGAGCTGCCTATTGTGTCCTGAAAATAACAAAATGTGACACGTTTTCATAGCATGACTGCTCTTTCTCTACTGCTGATTTCAGAGCATATTTCTAGCAACTTTTCTACCCATGTGGCTTCACTCTGAGAAAGCTGAGCCCTGTTTGTGCTCCATAATGACCCAGGCGAGCTGTTAGCAGACATCTTTTTAAACATACAATAAGGTCCTGATGATAAACACTGTGTGTGCTGCCTGGACCTGAACAAGGCAAACCGTCTGATTGCTCAGCTAGTTGCGTAAGAGTGTGTGTTTTTCTCTAACAGCAGCAAAAAGGTATCAGTGTCGATTTGTGTATTCAACACTTTCCCCCTCTCTCTCTCTCTCACTCTGTCTCTCTGGGTGTGTGCAACAGAATCAGATAGAAATGGAAAGTCTTTATCCGACCTACAGGTGTTGTTTTCTTTAAAATCTGATTGGAATTTAAAGCTTATTTTGTAGGACTGGCTTGGCTGGAAAAGAGTCAGACAGATGCCACGCTGCATGTCAGCATCCTCTGCACACACACATACAGAATTTAATTCTACATCATCTCTTTAAATTCACAGTGTCTCCTGCAGCCTCTTTCAGACACATGACAACTCTCTCGCGCTCTCTCTTTTGTTGCCCCCTCTGAGTTCCTCACAGCAGTTTCCCTGATTGTGTATTTCATGAGAGAGCTACAGACGGAAAAACACCATGCTGCGCTCCATGAACCCGTCACAGCTCAGCGTCCCCAAACTGTCCCACAATGCTGCACCACTTATTGCCTCAGCTTCACTTTGCTCCAGGAAACTGGCTGATAAGGTGGAGGCCCGCTGCATTATGTTCTGTGATGTCTTTGATAGGATCATCAGTAAGCACTGCTCAATGCAGAAGCAGAGAAACTCCATCAATATTTCAGCAGAGATGAATCAAACACAATAACTTTGATGTTTGTTTTATTCTGACGTGATTCTCCTGCTTCAGTTAAACCAGAAACGCTTCCTCACAGCTCCTTTTTCTCCCTATCTCTTTGCATTCTGCTGTAGTTTTCATTTTACCTCCCGTTGATCTTGGACAAACTGAGGTGGCTGTGTTTTATTCTTGTGGGCTGATTTTCTCAGCTGGTGAAGAACAGGTGGGCTCTGGGATCATAAATTGACCCAGAACACCATTGCTCTGTGTGACGGTCCAGAGATAGCTGTTAAGGATTGATGTGTGAGCAGAGTCCTGCTGGAACTGATGAAAACAGATAGCCAGAGCAATGCTTACATACTATCTTAAGCTATAAGAAATAACATCTCAATGAAGGAAATGTTTGGACAACACTGAATTTCTGCTGCACAAAAAACTATAGAAACTTCTCTGCACTCTCTAAAGTGTAGATAAATCAAAACCTCACAATCCTCAAATAACTTTGGGAGTTTTTACATTACAGAATATCAAATATTTTCCTAAATTTTGTGTCTCAGGTTCAGAAGAATATAATGAAAAACGTTAGTCTTGTTCTTTTAAAGCTCCAGTGAGAAACTTTTGTTCTGTGGCACCTTTGGCGCCCTCTGTGGAGAATATAGTGCTTCTTTCCTTTGAAAAAAAAAGTACTTTTTAACAGAAAAAAATATTTATCTAATCTATTTAGTCAATTGTATCAGCCAGAGTGTTTGTCAAGGAAAATGTGGAAGAAAGGCTGTTTGGGTATAAAGTTAGTCACATCGTCTGACCCCTTCCTCTTGTTGGAGGTTTCTGTTGTGTTAATTTCCTGTATTCTGGTGAAGAATGAAATAGAGACTTCTGCCAACAGACAAGGTTTTATTTTCTTTGCAAAGAAAAGTTCAATCATCACACGAGCGGTCAGAAATGAAGAAAGACCCCGAGACAGGGGACACTAAAGTATTTATACATGAAAAAACGCCCCCTGAGGTGTGCCTCAACTCTCTCTGTCTGCTGCAGAAATCCACACCAGGACAAGGCTTTGTATAGGCGGAAAGGTGTGAGAGGTCTAGACATCACAATTTAAGATACAAAGACTGCTGCAGGAAATCACATCAGGACAGGGCTTTGTGGCAGATGTGTGAGAAAACAGGAGATGGGACAACTCAGGACATTGAAATTACAATTACAGTTTCAGAGATTAAAAATAACTAAAAGTTGATCTTTACGCCGATGATCTTGTTTGCTGTTGTAAGACATTGATATTGATTCTTTCATGACCAGCTACAAACTCCTCATGACTGCTTTCAAACACACTTTTGGTTCTTGAACAACAGTTAAAAAACATATATAAAAACTATCAACTTTTATCTTGTGTTGTAAGAAATCCAGTTTAGAGTCCACAGAATGATTCCAGAAATAACATCACAAATTTTATTTTACAAAGACATTTCTGTTTGAGTAAAAGGTTTGAGTTTTGCTCCATTTTAAGGTGGGACTACAGGAACAACAAAGCATGAACAGTTGAAGTGTTCCAACAAAACAATATCTCTGCAGCGATTTCTGTTGTAATTTTATTCTTATTTTCTGATTGCAACTTATCTGATGAAGTAGATTTGAGAAAGCGGGGACAAAGGTGAAAAAGCTGGTTGACATAAAATCATTTGTGAACATCATCAAAAGCCAACACAGATAACAAGTTAAAAGCAACAGTAGACGCTCTGTTAGCTTAGCGTTTTTAAAAAAGCAATATGTGAGCTCATCCCTGGGTGTTTTGAGCCCTGCTGCTGCATTTTGAACACGTGCCAGGACACTTTGATTAATGCTGTTATAAAGAGTATTTAGTGTGTGAGAGAGATAAAGTTTGATTTATGGCCCTCATCGTCCTCACGTTGATATTCATGGAGTTAATTTAAAGCGGTAATGTTCTTTGGACCAGAGCCTGGGCTTCGGTCAGAGCGAAACTTGACCTTCGCCACCACTCAGGGCATTTCTATGACTACAGCATAACACAGCGATTAGGGGGCGGGATGAAGGGTTAATGATCAACTTCCTTTTACAGCTTGACTACTTCCTAATGAGCCATTAAGACTGTGATTGGGTCAGAGCCAAAGACGATACTGAATGTGGAAAGTGAAGTGTTTGCTGTGCCACTGACTCATGGTCTTATTTTTTCTCATACTGTTATTGCTGTGTAATTGAGCTGGCATGTGCTACACACACACACACACACACACACACACACACACGCACACACACACACACACACACACACACACACACACACACACACACACACACACACACACACACACATTCAGTGACCCATGCACTCACTCACTCACACACGCTGTAAACACATAGTCACTAATAGCCAATGTCTCTGAGGAAAGAAAGCTTGATTATCAGTTCTATTCCAAGATTCATGATTAAAGAAGTTTGGCAGGACTTTCTGATTAGTGAGTGTGTGTGTGTGTGTGTGTGTGTATGTGAGGGTGAGTGTGTGTGTTCTCTCCCATCTTACCAAATCCTCCCAGCTTTTGTGGGTCCTCTGAGGTGAACTCCCCTAACTAAAATCTCTATTAACTTTGACTTCTCAGTGCCAGACCGATCTAATCCACAGTGTTTGGTTGATTTATATTCTCAGCGACAAAACTGACACTATGATAGTTCAACTTCACTGCAGGTCTTCTTCTTCTAATTGTTGCTCTCCTTTTGTCCTCATGAAAGGGATCAAGACAGGCGGTGAAACTGAGTGAGGAATGGAGAAAAGGGGTGTCAGGTTTAAAGAGGTTTGCAACAGAGGTGTGTTTTTCTGCAGAGTTCATAATAACACATCAGGTGCTCTTGAATATTTGCGGTTAGGAGAACTAATTATAGCTTTCATATGGTATCCTGCATCTTAGAGGATGAATATATTCCTAATTGAAGGGTCGTTTACTTTTATTTACGTCTCAGAGAGTGATCACAAATTGCCTTCATATAGGAAGATGAGATTTGCCGCCTCTGGGGGATCATATCCACTTAAACCAATTTACACAGCTCGAGAACATGCTAGAGAGATGAGGAGCAGGATTACAAGAGGCTCAGCCCTCCAACAATGATGAAACAGCATACGTTGGAGACATTAGAGAGACATTCTGTGTGGTTGATGGGTTTCAAAGTTTTTGTTTTTGCTGTGTTAAAGAATTCAACTTGCAAGGAAAATGTAAAATATATCTCTCTGAATTTTCAAAGGCTCAGAGTGCAACTGTAGTACTTAGAGCGGCCACCGTAGGCTGTACAGAAAAACACCTCTTACCAGCAGAATGAAAAACCCTGAAATGAAAACTGTTTTGGTCTCTGCATAAATGTTTTCCACCTGTTGAAATTATATTTCAGCCCAAAGTTTTGCAAAACAAGGGGCGTGTCCTCTTTGAGTGACAGGTGGGAGCTGCTAGCTGTCTCTTAGCGTCCCCGTCAGCTCATCCAGTCCCTGAACTTTAACCTATGGGCTCTGTTTGCGGTGTCGGAACCTTCTGGAGATTTTTTCATGTTAATATCAGACAAATATTTGTCTGTGAGCTTAAAGGGATTAACAGACATCCATCAGGCTTCATTTTCTGGATCAGGTTTGGTCACTCTTTGCTCAAAAAAAAAAAAAAATCCCTCACAATGAGGCCAAAAAATCCAAACTAAAGTTCCCAAACTGAGTGACAGCAAACTGGCTAAAAACATCCAACACAGCTGATTATATCTTTAATTAGTGCAGCCAAAGACGTGTTTCCGTCTAATGAGTCCAGTTTGTCCAGAGGTCGTCCAACAAGAGGCCTCAAACAAAATGTGTTCCATCAAGGATTATTAAAAGTCAAAAGTTATGCATGAATGGAGAAGTTCATGCTGACCTCAGCACACCTGTTATGTAAGACTCACACATGAAGCTGCAGACCTAATGAGCCACTGTATCAGCAGCCAGGCTTTGCTGGTCCTGGTTCTGAGAGAGGAAAGAAAAGAAAGAGCCTGAATTCTGCAGCTTTGTCAGGCTGTAACTGCTCATCAGCTGTGGAGGGGAGGGGAGGGCGTTAAACACAAAAGCAGATGGACGCTGTGCTCCAGTATATAATTACCAACGTGTTCTTCCAACTATAGCTGTGAGCTCATCATCTACAAACCACAGACAGATCTGGAGGAACTACAACGCCTGCATGTGCCAAATCACGCCAAATCTCTGAGCTGTTTTCTCTAAGCCAGCCTTGTGTGTTCCTTTCTAATTCTGTAATTAAAAAAGGAATTGATATTATCATGATTACTTCCTTATTTAAATAGCCAGCACAGTCAACTACCTTTAATTAAGTCCAGGAGAAAAAGGCACAAAATGACAAATTAGAAGTTGCCTCCTCATTTGAGTCATCCTCTGCTGTTGGAGTCTGTTGCAATTAGCTGCAACACGTCAACACAATATCCCAGCTTCATACATCAAACTAAAGGTGCAGATAATTAGTACAGCCTGTTGTTTATATTCATTACCATTTAGTACCAACATTTCCAGCTATTTATTAATAAATGAGGGAAAATAAGTCTCAACACGCAGAGAAATCTCATCCATTTGCAGATCTTTGGTCACCCAGCCTCTATCTCTGTTGTCACTGAAAGTCTCTTTTAATTAAGTTTCTCTTTAAAAAGTTGTTACTGAGCACATTTTATCTTTTCTGGTTGCCTTGGAATGCCACTTCTTCAAATTTACAAAATAATTCAACAACTGCGAAATGGACGGGTTGTTTAAGAGCTGAACACAGACTCAGCTAAATAATTAGGAGGACAAAAAGGGTTCTGATTCAAAGAAAACGGACCCTCCTGATATTCTTTCATATTTGCTCTTAAAAGTAAAAGTGCATCTTTACAGGTCAGGGTCAGGCTGTATGAGAACTTGAGTGCTTTTTTTAAAGATGAAGGCTGAAGTTCCTCAGCTTTAAAATATCCAGAATTTCTTGTGTCTTATCTGAATGACCTACTCTTACTGCTACAGCTAAGTGTGTGTGTATGTGTGTGTGCGTGTGTGTGCATGTGTGTGTGGTTTTTTTGTGTGTGTGCAGCTCACTTTCTTTTATTCCAGCAGTTATGTGAGCAGTTCTCATGATGAGGATATCAGCCTCTATTCAGGTCTCCTGGTGCAAGCCTTCTTATGTAGTTCATTGTGTAACATTTGTGTGTGTGTGTGTGTGTGTGTGTGTGTGTGTGTGTGTGTGTGTGTGTGTGTGTGTGTGTGTGTGTGTGTGTGTGTGTGTCGTGTGTGTGTGTGTATGGGGGGGGGGGGTGTCTTTAATTGTGTGGATGAACATGTGAGGGAGTCAGAAACACTGTGTTCTCCTCATCAAAGCCCCGCCCTCCCTACAGTCACCACGGAAACACAACACAATTGGTACCTGTCGCCTGGCAACATTGCCTGGTATCTTTGGGACACAGAGCTGCTGCAGAAAGCTCACACATGCAAACACACGCACATGCACACACACACACACATTCACACACAGTTTTCCCGCTGGTTCCAAGCAGTTGAGCATGGGAACAGGTCATCATCTGATAGAAGACGGAGGAAAGTTTCAGCACCTTGCAAGAAATCCTGATCCAAAAGAAATGCTCACCGTACTTTTAATAGTTTTAAAAATGCTGAAGCTTCATTTCAGCACTGCTCATGTGGCTGGAAAAAAAACTCAATCTGCTGGTAATAAATTCCATAAAGATGCAAATAAATGTCATCAATAAACACCACAGTGTCAGAGGACTCATCTGTTGACAGGCTGGGCCTGCTTTATTTACAGCAGTTTGCTGTGTGATGCCCTCTGTGTGATGATGTCTCAGACTAATGCATCAGTCCAGCATCAGCAATTCAGTCCTGAGAGTTTTATTGTCTTCTTTATCTTTTATAAATGTAGAAAGTTCTGCATGGAAAAACCTCTTTGGATCCATTAGTTGTAAGTTTAACACAGTGTGGCTTTGCAGGTTTATTTCCTTTTTATCGTTAAGAGTTGCTGTTGGCACAGATCTAGTTATTTTGTTATACGTGAGTATGTTCCTGTATTTAAATATAATTTTGCTGAACTCTCTGGCACAATGTTTGCAGGAATCATTTTATACTTTGGGGAATTGTATGATATAATATTTTGTTGTTTTTCAGAGACCATGAAACTGGAAGAATATGCAGCAGGAATCATCATCAAATTTGAATGTGTGGAGAATAACATAGCATAGTAAAAAGAAAGAAATTTGGTTCTGCTCCGAGGCGTTCCTTGTCCTGCACAGACGACTTTAAGTTCTGGTGTTCACACTGAGCAGGAAGTGTCTGCTAATGCTGTACCAATTAAGCCTTAAAGGTTAGCCCGCTGAGTGAACATGAAGTTATTATTAGAGCTGGTCTGGAAAAAAAATTGCTGCTAATGAGCAACCTTTGGAGCTAATCCTGTATTACACTTAAAATAATTTATCCAACAATTGTTTGAAAGGAGGATAACTAATCACAGGTAACTGGCACAGGGAAAGTAACTGAGGATAACTTGAGCTGGTGTCTGCAGCTAGACTGGTTTCTCCAAAGAACTGCATTTATAATGCCAGCACTAACACACACACACACTCACACATTCACACACTGTTCTGTGCTTGCAGAAGACGGCTATGACAGCAGTATATTTAGCTTTCTATTTTTGCTCCTGAATGTCACACTGGAGGAGGAGGAAGGTTGGCGAGTTTTTGCCTCGGAACTGATTGGCCATCATGATTATGTGAGTGTTTTTATGGACACAGACACTTTTCTCAAGCATGAGGCGAGATTTGTATTTAAACCAGGTGACGGTGGAGGTCCTACCTGAGTTCATTAGGTGGTTGTTGTAGACAAAGTGTTGACCTGTGAACCAGCATTAAAAACATGTCAGATATAACAGGAAAGGGACAGACTAGGACTGTGAACTACTACCCCCGAATACTTTCTTTTTTCAGTTTAGATTTCTATTTCCTGTGATTTCCTCAGCCAGTGCTCGCTGAAACACCAGTTGAGGATACTTTTCAGGTTCCATGATGACTCTAAAACACTTTTGATACCTAATTCTGGTCCTGACACACACACACACACACACACACACACACACACACACACACACACACACACACACACACACACACACACACACACTGATAGCTCTTTTTAATCTGCCCAGTGAACCATGGCCCTAAAGAAGGGTTCAGCTCCAGGTTAAAGGGTTCAAGCCGGTGTCAGCTGTCACATCTGTCCCCGTAGAATAAAAACACTATCACCCACAATTCCCCCTTAATGTCCACACCCTCTCTCTCTCTCTCTCTCTCTCTCTCTCTCTCTCTCACAAACACATGCACACACACACACGCACAGATGTGAGGGGTCAGATATTGAGATACCCATCATATGGCTGGGTAAACCTGCAGCAGAGCAGATGATGACGGCCTGATTTGTGGTTACCCTTATCCGACACATTTCGACCTCTTCACTTCATATTAAACCCAACATCTCTGTTTGTGGACGGGGAAAATACCTTACACTTTATTTGCAAACATAAATATAAACAGAAAGGTTGAGAGGATGGAAGGCATGTGAAACTTTGCTGTAAAACGTCACTTCAATCACAATCAAATAATCACACCAGCCAGAGGTTGAGAGATCAATAGTTTTTAAGGGTGCATTTTCTTTGACTTAGCTGACAAGATTATAAAACAAACACTGTTGAATGCAAACGCAAGATCTTCTTAAATTCTCCTCTTTTATTTTTTTTATTTTTTTTTATTATTATTATTTTTTTACAGCTTACCACCAGTTTCTTTATTTTTGTCTGGAATGTACATCTTTGGCTGTCAAGAGAAAAAAAGAGAAGTGTACAACTACATCAGTTCAACTGTTGCTTTCTTTTAGGATGCACTCTGCTCATGGCTCCTTTGGAGAACTTTTCTTACAGCTGGTTTCTCCATGTAATGGAGACAGAGTACAGTACTTGTCTGACATCCCGATGGTTGTTCTTGTGGGTACGAGGAGTCTCTGTCTCCTGCAGAAACCTGGAGCACTCTCAGCGCCATGGCCAGATTGTTCTTTCACAAACTTCTGCTCCCTCTTATCTGAAGCCCTGACAGAGTGGACGCAGGTTTTCTGAGGCTCTGCAGAGAGAGGAAACAAACTACAAGGAAGACTTGAAGGGGCAAAACAAATCAGTGAAGTCTGCTGGAGCATTTCTGTCTCTCTAGACAAGAGCAGCCTTCTTTGTTATTTATTCTTTCCATTCGTCCTCTTTCTCCACACGTCTCATTTCTTCCTGCCTCCTTTGCCATCATCTGTACTTTGGAGTTTCTTTCCTGCCCCCATCTTTTCACTGCTTTTTTATGCACAGCTCCCTGCCTCATCTTTTTCCCAGCATGCACTCAAACACACATTCAGCCTGACTCACAGGATGGAGAAGCTGCATGCAGATCTGCCAGACCGTCTGCTTCCAGAGCCCTGCAGTTCCAACACTTTCTGAGCTTTCACTGTCAAAAACAGACGCCTAAGCATCTGCATGAGATGCACAGGTTTCAACTAACTCTGATACAAAACCACACAAGTGATATCAGAGAAACTGCTCCTGCTGACCAGCAGGTAGAAAGTCAGTCTTTGGATAGTAAAATGTTAACACAGGTGTTTATTCTTGTTCATAATTGACCAGATTTCAGTCAGACCTTTCTTCTGATTGAATCATGACCCCTCAGTTTTTATTCCTGCACCAGTCTGTCATGAGAGCTGATATTCTTTCACATCTGCACATTCAGATGCCATCTCCAGTCACAGCTGATCGACGGTTACCTGAGGTTCAAGCTCCCACCTTTAATCCCTCATTTGTTTGATCGGTAAATACTACAGGCTATTTATAGAGACGAAGGAAAGATCATCATCGTCCTGTCTTCTTAATCTACAGCAGTGAACTGAGACACCCACTGCTCAAATCCCTAAAGGCCATCAGAGGACACACACAACCCCCACCCTGTGTTTTACCTTTCAAAGCTGCGGCTCAGGGTCCTTTCAAAGGCACTTTGAAGGGCTCCTGATTACCAGACAGGCTATAAGTAGCATCCAGCTTCAGGCATTACGAAGTAAGCTGGAAGAAAACTCCAAATAATATCACAGAATCTCAAAAAGTGTTGGTTTTGATGTGTGGACATCAGGCCGTCAGTGTGTGAATGAGACTGTGTCTATGTGTTGTACAGTCTGTGGTTTTAGCTCCTAATTCCTTGCTCTGTTTTTAAAGCCTTTGCAGTGGTTGAATGTTTGAGTTAGTGAATATGAGCTCTCATTATTTGTGAATGAGATTCAAAATATCATTGAAGAAAAACTGTACATCCATTTCCTCCAGCTCTCCTGTTGATCACTGCAGAGTAAAGAGAGCAGAAACACAGAGAGGAAAGAGAGGAGCATCAGAGCGATGATGAAAGCCTGCCGTCAAAAAGGAGCCAGAAAGAGCGTAAAGTGTTTATGCTTTCTGTACGTGAGCAGGATGAAGCTGCTTCATGTACAAGACGGCTTGCAAACACTGC
This sequence comes from Labroides dimidiatus, assembly GCA_030710495.1. Taxonomy (NCBI): domain Eukaryota; kingdom Metazoa; phylum Chordata; class Actinopteri; order Labriformes; family Labridae; genus Labroides; species Labroides dimidiatus. The sequence goes on from CM061160.1 coordinate 15,232,159, forward strand.
CGGGAAGGTCAACATCACAGCACCTGTTTAATGTGCAAAGACAGTCAACACGCACTGTACGAGGGGCCCATTTATCCATCCAGGTCAGCGGCTGGCCTGTCCCTGTTGGATGTCATGCTCCTACAACCTGCTGCATTATTGATTGCTGAAGAAACGCAGCAGATTCCACAGAGAGGTCGGAGGTCGGCTTCAGGCACAGATATATAAGGATTCAGCTCGTAGCATCTCTGACACTGCCATGCATGGGGGACCGGATTGAAAACCAAACTTTGACAGTTTCTGCATGTTGATTGCCGCACTTGTCAGCTAGCTTTGTTTCAAAAATCCAGCTGGATATTGTTTTTAAATCAAAACCAACTTCACTGCTTTATTTTCTCACTTCATGATCTGAGCGTGCACGTGCCAAACTGACACAACACTGATACCTCAGTCGTGGTACTTTAAAGCCAAAGGAAGAGCTGCAGTATCAGAGGAGCTTGAGGTGAACATGTTGCTCTGATGACGACAGTCCTCCAAATGTTCTTTTTTTTTTACTGACGTCACTGTCAGATTCAATGCATGCCCTGAATTTAGACTTTTTGGTGAGCAATCTTTGCGCTTGAAATGCAGATATCTGTAGTTATGACTATGTGCCCCACAGTTTAAAAGCTGGTTAATCATTTAAAACACTGGTGTGCAGCAGGAATAATAATCACACAGCCTGCAGCGTGTTGTCTCCCTCTGCGTTCTGTCGTCTGTGCTGTCATTTCTCGCTCACCAGTTGTCTTTGCTCTCATCTGTTCGTATTGACTGGTTCTGTTGCCGTCTATCCATCTTTGTCTGTCTTGACAGGACTCAAGTTGTGTTCTCTGCTCACGTCAAAAAGCACTCAGTGGTGTGTCATTTAGCTGTTCCACTCACATTTTTAAAAGGATCCACGTTTCTGGGAACAGAAAGGTTTCCTCTCTTAAATGTTACGAGATTTATGAAACAGTTTGTATTTGTACATTGAAACTCTGTAAAGTCACAGGCCTGCGTTTTACCCCTCAGACTATTACACCACTGACTCTACATCCCACATTTCTCTAACACAAAACTAAACTAACATTTGCTGTTAAAGTGGGGTATGTGAAGAAGTCTCCTTACAAACATAACAGCAAGGTTTTTTTTTTTTTCTCGTTGTAACAGGACCTGACATCATTTCTTGAGAGGAAAAAAAAACAGTCTAAAAGGTTGGGGACCTCTGCAAAGTAACCAAAAGCCGCCTGACACATGTCGTATCAGCTGTACCTGCTGCTTGTCTCAGCTCATTTCCTCACATCACATCAGGAGGGTTAGACTGCCGCGTGTTCACTGAGACAAACAGGATGTTTCTGACTGCTGGTGTCACCTGAAGGAGCTAAAATGTAAATGATTGGAGATGTTCTCAGGGCAGATATTGATCCAATCAGAGGAGGGTAAGTGGAGGCTGATTTGATTGACACGTGGGCCCTGAAGCAAGGCACTGATACCCCGACCACTCGGGGTGTCTCTTCACTTTCTGTTCATACAGGTGTGAAGTTTTAGCTCACTAAACTTCCGCCTTATTTTTCTTCCTTATTCTCTATCTTTCACGATTCTCTTCCTCTCGCTCTTCTATTTCCACTTTTTGCTTCCCTCCTTCTTTTCTCTTTTTGTCTTTATAGCCTACTCTCTTCTTCTTCCTCCTCTTCTTCTGCTGTAACACTTTCTCATCTGCTAACGTTGTATGCTTGTAAACCTCATTGTTTTGTTTGTTTTCAGCTGTATTTTCTCCCTCATCTGGAGTCAGCTGCTGTTTAATCCAGTCACAAGTTTGGAGGATGGAAGAATCAGCCAATCCTCGCTGTTAATCCAAACAAAGAGCAGCCAGTCAATACACAACCTCATCGTTCTCACACACTCTCCGTCTCATGCTGTAATAATCTCAAGTTCTCAAGTAGTTGCTCTGTGTGTGTGTGCACGCGCTCGTGTGTGTGTGTGTTTGTGTGTGTGTGTGTTAGATTATTCATCAAGGCTGTTCAGCTGCCTCCAGGCGTGTTTACAGGATAGATCTCTCACCCGTCCATCTCTGCAGCTCAAACAGCCACTGGAAATGAATAATTAGTGCGGCAAATATCAACAATTTATAGCCCACATAGCTAACAGAGGTCCAGTGCTTACTGATGAGTGAGGAGAGGAGTACGATTGATGTGAGGTGAACTCAGAGGCCTGTTTGAGAGGCACGTTTTCAATCATTATTGAAAACAAGAAACTGATTTTCTTGTATTTAAAGTCTCTTTAGTTTGTTGATATACTGACATCATCACCTTTTTCAGGTCTGTCTTCAAGAGGAGAGGAAAACTACTTTTGCAAAGTTTGTTTGTTGGATCCATCATTTATATGCATTCAGAGATGTCAGGAAATCCAAACGCTGATTGTCTTTGAGAATCAAATGTTTGGCCTGGAACAGATTGTTAGTTGCTGTTGCATGCAGATATCTGTTCACAGGGATCAGTCATTGTCAGATTACCACTGATGGGAGCCAGGATGATATAAGGCTCCTATTGCTCTCTCTGCCTCGGAGGTTTCATGCCCGATAAAATGCATCCCACAATGCCGGATGAATCTATCATGTCAATAGTGTTGGCAGATTCATAGGTCTGATCCCGGGTAAAACAAATGTTGCTCTGGAAGTTATAGTATTTTGTGCACGTCTTCCTTCGTTTAATCACAAAGCTAGAAAAAGTGTCTACAAAACATCCTCTTAACTGCTCATTTTAAGACCTGCTCTGTCTGATCCACCGTTTGTGCGCAGGGAGCACATTCAAACACATTTTATTACACACACCAACATCAAAATGTTCCATTTTGCTGGAGAGTCGTGATTAGTGCATCAGGAGAAAAAAGCGCAGCCGATAAAAGAAGAATGAGCACACTGCTGAAACAGCTGAAGAACATTTTCCTAATCATTTACTCTGACAGTTCAGAGAGTGTAGGACCTATCAGAGCGAGCGGCAGAGTCGGTTTTATGTGATCTTATCTGAGCAAAAGATTGAGCTGTCATTTCCTGAGCCGCCCTGCTTGACTCTGGAGGCACAGGGGGATGTGGGTTTGTCATCAATTACCTCTCATAACTGCAGTAAGAGCTGTTAACACGGGCCAGCGGACATTTAACGAGGAAAAAAACACTGCGTATGCTTTTTGAAATGCCACATTCACAGTTTTCTGATTTTGCCTCATCACTTTGGCAGAAAACCACCTAGAGGGCTGTGTTGTGTGAAGTCTGAAAGTTAGGCTGTACTGACAGGAGAGCAGAGAGTGAGTGACGGCACGAAGGACGGACAGTAACAGCCAATCACTGACATTTTGAGACAGACAAAGAGAAAAAGAGTCAAAGAGTCATCAGGTCTGTGCTGTTCCTTAGACCAGCTGCAGGGAAAATGAGACCTGTGAGGAGCTGAATGTTTGTATAACAGTTGAGTAATGGGTTAATGTATTTAATGGGCGTCGTAACATGTTGATGGTGGGAGACATAAAGGTCTCTCGGAGTCTGATCTGAATTCTTCAGGTGCTCCAGGTGATTGGGTGAGCAGGCTGTGACCCGGTTCATTATTCTGTACGCATCACATATCTGACATCTGATCTCATCAAAGCTCCAGGTAGCAGGTGTTACTGATGCTCCGAGAAGTTTCATCCTCTGCCTCTCTACACGTTAACACTCCCAGCTGAAGAGCGCATGCATCAGTGAGGAGATGTCAGCTCTCCAAAAGTGAAACAGAATAAGTCTTAAAGTCACCTCAGCTTCAGATCCTTATCACTTCATTTTCAGGGCAAGTTAAAATAAATGAGGCATTAAACCCCATCACTGTAACTGCAAAGATGCATGACTATTTAGACCTTGAAAGATAATCTGCAGGTCAAATTCTAAGGATCTTGTAGCAGCGAATACCCACCAGCTCTTTACATTCATGGCTGAGGAGTAGCTGGTTGTTTTCTGTGCATCTGTCTGTATAAATTCTCTGGAGTTTCTCCTGCTGTGAAGTCACATTAATGTTTGCAAAGCCATCTGGAAACTTCACACTTCAGTTTCCTCTCTACCAAGTCTTGGCTGTGGTTGTGCAGGGGGAACAAGAGTCTGCCAGACACAAACCCTGTGATGGTTTCGTGTTTGGGTATAAGTTGCAGGGTTGTAACTACCAGTCTGAACTCTGTGCTCTGTTGATGAAAAGTCCAATTTCCTCCTGCGGAGGGTTGCACTCAATCCTGCTGAGCTCGCCAAGTATTGTCAGGGGGATCGTACAGGTCTGAAATCAACACAGTCTCCTGGTTTCTGTTATTTTCAGGTGTGAGCGAGTGCTGAGTCGAGGGCAGCAGTGACAGCATCCTCGGTGGATCTGCCGACTGAAGATTCAGACTGGTTGGGGGTCTGGGAGGGCTGCTGGGATGTGGTCTTTGAAGTGCAGGAGAACTAGTTCCTCAAAGCTCTTCATAACAATCACAGCTAGAGCCACAGGGTGGTTTGTGATGTGGGGGTGAAAGAGTGAAGACGCAGGAAGAGCTGCATGCTTCAGCTTCTGCCATTGGTGAACTTTTAATCCCATCGCACTCTCTCTCTCTCTCTCTCTCTCTCTCTCTCTCTCTCTCTCTCTCTCTCTCTCTCTCTCACACACACACACACACACACAGGAAAATACATGGTTAACAATATTCCACTGAGGTGCACACATGGCTTCGCCTCAGTCTATCAAAACCATGACTCCTTTGTGGAGAAATTCAAAGAAATGATTCTTAGATAAATTCACATCACGCATAAAAACAATGACATATAAAGCTGTAATTTCAGGGCTGGTATTTCTTCTACTGCAAACATTTCTGCATTCAAGCAGGGAACATATGCACACATGCACATGGCAGCAGTAAGGATGTAATTTGCAGTTATGTCACAGACAGACTGATCAGTACAGTAAAGATGACAAGGAGCAACAAAGTCAGTCCCCAGCCTTTAAAAAGATAGAATTAGGCTGTACGCTCTTCTTCCCAGTAAACTCCCATTTTCATGAAGGTAGAGAGGGAATAAGAGGGATATTAAAGAGGGAAAATTTGTAGTTGGGGTTTTATGACTGGTAGTTTTTAATGAAATGCAAATGGCTCATGCATTCCACATGGTTACACATAGCCTGCACCTCAGTGCCACCGTGCACAGCCGACATCTTACCATGGAGTTGGAGTCATCTTCATCTGTGTCCCTTCATACATGTTCAATCAGAGCCTTTGAATGTGTCAAGGTCAGGTCTCTCCTCTACCTTTTTGTCCTTGTTGCATACAGCACCAACTAGTTGAGAGAGGTCTGATTAAAGGTCCTAAACTGTAGCATGTTTTATTTACATTTTTGTCCAGCTACATCTCCAAACAGAACTTTCAAGGTGTTGATGAGGTCGATCTAAGGACCTGTATAAGCCTGAGGTTGATTTCTTGACCCTGTGACAGGTAGTACCGGTGTTATGCTCTGTAAAGTAGTCTGGATGAGTCCCTCATGTGTTGCCTTCCTGTGGTTTCTAAGGAAACAAAAAGGCAGCAGATACATCTTTTTTATTTTCCGTCGCTCTGATGCTCGAACCTTCCTCTCAGACCTAACTTAACTCTGTCGTCTTCTACTCGCTGAGACACACCAGATTAAAGGTAAATCAAACAGTAGACCACCGTTCTGAAATCCTGAAAATCTACTCCAACTCAGACTTGTTGAAATGAAACCATGCTGAAGCCAAAAACAGGCTTTTGTAGGAATAAAACTGAAGAACATCGAGGTCCTTGGCTGCAGAGAGGAAGATATCAGCTGAGTGTGTGCAGCCCATCAGAGTGCTGTTGTAAGTTATTATCGTCTCTCAGGCAGCTCAGGAGGACTTTATCATGTATTAGGAAGTCTGAACAACAAATTAATACCTTAAATATGAATACCAATCATCCTCTGGGTAGTATGACATCATTTCAACATGACAAAACAAAAAGAGAGGAAGGCAGAGCTTCTGTAGTGTGAGTAATAGTGTCTTGAAGGGTGTTTGTTTCATTCTGTGGCTAGTTTTAGGCTGCCAGGTCGCTTCAAAGTGTTGTCACACTATCTCGAGTCACAGGAGACGAGACGTGAGCGTGCACCAAGCTCAGCTTAAATGTTTTCTGCAACAAGAAAGAACTGAAAAACTGATCTCTGTCTGTGTAGCTGCTGCAGAAAACAACAGGTCATCTCTGTAATCCTACAGGAGCTCCGACCTGTGAGGTTTTTCTGAGCAGTATTCAGACTCAGAGTACAGACAGGCTTCAGAGTTTCCCTCAGGATGATCTGTGAGGAAGTGTGACGGCCTGTGGGGATGCTGAGCAGGTTCGTCTTCGCTCTTGTTTTGTTTTTGTTGATGTCACCAAACATCTCTGCTGTTTCCACCCCCAGGGGAGAGGAGGAGAGAGGATGTGCGCAAGTGTCAGACGTACTGGAGCAATTAGCTAATGAGAGAGCTGATTTTGTGTTGTGATTGACTGCTGATAGTCAGAGGAAAAATACACATAAACATGCTTTAACACACTAACACACACACTTTAATGCACAAATTTGCCCTCTTTAGAGCAGATTTAGTCACAGAAACATTCATCTTTCCCTCATTTCTCAATAATTTGGTAAATTCTGTGCACACTTAATATAAAGCTGTCTCACACACACACAAACCTCACACATCAGCCATGAAATATTAAATACAGTGGTCTCGAGGGCCCTTAGAGTTGATGGATCAATGGGTAAGCCTGAGCACAGGGTAATAAAAAGTCCATTTTGCAGTGTTCACACATCTACATGCCCCGGGCTATTAACTGAGAATACTCGGGCAAAGTTGACACTCAAACACCCACACACTTACACAAACACACACATACACACACATCCATCTTATGCTAATCACTGTTCAGCAGCGTGTGAGTGTAGCTGTCGTGTTTGTAGAGCGTATAAATGGAGCATCATGTTCCTGCAGGTACATGAGATGGTTAGCTGTGCAATGAAGATGTGCTTTGGCTTCATGAATTAATGACACCTGATACATTTCATAGTGCTTCCTGATGGTGTTTACGTCTCTTGCTCAGTTCATGTTACCGAACTGCAGCAGAATTCTTGCTTTGGAAACCAGCAGCTGTGCATTTTTCCCTCAAAGATGTCAGAAAATGGGATCAGGAATTTCTCAGAAAGCAAAATTCATGCAAGTAAATGGTTTTAATAGAACCCAACAAATACAGATTTTTTGAGGCTGATATTTGTCAGAAAAAAATGGTAAAACAACTTCCTTTTTGATCCCTTAATGCTTACAACAACAAAGATTTGAATTACAGGCAGATCATTTCGATGTTTTACCATACTTTGTCCTTTAGTATTTGTTTAACTTTACAACAGAGAGGAATTTTGAGGAGAGGAAACAAGGTATTGTTTACAAAGAGTAATTGTGATATGTTTCTGTGATTAAAGTTGAAATTCTGTTTAAAAAACCAAAGTTTCATCAATGTATGCTAACCGCTAGCATATCAATGCAATTTCCCGTATACGTTAGCATCAAGCTAGTGCTATTTTCAATTTTGCTTTTGTTGAATAAGGAGATGCATAACACAATGAAGAAGATAGAGTAATGTATGTTTGTTATTAGTGTGTTCAGTTTTACAGACAGAGAGTAACTTAAGCTAGATTAACACCACGAGCAAGTTATAAAGATGTATGCTAACAGCTAGCATATCAAAGCAATTGCCTACATACGTTAGCATCGAGCTAGCGCTTTGTTTTCGGTACATTAGTAGATGTATAACATGTTGAATGTACTGAATGGGAATCTCTTATGAAAGAGTAACATACATTTATTTGCATGTTCAGTTTTGCAGACAGGGAGGAATTTAGCACAACTTTAGCAATTTGATGAAAAGCATGACCAACACAACAAAACCCGCTTCACTCGTTATGACACACGGCAAAGAGAGTTAAACTGAAACGGGAGACATGTTGAGTCATTGTTAACTGTGCAGTGTTGCTACAAACTTACCTGTCTGCAAGTTCCACCCAGCCCACTCCTGTAATGTTGACTGGCTGTAGCTCACTCCTGTAAGTTACTGAGAGGGCAGCGGTGGAGACTGAGGATTTAATGGAGTCACAGCTCCATCTAGTGGACAAATGGTGCTAGGGCATATATCGGCGTTTTATTGGCAGAACTCCAGCAGGCAATGATTATCTTGAAAAGGGCTATAATCAGCTGCCGATAAATCGGTCAGGCTCTAGTTTTTCATAATTTTTTTTTTTTTTTTTTTTTTTACTGTGACGCTACGAATAATCATCAAACTAAGGTTTACATTTCTGTGAGATTGTCTTTAATCTTGGGACAACAGATATTTGTTAAAATGAAAGATACTTTGAGGAAGAATCATAGAATTACATGTTAAGTTAACAAATCTTTAGCTTCAGAGCTGATTTCTTAACTGAAATTATTAATCCCCCTCTCCTTTCTCTTCTCTCCTTACAGACAGCAACTTTGTCCTGGGGAACGCCCAGGTGCAGTCTCTCTACCCCATCGTCTACTGCTCTGACGGCTTCTGTGAGCTCACGGGTTATGCCCGAGCAGAGCTCATGCAGAAGAGCTGTGCGTGTCACTTCCTGTACGGCCTCGAGACGAGCGACAGGCTAACGGCTCAGATCCAAGGAGCTCTGGACGAGAGGAGGGAGTTCAAGACCGAGCTGGTCTTCTACAAGAAGGAAGGTGAGACTGCTCCAGTTCAAGCTGTTTGATATTTGCTTCATGGAGACCAGAGAGACATGAACTTTGTGGTTCATTTGTTGGAAAAAATAAATCAATATTTGCTCTGACACTCTTCACCATGCAGCTCACACACATGCATCTGTAAATGAGGAGCTCTTCTCTTTGTACAGTTTCCAGGCTGCAGAAAATAATTTGATTCAGCTCAATTTAAAATATTATCTGTTAATGGAGCCACATGGGTGTTTTCGAACTGAATCCTAATTGAGTGAAGTGAAAATAGAAAATTAGTAAAGAGGGGAAGAGGGGCATTTGGGCCTGGCATGAAGAGAGAAAATTAGAGGGAGAGGATTTTTTTTTAATTATTTAGAGAAGAGTGAATGCCCTGAATGAATCAAACTTTGGCTCAAACCCAAAGTGTAAAAGCATATAAGTCAGAAAATTCCCCCTTTTTGAATTCATACCAGGACATCTTACTGTGAGAGTTTCAGAAAAGAGGTGACACAAAAACAAAACTTCTGGCAGCAGTTAAAGTTTATCTGCTTGGTTGATCAACAATTTCAGAATTTAAAGTTCTAGACTCATCTTTACCTCAGACAGAGCTGAGCTAATAAAACCCACAGTTTGTATGTCAGAAGATTTCATGAATGTCTGGTGTGGATTTGTGGAGAAGTTTTGCTTGCCTTTCTCTCCTTTCGGAAATCTTTTTCAGTCTTGTTTTTTTGCTCCCTGAAGCTGCCGTGAACAATCACAGCCTGATCTGTTGGACACTGAGCTGAGCTCTCCAGCTGTCAGGAGGTTAAAGGCTTTACTCAGCGGTTATGAGACAGAGAAAACTCAGTTACCAATTTCAGACAGGGTGAGACCCATGCTCCTGGCAGGAATGATAGGATTCACCTCTGAACTCTCAACCTGTTTGTTACCAGAAGATGTTATTCTCACTTCCTGCCCTCACTGGGAGTGAAAATTTTCCAGCTTTATGTTCTCTATAACTCAGCTGGCTGAGGTGATGTTCATGTAAATGAGTGTTGCATGTATTAAAGGAGGCCACAGCTCTTTAATGTGCAGAGTCAAAGGAGCTTTCATCTTTCTGCAGCTTCCTCACGTGTTCCACCACAAACCTAGCTGCTGAAAACTCAGACTGTCAGTCATGAAAGAGTGATTTTGAAAAAGAAGATAATACATCATACTCTGTAAACAAGCCATCAGGTTGGGAATGAATTTAAAGAAGAAGAAATGAAATCTGTGCATCTGGGAAAGATGCAGGGAAATGAAAAATCTGCAGAAAGATTGTTGAGTAAGAAGGCAAAAAATCTCTTCTCATTTATTCTCTTTATCAATAATTGATCAAAGAAATAAATGAAAGCTGTGATTTGTGATGAGGGGGAGAAAGATGGCTGAGGAGACTGAGAGGAAAGGCTCCTCGTACTATTAAGAAAACAAAAGCAGGGAGGGTTGTGTGGAGATGGAGGAGACGGACACCAGGAGACTTGGACACATCTGCTCCTTTGAGATATGAGCCAATAACAAAGAGAAACAGAGGCTTATAAAGGCCTCCTCCACTCAAACACACACAAGTGACAAATTAGAAGTGTTTCGGGCTTTTATCAGCTCCCCAGGAGCTCACATTAGCATTTTAACTTTTCTCCAGAGGAGCAGGAAGAAGAACAAACACATTTATATCCAGTCCCTTCAGTCGAATCATCACAGCTCCCTCATCAGAGCCGGGGGCATGGCTTTGAAAACATATTTCATCAACCGGGTACGCTCTCATGACGGATTCATACAAGCCAGTGAATACACTGGGAATCAATATCAACACATTGCACAATTTTGAAGTGTGCTGAAAACAGAAAAAGCTCCCAAAATGTGAGCTGATTTTATGACATACAGGAATGAGATGCTGAGGAAAGATTTGATAAATATTCCAGAGACAAAGATTAGTGTGAGGCTGAACTGGACATCACTAAAGCAAGAAAGTATTAACACATATGCAATATGATTTCTGATATTTGTGTGTACAGTTTAGAAATGTAGTCTGCAGAAGCTGATGAAGTCTAACTTTAATGACGACTTTTTCTGCAACAGAAATGTAAAGTCTGCTTTGGTGTTTACATGCAGTGATAAATTTCTAAGATGATCTAACAAGCTAATCCTGAAAGTCTGTTCAGCTTGAAGGATTTGTGTTTCATAAGTTTTGCTTTTGATGTTTAGATCATTTAAAAGAAGATAATGCAAACATCAAATATCAATCTGTATGCAGACGATGCTATTCTGTGTTGTTCTGCTGTATGTATAGCTTACTTTCCTTCTAAGCATGCATCTAAACAAGGGAGATGGTGTGTTCTGTTGCAGCAGCTCCTGTTTCCATTGTGTTAGAGTCAATCAGGGACAGCCTCAGCATGGTTTATGTTTTTAAAGATGTGATCCTCCCTCTTGTTTAAATGTATTATTTACCTGCAGTGCATGATCCCCTGATGGGAATTAGTCTCAAAGCAGCAGGGACAGAATGTTTGGTACAAAACTCGTCCCCTGAAGAGTCAGTCGGAATCAGGTGAAACCTGAGCAGGTTGTTTCAGACTGATTTTATGGTTTTATTCAGCTGAACTCAGTTTTAGGACCTTACTTTGAGGACAAGGCTGCTATTTTCCATCACGTTTCTTATTCTCCACAAACCCTTGTGAAAAGACCAATTACTGGAGTTTTCAGAAACAGTCTCCTAGTGCCACCTCAGTTTGATATCTAACACACCTTTGTGCTGCAGAGCTCCACTCAGGGTCACAGTGGGATTCATTTTTATCCCAGGACTTTCATAACTCAGGACATCCACTTTAGCTTCAGCTGGAGACGTATGAGGTTGTATAGATTTACTACTCTTGCAGTGAACTACCCAGCTATTTTCCAACACCTTGTTATTCAGCATATTTCTCAAAAACATCATAAAATAAGTGTCGCATCAGGGAGAAGGTCAGGATGGTCTGTAGGTTGGGGAAAAAAGAAATCAGAGCGCTTTCTGTTGCTCGTGGCTCCAACAAATAGGTCCTTAATCATCTGTTATTAAAACTGATGTTTTTATGTGCCTCTTAATGATCATGAGCCCCGCCCACAGGAAAATCTCTCTGTTTCACCCAATTAGCCACTTCTTTAATGATTCTTTTGTAATTAAAAATGTATTAAAAACACATCATGAGCAAAGCAATGATGAGTTGACATCTTCCTTTTATTACCATAAACAAGCAGCATTTTTCCCTGAGTCAGTCCTACAGACACTGTCTTTACCATCAGGCACCAATCAGCTCAATCATTAATAGTCTTCATGATGGGTTCTTCTTGTGGTGAGATCCTAACTTGCAGTAAAATCGTTTTAGCCACTTATCCCAAACACAGCTAGCTTAAATGATCTTTCAATCACAGCCCAGAAGCGTCCCTTAAAACACCGTCCAAAGGATCTCTTGTGTGCATTTTCTATGAGTTGCAGCATCAACTTCTGGAGCTTTACAGTGAATCTATATGTTGTGTAATCTCCCGCTCTGCACTGCATCTCCTCACATGGGATCTGCTGCAGGAAGCTCTGCAGGCACAGACAGCGGAGGAGAAGCAGCTTTTAGAGCAGCTGAATGAATGTGGTCTCATTACAGCTGCAGGCACTGAGTTCTCCAGAGCGAAGTCACACATGGAGAACTTCTGAGAAAATAATAACCCCTCAAGTGGTCGGAGGAATCATTTTTAATGCATGACGTAAAAAAAAAAAAAAATCCTGCATTAGTGCATGTACAATTTTTCACATTTTTTTGACATTTTATGAACTAAACAACTGTTCAATTAATCAAGAGAATAATCGATAGATATTTGAAACATGAAAATAATCATTAGTTGCAGCCCTAGATGTGTGAATGAATTTGCACATGGCTATATTTTTCTTGACCTTGCACCTGGCTGGCTCTGGAGGTACAGCTGCAGCCCGAACGCCATGTTTAAATCAGCTGTTGGAATAAAATGCATCACAAAATGTTTTGATAATCCATCACTTATCCCTTTCTCTTATCAGCTTCCTCAGTAGCACAACAAATTGTGATGTTTATTGGCTGAAAAGATGCCCTGACTCTCTTTCTGTGACTCTGCGTCCTCTCTGCAGGTACACAGTTCTGGTGTCTTCTGGACATTGTACCCATCAAAAATGAAAAGGGTGAAGTGGTTCTGTTCCTTGTGTCCCACAAAGACATCACAGACAAGAAGAAGGACCAGGACCCGGAGCAGGGACCTGAAACAGGTGAGTTACACCTGCTCTGTGTGTCAGCGGGAGTGTTTAACCACCTTAACCGTTAATCACATTCAGAGTTATGGCTCACACAAGCAGTTAAAGTCATTCACAGGATAACTTAGACTATATCGCTGTAGCCTCCTCTGTGGAGAAAAAGCTGATAGCCTCAAATTCAAATGCATGAGCTGTCACATGAAAAATACATGTATGAAAAGCAGCTGATGAGTTATGAGTCATGAGCACAGACAGATGATTCTGAATTAGTCCTAACATAAACCTCCAAAAGGCTCCAACACCACAAACATGGAGCAGAGGTTAAAGGTCAGGGACTGGATTATCTGAGAGGACACCTAGAAGCTCACGTGTCACTCAAACTGATTCTGATAAAACTACTCAACAGATCTGTCATCAGCTCTGCGTAGTTTAAACATTATTCAAATTACCTTTCACTGCTGCAGAGCGGGACTGTGCGTTAAACCTCTCAGCTGCTTCGGCAAACCTGAATTAATCACCAGTTAATAACTGACATCACTGTTTTCACTCTTTGTTTTCCTGCTGTGTAACTCTCACCCTGACTGAAGAGCTGTGTGTAAGTCTGATCCTTACATTAATATTAATGACTGACTCTATTAAAGGCATGTAGTGAGCCATGCTCGTTCTGTCTAATACACAGAGATATGATAATGCAAATGCACGAACAAAGGGTTCAAAATGTAAATAACCAGTTTGTGTGAGTGTGTGTGTGTGTGAGTTAATTAAAAGCAGTCGGGGAGTTATTCATGTTGACAATATGCAAATTGTGGTCTTTTCGCACACAATTGCTAAGTGTTCTCTGCTGATCACAGAAAGTAATTCCCCAGAATGCAACACCTGCAGGATCATAAAGTGAATCCAAAGCCAAGTCAGCATCCTCTCCATCATTAGATTTTTGTCACCTGTGGCTAAGAGCCAGTTAATCCTCTGACACAACATCCATTAACAAACCATGAAGCTGTAAATCTGATGGCTTCATTTTCCTCATTCACTTCCTGCTGTGAGATGTTTTGGGCGTCTTTTGCTGCCTGTTTCTTCCTGTTAAAATGTTTGAAAATCCCAGTATTCAGAGCTGAACGAGCGGTTTTGAATACCTCCGAGTTTCATGTTGAGTCCGTGAAAGAAAAATCTTAATCACTGCTCAAAACTCTGCATTCAATATTTTCTACTCCTGCAGACGTCATCCTGAAGCACTGAATACACAGTTATTACACATTCAGATCCGACGTTTTAACTCCTAAATCCTGTTTCAACCCAAGCTGGGTTCACCACAGAGAGAGAGTGAATGGAGGCTGTGTGAAAAGACGGAGCGAGAGAGAGTTTAATGAAGGCTCTTACGATGAAGTGTTTAAATTTTTAGCTCTTGTGGATTGGCTTTCAGAGCAGCCTGAGAAAGCGTACCTGCGTGAAACCATTTACCTAATTTTCACCAGCTTGGTCAGACTCTCGACTGGCTGATTACTTCATCTCCTTAGAGCTGAAATAACTGAGGCCTGATTTCATTAACTCGGATCTTTTATTACAAGCCCCAAAGTTCTGGTTGCTGCAGATTATTTAACATGCAGGAAAGGGAAACATGAAGAAGAAGTGACAACACTTCTACATGTTAGAACAAAATAAAAGCGACAAACCCGAAGGAAAAAGAAGGAAAGAAAAGACTTTGACATTTACAGAGTGATGAACTGACACACAATCACATTTAGCTGCGTGTGCTGCTCGATGGGACGCTGCTGACGACTGAGCTGCTCACTTCTGGCACTTAGCTCAGCGTGGTTCACCTTTCTGAAAGAGAGAACAGGTTATTGAGGAGGAAATTGCCTGACTTAAAACTGGCAGAAGAAAGCTGGAAACAAACTTCAGGAAGCACAGAAATAAGTGCTTGTATGTGAAGCAGTTTGTTCTGATATTCAGCTTTAAAGACAGACACAAACTACTGCATGCTTCAAGCTGCTCACACACACTTTGTTTATCGACTGTATTGATAATTTACAATATAAGGGCAGCCTGTTTTCCCTGGCAGCACACACAGGGTTCCCTGGAGAACAACAGTAAAAAGCATAATGAGACCTACAGGCCAGTGAATCTCATCTCCTCAACCCCAAACCAATAAACCAACAAACTGCATATTGAGCTGAAAACAGAGTAATGTTAGTCTGCTGACACATGAATCTACAACAGAGAGATAATCAGGAAGAATTCAGGCTGAACATACATGAGGATGGTTAAAATGAGGGAGACTCCTGAAGAAATCAGGTCTGTTGGCACTTCTGCATCAGAAGCATAAAAAAGGTTCTCCTCATCATGAGATGTGGCACATAAATATATGCATTAACAGAAGAGATGCACTGAACAACCTCATTCTTCCTTTGACTCTTTGATCACCTGCAGGGCGAGTGTCGGGTGCTGCAGGTTCAGACACAAGGGGCGGAGAGTGAAGAGAGATTATCCAAATCATTGATCACTGATCATTTTTTAACAGATCGTCCTGATGAAGAGTGTCTGCAAATGTACAATTAAATACATACAGAATATAGAAACCAGTGTATTTAGCTTATACTTCCTTAATAAAACTTTAACTTATTGCTGACAAATTCAACAGGTTAGCCCTCCTACCTAAACTAAAGTAGGAAGGAAAGAACCTGACTGATGCATCCACCACTGAGAGACAGACAGAGCCGCTGAGTTCCAGCGAAGCCGTCCTGAACGAGAGGAACAAATCAAATTTACCGGCTGAGAATGAAAATGATTCAGTTACAGGGGTGGGTGTTTGCCAAGCATGACATCATATTATGGCCAGATAGAGGAATAATCAGGACAGGAAATGTAAAATGGAAATGAAGCCAGGAAGAAAGATCTTCTGTCTCGATGGCAGTTAAAAGAAAATCTCTCTTGGTTCCTCCTGAGGCCCCCGTACGATCAATTTGTGCTTTTTTTTTTCCTCCTTGCTTTCCCATTTAGTGTTTCACCTGATTTTATCTTTCAGTTTTTCCATAAATTAAAAGAGAAACAACGTGAGGGAGACATTGGACAAGAGCAGCCATTGTTATCGATTATGCTCTTTAAACAGAGATCTGGCTCTCAGCCCAGATTATGAAATTCCCCATAAAGAGCTCCTAGTGTAGTCAATAAAGGCCCAACAAAGGTAGACAGCAGGTCAATATCATATCAAATATTTACTCACAAACCTGAGCAGCATGTGTACAACAGAAAGCAGAGCTGGAACAAAGGAGCTGCTGTCAGGTGGACAGGGATTCAACGCTAAACAAACTAACAAAGAACGAGAGATCCACATGAGTCTGCTGAAGAGAGACGGGATCATGGAAGAGGTTAAGTTTGAAGATATAAGATGGTTTAAATGTTTTTCAAACTGTATGAATGCATCGAATCCATGATATGCTTTGAGGTTGAGAAAAAAGTGAGAAGGACGTCTGGAGGAAACGTTGGGTAGCTGCCAACACTCACACATTGGCTGTGAGACATACGCATTTTATTGGCTTCACACTCTCTCAGATTGGGGGGATCATGAGCAACTGATGAGCATCAGCTAACGTTGGCATCTGTATAAAACATGGCCATCATGATGGAGAAGACTAGAAGTTAAAGTTAGACATAAACTTACCAGGAAGTGGTAACTGAGGGAATAAATCAACTGAGAAGTAAGCTATAGAGTATTTGCACTGATGTTACAATTTTGGTAGTTAATTGGATGCGCGGCCATATTGGAGGTTCATGAATGTAAACGCTGAATGTAGGAGATAGAAGTGCTCGGTAAAATATGAATTTAAGCTGTCTAATCCACCAACAA
The DNA here is from genome assembly GCA_030710495.1 of Labroides dimidiatus. Taxonomy (NCBI): domain Eukaryota; kingdom Metazoa; phylum Chordata; class Actinopteri; order Labriformes; family Labridae; genus Labroides; species Labroides dimidiatus. The sequence continues at coordinate 15,248,999 of CM061160.1, forward strand.
ATGTGTAAGAACACACAGAGCACACTAAAACTTACCGTGAAGGTCTGGTCCAGCAAGAAAAAGAGAGACATTTTGAAAAATGAAAGATCCATACAAGGAGTAGCATCTTCATCATCATCTATTCAAAGATTTGAAAACATGGATGTTTCTACACTAGAGTGCCTCCAACATGAGTGACATCCTCATTGGCTTTCCTCCCTCAGACCCTTTGTTCCTTTAGATTGTGGCTAATTTTGTCTCCTATCCTCCACAGATGAAGAAACCGGTCTGGAGGTGCATCAGGTCACTCGGCCTCCAGGATTCAACGCCAACCGTCGCCGTAGCAGAGCCGTCCTCTACCACCTGTCTGGACACCTGCAGAAACAAGACAAAAGCAAGCTCAAGATCAACAATGTGAGTTCCTTTGCATCTGTTTTCACCCCAAAATCAATACACACTGCTTAAATAACATATTTCATGTAATAATTTTGGAATAATATGATGTTCGGCTGCCAAACTGGACCCAGACTCCCTCTCGTGTGATCATTACTTGTGCTTCTGAGGCTGTTTCATTGATCTTCGTCACAGAGGGAAGGATGAATTTTTTTCTGAAGGACAAATAAGGAATGAGCCAAACTTTAAATCCCCTGCAGGTTTTCCAACAACAATACATCCTTTTGGAAGGCATTTCCAGATTCTTCAAAGCCGCTTTTATCAAGGTGGAATAAAAAGTTGAAAACTAGTTTCTTTTAATTGTTTCCCAGGTTGGTTTCCTGAACCAAACAGCAGCATTATGACTCCAGGGAGGGGAGAGAGAAGAAAAAAAGTTACATGATCTATTGTCCTTGTGTGACTTTGCTGTTTGATTCCACATGTTTACATGTTTTCCCACTGAAACATCTATATGGGAGGCTGCTAGTATGGATTATCCTTTTCAGAGACCAATAGTGCAAAGTTCATCAACACGGAGCCTCCAAAGAGGAAGAAGAAAAAATTTGTTTGATTTTTTTTTTCCAAGATCTTGTTAAAAATGTTGCAAACTTTGGGTCAATAACTCATCAGATGGTCTTTGGTGTTACAAAACCTTAACCCCCTTTCAACCACAGTAAGGTTGCCTGAAAGCTACAGCCCAACTTTAATCAGTATTTTCTGAGCGTATGTTTCTTTCGACTCTTCTCCCAGGGTGTCAGTAAGAAGCTGTTTCAGAATTAAATAAACCATCTCTTTGACTTCACCAGACCACAAAGAGATCTTGGGTTGGATTCAGAAGACAGCATCCTCTCAGCGCTGAGTTTCCTGTTTGTTCACCGTTCTGCAGGCTGCAGCACACAGGGCAGCACACGCACAGACAGATGCTGTGAAGGTTATCAGGAGTGTAATCACTTCTGTTTGACTTTGAGGCCACACAGCTCTGCGTTTTGCTGATGTCAGGGATAAAACAAACATGCAGATTCATGCAGCCTGCAGGTGTGAAGCCCACTTATGAAGAAATTATTTAAAGGGTCATAATTGTTGGCTTTTATGTGCTCAAACCAGGGAGGAATTAAAAAATACATAAAAAAACGAGTGAGGTAGTTTAACCTCTGAGCCTCAAGCTTTTAAATTTATGTCTCCTTGATACTTTATCTTCACTTTGTCCTCTTGATGTGAGGTTTTTCAGCAGCAGGAGAACCATGTTTATGTTGCTGTGCCTGCAAGAGAGAACTGCACCATCCTCTGGATAAATGAAGATTTGAAAATCTGGCCTCGTGTGATGCATTCATTGTGTGCAGATATCTTTACTAACAGTTTTTATTTCTGCAGTTATTTTCTTTCTTTCTTTATTTTTTTAAAGCTGCTGACTGCTCTTTTGAAGGTTTTACAGTGTTATTCAACCTGATGTGAAGTAGAGACATACTACATCCTGGAGGACCTTGGGTTCTGAAATAGAACTGATACTTCACTCTTGTGTGAAGCCTGAATAGGATCAGTAAAGTGCTGCTCTTGTGTGTAGTCGTATGTTTGAGAAGAGAGAGGCAGAAAGTGAGAGCGCTGTTAACCCTTCTCTCCCTGTCGTCCAATCCAGAACATGTTTGGGGAGAAGCCTCCCATCCCAGAGTACAAGGTAGCAGCCATTCAGAAGTCTCGCTTCATCCTGCTCCACTATGGGACCTTCAAGGCCGGCTGGGATTGGTTGATCCTCCTGGCGACGTTCTACGTGGCTGTCACCGTGCCCTACAATGTGTGTTTCACTGTGGTGGGAGGGCGGGATGAAGGGAGTAGCAGCGCTCCACGAAGCCCACCCAGCGTCAGTGACATCCTTGTGGAGATCCTGTTTATTTTAGGTAAGAGAGAGAGAGGGATGTTTGGTTCTCACATCACTCTGTCCTGCAGCCACAAAAAAAGATGTAATATCCAAAATGCAGCCTTACAAAAAACATGAGATCAAAGTGTTTGTTTGCTCGTTTGTTTTCCCTTTAACAGGTTCAGGAAAGATCAGAGGAACCGTGACAGTTATTATTTGATAATCTATCAAGAAATAGGAAATCATTACCTCCCTGGAGAGAGATTTATCAGTCTTCATTTAAAAGTATTACTCATGAAGTCATTTCCAAGAAGACTTTTAATGTTTTATTATTAATATTATTGTTATCAAATAAGCTGACTGACAATATAACAGGAAGTTTCTCTCATTGAATCCATCTTGTTGCTTTACTGCTGCCTTTATCAGACACTTGGATGACAATCTGACAAAAGAAGCTCTTTTATTGGACACATTGTGATCAGGAATTTTAAGGATTACATTGCAGTTGTGACAGTTTTGCTGCTGCAGACTGAAGTAACCTCCTGAGGCGATCACAAACCCTTTCCTTTCCTCTGAGGCTGTTGAACATGTGGGAAAAAGTGTTTTTTTTTCTTTCTTTCTTATCAGACACAAGTGAGAGCTTCATAAATTATCCAAACTTAATGTTGTAAGAATTGGCTGAGTAATTAAAACAGCTGGTATCTCAGAGGCTCATCAGTCCTGATAAAAAGTTTGGTTGGAAGTTTTTAATGGTGCAGATGCTTCGGTGAAAGGATACGAGGCATTCACAACAGAATGTATCATGTTATGTCTCATGTTCCTTCATTTCCTGCCAAACAACAGACCTGTCTGCGCTGTCCATCTGACTGACTGACTGAAGGACTCTTTTACAGAAAGCTTGAATTCATAGGAAAGAGCGAGCATGCCCTCCATCAATCAACCTATACAATGAAATTAGACGAGACACTCGCAGTTAAATGTCCGACTCCTGTCAGTCGATATCTCATTTGTTAGAACTAATGGAGCCGCCCGTTTATCAATACATCCACAGAGCCGACAAGGGTAGATGGAAATGTGCAATCAAGCTTCCCGTTGCTCTTTTATTTCTGTTAATAAGCTGTTTTCAATACATTAATGACATCCTAAAGACTCTAGGATATTTATTAACACTTGAACAGGAGCGGCAAACTGGCCACACAGGGGGCTTTGTAATGTGATTTAACAAAACTGACTAACTTAAGGTGCTTGTTTGAAGCTAAATCTGAGTCATGTGAGTGTACTTTAGAGGTCTAATGTGATGGAGTGTTAGAGTAAGTTTTAGAAATGCTCTGCACTGCTCAGTTTCTGTAGTCCTGGCTTCAACCTGAAAAATGTTAGCCTTTACTTTCGTTTTTTTGCTTGCAGTCTGTTTCTTTTCAAATATGCTGGTTGTTGTTTTTTCAAGTGGTTTCTTCAGATCCACATCAACATTTTGTAACATTAAAAAAAAACATTCCAGCAACTTCTGCTTTCTCTGAGAGATAAAATGACTGTTTTTGTCGGTAGTTTTCTGGCTTTAAAGGGAGTGATATAACAGCTTCTTATGGTCCAAAAACATCTTCCTCAGATGATCAGAAATGTTGAAACTCAAAGGATTATTCTGCTGCTGGTTTTGGTCCATCCACGTATTTCCTTATGCTCACTCGGGATCTGTTTGCAGTGGCAGCAGAGGGAGCAATTTGATGCAGACAACTCTCTAGCAACATTTTCCAACTCCTCTCGGGGGATTTGGAGATGTTTCCAGCCTAGATGGGATGTCTTATCCCTCCTTGGTGCATCCTCTTGTAACTAAACCTGTGAAGCTTGATGGGAAGTGTTGGGTATATCAGTATGAAAAATGACGCTGAGCTGCTCTCCTGTGGGCCCCCTACCTGCAGGGATGACATCAGGGGTGGAAGAATTGATTGCGCATATTTTTCATCACTTTAAACTCTATAAAATTTTTAGTCATTATAATTGAAATTATTATTGAAAGCTGACAAAATACATGACTGGAGGGTTCCTTTAACTATTTATCATTTTGTTTTTATAATATATCAAGAAAAAGGAAATCATTAGCTTCCTGGAAGAAACTGAATTAATCTACAGTGTAAACTGACCTTTAGAAATGAGACTGAAGTCATTTTCAAACAGCACCCTGAAGGATCCAATAAAGACTTTTAGTTTTCTGATACCAAAAGGACGGACAACCCAAGGGATGGACAAAAACTTTATTTGATAGACAAAACTTTTTGTGTCAATGGAGAATTTCCTGAATCAAGCTCAGCTGATCTTGTAAACAGGAAGAGGGTTTCCAACTTGTATGTTTCCAACTTTGTTCTGGATCTTTTTCATCAACATGTATCACAAGTTTCTTATCACTCCACAGCTGCTCTGTGGTTCATTCCTGCTGTGTCATCTTCTGCTCTTTTTGTTGTCCTCTGCAGACATTGTGCTGAACTTTCGAACCACCTTTGTGAGCACATCGGGTCAGGTCGTGTACGACGCCCGCTCCATCTGCGTTCACTACGTCACCACCTGGCTCTTCGTCGACCTCATCGCCGCCCTGCCCTTTGACCTGCTGTATGCTTTCAATGTCAGCGTGGTGAGTCTCCTCTGTGCATACATCTGAGAATATTTTCACTCACCATGAGAGCAAACAGCATGTGACGAATCAAAGTAAGGACAATTTGGCGTTTTCATGTATTTCGTCTCCTGCATTCATGCTGCACTATAACTCAACACTGGGACTTAGTCAAACTGCACAAAAAAGGACTTAATGTATAATGTCACAGGCTCCCTTGTGACTTTATTAGATCCACATTTCATCCAAATTGAAGCTCATCAAACAAGCAGATGGCACAGAACCAGTCTGCACATTCTGCAGGACTCATTAGTTTGTGTTTTCATGCTAAGAATCCTATACCACGTTTTCACCTGCAGCTGAATGTCACCAAAGCTGTGCAATATGAGTAGAGGAAGAAACTTAAGACAAACTCAGTGTCCCGTGTCTCCTTGCAGAGGTTAATCTTGTGTGTTGATCAGTGTGTTGTGTTTCTGTTTGCAGTACTTTGGGGTTCATCTCTTGAAGACGGTTCGGCTGCTGCGGTTGTTGCGGCTGCTGCAGAAGCTGGAGCGGTACTCTCAGTACAGTGCTGTGGTTCTCACACTGCTGATGTCCATGTTTGCTCTGCTGGCTCACTGGATGGCCTGCGTCTGGTACTTTATTGGCCGGCGGGAGCTCGAGAGTCCTGGCTCCTGGGATATAGGTAGGTCCACAACCTTTTTAATAACAATTCATAGTGTGCAGTGCGTTTAAATCTGATTACACCCAAAGTGTTGGAACAATGTGGGACTGTAAGGAAAGGACATTTTTCTAGTGGAGGAAATTTTAGTCTCCACATCTGTTGTTTTTTTCATGTTCAATAAAAGAGCTTTCAAACTCTCTGAAGTGTGTAATAAAATGTCCAGTTTTATTTTAAAGGACAAAAGTCTTCCACACAGATAATCCCTCCAAACTTCAATCCTAAAAACGACTTTAATAATGTCCACTTGTTGCTGTGTTAACAGTTCAACTACTCCCTTTGGGTATCTGCAGTAAACTGTTTATTCCTTCGATCTAAATTTAGTTTCTCAAGCAGCTTTATTGTCCATTTACTCTAAGAGGATAGCTTTTAACAGCTTTGAATTCCACTCGAGTTTATAACTGTCACTCTGCATTCACTAAATATCCCTCCAGTGACAGACAGCAGAATTTTATTTGGGCAAATTGAGCAAATCCACAGTGTCACAGTTGGAAAAGATTGGGAACTATATTGCTTCACTCAATTATACTGTTCGCTCAGTCCTGGGGAAATGATTTTAGGGATCCCAAATGAACAGTAAATGACTTCTTATCTGAATGCAACCTCCCTTTGAAGATGACTCTTCTGAGATTGGCAGATTTTTGTATTAGAGTGGAGTGTAATTTGTCTTTAAGTATTTGCAAAGCTTTTTTTCTTACCTTTATAAAATCACAGACCTGACATGGCACATTACTTACCTCAGCAGAGTGATATCTCTAATTTTGAAAAATGGCCTCTGCGTGTTTGAGTTTTCAGCAGGACCGTTGCTTTTGATAAGACTCAGCTTTGTTGATTTTCCACAGTCATCTCTCAGCAGAGGATCTCGGATCCTGCAGGCGAAATGAAACCCTGGAACACAATCTGATAAAGTTGTTAGCACGAACAAACAGAGAGGCAGTTTCAACGGGAGCTACCTCTAATCCTTTTGGCTGTGATCTGGGGCAAAGAGCAGCCTTTTTGTCTTATTTTATTGTATCAAAGTATCACAAAACACACACTGATGAGGATTTTTACTGAAAACTTGTGCATTTAATGCCCTCTTAGGAACACCAGACGAGCTGTAGCTCCTGTTGAATCTATCTTTTTACTCCCTCCCTCCCCCCTCGCTGTCTCTCCCACTCGCTCATCGATTGGTACCAGCCGGCTGATCGTTATCCTCTCTGCAAACTGCATAATGACAGACAGTATCACTGTAGTCAATTCATATCTATGGCCTCTGGATTTACTGTTTAGACTGACAGAGGGACTCTAGGAGACAACATAGACCAGTCTGCTGTCTGACCTGTCTGTGACACAAACATAGGTCTGATATCAGCGCCACCTCTCCATCTGTCCATCTCTATCTTTGCTTTTACCTGGGAGAGGTTATATCTGCAGGACCATCAATAATTCAAGGGCAGCGGAGCTGGAGCTGCATCTATAGTCCTCGTGGATCAGACGCCACCTAAGGCACAGACACATACATGCTACAGTCTAGTTCAGTCGAAGAAGAAAGAATAAAATCATGGACAGGGCCTCTGCTATGACCTGTACTGTAGGTTTAATGAAAATCCACCACAGAAGAACCATGCTCAGAGGCAGAGGATAATACATTATCTTCAGCACCATAGACAGAGACAGAGCAACCATAGAGTACACCACCAGTTATCAGCACCATGGACAGGGACAGAGGCACCATACAGTATACAGTATACCACCAATTATCTCCTGCATTATGGACAGAGGTAGAGGAATCCTACAGTCTACCACTGATTATCAGCACCATGGACAGAGACAAAAGAATCATGTAGTTTGATCATCAGCATGAACGAGGGAAAAGGAATGATGTAGTTTGATCAGCACAGGGGAGAGAGCAGAAGAACCATACATTATCAACAGCACCATGGACAGAGTCAGAGGAATCACACTGCACACTCTGTCCATGGTGCTGATCTCTCCTTTATGGAGCTCTCTGCATTCTAATGAGTCCACACACTAATGAAGGACAACACTTACTCCTGTTAGTTCAAATGTTTATACTTATCAAATGATTTTACAGTAATGTGTAAAATGACTTATTCATGAAAAAAAAAACTGTCCTAAGGCCTCTCACTACCTCACTGTACTTAATTACTCCACAACCGTTTTCCTTGCCAAGGTTTTATGTATGTTTTATGTATGGTAAGTTTTTATGAGGTTCAGACGTCTTCAAAAGGAATAAACTTAAGCCTTCAAAATAAAGTCAACAGGTGCATCTCCTTACAAAGCAGGCTTCATTTATGTGTGTTTTTATATGAGCACCAGAAACATTTGCACATTCCCTTTACCCTGAGAGAAAAAAACAAACTTTTACTTTTTGTACTTTGATCCTCAGGCGTAGCCGTGCATACCAAATAAAGTCTGAGTCCACGTTTCCTCAGGGTGATGGAGGTTAAGTTCTGCTAATGACAAAGTAATTAGGAAACTACTCAGGTGTTAAATCCTCTAATGTTGTTGGTTTAGCTGCTGGGAGAGGAGACTGCTCACTGCACGACTGACACCTCACCTTATTTGTACTGGCAAGCTGCTCAGAGGACCGATACACACACATACACGCACACACACGCACACACACACACACACACACACACACACACACACACACACACACACACACACAGGTCAGAGCTTGTTGCCTGGAGTGTGTGATAGCAGAGATCAATCAACAGAAGCATCCATATTGTATTATTCATTCCCTGTCTCACTGTCTTTCTTGGATCCATGGATTCCTGTCAGCTGGGCTTTTCACTCATTCACTCACAAACACTTTTTTTTTCAATAATTCATCCCACTCCTTCACTTCACACACTCCCCTCTGAATCTTCACTATCCTAAAACCAAACCCTATAGCTTGCTTGCAATCTTGCAGGTACTGATTTTGGTTTTGCAGGAATATTTTCAGTTGATTTACATCGTGTTGGACAAAGCATGGACATGTTTCAGGTTACTAAGAGTCACTGTTTGCCAAATTAGCGATATGAATGAACTGAGAACTGAACTGACTCAGTGTTGTGCACCCAAACCCTTAAGGAAAGGTGAAATGAGTACAAGTGTTATAAATTTTTTGAAATAAACTAAAGTTTTAAAGTTAACATGCTAAAACAACTTTCAAGAAATGAAGTTACTCCTTAATCAAAATCAGAATCAGATTTATGATCTGCTGAAGTGACTTGACAAATGTGTTCTGAAAATATAAACAGGCATATTGTGTTGTAAGCTTAAATTTCAAACTAAGGGTCTCTCCTGGTTTATTTTCTGTCTCCCGTCTCTCAGGTTGGCTCCATGAGCTGGCCAAGCGTCTGGGCTCCCCATACTTCCTGTCCCCTCTGACAACGCTGGTCTCCTCATCAGTCAGCAGCCTAGCCAACAGCAGCCAGTGGAACATGTCAGAGGTCACGGGTCAGAGCTCCTGGAACTCCACCCAGCCATATGGAAACGTGTCGGGAGGAGAGGCTGTTTCTGGGACGGGCAGTGGGGGTGGGGGTTTTGGGGCACTGGGTGGAGGACCCTCAATGAGGAGCAGCTACGTGACGTCGCTGTACTTCGCTCTGAGCAGTCTGACTAGTGTCGGGTTTGGAAACGTGTCAGCTAACACAGACTCAGAGAAGATCTTCTCTATCTGCACCATGCTCATCGGAGGTAAGAATCATCTCAGCGTGTTTTCATCTTCTGAGTATGTTAGAGTGTTTCTGCTCCTCTCAGTCTGAGATACTCACTGAGATCACAATCTGGTGAATGTGAGACATTAACTAGAAGCAGAGCACTTTTTGTTTATTCTGTTTAAAGAAAATAAAATGAAATACTTGATGCACAAAGACAATTACAAACAAAGCCTCCATTTAGCGCTTCATTAGCTCCACTTTATTGTTTCAGAAGCTTCATTACTTTGGCTGAGTGTGTGTTTCTTTCTAAAAAGTTTGAACTACAAGCTCAGACCGATGCTGGAGAATGTTTAACCCTTTATTGCTGAACATATATTTGATACATGAGTTTCAAAGACCTCTTTCTCATTAACATGAAAAATATTTTCATTAAAAACCTGTTTAAACATTTTTTTTAAATGTATATTACCCCCTTGAGGATTTTCATTCCACTACAGGCAGCTTAAGTTGTATTTCAGCCCTTTTCAGAATTGCTGCTCTCATGAAATTATCTACAAACTTTTTTTTTAGGAAAATCATGCTGATCTTCAAAAAGTTGCAGTAAGAATGACATCTAAATTGTTACTTATTTTTTAAAAATAAGTATTTTCTGCATTGAATGAATGCAAATTTACTAAAAACTTTGCTAAAACAATTGCCATAACAGCCCAGTTTATCAAACATGATCATAAACAAAATGACATAGCAATATTTTTTGTGGATTTCGTTGAAGGGATCAATAAACATCTCAGTTCCAAAAAAAAGAAATTGAATTTTGGACTATTTTTTAATGGGTCAAGCTGGGTCAAACGACAAGAGAAATCACTTCTTTGTGCCAGGTCTCAGACCAGCAGGCAGCAACCAGATTTTTTTTAATATAAATTTTGTTATAACAAAGATTCACAGCAGATTTATTTTCCCTGTGATTTAGGAGGAATCTGTTAAGCTCCTTCAGTCAAACGCAGATGGATGATAAATGTTTAAATTAAATGAAATGTGTAAGTGAACTTCTGTTCGAGCAGACAGTCTGAAGATAAATGAGAGAAAAGTAAAGGACCCGTCCCTCTCTCTCTCTCTCTCTCTCTCTCTCTCTCTCTCTCTCTGTATCTCTGCAGACCTGACAGACACGACAACACAATAATGTAATGACATAAATCCCCAGATGATACAGCGATGGTGCAAAATGTGACACTGATTTTATGCAGTGATTTAAAATAGAACAGACCGTTCAGGAGTTACACCGCCCGAGGAGACAAAACAATAAAACCCACAGACTTATTTCCCTCGTCAGTTCAAACAATAAAACATAACACAGGTATAAAAAATTAATCATAAACCATCTTCTGAAGGTCCCTTTGAGTTTACTCTCTGCAGAGCTGCAGCCAAATAAAAGATTTTAGTTTCATAGAACTTCAGACAATCAGGTGAAATACCGGTCCCTGTGTGTCCTCTTTTTAGGAGGATTCTGTTTCACACCAGGGCAAATGTGATCGACCGATGGAAACTACAAACGTGTAAGGATTAGCAGTACATTTAAGGTTTGCATTTGAGCCATGTGTTATAGAAACAGTAAGAGCTGAATGCTCAGGAAGAGAGGGATGAAAGTAGAAGAGAAGAAGAAAGAAAAGTGGAGGAAAAAAATGTTATTAGATGAGAGAAATGCAGAGATTTATGACCAGAGGATAGAATGATGTGTGGGGCTGTCTGAGGCCTCGCTGCACGTTAAGTGGGCTATAAATGACCCCGCTCCCTCTCTCTCTCCCTCACACACACACACTTGTATGCATGCACTCACACACACTTTCACCTTTTACTGTTATACTTTTGAGGACACTGTATTGACTTGCATTCTGCTGCGACTTCAGACCAAACTGACCTGAACCGACCTCATGCAGCCACAAGAGCTCATGGGAACAGTTTGTTTCTTCAGTGACTCTCAAATACACACACACACACACACACACACACACACACACACACACACAAAAAAAAAAAAAAAACACACCAATCACACACACACCTCCTACAGATAACAATCTAATTTTTCAGTCACTGATTGCTTCATTTTCAGGCTGAATGAGTGATTAAATCTGCTACAATCAAGTGAAACGTGCTAATGTGAGGAGGATTTAGGTTTTATTCTTGTATAATTTGTCGGTTTGACGCGGATATAAGGTGTGCCTTTAATTTCAGCCATTCTTCTGCAGTCTAATGAGCTTTCTCTGATGACTTAGTGTATCTTTATGTATATATCAATCTACAGGAGGAATAGTTTTAGACAAATGTGCTATTAACAACTGATTTAAGTAGCTTTTAGGATAAACACCAGGGCGTCCCATGTACAGAGGCTACACTTCTCGTTGTATTGCTTTTAGGATCTATTCTCTTCTCAACATGATTTCCTCAACATCTTCTTTTCCTCTCTCAAGCTTTCCTTCCCAATAAAAGCTAAAAGCCCTCAAAATAGCAATTCAAAGTTGTGTGTGTATTAGCGAACCATTTTGTTCCTCCTCAGTGGGCAAAAACCAGGTCCAAGAATAGTGTTTTTCAGGTTGTGCATCCTCCCATGTTGTGTTTCAGGTGCTTGGGGGAAGCTATCTTCAAATCTGTTGCAGGTTTTTAGATTACCACAAGAGTAACCCATGCAAAAGATGATTGGATCCATCCCATTCCTGCAAAAAAGGACAGGGTTAGAAGTCAGACATTCCCAGGACAGACAAAAAGATGCTGGTTTGTTCCTTTCAGGATATGGGATGGATGAAGGGTGAATAAATCTTTATTATTCAGTCTGATTATTTTAAGGTTGTATAATTTTTCTCCCTGCATGAGTGTCGCTCGTGAACACAGAGTAGAGGCAAAAGCAAAAAGGAAAGGAGAGACCAAGGATTCATTGATCTCTCTGAGTTTCATCCTCAGGAGTTCAGAGCTCTCTGGTGGTGAGCTGCCCTGAAGCGCTGCTCACCCTTCAGCTGGAACAAAAAGACATTTACAGATTTTAACACCAGACTTCCCCAAATGGTGCAGCCGCTGACCCCATCTGAAGGGGCGGTCACCCTCAAATAATGGACTGTGGAAATGTCCCGGGCTCTGAACGCAGCTTCAGCAGATTTTCTTCTTGGGCAAAAATGAAATTAAGGCAGAGAAAAAGCCCTGCAGTCTAAAGAGAGAGTGGAGAATAAATCAGACAGTCCTCGCTGCAGGGGGCTGGTGTTCACTTCCAAACACAGTGTCTGCTGCCCAAGGTTTGCAAATAATAGCCGAGTTTTGTTCTCCAGGAGTAAACGATTTATTCAACCATGGGATTGTTAAAAGATGTTTTGTGAAGAAGTCTTGTTTAAGCTCTTTGCTTTTCTACGTTTTGGAGCTTTGAAAGACAAAGCTGCTGCTGTGCAAACATTTGTCCCAAGATGATTCAAAACAATCAGCTGTGTCTAAAAGAAATCCTCAGCTCCTCCTTCATTCGGCATCATCTGCAATTTGTTTTCTGTTTTGAGTCATGTGTCAATTAAAGGCTCCACTTCTCCTCCTCCTGCAGCCCTGATGCATGCTGTTGTGTTTGGTAATGTGACGGCCATCATCCAGAGGATGTACTCCCGCCGCTCGCTCTATCACACCCGCACCAAAGACCTGAAGGACTTCATCAGAGTCCACCGGCTGCCCAAAGCCCTCGAGCAGCGCATGCTGGAGTGTTTCCAGACCACCTGGTCTGTCAACAACGGGATTGACGTCAGCGAGGTGAGCAGACTTTGGTTCAAAGAGTTCCTCCTGATCTGACGTATCAAAGAGACTTACGAGACCTACGTCCTCTCATTAGTAGGCAAGACAGTTCACCTTAGACTTTAAACATTAATGCATCCAACAGGCTGGAAACAATTTTATAACTCAGACTGTTTAAAACATCATTCTCCCTTTCTTCAACTGCAGTCTGAACTCCAGAGTTAGCCAGAGTCACATAATTGGGAAAAACTGCTGACTGGAAGTTGAAAATGTGTGTGCAGTTTTCTGGAAGTCTCCTTCTTGGTTGTAAATCCAAACTCCTCCCCTCTCCCTCTGCCCCACAGCTCCTGAAGGACTTCCCAGATGAGCTGAGGGCCGACATCGCCATGCACCTGAACAAGGAGCTGCTCCAGCTGCCTCTGTTTGAGTCAGCAAGCAGAGGCTGCCTGCGCTCGCTCTCGCTCATCATCAAAACCTCCTTCTGCGCTCCAGGCGAGTTCCTGATCCGGCAGGGAGATGCCCTGCAGGCCATCTACTTTGTCTGCTCTGGGTCCATGGAGGTCCTGAAGGACAACACTGTGCTGGCCATTCTGGGTGAGTGAGAGAGGCAGTAGGATGGTTACATGGAGAGATGTTCAACTAAAACCAAGAGAGGAAACTTTTTAAATGCTGTTTACTGTCAGCTGGTATATTTACAGACTTTTAGAGAGGTGAAGATGAACCTCAAAGATGTTTTGCTTCCTTGTTGTCCTCATTTTGGTGACCTCTTCCCCCAAAAGCATCATGGTTCTAAGTTTTGCAGATTTCCTGTCTGTTTGTCGCTTTTATCATTCTTATCCATCTTATTCCTTATTTCCCATGGTTCATAGTGGTCGTCGGTTTTGCTCTTCTGGTTGAATGTTCTGTTTACATCCTCAAAGCTGATCATGTTAGCCTAGTTGTCATACTCGCTCTAATAACCAGCTTTTAACCAGCTTTGAGCCCTGTCGAGCCTTAATGATTTCACAAGAGTTGTTTTGAGCTAGCTTGCTGGCGACAGTCAACACCCATAGTCATCTGAAGAAACAGGTGGATAAACACAATATCAAAGATAGGACTTGAAATGTGGCACACATCACCACTTAGAATAAAAGCCAGATTTTGTTTTTTGACTTTCAGGTTGCAGAATAAGACACTGAATTCCCAGTCAGACTGAAATGTAACAAGGACAGATTATCTGAGGGAAATATTGAGTAAAGTTGTGATTAAACATGAGTTAAAAGCTGCAGCCCAGCAGCTTCAGCAGCCGTTTACTCATCAAACTGAGCCTAAATGAGAGGATGTGAGATGATGATGATCTGTGGGACCCTGTGCTGCATCCTTAATAAAGGTGAGGACTGTTAATTTGAAGAGAGCTCTGATAAGAAACAAGAGGATATATGTGTGTGTGTGTGTGTGTGTGTGTGTGTGTGTGTGTGTGTGTGTGTGTGTGTGTGTGTGTGTGTGTGCATGTGTGTGTGTGTGTGTGTGTGTGTGTGTGTGTGTGTGTGTGTGTGTGTGTGTGTGTGTGTGTGTGTGTGTGTGTGTGTGTGTGTTTGATATCAAATGCTGTTAATGAAGTACACTCTCCTGGGAGATGAAGAAGAGAAAGATAGGCTCTCAGTTCAGTGATTACAGCTCAGATGACTTCATACAGGGATCGGTTTCACTTTCATGCAATCAGACCTGAAGAGAGACTCCAAACGGCCACAAGAGGAAATTAGTTTGATGAGGAAGAAGAAGCAGAAGACGAGGAGAAAAAGACAGAAAGAAGAAGCACGCAACAGTCAAACAAGAGGGAGGGCAGAGCTGTCAGAAAGCTGATAAAGAGGTGTTGTTTGTGCTCTGCCGCTTTGAAAAGTAATCACCATGCTCCACACACACACATACACACACACACACACACACACACACACACACACACACACACACACACACACACACACACACACAACAGAGTCATGACTTCCCACCGTGTGAAACCTCAGAGTGACACAGAATAATCCCTCAATCCAGCATGAATAGAGATGCAGGAGTCGAGCTATCAGACTTCACATATTGCAGAGTTCAGACGGCTGAAAGACGACGTGATGAATGAAGGTGTTTTCGTGTTGGTGCTGTCGATAGGACTTGGGATAAATGATACCCTGATGAGGCTGCAGACTCTACAGGCATCTCTCAAAATCTACAGATACTAACCCACAGCATCTCAACCATGTTTGAGAAAGGAGCATGTTTTGTGTATTTGCGCTTTATCAGACGTTACGAGTTTGCCAATTCACAGTTGGAGTTTGATGTCCAGCGTAATCATGTGCCTGTGAAGAAAACTTGTGTTGAAAACATGCTGTGATTATATGTCCATGCTCACGTTGCTCTCTGGAGATGTGAAGGCGGATCTGTGTTTCATGAAGTCTAATATTGAACAGGATTCATTTACAGACAGAGAGTAGGAGGAAAGACCAGAGTCATGTTCTGCTCAACTGTTTTTACGCAGAGCAGAGAGGAGGACCAGGATCATGTTACTTTTTTTTTTTTTCTTTACCATAACTCATTTTTCCACCTTTTTGATCACAGCACAAAAGGCTCTGGGATCTTTTTATCTGCTTTTGTTTGTCTCAATCTTTTGTTGTCTGTTAGACGTGACAGCTGAGAGTGGATCTGTGGAAAGTGACACCAGCAGTTGTTTCAGCCTTGACGCTGCGTTCAGTTTGTTGACCTTCAGGAGACAAAGAGATATGAAATAATCATAGCAGGGATAAAGAAGGAGTCAGGTCATGTTGTGAAAGGGATAGTCCTTT
This sequence comes from Labroides dimidiatus, assembly GCA_030710495.1. Lineage (NCBI taxonomy): Eukaryota > Metazoa > Chordata > Actinopteri > Labriformes > Labridae > Labroides > Labroides dimidiatus. The sequence goes on from CM061160.1 coordinate 15,264,816, forward strand.
TTAAAGTGTGGTTTTGTGAAGCTCTTGTAAACAGTAAGAGTTACCCGGAGGAGATGTCAGTCAGCTGGTCTCTTTGTTGAGAAACCAGACGGAGAAGAAGCCAAGCCGTCCACTGACTCTTCCAATGTCAGGCTCTACCTGGCTGCAGTAAACTTAGCGTTACTCTCTGATATCAAGATTTACTGCGTTCTTAGATCCAGTGCACAGATTCAGTGTCAGCTCTGCTCCGTCAGGAGTAAAGCTGTGTCACGTAGCGCCCCTACAGACCTGAAGCCCCTCCGTTTTGATTTGCAGAGGTTATTTCTTGCAGTTTTTTCACCTTTTGTGACAAACTTTATGACTTTTGTGTTTTTGATATTGACTGATGTCTGCCTCTTCTGTTGTAGAGGAGTAAAAACACACTTACAGTTTATAAAGCGGGTTAATGAAGGCCTAAAGGTGGCTCAAGCTGGAAACACACGACCCATCAGTCATTTTAGACACATGGACTCACTACATTGCATCTACCTCAATCTTCTGAAAATTTAATATAACAATATATGAAACAAGCTTTCCAGGAGCATTCATAGTATGTGGGGGGGTTTAGCAAACATGCAGCAAATAAACCTGAACTAACTAACGCTGAGCAGGGGGTCTGAAATGTAACCAAAACAGAAGGAAGACATTAAACAAATTGTAAACCGTGTGTTCAGACACGATGTCGCACCTGTGCAAACAACTTAGAATAATTCCCTGAGTTGGACGTCTCGCAGGCTGAAATCTAATTTCCTCTGGATCTGCTTCAAAGCCTCTGAAACACTAATCCTGCAAACAGGGTGAGCTTTCCTCAGGTGTGTGTGTGAGAGAGGAGCTAGGGGAGGATTTCTATGTGTGTGTGTGTGTGTGTGTGTGTGTGTGTGTGTGTGTGTGTGTGTGTGTGTGTGTGTGTGTGTGTGTGTGTGTGTGTGAGTAAATGACGGATGTATGCATCTTTAAAGTTTCTGCAAAGGTCAAGATGTATTGAGTTTATAGTCTGAACTTGTGTATGTGAGTGTGTGTGTCTGTGTGTGTGTGTGTGTTTGTGTGTGTGTGTGTGTGTGTGTGTGTGTGTGTGAGAGAGAGAGAGAGAGAGAGAGGATTTATCTGAAATGCCAGGCCCCCAACCCATATTTGATCCTCATCGTGTCTCACACACACACACACACACACACACACACACACACACACACACACACATGAACAGAGGGGACGTGGAGCTGTGCTGGTGTTAATAATGAATACTCTCTCCATTATTGAAGCACTGGAATGGAGTGAGCATTGAATGCAGGAGTGTGGATCCATCGGAGTCCTGTAGAGACTACTAAACTCTTCACATTGTCACAGCTTCTGCTGAAATCTTTGTCCCAAACTGTTTTCCAGGAATTATCCAGAGTCTGTGCAGAATGTTTTGATCAAACTAGGGAACCTGAAGTCTGATGGTCGTGGACTGTCTCTCGTATGCTTCTTGTTTCAGGCAGAAGACATTCCTGGATATCTGAATTGTCTTTAATCATAAGGAGATTTGAAGGTTTTTCAATTTTTTCCCCCTTAATTTTTAATCGAATCGAATCTTTGACTGATTTGTGTGTGAGGATTTAGGGATCCAAAAAGATAAATGATCTTAACCTTAGAGATTATCTTTGATCCCATGAGACTCCATAAATAAACTTTAGATCACTTTAGGTTGATTTACAGCCTGCTCTTCAGAAATCATGAGGACTTCATCTGAAGGAGGGAAATCTCTCCCAAAGTTTGCCCATCTGCAAACAATTTGTAGAAATGTAATTATGACTCTACTGCAAAGATTATTATGATGAAGCTTGTGTCGGCTATCAAAAAAACACACTTCAAACACCTGTTGAATCATCAACACTGACATTCACTCAGTGCTAATGTCGTTACAGCATGACCAGTGATTCAACACCTACATCATCCAGTAAATTTGATTTTAAATTGACCTTTGCTGCGACCATCACGCCAAATCAATGTAATATACAGAGGAACTTATTACCAGAAATTAGATTAATGATGCGTGACACAGGAAAAATAATTGACCCGTCATTTCATTTCATTTCATTTCACTCTGCCAGGCCGAGCTGCTACATCTGTCTCCTTTGAGAATAAGCAGATATTATCTCTCTGTGCTTAAATCAAAAACAAAAAACAGAAGAGACTTGTTGATGTCGGATTAAAAAGGCTCAGAATCACTTAGTTTGATAGAAAAATCTTCTCTGAAGAGTTTTAGCTCCTTGTTCTTGTCAGCTCCACACACTCTCAGACAGACGGATGGAAGACAAAAACACACTCCTTAATGTCACTCTCGAGTACTCATCTCCTGCTCAGTTTAACATTTCGCTATGATTACAAGCAAACCCTTCCCCAACGCCGCTGTCATTCCCAGCTCTGATTCCTCCCATCATCTCTCTGACAAAAGACAGCCAGAGCTGCACCCAGGCGAGGGAGGGGGTTGATGTTGAAAAGGAGTGGAGGAACAGGAGTGGGACTGCTGGGACAGAGATGGAGAGAGACGGACGGAGCATGGGAAGAAGAGCCCGATCAGGAGGAGGACGAGGCAGGAGGAGGGCAGGGATCAGGACATGAGGAGGAAGAGGAAACACGTTGAGCTCTATCCATGGCTTTTTGCTGTCGATGGATGCGCCAGAATTCATTTTAAATCTAAATTAATCATCCTTAACATCCACATTCACCTGTAACATGAGGTTAACCTTCTGAAATGATCCCAGTTTGTTCAGCTCTAGGCTCCAAACTTTCTGCAAGGTTTGAAAAGAAAGAGTGCGTCTTAATTCTGATGGTCTTTTTTGTGTTTGTGTGTCATAAAGAGGCTAAGTTTTCAATTTATTGCATTTCAATACCAGAAAAAATCCTCACAGAAGCTTTAAAGGAGTCAGTTAAATGCAGGGACAGCAGGAGCTGGAGGAGGTTAGAAGACGACCAGAGGTGGAAAGGTCTGCGTTCATAGCTGATACTTCTCACACTTCAAACTCTACCTCCCCCTTCTTTCTCCTATTCTCAGCTGGTGCCAGTCTGTAGCCTCCTCCACACTCTCTCTCTCTCTCTCTCTCTCTCTCTCTCTCTCTCTCTCTCTCTCTCTCTCTCTCTCTCTGTGATTCCCCATTTCTGTATATTCCCCACCTCCCTCATTTTTAGTCTCCATCCTCTCTTCATCACCCGTTTCCCATCCTTGTTCTCCATCCTCTCCTCCCTCTCTGCACATTCTTCTCTCCAGCTGTGTGGCTTTGCAGCCCTGAAGCCGTCTTTGTTCGACTTTCTCTCTTTATTTCGTAGTCCTGCAGGATGCTGTGACTAACAAAAGCCTCAAAGCTTAATGATGCCCCTCACAGATGATAATACATTTACATTTATACATTTCACTCCCTGACAGAACTCTGGTCCTCCTTTTCAACAATCTGATGTGTTTGATTATGAGCCTAATACCAAGTCCCTCAGGAGGAGACAGAAAACAAACTCCATCCTGAACATCATCAAAATGTGTCTCACACCTGTTTCTGCTCCTCCTCAGGTAAAGGAGATCTGATTGGCTCAGACTACCTGACGAAGGAGCAGGTAATAAAGACCAACGCCAACGTGAAGGCTCTGACGTACTGCGACCTGCAGTACATCAGCCTGAAGGGCCTCAGAGAAGTCCTCAGACTGTACCCCGAGTACGCTCAGAAGTTCATCAGTGAGATTCAACACGACCTCACCTACAACCTGAGAGAGGGCCACGGGGCCGACGTGAGTACACGCCCTGATTTAGAGAGGAGACAAGATGCTGTTTTAGTCATGGAGACAGATTTTTCAATCATTCAGATTTACATTTAAGGCACAATTACTTCTGCCACCCAAAAACACATTTATTTCACTCCGTTTACAACCCACCAGATCTCTCACACACACACACAACACACACACACACTGTAAAAGTGCAAATCAAACCGAAAATGTGTTTGGTGCTAATGGATGGCCTGAGGAGCAATTCACCTCAGGAGAGGTCTTCAAGATAAAAGCAATGCATGACCTCTCCATGGCTGCTTTGAAATTCACACACAGATCTCTGCGTGCATCACAATCCGACAACTCGGGCCTTGAAGTGCTTTTTCTCTGAGCACACAAACACACCGCCTGCACTGCTGGCTGGTGCAGCAGCAGCAGCAGCAGCAGCAGAGGGAGAAAACACGGGGACGAGAATAGCTCAGTGTTGCTGTTTGAAGCTGTCCTGCTTCTAAAAATAGTGCAGGGGGGAAGCACGGGCTGTCCCTGACTGGCTGAGTCCCCCGCAGCTGCTGCTAAGATTGGATCCTACTGGATATAAATAACCCAGCCAGCCGAGGAGAGGAGAGAAGAGCGAGGAGGAGGAGGAGGAAGAGGAAGAGGAGGAGGGGGAATTCTGGCTATCCTTCTGTTGTGCTCTTCTTCAATTCCTCCTTCTCCACTGCAGTGCCGTTTATTTCTCTGAGGCACGGCACGTTTTCTGCAGAGTGTGAGCTGGGTGCTAATGTGCAATCGCGTGCACATATCAGCGTGTGTCTGCAGCAGTATCAGAACAACGAGCCTCTCCAGATGCCCAAGCTGCTGCTGTCCATATCTCAGGTCTGGGCTGCAGATGTCCATCCTGCTTTTGTATGCAAAACCCTTCTGGTACCCGCAGCCCCGGAGAATGTGTTTGCATATGCATATGTATGCAAGACAAGCCGCAGGAAAATGGAAAACATACCTGTGGATATCACACTACCTTGTTCAGTAAACATATATTTGAGAGGCAATCTCAAAGGATGAATAACAACATGGAGGGAAGCATGTGTAGACGTGATCAAAAACACTAATCAAAGAGCAGAGCTCTTAAATTAGCTTACTAGCACCTCTAGGGGTAGTTTGGAGATCTGCAACGAGTACTTTAGATGCCTTGAATATAAAAATGGAATGTCAGTCATTCATAAATCCCGAAATAAAAATGCAGACATAACTTAAATAAAACATGTGCATGCAAGTTTGAGAAACCAAATATATTCCTGTTTGCAATCTTGTTAAAAAGAGCCAACAGCTGCAAGAATTTTAGTCACTTTCTTTGTTTGAAGTGTACCTCAATCAACATAATATAGACTTCTGAAAACCATAGTTTGCAAAAAAAAAAGGCTGGTTCAAGTTGGCTAAATTGTACTCATGTTTGAAAGTTAGCAGCACTTCAGCAGAAAAAGAAGCAAAAAGAGTAGGGGTTGTAGTTGTAGTTTAGGAAAGCAGACAATGAGTTTTTTGATACTATGGAAACAGGCTTCTCTGAATGGAAATTTTTTGCACATTTAAGGTATTTCTCTGGAAATAAATATTCCAAAGGGACGGTGTTATTAGAAAAGTTTCATAACCCCCAGCATAGAGGGGGCAGGGAGAAAGGAATTGAAATATCAGGGCACAAAGTGCTGCAGACGTTTGCAAAACAGGCATCAACGTTTGTCAGAAGAGATGAGAAAACAAAAGATCCGTCATCTGCGCTGAAGTTGTACTTTCTGCTGACTCACAGTTTGCAGGCCAACTCTCTGACCTCTGAGCCTTTGGGAAAATAAGGCAACATATAAGACAAAGTAGTCAGCAGGGTGCTCTGAGGTTTCCTGCAGAAAGAAATGTTCAAGTTTGTTTTGTATTCTGCTGCACCAGAAATACAACAGGGAGTAGAGCATATTGCCTGCACATGTATATGCAGTGCATAGAGACACACACACACACACACACACACAAATCCAAAATGCATTAGAAAAAGAGCACTTTGTTCATGTTTATCCTTGCAAGTATACTCCCCTCGTATACATCCATTTACATGCTTGCCTGCACTTCACTTTTATGTCTGCACGCAGCCCGACTCCATCACACTTATTCACACAACTTGAGCACACCCACACATTCACACACAGCCGGGCACGTGCAGACACGCGGCAAGAGCACACTTATCACGCCCCCGCATCGCACAGCACTCCTTGGTTTCCTCCAGAGCTGCGAGCTAAGATTAGAACAAGAGAGCTAAAAATATATTACGGTGGCACGGGAGGGGGCATGAGGAGGAGAAGAGAGGAGAGGAGGGCAGTGGGGGAGGAGGAGAAGGAGAGAGTTTGCTGAGCAGGCAGGGATGGAGGAAGAGGAGAGAGACTTGATTAAAGGGAGAGGGGAGAGGGGAAGTGGAGGGGCGTTGGCTTGTCTGCATGATGAGACATGAAAAACATTCATTACCCGCTGCAGCCGCTCCATATTAGAGCAAGGTTGGTTTTTATTTTGAAGGAGGTGCAGGAGAGAGAAAGCTGCTCCATTAATGAATTTGTGTGACCGTAGAGGTGAAGCCAGACTCAGCGTGGTTGATTTTTAGATTTAATGAAAATGCAGACGGACTCTTCCTTACTCTCACATCGTTCTGTCTCCTCTTCATCACAGGGAAAACTTAGATAACTGATTGTTCTGACTCGAGCACAAAAGCATTAAGGAGCCACACATATCAACCATTTACTGTTTCCAAATGCAGCACAGGACGTCACTTGTCACTGATTGCAACTCCAGAGTTAGTCATAGTTTCCTGAGGCGGACATTGTCGTCAGCTGACTGGTCCCTATAGATTTCTGCAATCAATTTTGTGTCTGATTACTGTTACTGTGTGTTCTCTTGGCAAAAAGTGTGATTTGTAGTGTACAGCTGCCACAAGATTGCAGTAGCTAAGATTAAAGTGCACTAAACTAAAATATGTAGTTAAGTGAACAGTTTTGGAGAGAAATGATCTTTTTTTTTTTGCAAGATGCTGCAGGATGATTTACCAACCCAGGCTTTCACACTAACTCCCTCTGACTCCCTCCTGCAGAGCAAACATCTGTTATCGTACACAAACATATTCTCTGCTCTTGTTTTCGCAGTGCGTTCTGTTTTTGCACACGTCCTCCTTTAAACAGAGTTCTGTTTTGTTTCGCTGATCCTTTCTGGAAGTTTCAGCGACCCAGCATCAACACTAAAGTTGGCCTAAATTATTTAGTTCATAAGCAGAGACGGGGGCTGATGGCGAGCAGGGGAGGGGGGGTAGTGTGACTGCAGGGGGAGTGTGTGTGTGTGCGAGAGAGAGAAGGAGAGAGAGTTTGCAGGGAGGAAAGTGATGAAGTCAGACAGCAGTCTGCATTAAAAGTAGGATAACAAGCATCGTCTGGCAGAGACGCAGGCTCACTCAAACTCAAATGAGGAATAACTGGATCCTAATTTCTCTCTCTGATTTATTAAACCTCTCATCATCTGACTCCATCTCTCCAGGGCGACAGGGAAATTTTAAACCCCTGATGTCCTTACGAGATGTTGCTTGCAATGTCAGCGACCTGAGAAAGAAACTTTCATATTAAGCTGCAGGCCTGCAGTGACGCAGCTGCTCTTCTTTTCAGAGCATGCTTCACTCTGTGCAGAGTTAGTGAAAGTATTCCTCATTTATTCATGGATAAGAAATATTTCATTTTGGGCATGTTGATAGATTAAAAAGTACACAGACTGCAGCATGAGCACCATCTATAATAATAATAATAAAAAAGCAGCTCTTTAAAAATAGTGTCTAATGTTGGTTTTTGTGGCCCCTTTTTTTGTGACAAAAATTAAACTTACGTCTCATTTCGACTTCAGCTTGCATATTTTGTTTTTTTGTATGCTAATTTTGCTTGGAAAAAATGCAAATATAAACATCTCAAATGTGGCTCCACCATAAAAGCAACGTTATGAGCTAGTTTCACAGTAGTGTTCACTGTCTCCTACAGAGATGGCTCAGAGACATGTCTGGCACGTTTCTAGCCACAGATGATGGGAGTTTCGTGAAGGTTCAGACTGTTTTTGTTCTTCTGTCAAGTCTTTTTTTTTATCATCTCGCTAATTTTTCTTCCGTGTGTCTGCCTGAAGCCTTTCTCAGAAAACACCCTCCTGTTCCTTTTAGCTTCTCACAGTCTGACATGATGTGAAGCGTCACTCAAAAAGCATGTGAAGAAAAAAAAAATTCAAATTAATAAATAAGCTTTCATACATCCTGCAGTAAACTGGTGTCAGCTCAAACTCTTCTGCTTCTGGTTGCAGCAGAAGAACATCACTGATTGACTTTACATGCAGAAACTCGAGAGTGATAATGTAATAATGTAAAGCTTCTGTAACCAGAGCCTGCAGGTGCATGCTGGGAAAAGGCAAAAAGCAGAGACCGGAAATCTTTCACCTTAAATTGTGAGGATTTCTTTGTCAGTGCCACTTGACATGCCAGATATTTCATGCAGAACTCATGGAAATGGAGACATTTGAGGATTTTGTGAGAGGAGGATTCACAAGAATGTTTACTGACTGTGAAAGATGTGAGATAACAGTCCATTTTAGACTTTCTTTAGTGCAAGGCTGCACGAGAGACGACATGAGACATCTTTTAAGCTCATTCTAGTGGTTAAGGTTTCCTCTGCTCCACCTCAAAACTCAAATATTTCACCTCCAGAGGACAGGAGGTTGAAACAATCTTTGAAAAGGCATTTGGTTGTTGGTGATGAATGTCTTTGCTCACATTTCTGTGAATGGGAGGATGCTGAGCTGTGCTGCGAGTACAGTACATCAAATATTCAGTCATAAAAAAATAGAAACTCTGGAGTCTGTCTGCCCCCTGCTGGAAGAACAGAGCTCTACACTCTATTTACAGACTGATACACCTATTTCTAACCTCTCTGTTGGTTCCTGTGTGATATTTCACTCTGCTCGTATGTTAACAGTAACCTGTGTCTCTCTCTCTCAGCAGGATTGGGAGAGTAATGGCGGCCTGGTCAAGAAGCTTCCCTCCATCCGTGAGGACGAGGAAGGCGATGAGGATCAGAACTCTGTCTCTCATGCTCCCCGCTCCCCCCTGCGACTCAGCAGGGGGCTCAGCTCGCCCCTGCGCTCCCCGCTTCTCCCTCCCAGACCTTTCCGCGCCCCCTCTGAGCACGCCCGGCCCACCACCCTGCAGATTCCTGTGGTTAGCTTCAGCTGTGCTCCGCCTGAACTCAGTCCCAGGTATTAAACACACTCTGTGTGACCAATCAGAAAACAGAAGAGGAGAGAAACTGCTGCTAAGGTGTCTTGCTGCCATGGTAACCAGCAGGTACAGAGCTGCTGTGTCACATCGGGTCTGGCTGCTGTTAGAGGGTGTGAAGGTTTCACACTGGATGTGAGCACATCCAGAGCGAGTGTGTGCACAGATTAATAATTATGTTTCTGTGTGCAGCTGAGTGTGAACAAACCCACTGAGAGTTTCATGTTAACACACACACACACACACACAGATACACACATAATTAGAGCACCATCAGTTTTTCTTCTCCTTTGATTTATATTCTTTCCCTGCAGTTCTCCTCTTAATCTTTAATCCCTCTCTCCCTGCACAGATTTGTGGACGGCATCGAAACCGAGAGCATCTCCACCTCATCGCAGAAGTTTGAGTTCAGTCCCAGCATTTCTCCTGCAGCTCCGCCCTCCCCGTACCACGGTACAGAAATATGAAACAACACAACTTTATCTAAAAGGCCTCTTTCACAAAGAGCCTGCAGCAACAACAGGACATTCAGAAAGTATCTAAATCAGTTAAAAAGTCAGGTTTATCTCCATTTAGGATTACACAAGCATGAAATCTGTCTTTATGTTTATGGTGCAGCACAGTGCATACAAGCTGGGTAAAGCAGATTTTATTTCTTTTGTGCAAAAAAGTGCAAAATTTTGCAGACACAGCGTGTCAAAGTTTGCCGTGTCAACTCCAGAGATACTGCACACTGTGCAGCATTAAAATCCTAACTCTATGCATTTATGACACACAGTTTGATGCACTGACCTTATATGAAGTTACCATCATGTGCAAAAAGTTAGGAGAACTCTTGAATAGAGTCAGGCTGAACTTCTCTGAATATTAGTTGTAGAAATGAGGATATCTGCAGTTATTCAGTGCAATTATAACTTCAGTGACACACAGGGTCTCATTACACCGCCTCGTTCAGCACATTAAAGTTAAACTGCACTGACTAAGTGTGCAGATATCCTCTTTTCTACTTCTGATAATTTAACAAAGTTTGAGCCAGGCTGCACAATCGTCTACCCTCAAAGTTTAAGAATTAGTTGAATGTGGTAAAAATAATTACTCCAAATTCAAAGCTGAATGAAAAAGATAAATGTTTAATCTACTTCGATAATAGATTCATAAAAACACACTTAGAGGAAAGGAGGAGCTTGATTATCTGGTTGCAATAAAGAAACTTAACACATGGAGAAGAAAGAGCTTGCAAACCTTTGAAAACATGTCATGAAACCTCAGAGTGAACTCTGAAAAGTGCAGCTTTGCTTCTTTCTTTTTTAACCACTTCCTTTGAATTAGCAAAGATACCCGACCAAGCTGTGGGTTTTTTGTAGATTTTTAGAACTGGGACATTCTAAACAGCTTGAATTAAAAAAAGACTTTTCTAACATCATAAAATGATGTTTTCGGGAAAGTTGAATGATCTCTAAAATCACGCCTGAGTTTGAGATGTGTGGTTTCTCTCCGGCTATAAGATTTTCATTGTTTCTTGTTATAGATTTTAAAGGGTTAGACCCACTACTATTCTGTTTTCTTTGGGTTCTCCTCATGGATTATAATTGATGTGTATTTCATTTGTTGCGCAGGGAGCCGAGATCACGCTGAGATCAAGCAGAGCGTATCCAAACTGACTGAGGAGGTGAGTGCTGATGTATCCTGATGAAGATGATGCTCACTTATTTCTGAAAGCTATAATTACTCTCAGAGCAAACGAGCCCTCTTTTTTCGCAAACCATAATTTGGTATGTCACTGACGGAGCAGCTCAGGTAAAAAAAAACAAACAAACGTTATTCAATTAGAGATCCTGAGAAACAGACATGGATGTGTGACATGACAGAAGCACTGTGAATACTTTCAATCTGCAGATTTTACATACAAGCAGCACATTTCTGATCACTGTTCTTTAAAAGATTGAAGAAGAATAAAGATAGTCTCCTAGTTGCACAGACTGACCTTTGTCTTGTTCTTAGGTGTGTATCTGTGTGTTTATCCACATCTCTCTCACTGTCTCTCTCTCTCTCTCTTTTAAAGATGAACAGTCTCTCCAAACAAGTCTCCACGCTCAGTCAGGAGCTACAGGAAATGACACGCCTGCTCAAACCCCTCCTCCAATCGTCACCGCAGCCAATCATGATGAACATGATTCCAAATTTAACCCCGCCTCCAAGCAGTGCCAGCCAGTTATCAACGAGTACCTGCCTCATGGTGCCGCCCCCTGTAACGCCCTGTCCCTTGCAGAGACCAGACACTCACTCCCTGTTGGACAGCGGAGACATGGAGGGGGTGGATCTGCCAGGATGCCTTCTGCCCACTCCTCACTCACCACCACAAAGGCCTAACTCTTCATCCTCCCCTCAGCCTGCATCCAAACCTCAGATCGTCCACTCCAGCTTTCCTCCCCATGAGGACAGAGTTTCTGAGAGATCCCCGGTCCAGCAAAGCCCCCATGTCTCCCCCAGTAACGGGGTGTTTCCCCTTCAGGACCAGCCCCCGTTGGTTTCCCGCACTCCTTCACCTTCTCTCTCTTTCTCTATGTCTCTCTCCTCCTCCTCGTCTCTCTCCCTCTGCCAAGGCCCTCACTCATCCAGACCTGGCAGCTGCACCAGCCGAAGTCTCCTCCCTCCACCTCCCTCCCAGGACACCCCACCTCCTCCCTCGTCCTCTCACTGCTCAGCTCCTCCGTCCCTCACTGCCTCTCCTGGAGACTTCCGACTGAGGCCTTCTCCGTCTGTACCTCTTGTCTCTCCCCCAGCTCCCTCCCTCCACCCCTCCACCCAGTCTCTTCCTGTGTCTTTGGACTCTTCAAGGAGAGGGCAGGGAGACACCCAGACTCCACCTTGGTGCAAGTCCCAGCTGCACTGCAGGGAGGCAAACCCTGTCATTCCCCCGCAGGAGGTGGAGATGCAAGAGTGGGGAGGACAGGTGGAGGAAGGGAGGTCCTCCACGGAGCACATCAGCTTCATTGATGAAGAGGAACCAGGGTTATGAACGAGTAACTGAGCAAAGGGAAAGGTGAAAAAAGTAGAGGCAGAGAAAAAAGAATCAGAGGATCAGACACCGGAACAGAGAGACGTAGTCTGCATGAAATGAAACAAAGAGGAAGAAAAAGGCAGAAAAAAGGAAAACAGGTGAAGAGAAACACACCTGTGAGGCCACGACTGGATGCAAGCTGTCAGCAAATCAGCATGGAGATGCGCTTAACTTTGCTGATCTGCCAGAGTGACAGCAGCACAGTATCGGTCCTTCAGTAGCATCAGTCGCTCTGCAGCTGCTGGGAAACACAGCACCAGGAAACGTCTATTAGGCTGGTTCATTTCATCTGTGGAGCTCCTTTTACTGTTGAGTTTTACAAATTTGTCCTCTCTTCTAGACCAGGTACCAACACATCCGAGCTGAAGGAATCTCTTTGTTGAAGTTGGACAGCTCAGGATGCCGCTCACGGACTAGGAATGTAAACTTGTCTTTCAGTCTCTGTCACATCAGGCTGCATCATGTGGACGGCTTCATCCTGGGATTACTGTTTCTTTAAAGGAATCTCCTCCTCTGTGCTGGGGAGGGAAACACCTGACATCAAATCATCTCCTTGATCCTTCCTGCCCTTATGTTTGAAAATGCATTTCGTCTTCTTCCCCTGTAGTGAAGGTACACCGCTGAGGATGCAAACACAGAAAAACTTGATATTGTGGAGCTTAACGTCTGAGTGTGTGACTGGGACAAGTGCCAAAGACTACGGCAAGGGAAGCACGGGGAACTTTCAGAATCATAATCAGCAGCCATATATATCTGTATGTCACCATCATGACTGTTTACAACCAGCCAATCAGATTGTATAGCAAGAACTCCCACATCTCTCCTGAGCTTTAGCCATCCAGCCATTCGTGCCTTCTCCACACGGACATGAGACCCTACAACAGTCCTCACCTGTTACCTACAGCAACACATCTGGATCAAAACTTTGACACAGAAAGCCATCAGTGTCACCCACAGAGATATGTGCACCTTTAGTCATTTAATTATTTCTTGAGGTTAAGTGGTGTATTTTTGAAAGCAGTGAGCATTTATTTTGCATGTTAGGGTCATCCGTCAGAAAAAGGCTGATGGGAGGTTTACGGTCTTAAAGCCACGTTTCCAACAGAAAAAAATGCAGCCAGGAATTTTTTGAGAGTTAAACACATTATTTCCACTGCAGGGATCAAGTTCTAGATTGACTTTCAAACATATTATATTACCTAAAGGAGTTAAATGCCAAACCTCTCTTTCTGGTACTTGCAAAAATCACCCTCTTAGCCATCAATTTGAATTCTGACACCACAGGATCTAAAACCTTTCAAGAGCGTATATGTGCATTTTTTCTGCAAGAACCAAGTTGGGATTAATATTTAATAGTAATAGGAATTAGTTCCATTTTCTTTAGCAGGAACCACATTCTAGTGTTAGTTCCTGGTACCCTTTTATACCCTAAATGACTGGAGTGTTACATGTTTCTTTTCATAGATGCTGAACTTCATTTTGAATCTGAAGCTGGCCACAGCAAGAAGTAAGGTTATTACCAATCAATTAATCAGTCACTCCTTATTTATATAACGTTAAATCACAGCAAACATATTCCTGGGATTTAAAAGGTTCTTGTTGTATTTGGTGGAAACGTGGCTTTAATAGAATTTGGAAGCAGGATGCACTCAAGTCTGAGTAAAACTCACGGTTCTTATGTAGCACACATAAACACAGACTCTCATCATCTCCAGCCCCTTTGCCAAACACTGAGCTTTACGCTAGTTTGAAGCTACAGCCTAACCTGAAAACTATGATACCCAGGCTTTTTTTCTCCAGAGGTCTCAGGACTTCTGCACATTTATTTTTCTTTGAAGAGGTGTTTTGTGCACCATGACACCAGTAAAAAAGACAGATTTCTGCTCTCTATTTTCTCTAACGGGACTACCTGGACTCTGAAAGACTTAACGAGCAGCTCTCCTGTTGACACCTGTGGAGTTCTGATCTTGTTTGTCACTCTCGGGTGGGTTTGGGGGTTCTTGGGTACGACAAAGGGATTTGACTCAAATGCATGACACAGCTTTTTTTGCATGAGGAATGTGCCTGCTTTTGAGCTGTGGAGACCAGATGGGTCATTGAGATGAGACAAACTGCCCGCTCTGTTAGAGGCTGCTGGGATACGGACATGTTTTATTAATGACTGCTGTTACATAAAACTTTACCAGGATTACATACTGTAAACAATAAAGAAGTGTTGTTTCATAAAAGCTCCAGACTCATGTGCTCCTCTTGGGAAGCATCTTCATGTACACTGATAGTAACCGAGAAGATCAGAAATGTTTTGGAATAGCATATATTTCTACTTTCATCAAAAGTCACCATGGTCTGAGGATGGTACCACTTCAAAAGTCCCAAGAACTGTAAACACAAGACAGATTGATCCCTGCTAAGAAATAAGACACAACACAGAAGCAATCCTTCTTCAGGTCTGCATATATTTTCAATGGTAACATTCATTCTATCAGAGATTCAGTAAAGGTGTGAAATGTCAGGGAACAACACTAGAAATAATTCGATGAGAGAAGAAAATATTAAAGGGATGAAACAAAACATCAAACTCGGCTCTGCTGTTGTGGATGCACTCAGCGCCTCATCCCCCGGGGTCCAATCTCACATTGTTCTATTTTCCAACATTTACTTGGTTCATGCTTGCTTCTCAAAAATGCACTGAAGAAAGAAACATACAAGCTTTCATCATCAATCCCTTTAGGAAACAAGAAGAGGGCTGCAGAGAGTGCAGGGACAGCAGCAGACATGATTCAAATGAGGTGTGAGAACACATGCATCCTCTTATCTGCGGTGTTCTGTGTTCTCATGCCTGTTAATTAGTAACCGGGCCGGTCAGAGGCAGCACGCTGGAACTACATTTCCCATTGGGATTATAAGGATGTCGAACAGTGAAGGCTCCAGTGCACGCAGAACCACAACAGTGAGGAAATCAAACTAAACGGGGAATTACATTTCTTATCCTATAATTCAGCTCCACAGACCATGAATCAGACTGCAGCGGATCCTTCCAGCTGTGCAGAGAAACATAGCTCAGAGACAGTGAATAGAACAAACGGAGGATCAGGGGGAAAATAAGATTCCAAAAATATATATTTATGTTTATATTTATATATATTTATATATTTACGAGGTATGTATCCACAAAAAAACACCCAAAATTTCAAAATAGGCAGTCTGTGTTTTTTCTCCAAATGTGTCCTTGCTTGTGATGCCTTAAGGAAATATTAATAGTAATATTAATTAAGAATTAAAAAAATAAAACTGGGAACTGTCCAACAGCCCTGCTCATGAGTCAAACCACCACGTCCAGTCCTCTGAGACCGTCACACGTCCGAAAACATCAGACAGTGGTGCTGGTTTTCAAGCTGCTGCACTCCAAAAGTAAAGGAAAAAAAAAGATTGCAAATCACAAAGTCCCAAAGGAAACATTTCACTTCATTGTTGAAAAAAAAAAAAAAAAAAGCAAACCCCTCCTAACCGTTGATTTCCAAACAACCACGGCCCCAGAGTCTCCAAGATGGAGGTCTGGAGTGAGCACAACTGTCGAGGTGGTAGTTGGAGGTGTGAGGGAAGTGAAGGGAGGACAGCCACAGGTCCGAAGAAAAAAGGTGTCTTTGTGCAACAAAACAAGAAACAAAAGGACCAACGGCAGGTGTCCTCCCCACAAACGTTAGTGAGGCTGGCAGTACGGGATCTGCGTCCTCCATAGTCACGCTAAGTACTGCTGCATCGCTGTCTTCGCCCTGAGAGAGACAGAAGCCATCAGTCCACCAAGTTCAGATACTCAATAACAGTCTGGTGTAAGTGTTCTGTGTGTTTCATGCTTTTAAACCGACCCACCTGTCACTGAGGTTTGGGTCTGAAGCCTGGGTAAGTTTGTGCAGGATGTCCACAAAGCCCATCTCTCTTAGCTTGTCCTGGCGCTCCTGAGAACCTGGAAACGCACGGCAGAGGTGAGTAAAACCAAACATTCACTCATGCATTCTGCATTACATGCTTATATTAACAAGATCAAGTGCTCCAGGTTCAAATTCTAGACTTTAAATATCTTTATTTTCCCACAGAAGAAAAGTAGAGTTACCTCATCATGCTAGCTCAAAGTATTGCAGGCTAACATGCTAACCTGATAAACATAACAGCTTTCACTCCTGCAAATGATTCACACACAAGACCAGGCTTTGACTTTATCTGGCTCAGAGAACAGAAGATTTTAAGTTTAAGCAAAACTTGTACATTTTACTGTTACTTCACATAATAAATGCGATCAGTAACCCAGGACACTTGTTTGTCTGCTGTTTGGCAAGCACGCCTTAAGATTTGAAAATACTCCACACACTTCTCCTCCTTGTCCTCATTGTGAACCTGCTCCCTCTTTCTTTTACTCCTTGAATTTGTGTGTTTTGTCACTTACCGTCTTCCTCATTCCAGATAAGGTTAGAGATGCAGAAGGTGGCAGCGAGCTGCAGTTTCACATTCGAATGCCCCTGCAGGAACAGCAAGTCAGAAAGATTACAAGCAAGGAAAAACAACACTAAAGCCCAGCTCACAGTATAAACGCATAAAGACATCCAGCTATAGAAATAAGAACAAGAAACTGTAATATCTTATCTCTATGAAAACATGATTTATTCTTAAATAGACAACTTTTAAGAAGAGAGAAGGACTAAGTGTTATAAAAAGCTGTACCATGTAGTATTTGATTTTCTGGAGCATGTCGTCATTGGTCATGATGAGTTCCTTTGCTGTGTTTCCATCCGCAATGTTGGCAAGGATGCACAGAGTCTGAGGAATAAGATAAGAAAGTTACGCCATCGTTATTTGAACTTTTTTCTTTTTATGATTCAAAAACAGAAATCCTTTTGATGCGTTTCCAGCTCTGCGGATATCACATCATCACATCATCATTCTGCAGCTGGATGATGAATTCTGCATGAACCAAAGAGGGGGGAAGAGTCTCACCTGCTCTTTGACCTCTATGCTGTGCTCTGCCTCCAGGATGAGAGTCACTGCCTGCATGATCTGCTTCCCATGTGAGCTCATGATCTGGTCAATGTGCTGACAACACACGAGAGGAGAGCAGGGGAGAATCAGTATGCATGCTGGCTGTAAGATATCTGCAGAATTTATGCAAATTCATCACAAACAGAGGCAATGAATAAGAATAAAAAGAGAAGGTCATAAAGTCTGGAGCGTTCAAGGTTGCAGCTAAAACTTTTCTGCAACATGCCATTAAAGCCCCCTCGGGACATCTGACCACAGAGCCGAGCCGTGGAAGGAGCAACCTGCAAACCATTACCATCTATATATAGACATAAAAGGTGTTACTTCACCTCTGCAGGTGTTTCAGACTCAATGTTTTTCATGGAGTAGATGTGAAAAAAGCTACGAGGTCTGATTGAAGCTACTGTCTGCACAGAATCTTAATATCCTGAGCAACATTAGGATGCGATTCTATTTTAAATAACAGCACAGAAAAACTTTGAATGGTTGTTTCTCAATAATATTTTCTCTTTTCATTCCTGCTGCAGCAGCTATGATCCTCCAAGAGGAGAGGATTACACTTTTCACAAACCATTAAAATCTGGTCTCAGCTTTGGCCAGGATATAAATTTGGAATAATCCTCTGATTTCTTCACAAAGTTCTATTTCCAGAGGATAAATTTTAGTGTGTCAATAGTTGTATGTGAATAATTCTTTATGTTTAAAGTCATCCTGTTTGTACGTGTGTCTCTCTCACAGGGCGTGTTGACAACAGATTCCTCAGCAGACCGAGCGTCTTCATCAGCACGTTGGTGTCGGGGTCCGACAGCAGGCGAAATAACTGCTCTGTGCCCAAACACCGAACAATCTCCACCTTCACCTTCTGATCGGCCTGGAATGCCATGTTCTGAAAACATTCACACAGGAAAAATGAAAAAATGTTTCATCAATCCATAAATTTAAAGTCCTGGAAAGTGTAAGTTCCACAGAGGCTTCACTCCGACTTCCTTCATACCATCAAGGCCCAGATCCCGTTGACCCTCAGAGCCGGACTGTCACTCTGGGTCAGACTGCATAGTAACTCTATCACCCCGGACTCCAGGATGGGCTGCAGGGACATAGAAAAAACGTTCCTAAATTAAGGTAAAGGACCACTTCTCTTTCTATTAGTATGTTTGTGTATTTGTGTGTGTGTACCTCTTTGCTGGGTGAAAACTCCAGCAGTAGATTGCATAGTGTGGAAGAAGCCATGACCAGGACCTCATCCGGAGCGTTCTGAAGCAGCTTCGTACAAATACAAGAAACATTAGTCATTAAATGTGCACTCAAATACATTGTCTTCCTGTTCTTGTAAATTTCATCCAGCCTCCGCTAACCTTCATGAGGGGTTTCCACACCGCATGGTCGTGGAAGGAGGTCCTCAGCTGCTGAACCGACCGGGAGAGACTGTGGAGACACCTGCAAAAAAAAACAAAAACAAACAAAAAAAAAAACCCATAAGGTTACAAAAACACATGGTGACTTCAGTCAAAGTTGCACAGGATTTTGTGGAAACGTACAGACAGACTCTCCTACCTGACAGCTGCCAAACGGACTTTAATGCTGGATTCTGATAGGCCGCTGACTATCCTGTCCATCATGTTTTCTGTTTCTGTGATCTGCAGGAGGAAAAACAAACAGGGATGGATCAGAATATAAAGAGGTGTTTGCACGATTATAAATTCAAACAAACATACAAAGAAGGAAAAGGTCACCTTTTTTCTGATGTCCTCGTCGTTGGAGCCCAGTGAGGCGTAGAGTTTAAAAGCAGCTTGTCTCAGCTCGTGTGCGTGCTTCAGGTCGTGATCCAGCTGCAGAAGACAGAGGAGGCGGTAATTACTCCCAACTTTCAACAGGTGAGAGAACTTACTGGTAACAATAACTAATCCCTCTTGATGACACATTTTGATGTGTTTCCAAGCCTTATTGACAGAAGACAAAAGTAGCAAATGGCTTCATCCAGGAGGTAAAGGGTAATTTCATTATAGCTCATTATAGAAGCATAACAAGGATGTCTATCTGCACGCATAAAGAAACAATCAATTCTTATGAATAATAGCTCCTGGTGTGCTCATTAGGAGCACTAATTGCATTGATTATTTATGAGAAATGCTTGAGTCATTGCTCTTGGGATTTAAATGTTTGTTGGTCGCTCAATTTTGTTCAGACTAAAATCTCTCAACTACTATTGGATACTTTCAACAAACATATGTACTCCCCAGAGGATGAGACTCGACCTTTAGGTTCAGGAGTGCAACACTAAGGTTGACATTTATGGGAGTTTTTTTTTTTTGGAATAGTGAATGCCATGAAACTTTGTACACAAATCCAAGACTGTCTTTACAGAGATTTTGTTATTCTTGACTTTATTCAATGATTACCCCTAAAATGAGGATAATTACCATCACACTTCGATAATTTTTTTTTCCAAATATGTCTACTTTTAAACACAGAAGCAAGGGAGGCCTGTACTACGAAGCTGGATTAACAAATCCAGGATCTCTCTCTGTTACCTGAGTTGACTTAATGAGACATTCTCAATCCTGATAAGCGGTACTACGAAGCTGGATATCAACTCACTCAGTGAACCCAGGGATGGTGTCTGCAGTGTCTGACCAATCACAAAGATGGAGAAACAGGAGGAACCCTGCAGAGCAGCCTACTTTACCATGGAGGAGCAGACAATCATTCTTCAGAAATACCAAGAATTCAAACACATCATCCAGGACAAAAGCAACACTGTTGCTGCAATATTACTTCATGGGACGATACAAACGGACAGCACTCTGATCACTCAGTTTGACTTTATTTCGGCACAGATGTTTTGGACAGAGCTCTTCCTCAATGCCCTTCATTTCGTTCATAACTTCCACCGAGTTCTTTTAAGCCCCCCCTGCATGTGAGCACGGTTTGTTTTGGAATATTAATTCCTCACTGTGACAGCACAAGTTCCATAAATTCATGTTTCTGCCATGTGTGACTGTTATTATTAACCAGCACAGTCCATCTGGTGAAAATTTATCTCTCTGGTACAAGGTGTCATCGGGGACATCAAAAGGATTGCATCTATCTCGAAAAAAACTCTCTCTGCTAAGCACTCCTCTCATGATCCACGCACCAACATCGACAGGATCTTCTAAGAATAGGCAAGTCATTTTCAAAGAGATCTGATTGGTCAGGAGGTGTTGCTTTTCATGCTCACTGATATTTATCCAGAAGTTAACCTACTCCAAAGCAGGTTATCAGTTCAGCATAAGTTACCATGGGAATTTATCCCGCTAGCTCGATTAGAGAAAATCCTGCTTCGTGGTACAGGCCTCTGCTCTACAGTCTTCCCACTGAGATACTAGTAGCAGCTTAGATTCTGCTCAGCTGCTTCAAAGCATGTCATTCACTTTGGATTTGACCCTGTCAATGTCTGCTATGTTGCAAATGAGTCAGACACATTAATAAATCTGGTTTGTGCTGCCAGAGCCTCAGGGTGGGATGCATAAATCAAACCACCTCCAAATGTGGCTTGGATCCAATCTGAGTCCGGTGTTCGTCCAGAGCTTCTTTTCAACGCTCTGAAAAATGGCACATGGGGAATAACTCTGACTCACTCTCTTGATGTCGGTGATGGCTGACACAGAGCTCGGGTATTTGAAGTAGTCGGCCAGCATGGCCACCAGGTGGTCTGTGGTGCTTGCGATCCTCTGCAGCTCCACGTCGGGCTCCATCAGGTAGGCGAGCGTCTCTGCACCCTCCACCCTCTCCTCAAGCAGGTGCTCTTTACTGCACATCCGCACGAGGCATGGCAGAGTCTGGACGAGAAGTAACACAAATTTATTAAAGAGTGCACACTAAAATAAAACAAAAAATGATGTTAGGATAAAAGAAGTCTGCAGAAAATCCTGACCCTTAGTACTATGCAGCTGTCATCTGTCCTGATGGCACCTGCTCGACACATGTACGTTAGACTGCAACAGAAACGAAGAAAGGATTTGAGAAGAAAGATGTAAAACGTTGATTTTTTTACTAATTTCAGCAGGTGTTTTTTCACTTACCATTTGGCGGCTGTTAGCTGCATTTCGATGGGTTGATCCCTTTGCATCATTCTGACAAATACCTGAGAAAGCAGCTCGCCATCCACCAGCACTGTAACAAAACACAGATAACCTGGAGTTAAGAACCAAAGCTAATCCAAGAAAATTAGAGGAAAATTAAATGGAAGAGGAATAGTTCCTCACCATTCACCAGTGTCATGGAGACCTGAGAGTTCTCATAGGCCAGGACTGAGAAACACTTTAATGCCTGCATCCGGACCTGGACTCACAGAGAGACACAGAGCGGTTATAAAGGACAGACCACAGAGTGCGAGTACGGTTTAATACAAATAGAGGAATTAACGGATTAATATTTACCTTATAAGAGGGAGAGATAAGTAGAGGAGCGATGTTTTGGATGGCACCGTGATTGAAAAGAACCATCTGGTGCTCGGGGGTCTAGAGGAAATAAACATCCAGTCAGGACTGAATTTATGTCTGAATACAAATACAAGACAGACTTCACTGCATGTGAACACAACAAATACCTTACAACAGTGGGAGAAGATTTGCGTGATGTACTCCTGGGTTCTCTGTGAACGACTTAGTAGAGACATTAGATGAGGAATCACAGTGGGGTCCTGAGGAGAGTAAAAGTCGTTTCATCATGTGGTGTGTGATTACTCCTCCCTTTGTTTGAACTTATTTGTTGTCTGAACTGTGCATTTCTTTGGGTTTTCTTTATAATGTTAAACTTGTTGTGTTTAAGAAAGCCTGGACGTGGTTATGTTTAATCATATGGAAATAAAAAAGCAAAAGTGACAGACTGCAGAACTGCTAAGATGGTGCTTCAGTATGGCCTATCAAAAATTATTTCTAAAGCCCCCCTGTTTCTCATGTATATATTTCAGGTCAAACGTGCACAGGTCAGCTTACAGTATAAAGCAGCTGCACAGGGGTGACCGGACTGATGAAGACCGTTCTGAGACATCGAAGACAAGCTTCAATGAAGATCAGATCTGGACACAGGAGACCTGTAGGGACACAGCACAGGTGTTACAAACTTCTCTGACACTTGCTGTCCCCTCAGCTGGTGTCCTCTGCTGGGCATTTTGCATGTATTAAAGTGTGTGTGTGTGTGTGTGTGTGTGTGTGTGTGTGTGTGTGTGTGTGTGTGTGTGTGTGTGTGTGTGTGTGTGTGTGTGTGTGTGTGTGTATCTCCAACCTTGAAGAAGGGCAGGGATGATGTGACAGTCCACCAGGGACTTAATGTTGTTTTCTGTGCCCATGGCCAGGCTGCCCAGCACCACGGCACACTCCGTTCGCAGCTCCAGACTGGACGAGCTCTGCTGCAGCAGGTACAATAACCTGGAACAAATAATCAAACGCATGCACTGTAAAGGGAGCTCAGTTATCCCAGAGGTTATCAGTGAGAACAGTAAGTAAGGTTTAGCTTGGCTTTAGTGTGTTAAAACAATGCAGATGATAAATGAAGCAGTATATTCCTCAGAGCACGCTAAAATGGCAGAAGGACTTAGTCATTCTTCATGCACAGCTCTGCCCTCAGGGCCTACATGTACCAAGATGTAATGAAAGAAGTCACAGTCTCAGCTCTACAGCATTTTTACAGAATGATCTACCAAAGTCTGAAAAAGGAAAAAAGAGAGCATAAATTTGTACAGAAACATACCTCGGTACAGCTCCGAGGACTATCAGGTTGGCTTTTTGCTTGTTGTTTCCAATGACGGCATTCTTCATGTCACTGGAGTGAGATGAAAACACACAGATGAGGAACAACTGGGGCAATTTTAAGTAACTCTGGCAAATGTTATTTGCTATCAATGATATGATGAGATTACAGCCAGGAGTATAAAATGTAATTGTCAAATTTTTGCATAATTCCTCAAGCAATGCTGTACCAGCTTGAAGTTTTCCAATAAACCTGTTTATAGAAGGGAACAAAATGTAACAATGGGATGAATGGAGTAAAGGTATTCAAATGCATTTTACACAGTGCTCCTGTCTGAGTTTACCAAACAGTTTGCCTTTAAGAGATTATAGGGAGCAGTCTGCAGATCAGCACAAGCCACAAGCTACATCAGAAGTTAAGCAGAGTCCAGGCACACAGTGAAGCTTTACATCTACCACATGAATGAACCTGTTCATTTGTATTCACTCATTCTCTTTTCAATGTTCCTTCTCTGCTCTGTAACTGCCCCACATGATATCAAATGGCAGGTGAGTGAGGCTAGTGGAAAAGTACAGCTGGAGCAGGCAGTCAAGTCAGTCAGGTGGAGCGAAACCAACCGTAACCAGAGCTAGACTCTTCCCAAGTTAAAAATAACGGTGAAACAGTCCAAGTCCAGGTCACAGCAGTGAGTCAGAGAGTTTGAGAGTGACAGAGATATGAAGTCACACTGAAGAGTAAAATCATTTAGAAGCAGAGCGTCACAGACGGCCTGAGCTTGTAAACACAGAGATCACGCTTACTCTGCAACACCAGCCATGTTTTCTACAGAGTCTATTCTCTGTGTGATATTCAAAACAAGTGTTTTAATTTGCAAATTTATTCAAGGAATTGTGAGCGTGGACATTTCAGCTCAGGACTTCACTAAATATTCATCAAGAAGAGAAAAATAAAAATCTGGTAAAACTAACAACTCTGCTGAATCACAGAGGCTGAATAAATCACAAAAAAATCTGCATTCCTCCAGAAAGCTAATTGTTGGAGCGGCAGGTATACCGGGCTAACAACTGCTGAAAAAGAATGAACTCAAACTGAATTAATATTTTCCATGCATTAATCAAAGGACTACAGCACACATACAGTTGGTGGTGATAGACTTACATGACTCCCTGCAGCACTTTCTGTGGGTCAGGGTCAAACAGTCTGTCAACATAATGGCGACTAGTGGCAGTGACTTCCTGAATGAGGACAGAGATAACAGAGATAAGTGATACAAAGATTCAGTATATACCATCTTTTAAATGAATTCCACAACAAACTTTAGCTAAAAAGAGAGGGAGCCTGTTGGACCGGAACTGTGCAAACTGAGGTTATATCTTGCTGTACACTTGAAAACTAAAAGTTTCATGAAGAACAGTGACAAAATGAGACTTTAAGTCACTTATTTTGTAATTACACTATGATTACAGACTATTTTTTATAACCAGCTAGATACTTATAGTCATAATATCTGTAGAAGGGCCCTTTAAAAGCAATCATTGGCACCCTATAAACACATGTGATGGGGGGGAGACTTTGTTTATATCATGAACAGCTTGAACTGGAACTTTCCACCGGACTCCAGGGGGCAAACATCACCCAGCTGATGACACTCTGCTGTTACCACTGGTTTCTGGTTTTGACACACTGCTGGCAAGGTGTTCAGTATATTCTCTCTGTACCTGCCTTTTTTTTAAAAAATAAAATTTAGTTTAAGTATTTAATGGGGGCCATATACAACACAGCTGCTAGGCTAGACTTAGCTAGAGTTCATGTGCATATGTGGTCCAGATAATAGGTCTAAAAACATGCAATGGAAAACTGTAAATCGAAGATGATATATTAAATAAGATACTGCAGGAATTTGGGGATTTGTATGAAGCCTGTACACATTTGTGTTGTGCTGTATTTCTATGGACTGTATTTTCTTTCTATTCGAAACAAATTTGAATCTAAATAAATTAAATACTTTTGACACAAGAGATAGATATGGGTGAATTAACCAAACTCCTTCTTTACTCGGTGCTGCAGAGAGTAAAGAAGCAGCTTGGGCTCTTGTGTTAGCAAGGGCATACATGACTGAGCTGTCTACGTACGCATGGAGATGTAACCCTAGGCAAACCTGGGGCAGATTATTGATATATATATAATGCCATATTTTCTAACTGATATTAGACTGCTGTCACTAAATTTGTCCCAACTGAAACCTCGCTAAGAAGTATGCTATGGGTGAGATATGTTAGCTTCGCTAACTAATCAGGACTGCTAATATAGGCTAACGGTGAAAGCTAGCCCAGCAACAGAAGCTCGTAGCAGAAATTAAAATGTCAGATTACTGCTTTATAAAATAAACTCCATTTATTGAAGCATTTCACAGGGTTTAAAATATGATAGACTTTCTTATAAGCGCACAGTAGTGACAGCACTCTCACTCCTAGCAATTAGCTGCTAACTCATTCCGAGTGACACTGACAGGTACTTAGATGTTCGATTTTGTTTCCTCCACACACCGACGGGAAGAGAGTACAGATTGTTCGCACTCAATGAACCGAACGTTTCCACCCGCCCGGGCGAAGACAGAGTATAAATCGATGTCGTCATCAGCTCAGTGCTCCAGTGCTACATGTTGCAAAGCCTTTAAGTTAGCTCACGGGCTAACAGAGGGCATAAATCCTCCGCAGTTAGGCAGCTCATAGCTCCTTCGAATGACTGATCAAATACTGATAAACGCTCTCTTTTGACTCGGGCATGCTGAAATTTTGAGAATGCTACTTAGAAACCTAAGGGTGACACTCACAGATAGAACACTGATGCGGAGAGGGGCCTCCAACAAGCACGCCATCTCTCTTCCCCCGATTGAGCGCCCCAATCGGCGCAGCACTTTGCAGACACTCCGCCCCCCAGAGCAGCTGTGAGCGGCTTTTAAAAAGTAACTGCAGACTAATCACTCAGCTCCAAGCAACCGATAAAACCAGAATCGTTCTTGGTACTCCTCTGGGAAAATAGGAACTGCAACTAGCAGCAGATATGCAGCAAAAAACTACACCGCCAAGTTGGCGAGCAGTCCTGTCAGACAGTGGATTTGACAATGAGGTAAATGTTGTTTATCAATGTGACGTAAGTGGTGTTTCGCTGCACTAGATTCAGTCCTAAATCTTTGAATTACTTTGAGGCTACCTCAAGTAAATGCTAAAGTACAGTCTGTAACAAAAATCTGAAATTTTCTTTATGAACACGTAAATAATATTATCTGTTGGAAAAAAAATTTCAATATATATCGAATCTGCCGCTAATGACCAAAAGACAGTTTGGTTGAATTACTGACATTGTACGCATGCGCATCCCACCATACAGACGCGAGGTGGGAAAATTCATTCTGTTTAGCTAATTTGAAGCAGAAACATGAAACTTTGGAGACGTTTGTGAAAAAACTATGTGTTACGCTGCACATACAGACTCTTCAACCTTCTTTTAATCACTGTAAGTCGCATGAGTTGATTTGGTTACTGATTTTTTGTGTTTGAACGCGAATTACGATCCACATTGAGCTATCACAGATAGCAACGTTACATAGCATAGCTGGCTTTCTCGTGTAGCGTGTTCTGTTTGTTTCTAGTATTAACTTTGATTAGTGAATAATCCATAGATTCGGGTTGATGAGGTAATGGTAAAGTATACTGGCTGATATCTGTTGTACAGCAACCTAATTTGGCAAGTATCGATACCAATACGACCGATAGACTGATCATCTCGTCTTGTTCGTACTTTCTGAAACTCTTGGTGGCGTTCAGGGTTACTGTTTCTGAGACGCACAACTAGCAGGTGTTAAATCAGGGCTTCTCCTCGCATCAGATGGCATCACACGTTTTGCAAATTTCTCATGTGCTGTTTGTGTTTTAATAACCCTCAGATGTTTGGCAATTTTGTCTAAAGCATCTGCCAAATGAGCCGTTACCACTGCAGTCATAGGTTGGCACAGATTAGGACAGTCCTGACTGTAACTTTGTATAGATTTCCACAGTTCATTCATTAAGGATTCACGATGAAGATTGCAGTGGAAGGCTGTTGCCATGGGGAGCTGGACAAGATCTATGAGACGATCGGCTACCTGGAGGAGAAAGAAGGGGTCAAAGTGGACCTGCTGCTCTGCTGTGGAGATTTCCAGGCAGTGCGAAATGAGGGAGACATGAAGTGTATGGCAGTTCCAGCCAAATACAGAACAATGCAGACTTTTTACAAGTCAGTAAACTTTTGTTTAATTCTTTGAAAAAACGCAGAGTGCACGTGGAGGAACTGAATGAGGTATTAAATGTTGTTGTATTTGATGCAGATACTACTCTGGAGAGAAAAAAGCTCCAGTCCTAACCATCTTTATCGGTGGGAACCACGAGGCCTCAAACCACCTCCAGGAGCTGCCTTATGGAGGCTGGGTGGCTCCAAATATTTATTATCTAGGTACGAATAAAACAGAGAATTGATCTTATTATTCTATCTACCCCTCTTTTACTCCTTTTTCAGGTCTGACTTGACGACTTGACCATATCTCCACAGGTTATGCAGGTGTTGTTCGCTACCGAGGGATTAGAATCGGGGGCTTATCTGGCATCTTCAAATCACGTGATTTCAGAAGAGGTGAGATTTATTTATTTTTTAGGATGAACTTGTGGCACACTAAGTATGTGAAGTAGAATCTAAGTATGTTGACATAAAATTCATGCTCTTTAAGGTCACCATGAATTCCCTCCATACAATCCTGATACACTGCGAAGTGTTTACCACATCCGCAACATTGAGGTGTTTAAATTAAAACAGGTAAATATCACATAATCTTCTTTTTCTGTACTGACCTAAAACATGACTTGAATTATAAACGTATTGCTATTAGTCATACACACTGAACTTCATAGAACTCCCCATCTAAACTATTAGATACTGAAAGTTAAAAGTATAAGCTGTAAAATGGATTGCATAAAATTATGACAAATAGTAACAGATTGTTCATTTATCCTCCCAAATAACATGTATTCATCAGAGATGTATTTTTCTTTAAGATCCAGATGCCCATAGACATTTTTATGAGCCATGACTGGCCTCGTGGAATCTATCATTATGGAAGTACAGCAGAGTTGTTGAGAAAGAAGAAGTTCCTGCGACAAGAAGTGGAGTCCAACAGTCTGGGGAGTCCTGCTGCTGAGGAGCTCCTGGCCCACCTCCAGCCCAGCTACTGGTTCTCTGCACATCTGCACGTCAAATTTGCCGCTGTCATGCAGCATCGGGTGAGAGTTAGGATTTAATGCATTGCTTTGTGTCTGTTGATATGTTTAATACAATGCTTAACATATCAATAGATGAACCTACTAAGCGTAAACTCTTGTCTGTAGCCTAAAGGTAATTCAGCACCACGCATCACCAAGTTCCTGTCCCTGGATAAATGTCTCCCCTACAGGGAATTCCTTCAGGTGGGAAAAGGTTTTGTTTTTTGGTGTATACACTCTGGTGTAGTATGCTGTGCTGATTGCACTTGTGTTGCAGATTGTAGATGTCCCAGAGAGACCGGGGTCATCTGAAGGTCTAGAGTACGATCCAGAGTGGCTCGCTATTCTGAAAGCTACCAACAGCCTGCAAAGGATCACCCCTCATCCCTGGAACCCCCCAGAGAATAATGGCCTGCATGAACGGTATAAACAATGAAAAACACGACACAGCATGACTCTAATGCTCTTAAATCACATGGGAATACTAAGACATTAACAAGAGGAGAATACACAATGGAAAAACTAACTCACAGCATGTGCTTCTTTATGTGCCCAAAGTGCTTTCACATATTCAGCTCAATGTCTAATGTCAACCAATCACTGATCATTTCTTGTCACGCTCAAAAGCAGCAGTTGAGTTAGAAGTTGTGATAACTTGGATTGTCTTCAAACCCAGGTGGGACTTCAGTGCTTCCGAAGCAGCCATGATGAAAGTGGTTGAGAATTTCAGTGGTGAGCTCGCCATTCCAGACAACTTCAGCCGGACTGTGCCAGCTTACGATCCCAACAAGCCGCAGCCTAACGCCACCCCCAGCTGCAGCACAAACCCACAGACCACTGAGCTCTGTGCCACGTTAGGACTCACAGACATCTACGCCCTGGCTGGACAGGGAGGAGTTCTGGGCAGCACTGGGGGGGAGGATGACGATGATGAAGACAGACAGAGTGTAGGGAGTGCAGACGAGCCCAGCGAGTACCCAACTGACACTTCAGGGTTGTCAAGCTCGTGTAACCCTGACGAGATCACGATAGAGGAAGAGTGGGAGGAAGAGGAGGGAGCAGAGGAGGCTGAGGGAAACTCCAAACAAGAAATGAAGGGAGAAAAGCTCTCTGATGCAGCTGCAGGCGACATCCACACCCCCAGCCGTTTGGTCCTACCAAAACCAAAGTCGGATTTCTCCCCTCCTCAACTCCCCAACCTCATGAACCTCCCCCCTCCCTCCCACTCCACGCCAGCAGTCCCCCGCTCTCATCCTGTTGCAGAAAAGGATGAATTCTGCAAGGAAGAGGAGGAAGATGCCTCAGCTGTCCGTTTCCTGAAGCGTACCAGTGATGAAAGCGGAGATCCTGGCAGTAGAGGGACGACTCCCAGAATCAAACGCAGGAACCAGATCATCTATGCGACTGTAGAGGATGAGGAGGGTGAGGATTAGGAGGCAGGGAGAGGAAGGTGAGGACTCATTTTCAACACAGGGGAGTGGATTCTGCAAAAAACTGATTGCATTGTTAAACCTAATTTATCTTTTTACTTTAAAAAACATGGCGAGTTATGGTGTTATCAAATTACGCAAAAAGTAGAATGGACATGCAGACTTTAGTTTCTCCAGAACTGCAAATAAAAATTTTCTTTGTTAAATTTTATACATTTTAATGAAATCAAGGATGTTTTATGATCAAGTGTTTTGAGATGGATTATTTTGTATGTTACGTCACAACATGATCGTTGGGGAAAAAAACTGTAAATATTTTTTTAACACATCAGTGACACCAAACAGCTGTACAGCCACTAAAAACTCATTCAATAAATGGGGCTTTTCGTATCTTTTGTTTCACCTCATTAAAGAAAGCAATCAGCGTTCTGCACTCAAAGCATCATTCACAGCTTTATTGAACACGACATACTCAATGTGCTGATGAAAAAAAATAACAAACCTTTTTTTTTAAATCACCTTATGTCATTTTGATTGCAAAGAACACTGAACGTACTTGTGAGCCCTGAAGAATGAAGAACTTTACTGTCACTAATGAACCGTTAGTGCTGAATGCAGATTTAAAAAGCCAATTATTAGACCTTTAATTAGATTGCCGTTTTTTAAAAGCCTTTCAAACACATGAAAGGAAATTAAACAAAGTTGAATATAGACATCGATTGAGTTTAAATGAAACAGTTAATAACATTAATTAGATCCATTCAAAGTTCACAAGTGTGCTCTGCTAGAATCAACAAAGACCTTCATCAAAATAAGACAATAATATTTAACATACAGTGTATTCAACAAGATCTCTTTACATCCATACAAACAGCCAATACACTTTACTACAGCCTAAAGACAGGATGCCAGGTTATTAGTTTATAGTACAAGCTGATGTCAGGGAAGTGAGATTTCTGCTCTTTCAATGAAGCACAGGCTTTGAGACAAGCCTCAAACACAAGTCACAGACTAAAGAAAGAAAACTGGGAATAGGCACTTCTGTTTTGTGTCTCATCTATTCTGTCTTAATTTTCTTCAGCCAAGCTTCAGAAAGCAACCAAGCACATGACTTTAGTTTAAGAGCTCTGTATTAAGTTAGCTGTTCAAATCATAGAAGATCAGCTCACCAATAACTCAGTCAAAAGGGAAATGTTAAACACAACATGGGAAGAAAATTCTCTTGACAGGACATGAGTCAGGTTCCTGACTAATAGTGTTTTTACCTTCCTACTTTTCTTTTTGTCTTTAAAAGTCATTTAAAATGGAAACGACCTCCAGAACATGATTCATCTTCTGCCAATAATTTTATCCATGATTTAAACAACAGAAATTAATTACTTTTTCTGAAATGTTGCCGGACACAAAAACATGAACTCTCAGATCATGTGCAGCTGCTCA
Organism: Labroides dimidiatus; assembly: GCA_030710495.1. NCBI lineage: Eukaryota > Metazoa > Chordata > Actinopteri > Labriformes > Labridae > Labroides > Labroides dimidiatus. The sequence goes on from CM061160.1 coordinate 15,295,875, forward strand.
CAAGGATTACAGCCCAGTAGATGCTGAATGAAACAATCTGCTAGAGCAACGAACACCTTCTGAACCAATTCTTTATTCTGACCCAGTAAAATGTAAAAGTAGGTCTCAGGTTTGAAAATACGGTAATACCCTTTAAGCTTGTTTTTGAGAACTGCTGCTTAGTAAATCTTTTCTGACGCAGCTAATTTCGTTGGGGTTCAGGGTCACACTTTCTGCTACAAACATGACGCGAGTTAGAGTTTACAGTTACCAGGTCCAAAGCAAAGTCATTACCATCTACCCACACACACTCCATATCAATTCTATAATTTTGTTTTGTACAGAGTAGTATGTGGTGCTCATGAGTGTTCAAGCAAGGTGTTGAACCCAAACAATCTTTCATTAAGAAGCACGTCCATTGGACTAAATGAATGAGAAACACAAAGTCAAATAACCCAAAAATCAACAAAATCAAAAGTTTAAAAGCTCGCCTCGCACAAAGACTTTCAGTTTCGACCAGGAGAAAAAGGAAAACAAAATGTATGTGCCTTTACAAGACACCAGAGCATCACTACCAGCAGTCAAGAGAAGTCAACACTGGACAATAAATACGTACAAATGGAGATTTGTTAAGGAAACTGTGCCATGAGTGTTACCTAATGAGGCTGGGACAGTGACACCAGAGAGGGTCAGGCAGGACTGAGAGGGATCATGAGTTATGGGATCATTCCAAGGGTCAACATGTGGCAGTATACACAGCAGGAATTGAATGATTCGGGATGAGGAGGAGGCGAAGCAAGCAGGCGCAAGCTCTGAAAAAGAAAAAAACAGCCAGCACCCTTCCGTCTTTGTTTCTATCTTTGCTTGTTTTTTTTTCCTTTCGGCTGCTTCTAGCATGTGCTGCTCATTTTGTGCATTTTTACGCTGTCAGGGCTGTGACAGAAGCAATGCAAGGCAGCATGAAGACAAAGAAATTTCTCCTTTAGTGCTAAATACTACAACAGGCTCACCACTGTGTTTCACATTCTTATTTCCTCTTCTTCCTCTTCATCTCCATCTTCACTACACCTCTCCTTCCAAACGAAGAATCTCAGTTGGTCAAGAAAGAGATGTGTAAACTCTGTCTTTCTCTTTCTGTCCTCTTTTCCTCTTCTTTAGTCTTCTGTCTCTGAATCTGCTCGGACAGCAGGATGAATGGAGGGTGAGGGGGTTAGAGGATGCCGGGTTCCCCTGGATCGGGCCCCCTATGTGAGGTGGTTGAAGGAGGCGGGATGTTTAAAGGGCTGTGGTGGTGAGGATGTTGGGATACTGGTGCAAGTGGTGCAGGTCTAGTTCCCTCCACAGCAGGCTCGGGTGGAGTGGGCGTCCGGATCCCGGAGGTTGACTCCCCGATGTCGTGCTGCATGTGTGGGGTTCTGGGTGTCTGTTTTTGGCATCTTTTTTGCTAGATCAAGATGAGAAGTGGGATAAAACGGTCATTGCAGCCTCAACAACAGCCAGAGATTGCAAACCATTAGAAAGAAAAGTTGAGGATTACACTCTTTAATCTTTAGATTAATCTAGAATCTAAACCAGAATCCAGATCTGCACCAAAATTAATGAAGTGAACTAGAAATTCTGTTACATGTGCCCTATATTCCCATCAAAGTTGTTTTCCGAGTAAATGATCTGTACATGGATGAGTCTGAAGAGTTGGGGGTTAGGCACCTTCTAAAAAACGATCTTAGTTTCCATACTTTTGTCCAGATTGGGATTTAAACCATTGACTCTCAGGTCCCCAAGCTAAATTCCTTCAGGCTGAGTCATCAGTATGTTTAAGTGAGTCCTGCAGATTTATTCATTTGTAACTTGCAGTTAAACAGAATCCAGTCATTGGGGACAATAAAGGTTTATCTACTCTTCTCTTATCTGCTGCGGGTTAGTTTCAGACTTGAGCTGTAAAGAGCAGAGCCTGCATAGCTCTGAACAGTGACGCAGCTCGGACAGAGAGTTCACAGATTTGACTGACAAGATGAAAGTCACGTCTTTGGTTGACAGCTTTAATAAGGCAGCCCTGCAGAAACTGCAACAAGAGAAAAACTGTCCTTTCGTGCATGAAGACCGACAAAATTTTTGAATCTGCAACCAAAATATCACCATATTTGTTTCTCAAGGTTTTCTTTTAAATCTGGTGTAAGATAGCCTGTAGTCCGACAGTTTATAACAGAGTTATGACTCTTGTAAATGACAGAAGTATTGACTCACCAATGGCCAGGAAGAGGTCGTTGACGTTCATGGCCGTCTTTGCAGAAGTCTCCATAAAGAGCAGACCGGTGTCTTCAGCATACGTCTGTGCGTCCTGCATGATGCACAGATACAAATATGACATCATTAAAACCAAGAACGCCAGGGGGAAAAGCTTGAGCTGAAATGTACTCCTGTAGTTACAGAAAGCAGACATCCAGGTGATTTAGTTTGGCGTTAAGGTTTAGCACAAGAGTGTGTTACCTCGTAGTCCACTAGTCTCCTCTCAGCCAGGTCAGCCTTGTTTCCAGCCAGAGCAATAACAATGTTAGGACTGGCCTGTCTCTGCAGCTCCTTCACCCAGGCCTTAGCTCTCTCAAACGTCTCCTGCACAAACACAGCAAGAACACGGGGATAAATCTGAGCACAATGAGAGAGCTTGAGGAAAGAATTTGATTGTCAGAAAGGGGACAAAAGTTTACACAGTCCTAGAGCTGGGTGGTTCATTTGCTTTAAATACATTCTGAATAAGTGATGAATGTTATAGTTCTGCAGAAAGCCACAGATTCTACCAGCTAGATTTACAAATACATAAATGCTCAGTGACCCCCTCTGCCCCTTTATCCAACAGAGACCAGGTCTTCATTAACTATGGCACCCATATCTACTTTAACAAGTTACCAATTAAATCTGCTAATACTTTACCGGCTTAGTGATGTCAAAGACGACGATAGCAGCCTGAGCGCCACGGTAGTACATAGGAGCCAGGCTGTGGTACCGCTCTTGTCCTGCAGTGTCCCAGATCTCGAACTTTACCGTGGTGTCATCAAGACACACAGACTGAGCCAGGAACGCAGCTGGATGTAAAGGAGAGAAAACGAAGGTGACCATCTTGCACTTTCACAAACAGAATACACAGCCGCCTTGGCCTCACAAACTCCTCTTTCCTCACCTCCTATAGTCGTCTCCTGGAACTCATCAAACTCTCCCCTAACAAACCGCAGCACCAGGCTGGACTTTCCCACCGCCATGTCACCCAGGAGCACCAGCTTAAACTGGCAGATCTTGGTCTGTGCCGTGCCGTTGGAGCGGCCTCCACTCCCTCTGGAGCTCATCTTGGCCCGCTGTAGGAGACGTCAGGGGGGCTGGGCCTCCTCCCTGAAGCAGAGCACTGACACCGACTTCTGAACAGACCGTGGTCACGTCTCGCAGGCAGGTGGTGTCTTGACCTCTCTGCTCCTTGTGTTGTCTGACTGAAGAAGTGAAAGGTTTTTGTTTGGTGCAGGATTACATCATGCACCAGCTCACTCATGCTTTTGATTGTTCCACCTTTCAGTTTGGGCTGCACAATAAATAAGTTGTCACCATCAGATCATTAAAACGGTGCACAGAAACTAATTGCAAAAGATTTTCTACATTGTAATGATTCATTTCATACAAAACCATTAAAACCAGCATGTGAACACTTGACAGAAGGAGTTACTCTGGGACAAATCAGTAGCAAGTTAATTAGCACAACAATTGAGGAACAAGGAGGCAATGATGAAAATGTGCTCAGACCTGAAAATATTTTCAATAGCTACAAAATGAAACATGATAAACTACAGGTAAATAGGACTATGGTTAAAGCTATTATGCATCATAGTGCTTATTTTTATAAAATGTGTCAAACTTCAAATTGCCATCAAAAAGACTTTTAGGAGAAATTTGACAAGTAAAGGAAGAACATTTCATTGTTTTATCAACCCAAGTCACCTGTTTTTGCGATATTACAAAGATGACAATGGTTTTATGAATCAAAAACTGTTTGAAGAAGTCTGTAGACTCTTAGATAATATAGCCAAGATCTGATAAGTCATAGCAGGTCTATAGTGGTGATGAATCAAGACCCTGTGTCCACTACCGTCCCTTTAACAGCCAAAGCTATGAATAGCATCGTTTATTTCAAAGGCAGCAGTTACTTCCTTCAGTGCATTCAAAAATCTGAAGAATATTGTGATGAAGAAGGGTGGAGACTTCTTCGGAATCAAATCAAGGAAAACGAAGAGAATAATTTCGCACATCCTCTGTACAATCCTTAATATCCTCCTCCATGTTCACTTAATCCGAGCTGTTTGACAATATCGCCTCTTGTAAGCTGTATCCCCTTATCCTGCATTGAAACTCGAGCTTTCTCAGTCAGGGATGCTGCGCCTCACATAACTGTCCCTCCTCACATAAACAACAGTGCCAAACAACTCTGCAGTAACAGAAATCATTACTAAGATCTTTACGTCCTAATGTGAAGAGCCTGGGTAGGGTGCAGCTGCCATCCCTGTTCACGGTCAGTTATTATGTCCAGTAACTGTTCATGTTATCAGATCAGCAGCTCTTATCTTGCGTTATGTGCTAACAAGACACCGCTTCGAGCTCTCAGGTCGAGGGACGAAACTGAATCAAAGCTTTATTTTTCGACGCCCTATTTAACAGAATAACAGCACACGTTTATCTATGAAACACTAGATAACCTGAGATAAATCAAGACTGATATTTACCGTGTGGCCAGTCCCTTAGCAGCGCAGGTATTTCAGGTTTAACTGTTGACAGTTTGGCGATCAGCTGGTTAAAGAGAAGGTTAACACTTCCTGTAAAGTGGCGCGTGCGCTCTGAGTGCCGCATTGTCAAAAGAAGAGCCGCATTCTCCGGTGGTGCATTCAGGGACGCCTCACATTATTACAGTTTAAATTAATGTTTTATTTTCTATAAAAGCCCATTTATGGAAAAATAAATACAGAAACTTCCCATATATAAGCACTAACATACAATTTTAAATCTTTTTTTCAGTCATTTTACTTGAAATATGTAGAATGTTAACTTTTCTCATGATAATTTTTCAAAATCTGAAATACCATCATATTAGTCAAATTAGTCCAGCCAATGAGCTGGGCAACAATGACTTGAATGATAAAGGAATTTAGTCACCAGTCCTTGTGATTAAAAAATGAAGGTCTTATTTCATATGAAAACTTCTGTACTAGATATGACGTGGACTGTAGTCGAAGATCATTCAAATCGATCAGAAAAGTTATTTCTAATTCCATCATATGTTTGATTAAAAAAAAAAAAAATTGACTTGGATTCTGTTACTCCTTAACTTCCCCTACTTGTGGTAGGCAGCTGTAATTTTAATGAAATTAACATCCCAAACAAGATCTTAAGATCACGATTTAATGACTTATTGAAACCTATGGATTCTTACAGAAACTCTATTCGACAAACTAATTTAAGAAGTGCTTTGATTTTTTTTTTCTCCAGTGACCCTAATGTTCTTCCGTAACAAGCACCTCAACGCTGTTTCACAACCGTCATTTAACTACACACGAAGAAGTGACCGTTGTGTCTTCCAGGCCTGGAGGGGGCGCTGGAGAACAAACTGGCACTCGGAAGTCTTCAGCACATGAAGGATGTTTGAATTGTTTACATCAGTGGAGCACACGTTGGATAAGGCGAATAAAGTATTTAAACATAATCTGTGTTTAAATGTGTGTTTATGAGACAGGTTTCTGACATTATGCCAACTAAAAACAGGAAAAAACAGAAGCAGGGGAAGGACTCGGCGGTAAATATTAATTTAATCTCTTCAGCTGGCAAAACTCATTAAAATAAGGCAAAAATCCGTTGTGTTTGTACTGATGAATCCTCGTGCCATTTATTTTTGTGGTAATTGAACAAAGTAAAATTACAAAATAAATGCTTATATGTTTTCCATCACTGACAGAAAGGCAGACTGTTTCAGAGTTAAGTATTTGCAGTCATTGTGTCTGTTGTTTTGAACCGTTTGTCTCAGGTTCAGGGAACAAACGACAGCAGTGTGGTGAGCAAGGTGTCCGCTGCAGCTCAGGGTTATTTCCAGGATGAATTCCTCCAACATTTTGTGTGCAAAGTGGCCAGAAGAGCCCCACTCATCAACAGGTTAGCAGAACTTTTAATTTGCAAACACATGATTGACAATATGTACCAACGTCAATGTGACGTTTAGAGGAAAGTTTGAGGAGTAGTTTTCTGTTTTAGGGGCTACTATGTGCGCTGGAGAGCCGTGGATCACTGTGTGAGAAGGTTTCTGCACATAACTGAAAACTGCCCCAAAAGACAGGCAAGTATATAACCTGATAAAATTAACTGAACAGAAAGAATGAGGTATATCTTCCTTTAGTTTCTAACTCTTTCTTTTGTAATTTCTCCTCTATAGATCCTTTCTCTGGGTGCAGGGTTCGACTCTTTGTATTTCCGTCTACATGCAGATGGAGCATTAGACAGAGCTGCTGTTTTTGAGGTTGATTTTCCTGACGTAGCCCGGCGAAAAACTGCTCTGATTAACTCTAATATAACTCTTAAAGGGATGTTAGACACTGATTTACTTTCTCCTGCAGGTTTGTAACCTCTCCTTCACACACGATACATTCTGAAAGACTCTCCATGTTGCAAAAAGGGGTGTCAGATTTTTCACATTTGTTTTTTTTATGTGTTCAGGGCCTGTGTATGTGCTGAGTGGTCAGTACCGACTGCTGGGTGTAGATGTGAGAGAGGAGTCCCAGGTGGAGGAGACTCTGGGTGCAGCTGGGCTGGACTGGGCTGCCCCGACTCTGATCCTGTCTGAAGTGGTTTTGACTTACATGGAAACAAAATGGTAAAGAAATTTTCATCCATGAAGGGTCGACATCACCCTTCTGTTTACAAACACATTGAAGAAGAGGCTGTTTACACTGATATGGACACATAGAGAAGCCCAATAATGAATGTCAAGTGGTATATCAAGCACAACAATATTAATACATAACTGTAATAATAACTGTGTAACAGCCATGTATCGTGTATTTTTTTGTGTTCTCCAGGTCAGATTTTCTCATTGGATGGGCTGCAAAGCTTCTTCCTCAGTCACTCTTTGTTATGTACGAGCAAATTCACCCTCATGATCCCTTCGGTAGAATCATGCAAGATCATTTTCTGAAGCTGAATTCAACTCTATACGCACTTCGACAATACCCAGACACTGCAGCACAGAGGCAAAGGTTCCTGAGCAAGGTCAGTAGGACAATAATATATAGTAACAGGCTATCACTGTTACTTTTATAATTTAATGAACCAACTTCTCATGGAGCAGTTAAAGAAACATACGATGTGTTCATAATGATTTTTTTTTAAGAAGAAGAAATCTGGTGTTTCTTGTTTTTGTGTTCAGGGCTGGGAGCACTGTGTTTGTCTGGATATGAATGAATTCTACCTCGGGCTGATTTCTGTGGAGGAGTGGAGCAGAGTGGAGGCTCTGGAGCCGTTTGATGAATATGAGGTGACCTGTTCAAATGATAAATAAAAGGATTCTACCGAGGGTCTTTAGATTTAAGTTTTTCCAAGCAGCAGTTTTTTTTTATTGTTCGTTTTTTTTTCCGTTGATAGATCTTTGTTTCCTCAGGAGTGGCATGAGAAATGTTCCCATTACTTCATCCTCACTGCATCCCGAGGCTCTCTGATGGAACAGGCTTTACTAACACATGCTCCAGGTACTTTTCACTTTATTTGCCTTCAATTCAAACACCCTTCCAGCTTCCAGCTCACAAATCTTATGTTGTTTTTTTTATTCTGTAGTACCTCCAGTGCCTTCCTGTCCACCATCTCTGAGCCCCACTGCTCTGACTGCACAGCCTGTACCAGGTTGTCTGGAGGGGCTGGGGATGGCATCTGCTTTAGTGAGCCCGGGGCGAGTCCTGCTGACCGGAGGCTCGAGCAGAGGAGGCAGAGGAGCCATTATTAGGATGCTCATCAGAGAGGAGGAGGGCTGGAGATCAGTGAGCAAGGAGTCATCAGAGGATTTAGGTGGGAGGGTTCAGATTCTTTTCTTTCCTATCAGTGAGGTTTGTTTTTACACCAACAGTGTTAACAGTTGTCTGTCCTCTCTCCAGGTGTTCGTCTCTACCACACTGTGACTCCTCTCACTGCTGGAGATGTTGTAGTATTTGGAGGTCGCTCTTCTCCTTTGAATCCGTCCAGAGGCCTCTTCAGAGTAACTCTGGTTCCTGCTGGTCCACAAGATGAAGAGAAGCTTTGTGTGAAGCTGATTGACTGTACAGGGGATCCACCAGCGCTAAGATGGAGGCACAGTGCCACTGTGGTCACTCACACAGGTGAGGTGAAAAGGAAGCTCTGATACCATTTCATTCCTTCGCATGCTCAAACATTTACTATTAATTTAATTTAACCATCTTCAAACAGGCAGAAACTTCCTGTTTGTGTTTGGTGGAAGAAATGACTCTCAGGCAGCTCTGGGTGACCACAGCTTCCTGTGTTTGGACCAGCAGCACTGGACTGAGGTTTGATTCATCTCTTTTAAAAAGCAGCTTTAAATCATGTGCGCTGATCAAACTTGAACTATCATGTCTCCCTCGGCTCTTATGTCACAAGGAATCACTCACACCAACCTCCTCATCCTTAAATGGCTTACATGCAATATTTACAGATACCAGTAGAGGGCGCAGCACCAGAGGCTCGTCACTCTCACTCAGCATGTTCTTTTCATGGAGGAGTGGTGCTGTTTGGAGGACTGGACAGAAGAGGGGTTCCTCTGGGAGACACAGCCGTGTTAAGGCCCTCAGAGAGAGGCTTCACCTGGGAAAGAGTCGAGTTGCAGCCTCCTCCTGTTCCCAGGTCAGTCGGAGCTTCAGCATCATAACAAAGAAAACAAAGCTTCAGCTTTTCTCCTGTTTTTAACATCCGAACCGTTTCCTGCTGTTGTTTCAGATACTCTCATTGTGCTCATGTGATTGGTGAGAAGCTGGTCGTGGTCGGTGGAGTCTGGCTGCATTCAGACGGAGTCCCAGGTGTGCTTATCATCAACCTCATGACATGCAGCAGCGTGGAATTCAGCCTGGACACAGTCAGTACATGTTATTGGACTTAAGATTTTAATTTTGTGTTAAGTTTTTACAGAATTTCAAAGTTAATTCCTACATTGATAAATTCAAATACTCAAGAAACTCATTCATTCATGCATTCATGTTTGATACCGCTCTTCCTGTTCAGGGTCATGGGTGGCTAGAGCCTATCCCGGCTCTCTTTGGGCGAGATACTCAGGAAACCAATAAATAAATTACGCTCTTGCTTTCTTTAGACTTCAGTGCCCTGGCCTCTGATGCTTCACTCTTTTTGCTCGGAGCTGATGGACAGAGAGCTGCTCCTGATTGGTGGAGGAGGAAACTGCTTCTCGTTTGGGACTCACTTCAACTCTCAGCCCGTCACCGTGGACCTCACAGCTGCACTGGAATGACATGAACTGAAGGTTTTTTCTATAAACTGATAAAGAGGAGAGCCTGTGTTTTCACACTCCCTGCTTTGACAAACTTTGGGGTCAGAAATGAATCAGAGGCACCGAAAGTTTTGAGTAGACTGCCTCAGCTTTCACCCGCAGAATGGCTGCAACACAATGCTGGTTTGGCAAATCAGTAAAAGTTCTTTTGCGACGGAAAGGTTTAGATTCTTCTGACAAATCATGTATCTGATAACTGATAAGAAAGCAAACTTCCATAAATGTGTGCAAGTCTTTTGTAAATGTCAGATAAGTGTTGTCATTTTGCTCTAAATGGTAAAAATCTCAATCAAAAAGTCATAAAACAACCTGAAAATAAAAAACCCACAGTCTGCTTCAGTCTGCTTACAGGACAGGTTTTATTTTTGAGACCTCAGTTCAAATCACAAAATATTCAATGAAAATCAAAGTCAAATATCAGCACAGTAGATGTGTCTTAACATTTTGGATGGAGGTTGGGTCACTCGGTAAAGCGCCTGAAGGACTGGACGGTGGGACTGACAGCGCCCCAGTCTCCCGGTTTGCGGTATTCTCCCTTCTCCAGGAAGTACTGGCGTCCGCGGTAGTTGGGGTGCTCGTAGAAAACCCACCAGCCATCGTAGACCTTGCAGGAGTTGACCTCCCTCCAGCGGAACTTGTCCAGGAGAGAAGGGCAGTCCTCTGAGGTCTCATAGGCCTGACCGCCGAAGTCTGCCTTCTCATACAGCTGCATCTTGTACATTGTCCCGCTGGTCTGGAAGGAGGAGATGGAGGAGGGACGAGCAGGTGTAGGAGTAGATAAAGGTGGAGTTAGGTGGAAGCAGGATGGGAAGAGGTAGCATGTGGAGAGTGTAAGATGAAGAGTCGGAGGTGGTTTTTAGTGCAGAGGGTTGGGAAAAAAGAGGAAGGGGATGTGTGGTGAGAAAAAAGGAGAAGGGGGGATATATAGGGAGATGAGATTTGTATCAAACAACAGGAAAGACTTTTTAAGCAATTCTTACAACTTTCACTCAGATCAGTCTTCAAACTGCAAACAAAACATCAACAAATCAGCATCAGCTTATGATACAGGTCGTTTAGACCCTAGATTGTGGCTCTGCCTTCATAATAACACAAGAATCATGTTGCAGATATATGATACTGAGTGTATCCAGCTGATCTCACTTATTCATATGGTTAGAATGAGCACAGCGCGACACGCTGCATCTCACACGACTTTGATTTTTGTATGAAAGCCCTGAATGTGCCTGCAGGCTGTGGGTCTGTTAAAGCAGACTGATCATATGAATAGACTGACCCAGATTATCTGTGTGCATCGATGAAGCCCTGCAGCCACAGTTAGCATCAACAGCCTCTCTGCTGTGTGCTCTCTGTGGCTCCTGCTCATCTCACAGCTGACCGTCAGAGTCATGGGCTCAAGTTTATGAACCACAAAGTGTTCAGAGAGCTCGTTTCAGATTATGAAACTATCTGAACTACTTTACAGAGATTTAAAGAATTAGATCAACATCCAAAAAAATCAGCTCTTTTATGGAGTTTTGGAGTCTAAAAAGAATGTTTCTACTGTTAAAATGTTACTTCTTGTATGCATATTAAATTATAATTACCACTAATCAAACCAAACGGTTGCTGGTCAAAAAAACAAGAACTTAAGAATTAAAATTTCTTCTAAAAAAGAAGATATCAGCAATAAAAATCTGTACCTGAGAAAAATGCAGAACTTGTAAATACAAAGAAGAAAGGAAAGCAAACTTTAGCTGTAGGATTTCTACTAACTAAAGTAACTTTGTGCTTTGTGAGTGTCAGTTTAAAGCCACTGCAACCATTTAGTAGATAATGGGAGCCACTTTTACAGCTTTCAATTAGAAGTTGCTCACTGTTTAAAGTCAGGCTCCACTGTGCATAGTTCTGCTAACTTTAAAGATCAATTCTGCACACACTGTTTAAGAGACTCAGTCATACAGAACAAACTGCTGCAGATCAGACCTCAGGCTATCACTGACTTACAAAGTGGATCATCTTGCAGGAGCTGAGGCGGTCGTTGAGGCCCATCCAGCGGTGGTACTCCGGGTACTCTCCTCTGGTCAGGACGTACTGGTATCCCATGTAGTTTGGCCTCTCGTACACCACCCAGGCCCCGCTCTCCACACGGATGGAGTTGCAGCGGCTCAGGTAGGTGTGGAAGTCAGAGCAGTCGCTGTCACACTCATAGCGACGGCCCTGGAAGTTTTTATCCTCGTAGAAGACAATCTGTGGAATGAAACGGAGATATCTGTCAGTATGAGTGTCCCAAGATATTCAGAAATTCATGAGCTCTGGATAATTCATTCCAGTTCAGACCGATACAGTCCCTGTGAAGAAGGTGACTTATATTCATCTGCTTTAATTTATACAGCACCATAAATAAAAAAGTATCTCATATAAATAACAGAAAGAGCAGGCCCTCTTCTTTATTATATTAGAGGAGGAAAACCTTCGTCAACCATCAGTTATAAATGTAGTAAAACCAGGTTTATAGGTGAGCAGCCATTCTTCCAGGCGGGCCCACTAACTCCAAACCTTTCTTTCAGCCTCACTCAGCCCCATGTGGTCTGGACTCACCCTGCCCATCTTGATTTAATGTTTCTTGGTTTTGGGAGATGCCAGTGGTGCTGCTGCTGGTGGAGCTGGTTGTCCCCCTGAGGTCTCGATGTTGCTCTGTCCCCTCACCGCTCCCTTTTTATACCCCCGCCGTTCCCACGTTCGTAAACAGCAACAGTGGAGGCAAAAGGGGAACAATTGCTTTGTCATGAAAATGAGATCCAAAAATTGAGTCAGTGATTCTAGTGCTATTCAGTTTTTCCAGAAAAGTGAGGAAGGATTACGGCATAAAGGCTGGGCACGGTTAGCGTCCACTGACCCCCACTTCTGTACTGGCTGGGTCCAGTGCCCACCCACAGCTCCAGCTCTCGCACCATGTCACACATGCCAGCTCCACCAGCTTGCCCCCACCTGGGGAGGACCTGCCAACTCAGGACTTCTTTCTGCCTTGTGGATGAATCCAGACAGAGCAGGGAACAATGGGGGAAGGAGTATTCAGACCCTTAGCCTTAGCAGAGGAGCAGTAGTGTCGACTAGGAAGTTAAAGCCCTTTCTGTTAAATCATATCAGAATAAACATACATAAATGTTGACAGCTGGATAAACTTCAGCATCAAAATCAGAGACCATCTTGCACAAAACGCAGCGGTTTGTATAGAATGTAATTCCTAATGCATGTTTTGCATTTTCTAATGCATTCATTTTTAAAAGAATCTGGCGACTTAAATTTAAAGGTCTGACCTGACTGAAATATATGTTGTGCCTCTTAACAATAACTTCAAACCCAGATTATCACAATGAATTTTGCATGCAAACTATTTAACTTGTGTTTCCCTCTGGAATGCAGAGTCCTGCAGAGGTTCCCAGATTTTTCACACCATGCACTAATTTGTGCCAAACTGAATTTCTCGAATGCCACTTCCAACTGCAGATCCCAGCAATATTACAATAATAGAGCAACCTCTCCTTTGAGCATAGAAATTTTAAAACATCGCACCCTTCCAGTCTTTTTCGGCACATTTGCAGACTATCAAGCATGAGTGCAATTAGTAGGCCATGTCATCACACGTCATTTGTCATGTTTTAGATCTTGGAGTCATTCTCAGCTTGACTTCAGAGGTGTCATATTAAGTCAGACATCAGCTTGCATCTGCAAAGTGGAGGAACTCGATCCTTGTGCTGCAGAATTAAATCGTGTGTGCGAGGCAACAGGTGCGATGGTTTAACAGTGAATCTGAGACCCAAAATTTAAGAAAAGGAGGAAAACAGACCAGATTATTTACAAAACTTTATTTATTTTTATATTATTAAAAAATCTAAGCCTATATATTTTTTTTATCATCTAGCAGCTGTACAGAGGTGTTCTGGTTCAAATCATGAGGATGTGAGCAACAGCAGAAAGGCATTTTACAGTGAAGTGACACACAGCAAGACAAAGAACATCCCAGCATTTGATGATGTAATAATAATCTGACACTAAATATCTGATCCATAATCTGAAAATGTTGGAAACAGTCCTCAAAGACACATTAACCCAGTCTGTAAGAATGAACAAACAGCTAAAGGCTTGAAGTACACTTAGAGGTTGAAATGCTAAAAATGTCTCTGTAGGCGGGGTGGGTTTATGAAAATAATCTTCCTGTAATGCAAACATGAACATCTTTGCATGGAGGAATTCATAAAACGACAAACACACATGAAAGATGTAAATTCTGCTTCATTTGGCACATTTCTAGGTTTTTTTAATTATTATTTTTTCAAGATGAAGAAATTAAAGGGTGATTCTGCAGAGAAAAGGATGCTGTACAGTGCTCGTTAATGTCAGGGTGACTATTTCCATTTGAAAACAACCACCCCCCACCCCACCCTAACTGCTATCAATAAGTGAGATGACACTGGAAAGGCTGTTGAGCCACACTCAAAGAGACAGTTTGGACGGTGTGATCACATACTAACAAAAATTCATCAAAATATTCCTTATCTTTTTCACCCTCAAGAATAAAAAAATGCTTTAATTTAATTCATCCAAACACATCTGACACAAATATGAAGACCTGAGCCTGTGACTGGGTTTTAAGGACATATCAGAAAACTGACAAAGTGCTGTGTTAACTCTTCTCTTACTGACAATAATATATTCTTTAACGTAAATAGGACAGTTTGACACAAGAGCAGAGTTTGGGTTAATATCTAAGAATCACTTCAGACCTTCAGATCTCTCAGCAGTCATGGTTCTGAGAGTGTTAATGTATCAAGCAGTAATTTATTAATCCACAGGACCTTAAAGTACCTAAAAAAAACAGGACTACTCCTCAGTGCTTTAAGAGGACTTGTTTTATCACTTATCTGCATAAACATGTTGGTCAGAGCTTGTCTTTGTCCCTCTAAGAGCCTGTGGTGTTTGTAAGGCTTCTCTGTAAACAGCAGGGCTGGGATGTTGTTTCGCGACATGCTGATCCACTCCCTGCCTCGCTCAGGTATGCTGAGGTCTTAGCTGCCTTTTCCTTTGTCCTAAGAGCCCTACACTTGTAAATGGACTCCAGGTGTGCCAAACTGATGTGTAAATAACAAACGCACAGTACGATAATACTTGGAGACCCGTGTTATCTACCACCAAACCCACAGTTTAACAGGCCAAAGGTGACTGCTCCCCAGCCCGTCCATTCCTCAGAGGTTTACTGTCTCTGACTTGTGCCATGTCTGTTGTGGGACCATTAGAGTCATTCAGGGGGGTTAATGTAGGGGGGATCAGGCTGTCCAGTTCCTGTCTGTGCCCTGTTTCCAGCAGCCAGTCATGGAACTTCATCTCCACCAACTCCTGGAACTTTTTCTTCTGATCCCTGGAGACAGAAAAGAGAAAGAGACGTTACGACATTCCTCAAAGACCAGACTCTAATTTCCAGGTTTTTATGTGGAAATGACTGAATTCATCCTCCGCACATTCCTGTGTAACATAGAAAATGGATCAAAAACTTGTTTGCCCTGTGGACAGCGTCCTGCGATGAGTGTAGTTCTGTCAGCGTCTGATTGTGGCGCCCTTGGAGCCTATTTTAAGACACCAAAGCTTCACTGATCTCACTAGCTGAGAGGCTGAGTCACAGTCTCATTGATTTTCTTAGAGGGCTTTTAGGTTACAACTTTCCACTGATCAAAACAGCCCACTGGATAATGGAATCAAGCTTATTTTTACACAAATATAGATTACAGAAGCATTTAAGTGCTTTTAGACAGTCAATAAATTTATTCTAATCGTTAATAACAGAGTCAAGAGGGCCAGTTAGATGCTCACTTATTCAGCCGAGCCTCCATCACTGTCTTCTGCCAGTTCTGTATCCTCTTCTGCTTTTCTTCCACAGCAGCCTGGTACAGAGGAGGTAGCCCCCCCGGGACCTCACAGGTGTCCCCCTCTATGCTGAAAGGCACAACCAGAGTGTGGAACTCAGCAGGGGGCAGCAAGCGGTAGCAGGACGGGTCCTGGCTGGATGAAGCATTTGGTGACAGGTTGAGGCCTTCAGATCCTAGAAGTAAAGGTTGGTCCCAGATGTTAGGAACCACAGCAAGCCCCACGCTGGCCATGTGATCCTCCAGGGATGGGTAAAAGGTGTGGAAAGGCCCCAGGGTGATGTCTGTGTTTCCTGGCAGGAGCAGAGGGCGGTTTGGTGTCAAAGCATGGATGGTGCAACATGAGGAGGCTCCAATGATGATTCTGCCGGATACACAGACCAGCCGCACATTCTGGCAGCTGTGGAGGTGGACGCTGGTCTCAACGGGACCCAAAACCACAGTGGTGTCTCTGCATTTGTCCACACTGACTGATCTGAAAGAGTAATAAACCAACACAGATGAGATGCTTCTGAAATACTATCCCGTTCTTAAAACCTGACCTTCAATGGAAACACATTATCAGGTATTTAGATCACTTTAAAAATAACGGAATCCTGCTTTGAGGAAACTTCACCTGAGAGGTGACAGCAGGTATATGAAGGCATCTGAGCATCTGTGGATTTTGATGTTGGCACCGATCAGCTTGTCTGAGGTTTTGGCCAAAGTCTGCTTGAAGACTTGTGACATTAGCACCATCTTACTGCCAGGGGGAGCCATGTGGGTGTTTCGAGCTATTTTGGCTCTCTTCATTGCTCCCTCTACTGTAATTCATGAGCAGAGGATAAAAAAACAGTCAGAACATGGTATCTTGGTGGTAGAAAACGATGCATCTCATTAAAAAGTTATATCAGTTATTTTTAAACTAGACAAATACCTTGTTGAGCCCAGGCTAGTTTCTTCCCTGAGCGCAGGCAGGCGGTCATCCCAAACGGGTTGAGTGTGAGGCTGTTCTGCAGAGCTGAGAGGAGTTTGTGAAGAGGGAAAGAGCGGCTGAGGGAGGAGAAGCCAGCTTGTGTCTGCAGCGGACCTTTGGTCAGCAGCCGGTGAACAGGCTGAACTGCTCTGCCCTGGTTTCCTGAACCCTCCAGCAGCAGGCCCAGACTCCGCAAAGCCTCCAGGGAGATCTGGAAATCAAAAGAGCAAAAATTCATAACAGTCTCTTAAAGTTTGTTGCTGTAACAGAGGATGTGTGTGTACAGACCTGGCAGTCCCTCAGGGCCTGTCCAGACTGTGACATCTGCCCTGGCTCCACCAGCAGCTCCAGGATCTCCACTAGATGGCTTTGCACAAACGACAGATGAGCCTGATCGTCCCAGTTCTGCAGACCCCCAACGGAACAAAGAAATAGACAATAAATGCCACAGCAGAAAGAATGGCAGGTGACAATAATGTCTGAATTTTAAACCTGATACAACAAAGCAGAGAACTGCAGCAGTATCAGTTATCAGGCTGCCTTTGTCCTTCATAGGAGCAGGAACCTTGTTCTGAGAGCTGGTTTTGGCCTCTCGATCTGATGGAGATGGGGAGCGAGTGCGTTGACTGGGCCACTCCTCGCCAATCAGAGAAGTACGTAAAGACACACGGTTCAGCTGCTGGATGTAGAGGAAGAGGAGGAACTGCAGAGTGTCCACAGATAGCTGAAGGAAGACAGAAGAAACATTCATTTTGTGGAGATGAGGTACAACAAAACAAACCTCTGCCTCAGGCAAATCACAACAACAAAAAAAGACAGGAGTATTACTTTCTTTGGTAAATCAAGCCGCCTCCACCCATCATTCTTATTACCTTGGCCCTTTGTTGGTCCAGCTCACTTTTTGAAGAGCACTGGGAGAGACACTCAGCCCACTCCAGTCTCTCCTCAGGAGTGTGGCCGATAAGAAGGTCAAAGGTCTCAAAGTAGAGCCATGCGAGGTCTTCTGGGAGCTGGAGTTTACCACAGGCAATATGTCTCCACATGGACCAACTCAGAATGGGGAAACAGCCGTCCCTTGTTCGTACGTACGTCGCCATTTTTCGCAGATAGTGCAGGCTGAGCTTAGACGGAGGAGCCACCTGAAATGAATTACACTCAGGTTACTTTAAAACATTTACATTCACTGGAAAATCATGAAAAAACACAATAGATATAAAAAACATTTTCACCTGCAAGGCACCCAGTAAGAAGGGCTCCATGCGTGGCCATATGCTCACTCTATCTGCCTCCATGTCTGATAAGAGAGGAAACAGAAAAGACATCACGTCACATTACAACTCCAGTGGTGCAAACATCTATTCATATTATCCTCTTTAATATTTACTGTCATACACCTAATAATGTGTTCTGAGCCTTCAATATAATAAATGAAGAATATTAAAATCCACTTTTTTCTGAGTTTATGCAATATTATGTTGATTATTGATGATACTTTCTTTATTGATTGACCCCTCTTCAGTGAATATTAGATAATTGACACAATTATTAGATATTTTAGATACAACTTGAATGCAAGAGTTTCATGGGGTAAGAGAACAATGCATCAGTAACATAAGAATCTGAGGCTAATCAAACAGGTGCACAGCTGTGATAACCACTAAAATGTCTTAAAAATGGGTTTATGTGTAGTTGACTCAACCTGGTGGAGCTGTATCTCCAGTAATGCCCTCCTGATGCTCCCATGACAACAGGCAGCCAGACTACTTTTGCCATCAACACCTGACTTGGCATCATGATATCAAGTTTGGCAGGCTAACAAAGCTGACTCTAAGCTAAAACTAATCCTATCAACCACGAATAAAACCGCACAACGCTCATTTCTTATTGTATCTGACTGTAAAAAGCAGCTTTGCTGCTGAGAGAAGTGAACAGTTCCCTTTAATATAACTTCACCTCATAACTTAGAGCTCGATAGTTCACTTAGCCACCGTTAGCTCAGAATGCTAGCAAAGCAAAGGAGCGCATAGCTTTCTGTTATTATTCTTACTTTCAGGTTTCTTCTTCTTCAGAAAACGATCTGAACCTTCTCGCTCGGTCAGCTCAGTCATAGGGGGAGATAAAGATGAGCGCCATGTTGTCGATGCTGGTTGTTGTGGTTAGAGGCAGACCCAGGACTGAGATTCTGCTGCTCTTCCTATTTGGCGCCCTCCTCTCAGCAACAACTGTCATCTGACGCGCGCAGCTCGCGGGAGCGCGCTTCAGCCTGCTGTAATAGTTTTGGTTAAAAGCACAAAAAGCGTTTTTTATTTATGACCCTGGATCGTGGGATATATTGGGGGCATTATTCACAGTTTTATCAACTTTTCCGAACTTAAAAATTAACAGATTAGTGGAGAAAATAATCAGCAGATGAATTATAGATATAAATTATCAATTGTACGGAAGTCCTAAGCAGACATGATGCGTATGAGTTTTGCCTGACTAGAGTGAGTTTCAAAGATTTTTAATCCCACGTTCTCAAGATAAAATTGGTGTTTCCTTAAAATTTCCACTATCTTTATCTTTAGCAAATCTGGTTTCCCCATAATTGACCAGGATATCTGGTATAGTGGATGAATGAATGAATGAATGAATGAATGACCAAAATTATAATAACAATGATACATTTTATTTAAAGGCGTCTTACAGAACACTCAAGGTCACAAAGAACAGTGCAACAATAAATTAATGAATTTAACCAGACAACATTACAGTGTATAAAATCAGTATGTATAGAGGTTTGTGTTAAGAAGGTTAAGAATACCTGAGAGTGTGAGTTAACGTATGACAACAGGAAAATTTTCTGGTCATCTAGAGAAAAAAATATTGGAGAGCAGCATTTATTTTTTGATCATGAGAAAATCACTAAAAAGGACTCCTCGAAAGGGAACAAAATGAATAAAATGAGTGTATGTCTGTAAAGGTCCTCCATAACCTGCAGTTAAAGCATTGTTTGTGTTTCTTTAAAAGTGGGCGGGGATTGACCTGGTGGAGGATCTGTCGTCATCCAGTGGGCGGGCCTTGCCTGACAGGAGGAACAGGACCAGTCACTGGCAGCGGCATCCAGACCTGAAAGCCGGCTCTTCTTTTCCTTTTGCTCTCCCCCTTCTTAAAACAATCGGATCTATGGCTTCCAAAGGAATGAATCTGTGCAATTTATGCTGCCTGCTGCTTTACATGATCTCGGCGGTGCTCGCGGGGTGAGTGAAGTGTGCTGGGTTAGCAGTGAAACAGCATCGCCAGGTGGTACACATGTTTGTCTGTGATTGGTCCAGAGCTGTACTACATGTGTGGAGCAGTCTGACACGAACTAGTCTTAGAAAACACATATTTTACTCAGATTTTCTCAACTGAAGCTAAAGTTCATTGAGCTCTGTTTAAAATTGAGTCATATCATTTATGACTTGCGCAGTTGTAAGAAGGTTTACGGTACAATCTATGAATGAAACTGCTCTGTGAAACCGCAATTGACCCTCAAAGAGTATGGATCAAACTTAACCAAAACGCCTTCCCATTGATTGTTCCAAGCAACGAACAGGTTATTACATTTAAACTACAGTTAAAGTAGTATCAACCTGCTAGCTGAGTTAGCTGAGAGCTAGCCTTAGCCTGCATACCGGGTTTGTCTGTCTTACTGACGGTAGACGAGCTATCCCGCTAACACACATTTTTATCAGCTGATTAATCCCCTGTTTTTGATATTGCAGACGAGATTTCTATAAGATCCTGGGGGTGAGCAAGACTGCATCAATCAGGGACATCAAGAAGGCCTACAGAAAGCTTGCTCTCCAGTTACATCCTGACAGGAACCAGGACGACCCGAAAGCCCAGGATAAATTTGCAGACTTGGGAGCAGCTTACGAGGTGGGTTTAAAGCTGATGAAGAGTGACAGAGCTTTTAATTGGGCTAAAATGTGTTTTTATTCACTATGTTAAGTAGTAAGAATACACTAAGATATGGGGTATTGTCCTGAAGAGCCCGAGGCTCAGCTACAAAAGTCTTTTGTACGCTGGCTATTTGGTTGTTGTTGGAAACGGAACCTTACTCTGATTGGTGGACTAGACTGTGTGTCTGCTTCTGATTGGCTGTTGAGCAGCGCAGCTGGTTTACACTAAAACAAGACGTGGAACAATGAGAGCGGATTAGGCAGGTGTTTCTTTATCAAATATTCACATTAAATGTCAAATAAGAAAAGCAGTCCTGGTGTTTGATACACAGAGGGTAGATATCTTATGATTTGTATTTACTTAACAGATCAGATACCAATTAAACTTTCCAACAGCCTATACACAGCAAAAACTGAAATACAAGCAAGTGTTTCCTTTTTAGTGAAAATTGTCTCATTAGACCTAGCATAAACTGCATTTGCCTGAAAAGTCAGTCTTGTTTCAAGATGTTAAAACACAAAGAGTAGAAAAAACATGAGTCGGGTAAAAAAATTTACATTACAAGTTTGTTGAACTAAGAAGAATCTCTCAATACAAGAATCTAAATATTTGCACATACTCTCAGTTAAGAAAAAGAAGCCTAAAGAAATACAGGAATAAAGCAAGTGACAAAAGGATACTGGACTTTTAATTGTAGTTGAAATTATAGTTTTAATTATAGTGAACTATGGTTTTAAGGTGGGTTATTTGCACTTTAGCTTGAGTGTGAAATCTTAATATTTGCTCTACTATATCTGTCGAAATAGTAATGATAATTTAGTCTGAATAATAGTTATATTTGAATAGAGTTAAAGATCTGTTGAGGGTAATTTGAGGTGGTGTTTTGTAACACTGTTTTGAATTACACTGTATTGAAAAAGCTGTTTGTTTCTGGTTGTTCTATGACTGAAAAGCTGTGTATTTTTAGGTGCTTTCAGACGAGGAGAAAAGGAAACAGTATGACGCGTACGGAGAAGACGGACTCAAAGAAGGTCACCATGGCTCACACAACGATATCTTCTCCAGGTACTTTGGTGTCAGTTTGCAATTGCATGGAGCACATCCAGTCTAGAGGTTTTGTCTCTTTGAGTCTTCTGAGGCTGCTAACTCTCTCTTCCCTCCTTCTGCAGCTTCTTTGGAGACTTTGGGTTCATGTTCGGTGGAAACAGACAACAGCAGGATCGGAACATCCCTAGAGGAAATGACATTATACTCGACCTGGAGGTCACACTAGAAGAGGTGTACTCTGGGAACTTTGTGGAGGTGAGGAGATCTAATCTCTTAATTAACATCTAGCACTGATTTAAGACCTGGTGTCCCGTTTTACAAATAGTTAAAGAAGTAAATACACTTCTCTGAAATATTTCTGTCACTCAGGTTGTTCGTAACAAGCCTGTAGCTAAAGAAGCTCCCGGCAAGAGGAAATGTAACTGCAGACAGGAGATGAGGACGACACAGCTTGGACCTGGACGCTTCCAGATGACTCAGGAGATGGTGTGTGATGAGTGTCCAAATGTAAAGTAAGTCACTGCTTCTTTAAGAAAACTTGGGTGTCCCTCTAGAGACTTGTGCTGTGTCCCAAATTGTGTACTTCTGCACATACACTTACTATTCTGAGTGCATAAGGTGCAGAGGAACACCTGTGAACGATTGTGAAATGTGATCAGAGTTTCCGGTAAGCGCAAAGCCGCAGTGTTTGATTTGGGACAACATCCTGTAAGATTGTGTACTGTTCCACTAAGTGCAGAGTGTACACAGTGCACTTCATATAAGTGTACTTACAAAAATACACAATTTGGGACACAGCATTGGTCTGACTTTTCTCCTCTAAATCTTTTTTTTTCTCAATACTTTTATAAATAGACTTTTCTCCCTGGTCTGTTTTGAATCCTGTCCCAAATTTAGGATCTCTAATCCATTTAATCTGTACTCTTTGAAAGACAGCGCAGCTCTCAGCAGATGTTGTTTGTGACATTTTTGGGCTCATATCTCTGTCCCTGCCACTAGATATCACACTACTGAGAGCTGTTTGTTTTCTGACCTTACCAAGCCATACACGATCAATAACATGTAGGAAAGCATGTGTTCATACCTAAGGTAATATGATTCTGTCATGTTCTCCTGTCTACAGGCTGGTGAATGAAGAGAGAACCTTGGAGGTAGAAATTGAACAGGGAGTGAGAGACGAGATGGAGTATCCTTTCATTGGAGAAGGTATGTCAACCAAGAGCTCTGAATAAACCACTTCATTTGTTCTGCAAATAAACCTTTTTGTTAACGTTTCTCTGTGTGATCACAGGGGAGCCTCACATCGATGGGGAACCAGGAGATCTACGATTCAGGATCAAAGTCTTAAAGTAGGTTCCAGCATTATTCCATAAAGAGGAAGCACATAAGTTATTCTGCAGTAGACAAGATTAAATTCTAAAACTTTTCTCTTTTGTTCAGGCACCCTGTATTTGAGCGCAGAGGAGACGACCTGTACACAAATGTTACCATCTCCCTGGTGGAGGCGCTGGTCGGCTTCAAGATGGAGATTGCACATTTGGACGGACACAAGGTGGTGTAAATACTCTTTTACATTAACATATGATCATAGATGTCCTTATAATGCATTATAATTTCAAGAGTTGTATGTTTTACATAATATAATTTAAAATCTGCGTCTGTCTGACAGGTCCATATAGAGAGAGATAAGGTGACTAAACCTGGAGCTCGGATGTGGAAAAAAGGAGAGGGTCTGCCAAACTTTGACAACATCAACATCAGAGGTTCCCTCATCATCACCTTCGACGTGGAGTTTCCTCAGACGCAGCTGGACGATCAGCAGAAAGACGGTGAGAGAGGAGGAGGAGGAGTTAGCTCACAGTTTGTAGTCACTACTAAGTTTCAGTCTGGTCTTAAGAAGACCACAGGAAGACTTACAGGGAGTGTGGAGTTGCAAGAGGTCAGAGATGAGCTGTGATGCTGATCAGTTTAAACCTGTGTATGTAGCCAGCTGATTCAATTTGAAAAATGCTTTAAACAGGTTTAATCCTGGATATCAGCCTCAGGTAGTGAAAACGAGATTTTGTTTCTAAAACTTCAAACATTCATCATCTCGTCTCTCATTGTTGCAGGAATCCGGGGCCTCCTGAAGCAGGGATCTGTACAGAAAGTTTACAATGGACTACAAGGATACTAACACACCAACAGACACAGCCTGGACTGAGTTATCTCCCACACACACACAAACACACATACACGCACACACACATTCAACCCAGAGGAGGGCCAGGGTGTATTTATTATTTCAGGTTGTTCTCAGGATGGCTCGAACCCACTTTAGTTTTTCTTTTCTAATGATCTGCAGGTCGACAGCAGCGGCACATTGAACACACAAGTTTTATTTAAAGTGAACAAATGAAAAAGATGCCATGATATTTTGCTTCTCTTTTCCTTTATTTTATTTTTTAAAATCTGGATTAACTTTTTCTGTCTGAGAGACGAGGACGCAGACACCCTTCTGACAAACACCTGAAGAAAACACCTTTAAAAACTCCAGAACAACTTTAAACCTTTACACAGAGAGCAAGAGTCGCTCCACTCTGATTAAGTTCATGAATGTAAACTGTGCCCCCTGTCAATGAAATAGTTAATTTGCTGTATTCATGCTCATGAATATTTTGTAAATAAGATGAAAACTCATCTGTTTGTGTTTCAGTTTTCCTAATTTATGTTTCCTCTGAACTGTGACGGGAGAACTGTCACTGTTGATGCTGAGCTTTCCATTTCGCTGTGTCAGGAGTTGACCTCTTGAGTAATACAGTGACGTTTAGTTAATTTGGAAAAACTGGGACAGTTGCACATCCTCCATCACCTCTGACTCTCTCCCTCTTCATGACAAAACCCTCTGACTTAAAGGGATTCTACACCTGGAGGTCTCAGCCTCCTGTTGGTTTTTAAACGTAGTTTTAAGCCTTTCCTTCTGTTTTTTTTTCCTGTTGACTGCGAAGCTGCCTCTAAATTTTATGAGAAAGTCCTCATGGCCTTAAATGTGAAATATCCGGCCATTTTTACTGAGTGTTCTAAGGGGAATAATGTACTTTTGACTGACCTATAAATAAAGATTTCTACAAATTCTGATGACATGTCATATCAAAAACTCACAGCAGAGGGCGCCAGAGTCTAGTGAAATGACATTAGCTGGGAAAACTTGACTTTTAAGGAAAGCTGAAGCTACAGGGAGGTTCCGGAAGCTGTTGGAGTTTCATGGACCTGATTTTAAATCACATCAGAGTTTGGGTTAAATTTAGTCTTTCCCATGATCCTGCAGGTATGTGATCCACTTCAGAAATAAAATGAAGAGCTATTGCTTATTGCAGCTTCAAAGGTTAAGAAAAGATGCATCATGTCCCTCTAACACGTCCTGACCCTGTGACTATCTGTGGATTTATTCCTTAGTCTTTAACCGGAGCTGCTGAACACGAGTGCCTCATGGAAACACATACATAAACACACACACACACACCTTGTGGGTGGAGGTCTGTGGGTGGGAGTCTGTCTGCACGGGTGGGGCTGGGGATGTCCACGAAACAAATTCATACTGGTGAGTTTAAAGTGTGGTGATGGTGTAGACATCTAAGTGTGTGTGTAATAATCCCCCACAATAGAAATAGCATGTGTGTGCAGACTGTACAGATGATATGTGCTTGTGGATGTGTGTGTGTGGCCAGTCTGTGTGTATAATGAACTCCCACAGAGATAGCAGGCCTGTGGTGAAGGGAGTTTCCTCCTTGGCTCACCACACATCCCGGAGTCATTTTCAGACCGAAGAGAGGAGAAGAGACGCTTTGTGATGCAGCTCAGATTAAAACCTCTCACTGTTTGGACTCAGGGAAATACTCAGCTTATTATTAACTAATAATAGAGGAGAGACCTTTAAAGAAAACTGAAGCCTGTACACAAGCTGGATCTGAATTAAAGTTGACTTCATGAGTTTAAAACCAGGGCCATGTGGATTTAGTGACCAGTGTTGAATCCAGTCTTTAACTGTACTTACAAATCATAAAACACACGAGGGCAGCATTGCTTCTTCAGTCATGTCCCTCTTAAATCACTTTTTATTACCCTCAACACTCACCAGAGGTCTGTGTAGTTTTGTGTGTGTGTGAGTGCAGTAGAAGGCCTGCACTTGCTGGTCGTTGATGCAGATAAGCGCAGGGATCACACTTGACCCTGAGTGTAATGACTTATAAGTGTAGCTGGGTTAAGAGAGGCCCGGGCTAAAGGAGGGCTAATTGAGCAATCTGTGTGTGTTGTGTGTGTGTGTGTGCGTGTGCGTGTGCGTGTGCGTGTGTGTGATGGCGCCATTGGGTGTTTTGACCTGCTCTGACTCTGCAGTGTGCTCGGTTAATGGAGCCTGACCTATTTGTAAAGAGAGCTGCTCCTAAACGACACCAGGCAGGATCCAAAAGTGATTTTGCATCTTAAAATTATTCAACTTTCTGCAACAAAAGTTTTTTTTTTTTTTTTAAATTATATCCAAACTCTGATCTCTTGTTAGGCTTCGAGGTGGAGACCGATGTCAGATGATGCTGTGTGAGACTGCTTTCAACTTTTATATAACAGATAAGATCTGAGGTTGCATAATATAAAGTAAAATTGATACTAACATGATTTTATGGTTTCAGATAAGTAGGGAGGTTCTTTTTAATGGCTTTAATTGAACAACCAAACTTTTTTTTATAGCACCACATATGGTGCAGAAAGGAGGAATAAATCCAAACTTGTGAATTACACAAGTGCAAAAGTACAACAAATCTAGTATCAAGATGTTCTGAATATGATTAATACAGAGAACAACAAAATATGTGGGGGTTTGCAAAAAAGAAAGAATGGAAAAGAAAAAGAAAAAGAAATGCATGTGAATTTTTTTTTTTTATAATTTTTGCATTAGGGTAGGAGGTTATAAAGTTTCAGAGTTAAAAGAAAATTAGATTTTGAATTGAAGAAACTGACTACAGAAGATCCCAGAAGCCTTTGTACTAACATGAATCAAAACTTAATTACCATTTTGTCCCTGAATTTACTGAAACAAACATTCAAATAGTAATACTTAATGATTTGTTGAAACTTACATCAAACAAAATAATTCCTGCCTCTTTGAAGACAGATTTGTGGTTCTCTGCAGCTCTACAGGACTTCAATGTGATCTTTATCATGATGCAGTTTTATGGCACATTGTCCCTTTATCAAATAAAAGAATGCAATAAGAATATTATATGGACTTTATTGCAATTCGTCTGCAGCATCAACATAATGTACTTAAACCACAGGAGGAGTGGTGCTTTCTTTAGGCCTTAAAGTCTGAATGTAAACTGAATCAGAGGAAAAACTCTCAAAGAGTGCACCAGAGTCCTCTGAAAGAAAATTAATTTCATCACGTTCTGAAAGACAAACCTTTATAAAAGAAAGAGCTGCTCAAATTGAAAAACTGTTCTAAAGCTCTGGCAGCACTGAAATTAATTTCTTTGAGTTACTTTGATGAAGGATTTACAACCTTTTTTTCCTTCTTTTATATTTTTCTTTTGTCAGCCAAGCCAGTCTTTTTACATTTTTCATGAAAACTAAAGCAAACACAAAGATTTTTTGTTTTTGTTTTTTATCCACAACTCATCAAGATATGTGAAAAATCTCCTGACTGCTCTATGAAGTGTAGAGAATGATTGTCTGCAAAGAAAAGTTGTCATTAATCTGGGTTGAATTTGATGTTACAGAGCAGAGGGTGTAAACTAAAGAATCACGTCTATTTTTAGCTCCTGCAGAGCTGCTTTAAGGATGAACTACTAATCCGTCTGTTTCTAATATGAGCAGTTATCAATGGCATGAAGCGCCTACGCATGCCAAGGAGACCAGAGAGGACAACAGCAGAGACAGGCAGGAAAAAAAGGACTCTGCCCAAAATAAGAAATGTTGATGGACAAAGCCTACAATTTGTGGGATCTGAGCATAAAGCAAACAAAGGGCAGCTTTTGTAAGGAATAATGCATGTCAGCCGTGTCCTTCTCCCGCCACAGCTTTGAACATTGCTGGGGACGTCCACTTCTCCACTGTGTATGTCGCGTTACTATATTAAAGCCAGTCACCTCAAAGGGAAAAGCCTCAACTATTCAACAATTGAATGGTGGGGCTCTCATTATGGCCGATGTGGGCAGGAAAAAGAGGCTTTGGGGGTTTTCGATTCAGCGACTTAAAGCCCTCCTGTTAGCTGGGACGAGCTGCTGTTTATCCCAACGTCTTTCTGGGGGCTAAACATAGTCGACTGTCATTATGGATCTCACTCTCTCTCTCTCTGTCTCTGTCCTCCTCCTCCTCACTAACATTTATTTATTTCTCTCCCAATTCTGTCATCTAATGACCCGTGTTGTGTTGTTGTTTGAAGGGGGCTGATGGTGCTCTGCTCGCCCACATCCTGAGGAAGAGAATGGGGCGGCTGGGATAGTGGAGGGCGAGCACAGGACAAACAGAACAGCAGACCACCTATATGGATGAAAGCCACAAGTCTACGGACAGCATTCCTAAGGCAACATAACGCCTGTGTGCTGTATGTGCCTGTGCTTTAAGTAACAGCCATCTGTGTACGTATGTTTACCCTGCCGTCATCCTTCATAAAGAGAATGAGACATGGAGATTTGGGCTTTTTTCAAGGGATCATTTTGTTCAGAACAGAAACAAAAGCAAGCTTCTGCAACTCCCAAACCGGCCTCCAACTTTCTTTTTACTGTTAGGTTCACATGAATGACTTCTTCCATCTTTTCAAACCTTGAATACCTTTATATCATGTTATGCTGGGTTTAAAAACAACTGACAACCTTTGTAAGTGTATTTGAGTTGCCAGTGAAAAACTCTGAGAAGTGCAGTTCCTCAAGTGTCCACTTGAGGCTGGACTCAGAAGTGAGCCATCTCCATGGAGCCTCATACTAACCTGTCCAACTTTAAATTAGCATTTAATATGTCAAAATACCTCCACATATTTTTCTCTAAAGCAGATTTCTCAGTTCAAAATGACTCACCTGTTAACAATACTTTAAGACTTACAGTTCAATAAATATGACATCTTTCTTGGCTTTAATGTTAATGTTAAAATTACACATTCCATGATCATAATATATAATACTGTAACAGATCAGATTTTGATGGTAAAATGTATTAGATCACCCAAAACAGGAAAGGATCTTCTTCCATTGTTCACACCAGGGATCCACCTTTAAGCCTCAGCTCACTCGTGACTGTCACATCCTTAAAAACAATCCCCTCCTCAATTATCCTCCACTAAAGCTTTTAGTTTGGTGCATCAGTGTCAGCAGACTCGACGTCTGGCAGAGCAGCTTCCCAGCAGCACGTGAATTGAGCCACATTAGAAACACTGTATGCGCTCTGTATATAAAATGATTTAAATATGTATTAGTGGGTGAGGGGGGTCACTGTGAGGGAGGTGAAAGCCGTCTTTGTGCTACGAGCAGAGTCCTTTGGTGGACCCTCCCCTCGGAGCAGGGTTGCCCGGGCCCTGTGGTGGCAGATCACAGTTAATAACTGTGTGGTGGGCTGTCAGAGGCACTTAGTCTGATGTTGGGCAGGCAGGGGCCAGGCTGGGCCCCGATACACAGCCCTCCTGAGCGTGGACTAGAACAGGCAGAGAGAGAGAGAGAGAGAGAGAGAGAGAGAGAGAGAGAGAGAGAGAGAGAGAGAGGGAGTCCTGTAGAGGTTAGAGAGGATGGGTTTGAACTCATAGGAATATTACAGAAAAGAAAAACACTCACTGAGAGTTTGTCTTCCTCACAGGTCATGAAGAGGGTAGGAAACTGGGATTAGGCCAAGTTCTCCAAACTGAGCTCAGGCAGCTTTTTATATATGCCCACTATGAAGCTTAACAGAAAGTATGTTATTATGAATCATGTTGTGTCATATCGTGTCATAGAGTATCGTATTATCCTATATAATGCATTATTCTGTATATGTTGCAAACGTGTTATAATATCGTAAGATGTTACCTTCTATCTTATCAAACTGTACCTGTCACAGGAGTTGTCTAAAGAAATCAGTGATGGTGGATTTTATTTGTAGTCAGCCTCATAAAGTGCAATGCGAAAACACAGGTGAGCCGTTACCCCCAGAGCAACCAAATCTGATTGACTAAAAGTGTCCATCTTTACCTCCCGTTGCTCCTCCCAATAACATAACTTTATTTATTTATTTATTTATTTATTTATTTATTTATTTATTTATTTATTTATTTATGTATTTTTTGCGATAACAATTACTAAAATCTTAATCATCAAATATATATTTAGGATATAAATGACAGCAACAAAAAAAGCAAACAAAAAGTATTTCTCCAACCATCTGACCACTTTTGCCCTCCATAACGGAACGTAGAAATGATGCGCCCTGGTTTGAAAACACGAGCCGATCACAGCGGAGCACGTAGCACCTTTCACAAGTAAGTGCACCCAAAGCTGTGACAATGTATGTTTTCATTAAAAAAAAAAAAAAAAGGCCCTAAGTATGTAACCCGTGAGGACAATATGAAAAGTAGACAGGCAGGGGAACGCTGGGTGACTGAAAATATACCGAGAGGGGAAAGTTTGGCACATTTGTGTGTGCGTTAGTTAGTTTGTGTGTGTGTATGTGTGTGGGTGTGTGGGTGTGTGTGTGCGCGCGCGTGCGCACGCGCTGTATGACATGCAGTGTAATATAGGTTTCTCCTTCTTGTTTTAGCGTCTGCTAAATGAAATTGTAGATTGTAGACATGCAGTGTCATCATGGTATCTAATACCATATGGGTGTTTAGATCTTACTATATTGTAACGTGTCTTTGGGGTAATTTTCTATTAAATGTTAGCCTATCAAAGTTAACCAAACCAGACATAATCATTCTGGATAACATCTGTCTGTAACCAACTGTTGATATGAGGTTTCATATGATGAAAACACAGCTTATGGCAGTTTGTAATGTCATCATAAATTATGGCATCAGTTAGCTTTGTGTGCCATCATGTCTGTTCTGTGTCTCACTGTATCTTACTCTAATCAAATTAAATCCTATCATATCACATCATATGATACTGAATAATTTTCAATTAGCTATCCTTTAAAATATGAGGTGGAAACACACCTGATTCAAACATTAATCACCCCGCACTGATGTCCCCTTGAATTCACAGCCGATAAATTGATGCACATTTGTTAAAGAAACCTCAAAATACTCTTGAGACGTATCTTACCACCACCTCCAATCTTCATCCCCAGACATTATCTGACCTCCACACACCCTTATCTGACCCCCTCTCATAAAGCTCATTCTCTGACTGAGGACCGTCACAGTAGTTGACCAATGAGGACTCATCTGATGTTGAGTGGCGTTTTATTTCCAATGCCAAACAAGACAAGTAGACTGACCTGCCTGTCTGTCTGCCAACTCCAAAGTCCAGCTCATCCCCGTTGACTAGATTAGATAACCCGGTTTTAAAGGCAGGACGCTGTTTGCTCAGTGACTCCTCTCGGCCCTAATAGCGTCTGATCTAATGGGAGATTGCAGGCTGCTTGTTGACAGTGCAGACCCACACAGCGTCATGGCAATGGCCAAACAACAGAGAAACAAAGCAGGGCTGAGCTTTAGTACCTGTAATTACCAGATAAATATCAGCTTCTTTGCTTGAAACCAGCTGCAATAAATATTACAGGCTGACTCAATTACAGCTATTATATTGTCTGTAATGGTTCAAATATATAGGGTTCATGGAGACTGCTGTATCATGTAAAGAAATACTCTGCTGCCATGTTTTTATTTTAGATAAATAGATGGAGAGACATGTTGAGGTTTTTGGTGCTTTAGGAGCTAGTTAGTCCCGAGGCTTCATGAGCAGTAAAGGCCAAACAGAAAAAAAAAGAAATAAGACAATGAGCAAAAGAGGCTAAAAAAATCCTTCTGCAGCCAGGTGATAATGCAAAATGTTTCACATGTAAGTAGCTCCTTGATCCAGTGTTGGTTCAATGAAATATTGATCACAGCCGCTTTAGATTAAATGGCGACGTGAATATGAAACATGACTCAAAGCTTACCTGTTCCTTCCACTCTGCGTTTAGTTTCAGCAGCAGCAGCAGGCGGGAGAGTAAATAGTTCTGTTTCTGGCGTCTGCGGCGCTCTGTTTAAACCATCACTTCCTGTTCTCAATCCCCACGTCTGCTTATCCATCATTTCATAAGTATGCATGTTTATGTGTGTGTGTGTTGATGTTCTCCGGGTCTTATTGCACCTACTCCAGCCTCCCATGGGTGGTGGCGGTGGGCTGCTCCCGCAAGACACCCCCTCAAATTATGGCCTAATCAGTTAGCCCCGAGAGCAGGCCCTCCACAGCTCCCAGACAGACAGACAGACCTGCAGCAAACATCATCCTCCCCCCCCCCTCCTCCTCACACAGACACACAAACCCAGTCTGGCCTTGTCCCTGCAGAGACCCTGCTCCCTCGCTCTCTCTCCCCTCACTGAGATAAAACAGATCCGGCTTCAGTTTAAGAAAAGTGTTGGTGGTTCCTCTCCCTCACTTATCCTCTCCTCTTGTCCAGGCTACTTCTCTGTCAGACACACACACACCTTTCTTTGACAGCCTCAACACACACATGGATGCAGGGATTTTCAGCCGCTCTGTTTTGTAGTCACGTTAAAATATTTACAACAGCGATCAGATGCAGAGGCTTTGTGATCTCTGCTGCACCTTTCAAACAAAAAACAATCTGAAGTCCTCAACAGGGACACAGAACTTTAAAAAGTGTAAATACTTGGTTTAAAAGATTAGAAAAAGTATAAAAACAAAAATCTAAAGAAGCCTTACTAACACCTAAAGATTAAAAAAGAAACTTCTGACCTGACAGACAGCGAGCAGACTGCTTCTCCATTATAACGGGACATTTCTGCTGCAAATAGACATTTAAACATTGGGCCTAAATAGGAGTAAACTCACTTTTGGCGTCAGCCACCGGTGGTCATTTGGGGAACTGCAGTTTTTGGGACTTTTTAAACCTCTAAGGTTCCTGATTCTTTTCTTTTTTCACCATTTTTTTCTGAGTTGAGAAACCTCAGTGAACTAAAGAACTTTGAAACCAACTCTAAGACTTCACCCAGCTGGATTACTTTGTGGCATAACAACAAACAATCATATCGTATTAGTATTCTTTTAAAATCCCATAATTTCAGCCACTATGACTGACCAGCTTTATGTTTAGATATTTACCGTTCTGCAAAGACTTTTTGCATGAATCATTTTTGCACGAGTTCCAAGAGAGAATCGCAGTCATACTCAATAATCAGTTGGTTATAAAAAATGAAAAAAAGAAAAAAGCATGGAGAGAAATAAAACAATACACTGATATAATTTTGGCACCTCTGTTACTGTCAGCAAGTATCTGGCTTTCCCCTGGATCATTAATCCACACACACACACACACACACACTTGGATCCACTGCACTAATGTGATGCTTTGTCAACTAAATCATTGCAGCTCTTCTCGGTTAATCAGTGACACATGGAGGATCTGGCAGTGTCAGACCTTCGCTGACTCCATCCCACCATTCCTGTCATCTGCCTTGTCATTCCCATTCCCTACACACACACACACACACACACAGACAGACACCATGCACCAAACCAGACCCCTCTCCGTACACACTAATCCTTCTGTTCTCAGCGAGTAGCTCCATTTGTCATGTTCATCTCGCTCAGGATTCTCATTTGTTTTCAGCTTCAAACCTCACATATGCAGGCGAGTGTGTGCACATGTATGTTTGCACAATAGCATGCACGCATTTACCTTTGAACAAATTTACAAAACATGAGGTGATTCAGTCTAAAGCTGCAAAGGGCGGTTCAAACGAAATCAAAGAGGTGCAGAAAATTAATAAATAATAGATTAATTAATCAGATTGGATGATTATACAGAATATTACAACACACCTTTCATGCTGCTGCTGCTGTAGGACTGGGGTTAAGGAAAGGAGCTGGGGAGGAGTGATCCTATCTGCTCTGTGATTATTTAAACAGTTAAAAACCATAAAGCTCTGCCGCTTTCTGAACATGTTGGTTTTAAACCTCCCTGGTAAATAATGACTTATTCTTTTTCCTTGGTCTCTTTGTCTGTCTCACATGTCCAGCTCTCTGGTCCAGTATGTTCTGTATTAGTGAGTCTTTGTCGAGTGTTTGAAGTTAGAGAATTAAGGAGGTGGGTGGGCATCCGACCACCGTACTCAGAGGAGAGCTGTGACGCACACAGAAAGATCCTCTGACTCCATTAGCATACCTCTGCCGGCACCGCCTCACTCAGCACTGCAGCCTCTGCAGACCTGTGATGTGGCTGCTGTTGTGTTTGTACGGGGGCGACACCACAGAACTATCTGGAGGGTAAATACTGTCGATTTAATACTGCAAACCCTCCCAGAGCTGTGGCTGCTCAGATTTAAGGCACCCACGTTGAGAAGACTCCTTGTTCATGATGCAGCAGGTAGACCGAGGAGCTGGCGTTTCAAAACAAGCCAAAAGAATACTGACTTGATCTAATACAACTTACAATGAATGTAGGAGCGTAATCGCTAATAATCAGTGCATGGCAGCATTCAAAACCTCAGAAATCTACCTTTAGATCACACAAAGAGCATGAATACAGGCACGGATAAATTTGAGATTAATCGATTAAGCCAAACTAGATTCTTCTATGCGTCTAGCATGAAGCTCGTTTCTATCTCTCTGTGTTTTTCTCTCCTGACTGCAGGTCAATGCCGAGAGCAGCACTCGAGGCCTGTTTGGCTCCCGTCCTCCCTGCAGAGGGATAACATTTCACCAGTTTAGATTAGTCCACTCAGGACCATCAACACATGTGGAAGTGACCCCCAGACGCCCGGTGACTGAGCCCTGTCTGTGTGTGTGTGAGTGTGTGTGTCAGAGGAAGTGCACGGCCCAGCTGATGCAGTGTGTGCTATGTTAACCCGTCCAAGGGCAGCAAAGCAATAACAAACAGGAGATCACAGCGCTGAAGTCACCTCTGACCCTGCAGCCTCCTCACAGCCGGCCAGATCATTATCGCTCTGACAGCCACTCACACACACACACTCACACACACATACATTCAGACACACTGAGCACTCAGCAGGCCTGTATGGGTGTCCCTCCCTGCATGTTTTCAATCATTGACTCCTTCCAGAGGAATCAAAGGATTTATGTTAGCAGACAAAAGCTTCCTCATTGGTGTCTGACAGTAAATGATTGACAGTTACTTTGACTGCTTTGGCTCCGCCCACCCAGGGGGGACCTGCAAAGTGAAACCTTCCACTATACCCCCACACACCCTTGTTTACCCACAAGGCCGTTGGTTCGTCTGCTGGAGGTGAGGAGTTGGAGAAAGTTTGGGAAATCTGGCGTTGGCTGAGGACGACACGTTTTCAGAAACCTCTGAGGACCAGCATGCTTCATGGTAAGCCACGTGTTTGTGTTTTTAGTTTTAACATTGATATTTTTCTTGGTCCACATTTACATCTCCATCTGTGACCTTCTGTCATAAAATTTACAATCTTTTCACATCTGCTACCTCTCTCCTCCTTCAGTTTGACTCTTTGTTTTAGTGCATATTTTTAAAAAAAGTCTTACAAAGGCAGCAAAAAAAGTCATAAAATAATCAGATTTTTAAAAATAAAACAGGTAAAAATGTTGATAGTTTACAAAAGTGGGAAATTCAACATAGATGTAAAGAAATAAAAAGAAAGTTAACAGACTGTGAAAATCATGAAAAGCTCTCTGAAGCCTCCAGAAGTGACTCAAAGGAGGTCACAGGCGCTGCTGACCTCTTGACTATCCTCATTTCCCCCTCCTCTTCGCTTTAAAAGCATATCAGTTTCCGTTTCCTCCAAACATCGGCCTGCTCCTGACGTGAGCTCTCAGGTACGAGGGCTCTGCAGCAGCCGGCTTATTGCTGCAGACAGGCTGACGTGATTGCTGAGGTGAGTGTGTCACACTAAATGGGGAAAATTTTGACCTGGATTTGGTTCGACTTCACCGTGTGTGTCCTAGACTGCTGGGAAAAAATGATAGAATGGCTAATATCGAGTTATTTTGTGTGGTAATAATGCTCCAAATATGATACTTTAATCTGATAAACTACGGCCCTCACATTTTAAACACAAATTACACTTTTAAGAAATAGATACAAAAACTTTTCACACACTTTTTTTCTCTGAGTTTTGCAAAATTTGGTTTAAACAAAGATTAAGATAAAATAATATAACTTTTATTTTACAGTAATATCCCCTTTAACCCCCTAGATGCTGCAAAAATTGACTTTTACATTTTACTTATCAATATACCTTTTATAATGTAGCTGTCATCATATGTGTGCACCTGGTTAACTTTGACTGAATCAAGAGTTTGGTTTGTCAGTTTCTTGCAACATTTCCTGCAGGTTTTTAGGACAGCTGCAATACAAATATTTGACACCACAGGAAATTATTTTTGCACTCAATATCCTGCTCGGCTTTATGTTAAAATAAAATCCACAATGACTGAAAAATAAATAGTTTAATCTCAAAGTTTTGCAGATGTGCAGAAGCGTTGTCCTCAAGATGCAATCCACAAAAAGTAAGAATATTCCCAAAAACTGAAAATACCTTCAGAGATTTAAGTTTTTGCTCTGAAGTTTTTCAGATCTGAAGATCAGACTTTGAGAGGACCAAAAAGCTGTCAATCAAATATGATCAGCCACACCCACGCAATTTCTAAAAATACTTAAAAGCATCACACTAAGATGCTATTTAAACCCAGTTTTCTGATATCGCTGTGCATTTATTTGCATGAGAATTTTTTGGTTGCTAACTCAGACTTTAATGTGATCTCACACTTTCTTGGAACTGCTGGCTGAATCTGCAGACACTGTAAAATAGTAGACTCATGCATCACGATGACAGTTTGGTGGAATTATTGATGTGACACCTTAAAGCTGTCATGGTACTGCACCTCATCTCTGCCGGCTGTGCTGTGCTGTCTGTTCAGTTAGAGGCTGTTTTTCCTTCTCTGAGAAAATTAATCCCACTGAAGCTGAATATTAAGTGTCGGCTCACAGGGTGAGTAAGTCCCCCCTCTCCTGACGCAGTCACCCCGGCCCTCCTCCTCTTTGCTCACATCTCGGGCAGTTTGTGGGAGATTTCTGGGACAGCTCAGCTCAACTTCTGGCACTTCTGGCGTCCATTTGGAAGACAATCTCTCTGGCAGGTCAAGTAAACGCTGGCCCCCGAAAACACTGAACACACTCTCCAAACCTCATTACACAGACCTCCGCTGTTTTGTTGCTCATGGGCCTCCAATCAATTTCCCACAACTCCCCTCTCCTCTCCTTTCCCTCTTTCTTTTTATACCATTCTCTTCAAATGAGAATTGAATTTCTTTTTTTTTTTCTGTGTTTACATTATCATTTGTAAATCTTACCAGAGTTGGACTGTGAGGCGCACAAGAGGAGAACTCATACACACTTTAATGAAGTATTTACAGATAATTCCAACTGTCAAATACTTGAGCTCGATGACATAGTGCAGAGTGCTGACGCTCACAACCGCCTCTCTGCCTGCAGCTCGCTGCCCCCTCGTTAAGCACCAGGATTTGATTTCAGGTAAGGACTTATTGAGGAGGGAGGAAGAAGGCTGTGGGGGCCTCACCAACAGGGGCCACGGCTTTTAACAGAAAGGAAAACAATCCTCTGAGCTGCATGTCAGAGCTCAAAGACGGAGACAGACAGACAGAGGGACATTAGGGCTGATGACATGAGGGGTGAGATCGGTCTTATACTCCTGTTAATATGAGCTGTTTTAAATTCAGACCTCTGCTTTGATTTTCCCCTTGTGTCTAAATCTTAAGGGAGGATAAATTAAGCTTTAATCAGACTGTTAATCATTTCGAGCACACACTCAGTCCTTTCCAACAGGAAAGGTAGAATGTAAATAAAATGTTCAACATTACTCTGAGACAACTTTTATATCAAGCATGAAAATTCAGATAAGTCCCCTTTAAGGTCCCTAAAGATCACCTGAGATCACATATTACATATCACATATTAATGTTCAAAGAGTATAAAAAGGGCTGTATTTTTAAAGTTTGTTCCCATCCATAAAGGTTCAAAAATGTGTATACAAATCAGAACTGGCTTATTCAAAACCACCTTCAATTTGTGTTTTGACTGTATTCAATAAAAATTGCTTTGCAGTATTGACTTATTAGAAAATAAGCATATTTGGAAAATTATATTTTTCTTCATTTTAAAATTTTGTCAGATTAAGTCATTACATCTCAGATACAAAGATGTATAATTCAATTCTGATACAGTTCTACTGATTAATAATTTGCCTTTGTATTAATATTATTCATAATTTATTATTATCATAATTTATTATTATTATTATTATTATTATTATTATTATTATTATTATTATTATTATTATTATTCTGTTGTTGTTGTTGTTGTTGTTGTTGTTGTTGTTGTTGTTGGGTTGGTAGTTTTAAGGCCTGTTTTCAGCTCAGTGAAATATTTCTCTAATTGACGACCTTAATCGTTTTCAGTCTCTTATTTTCGTATTTCCGTTTGGTATTATTACTCTGATTATAATTTTTCTAGTTAATAATATATTTTCATTAATTACCATCCAATCTGAAGTCATACACTCCATTTCCGACCCTTCACACACACACACAAACACGCACACACACACAAAATGTCAATCAAACGATTTTTTTACGCTTTTGTAACACGAGACATTTAATACATCAATAACAATAATGATTATTGTTATTATTATTATTATTATTATTATTATTATTATTATTATTATTATTATTATTATTAATAATAATAATAATAATAATAATAATAATAATATGGTATAGATGAAATTATCGCGTTAATGGACGTGAAAATAAAAGCACTGACAATGAACCTACAGTCTTTTACCTTTAACAAATTGATCTTTTCAGAATCAGCACAATATTGAATATGAATATCTCCTGCAGGAAATGTTAATTTTTTTTCAGATTTTGTCCAATTATTTCGTTCGATTATTTTCTTTCTGAACTGAAGATTCACAGTCGTTTTATTATCAGAGTTAAAAATTAGAGACGCCAAAAACCAACATATCCGAATGATATTTAGCATAAAATTAGCTTAACTGTCCTTTAATATCATTGTCTTATATTTTCTTGTCTCTAGCAGGCCCATGTTCTTAGAATATTCACCAAAAAACGCAAGTATGTTATAATTATTTCTCTTTTAAACGACAGCTCTCTCATTGGCTGAGATAAAAGCAAGTCAAATGAACCTTTCCTTGTCTGTTGATCCACCTCTGGGTGAGATCCACCTGTGATTCAGCTCGCTCTGTCCTCATCTCCGTGTCTGCGCCTCTTCTCTCCCCTCTTCTCTCTTACATGAATAAAAGATGAATTTATGATGCACTGTGCAGTAAAAATTAGTAACATAGAAAACACACCAAAAATATTTATAATATAACATTTCTTAAAACATTCACAAATACGGAATATTCTTAAATCAATCAGAAATATCTGCATGTTGTGCGTAAAAACGCTGCAGCGTTTGAACCATCTGCTAGAAGTTATCCTGCAAACAAGCAGAACTTTTATTCTTATTTTAGTTATGGCTCTAAAATAAATCACTCTCACCCTCCCGATAATCTGCAGCATATTTACAGGAGTATTAATCTTCAGATGGTGCATGAAGGACTTTTTCGCTCTCCTTATTAATTTGAGGTTTGATATCTGAGCTCGGTGAGCGGAATCCATTCATAGTAATTTCTATATTTTTAATAAAGATAGCATGAGAGAGGAGGTTCACCCTGCAGAACCAGAGCAGCTACACAGTTTTCAGACTTATTTATTTGTTTATTTGTTTGTTTGTTTGTAGTTCCTGAGCTTGTTTGGTGTTTTCCTCTCCACCACACAGCCGCGCTGTTCGCACAAGTGATGCTTCTGCTTTTTTCACTCACACTCACAAGGTGACAAACACAAGTCTGAAAAATTCCACCGAGCTAAACAGCTTCACACACACACACACACACACCGGTATCCCATTGTGTGTGTGTGTGTGTGTGTGTGTGTGTGTGTGTGTGTGTGTGTGTGTGTATGTGTGTGTGTGTGTGTGTGTGTGTGTGTGTGTGTGTGTGTGTGTGTGTGTGTGTGATGTCATCTCTCCATCCAGGCTCAAACAAACTCTGCTTATTTATTAATATTTCACTTTTCTTGATCCTAAGCAGAC
Source organism: Labroides dimidiatus (assembly GCA_030710495.1). Classification (NCBI taxonomy): domain Eukaryota; kingdom Metazoa; phylum Chordata; class Actinopteri; order Labriformes; family Labridae; genus Labroides; species Labroides dimidiatus. The sequence goes on from CM061160.1 coordinate 15,335,563, forward strand.
TCCGGCTCCTCTCGGTGATTCTGCTGACATCTTACTTCTAAACGAGCTTTGTGCTCTGCTCACAATCACACGCTCACTCTGTGCAAATCACTCTGCTGCCTGTGAGTGAAATATGAAAAAAAAAGAGCTATTATTGGTGTGTGTGTGTGTGTGTGTGTGTGTGTGTGTGTGTGTGTGTGTGTGTGTGTGTGTGTGTGTGTGTGTGTGTGTGTGTGTGTGTGTAGAGGAGGTGCTCAGTCAGCCAGAGGCCGCAGCACAGAGCTCCCTGGCCAGGCTTCTCTCTCTCTTTTTCTCACACACACACATAAACACACACACTTACCCACTTACCTGCACGATAAATATGTTCTCAATAAGTGTAAGTGGCCCACATTACTCTCCAATCACTATCATGTTAAACACGCGCCGTGGGGCTGCAGAATCACATCCATTATTCACAGCAGTCCTCTTAATCTGTCTCCATCGGGCTTATTTCAGGGATCAATATTTCATTCTTCTTCCTGGAGCTTTTTTTTACGCGTGTTTGGCCTCGTTCCTAGATTCCGAGATCCCCAAGAAATGGAAAATAGACAGAGAGGAGCAGCCGGTAAGTGATGCAGCGGAGCAGCGAGTCCCTGCTGCTGCCGGTGGCGTCAATAATTCACGCCGCCGGCTGCAGCGGAGTGTTTGCATGATGAGGTGAAATGCACATGATGCAGTTAGTTAACAGAACATTTCTCTGAATAAATACAACACACACACACGGAGTGAGAGAGAAAGAAGCACACACACGCTCCACTGACGCTCATTAAAATCCCCGACTGAACCTTTGTTAAACTCAACATCATAAAGCTGAATTATAACTCGAATCTTAAATGTATTTAGAATATTAACAAATTCTTATCCCTATTTGCGCAGTTCCTCCTGACATTCTGTTGTTAAATTGTGTGCATTCCGGACTTATTTGTATCTGTTGTGATAAATTATTTAAAGCTAAATACATCTGTGTAGAAAACCCTGAATTTAGCAGGAATGTTAAAATTTAACGACCTGCATGGTCCTCATCACTGCCTTACAAATGAAAAAACCCTCCCTGAGAAACAGCAAAACGAAAAGTGTGTGAACGCTGCCTGATGTCTCTAATGAATGTAAAAATAATTCTCCATAATAAATAAAAATAAACTACACATGCTGCACTTTAAAGAATTCCTTCCCACCACTAAATTATGGGGGCAAGTTTAGAGCTTAATATCGCCTTCTCCAAAAACCGCAGACACTTTGAGTTTAACGGCCTGTGTGGCGAGAAATAAAGCTTTAAATGGATTTTAACGATCTTATTTCAGACCTCTAATGAGCGCTTTGAAAATTAAAATAACTGTGAGAAGTGAAAAGAGACGAGGAAAGATGTTTCAACACGACAAGATAAAATTCAAATCTGCTCATTTGGATGTTACGACTTTGGGTAGTTTAACGAGCTTTTCTGTGCCTTATCGTTGTCATTAGGGCCGCATGTGCGTCAGGTCCCCGCGTGCATCCACATCATCGCCGTCATTATCATATTTAATATTATTGACGAATGAGCAGCGAGCAGTGCGCTGGCTTTCAGCCACCGACTGTTTCCACTTAACTCTTCACTCCGCGTCTCAGAGCAGCAGATCAGCAGCAGCCAAGTGTCTCCACGTCTGACTGACAGGATTCACTCACAGGTGAGTCAGAGATGAGACACTTTGTGTCCTCAAATTTGAGATTGATCCGTTATTTTTAAATAATGTTGAAGAGTAAGACTCTAAAACAGCCAGGTTTGGATTGTGACTAAAACGCTCTCTGTAGCGTTTATAGATTCAGTAAATTTTCTTTTATAAATTCTCATTTATTTGCTTTAAATCTCGAGGACAAAAGTCAAAGCAGGCCTCTGCAGCCTCGCGTCTCTTAGCTCCGGCTCGGGTCTGGCACAGCTGCGCGCTCTCTCACTTGACCCCACTTTAGCGCCACATCCAGCCAGAAAGAGTCCAGGAGAAAGCAGCAGTCGCCCCCCTCTTCCTCCATTTCTTTCTCCTCCTTCTCTTGTCACTGGTGCCCGCGCGGCTGCTCTCACACCAACTCGTCGCTCCTTCAGCCAACACGTTAGGACGCGTTTTTACGCACAGACAAAAATATTTTCAAACCTGTGGCTTGGTTTTTTGACTCATTTGTGTTTTGCGCATGCTCTTCTTTTGTTTTAATTCTGCATTCAAGGCGTGAGGCCACAGGCACGAAACTGCGTGCAAATATGAGAGCAGAAGGGAATTAGAAAGAGGAATTCAGCTGCACAAAAAGGACTGACAGATTATTTATAACCCCAGACAAAGTGCGGACACTACGCTGCTCTCTTATTATCAATTGTTGTAATTGTCTCCTTTCTTTTAAATAACTTCAAAGTTTCTTTATCATCTGCTGTTATTTTAGTAAATAATGTTAAGAAAAATCGCCTAATGCCTGAAAATAAAATATTAATTTTCTATCGTTTAATTTTCTGTTTAAAAAAGAATTATTTTGTCTCAGCCTGACATTTTACGTGTTCCTGCAAATTTGCATTTGCATTTGCATTCCTCCTTTCCGTCCTTGGTGTCATTTGACCCTCAACACCTTCCTTATCTTGTCCAAGGTCAATCATATAGAAAAGATTTTAATCTCGATCTTAATCTTAATGAGTGTGGATCAATAATGATATTTATCGTGTAGTTTATACAGTCAGTTTTTACTTCTTATTAATAATCTTTGAAAACTGATATTTGGACTTCCATTAAATATAAAACTCAGGGAACCGGACAGCATGAGGGTATTTGTTCTCCTCTGGACATACACGCAATTCAAATACACATTTATTAAAAACAGATATCTACATATTTTAACTCTCTCACCAGCAGCTAAAAGTTTTTTGGATCCACTATAAAAACACACACACATACACACATAGAAGCAGGACACAGATCTGTCTGTGCGTAAAGAGTGTGTGCGCTTTGAACACCAACACTGATGACAAGGTCAGCTGTGCGCATGGATGAGAACTCCATCATGACGCAGGAGGAGTTCAGTGACCACACTCCGTTTAACTCTGAGGAGAAAATGTGTCGTTCTTTGAGCTCTGGAGACCTCCACAGTTTGTTTCTAATAAACAGAGACAATCAGCTCTCATCTCTCTTTCTTCTTAATAGGCTAATTATTAACGTGTAGGAGCGCGTGGACTTCACCTGAGCTGATTGCCTGCAGGATGATGATGATCCTGGCATGTGTGAAAGTATTAGAGGGGACCTGCAGCCCTGATAGCAGAGTGATAAGTTTCTGCTGCGCCGACAGAAATATTCTAATGCTCTATCTGCTGTCTCTCATTAAAGTCAAGGTTTCTGTGATAGTCCCACATTATGACCCCGAGAGGAAGGTTCTAGAGAGATAGCATCTAGATATTTGTTGCGCAACTGTTTATGTTGAACATAAAGACAAAGTTGATTGAAGCATCAGAGGAGGACGAGGGTCACGGGGCGCAGAGAAACCTACTGAAAGAATCATTTTATTACAAAATGTTTTGATGGACTCTTTGGGCTCACTCCTGAGAGATCCGTCCCACAGAAAGCTCCCTGCGGGTCACATCAGCTTTTTGACGCCCCCTCTGCTCCCTCCCTCCTTCCTCTCTCTCTCTCTTGCTCTCTCCCTCTCTCTTTGTCTCTCCTCCCTTCTCTCCTCCCTCTATCAGTCAGTGCGCCCGTTGGCACAGCAAAGATTGAAAGTGACACACTCTGATTAGAAAGCGTTCCTTCTGCGCCGATAAATCGTGCTATTACTGCTCCTCAGACGCCGGTGCTGCCTTCACGGTTCTGTTTGTGTTTATTCTTTCTGAGTTTTCCGTCTCTTTCTTTTGATTTCCCGCGAAGATGGAACTATGAGTTCAGAGGAGCGCAGATTTGAGCAGCAGAGACGCGTTTTGAGCTGAGAAGGCGGAAAACGCGTAAAGGAAGAAGAGCGAGCGTCCAATACGTCCAGTACATCAAGTTTTTGTCCCGGATCCAGGACAGATCACCCCAGCTGATCCCTAAGACTCTCTCCCTCTTTTTTCGTCCTCACCCCTTCCATAGATCGAGCATCCTCCCAGTCCGTCCCTCTCACTCTCCGCTGCTTTTTGCGCGCCGTCCTCTCACCCAATCCTCCCCCGTCCCCTCCACCGAGCCAACTAACTTTTTCTGTCTCTCTCGTGGACCCCCGGTCCGATCCTGCTCCCTTTGACGAGTCCAGATTCAGCTAGAGACCACCGTGAGCCTCCGCCGCTGCAGCAGAGTCTCCAGGAGCCGGACTACAGCTCAGCCCTGGATTCAATACTCCTGATCAATGGACAGAGCCTCTTCAGCGGGCAGCAGCGCTACAGACACACCGTAAACAGTAAGTACACACACACACACACACACACACACACACACACACACACACACACACACACACACACACACACACACACACACACACACACACGAGGCTTAAAGTGGGTGTAAATTACAAAAAGTTCGTGTTTATGATGCGTTTATGGAAAAAAAGAAAATTAAGTGATGCTGCATTTTGTGTTTTTGATCCTAATAAAAAATGACTTTGGCTACATCAGCCTCATTGATCCTTAAGTTTATACATCAATACTTCTACTTTTAAGTTATTAACATTATTAGCTTTTCGCATTTTAGCTTTTTAAGAGGATTATAAAATCCAGTCCCCAACCTTTATAATAAATCTCATTATTATTATTAATAGCAATAACAATACAGCTACAGCTACAGTTATTGTTTTCAGAAATGATTTTTTCTGTCTGTAAATTTTGAGACCAAATTCAACAAAACATGGTGTTTAATATCAATTCCGCCCCCCATGCTTTCACTTGGAATAAATTGTAGTATTTTTCTAAATTAACGATGTTATCCAAGGTATTTTAAAAATGCAACAAGATGCAAATACTTTGATTCAAATAAATTATTAAATTACTCGGAAAGATAGGACTATATATTTTAAATCATGTTTTCTCATTTTTATTTGGGATGTTTTGGAGCTTTGGAAAGAAAAAAAAACTTTCCTTATGACCTCAACTTTTACATAATCTCTGTGTGTGTGTGTGTGAGAGAGAGAGAGAGAGAGAGAGAGAGAGAGAGAGAGAGAGAGAGAGAGAGAGAGAGAGAGAGAGAGAGAGAGCGAAAGAGAGAGAGAGAGGGGAGGTCAGATTAGCTCCAGTTTTCGGGTGAAAAGCGTTTGTCCTGACTGTCTGCGCTCTGTGTGACTTTTTAACTTCTTAAAAATAATTAATGAGTTGTGTTTCTGTGAGAGGTGTCACTCATGTTACTCTTTAACGCACGAGGAACTTCAAACCTGGATTTTTCTGTCCGGGTTTCTACGCATCTCGTCCTCCTGCAGCAGCAGATGAATAAAACATCATGAGTGAGCAGAGAGGTGTCGGACACGGTGAGACTGTTTCCAGCAGCTACAAGCACCTTTAACCTGGATCATCTGAGACAGAGACACCGAGCAGAGTTAGGGGCTCAGATTTGACTTCAGGCTCTGATTAAGGCACATAAAGAGATCAGACGGCGCAGCTCTGATCAGAGACGAATTCCTGATTCTGGAAAGGCCTTCAGGAGAGACTGACGCCAAATGGCTGCAAAATGAAAAACAGGCTGTGCTGTCAGGAGCGATCGTTAGCCCACGACTGAACAGAGACGTGAAGTCAAAGCTGCGGCCTCGTGGAGAATATTACGCGTGAGAGTTTAAACTCCTGTTCTCACAGGTGAGACAGCGTCAGGGGAAAGTGAGGACTTTTCTGTCTTCTTCTTAGAAATCTCTGATCTTTTCTCTTCTCTGAGATTCTCTGACCTTTGGAAACACACCGCAGCATGCAGACTGTTTTCCAAACCGGTTGCAGTCCAAAATCTTATTCTCTTTAAATTAATCCCGGTGGCTGGGTTCACATAGCCGTCACTTCATTTTGGAGAGGTGGGGATTATTTTCAACCCGAAAAATCCAGTTTATAATTTCAGTCGAGAGCAGAAAGGAACGCCTTTTTTTTCGCAGAACAGTATCTTAAATTGTGTTGCAATAGTTTCCATAAAACTTATAATTAATTGAGTCTCAATATCTGCTGCGTGACGTGACTTTGCGCGTCAGTCTGAAACCTTTCTGCTCTCCTTTAAAACCTCTTCTCTTCACTACATTAGCAACAGCAGGATCGTGAAAAACGGGATTAATTTTGGAGCTACAGCGAGGAGAAACGGATTGGTTTCACTCGGTTTGATGGAGACTTTGTACAGGTTCGAGGCCTGCAGGCTGTCAGCTTCAGGTCTGCACACATGACGTTTCAGAAAAAAAGAAAAGTTGACAGCTCGCGCAGACTCATTGAGGACGTCAAAGTGAGGCGGGGTGTTCAGGAGCGTGAATTAGGAAAAGTTTGCGTCGCTAAAATAGTGTTGAAGTGACTTTTTAAAAAAATATATAGAATAGAAGTGTGTGTGCTCGGTAGTGGGGCTGAAGGAGACACGGTTTTATCCACGGTGTGTGAGTTTGAGGAGTAAAACAGTTTTTTTTAGCTTCCTATTGCAGAGAAAAAAAATAACACGTTGGAAACATGAAGTTAACGCAAGAACTCCAGGTTTCCTTGTGTTTTATTTATGATTTTAAAACCTCAAAGGAAAGTACAGGGTATCATAATATTTAAGTATCACTGAAAAAAACACCTAGAAATTAAATTAAGAGGAAACAATTTCCCACAGGCTGAGCTCAAACAGGACACAACAGCTGCTTTCAACACATAATAATAATAATAATAATAATAATAATAATAATAATAATAATACAAAAAAACACGAACCACAACAGTTTAGGAGCATAAAAAGTCTTATCTAAGCATGCGTTATTAAATGAAAGCTAATGCAGAGAAAGGTCCCTGAGTGTAAAAAAAATCCCTCTTTTAGCTGTTTTGATATAATAATACCCAAATACTAAAATATCAGTAAAATCTTGAAGATAAATTTTTAGTTTTTTAAACCTGAACACATTCATCAAGTCCAGCTTTGACTGAAGACTTTTGAAAACTGCAAACCTCCTTGATTTTGTGCAAAGTAACTTTAACGTTCATCGTTAACAGAATAAAATTCACTCGAGTTGGCTGAAAGACTCATTTTTATCACTTTACATTTTCCCTGTTATTCTCCATCCTGAGATGATAAAAGTCAGGCATTTTAACAGACAAAAGTTAATAACATTATAATAATAAAACCACATTTCATTCTCACACTGTGAATTTTAATAAAAACATAAAAAATAATGATAAAACTTCAAAGAAAAAAAAAATTCTGACACCCACACTTTGATATTTCTGCACCCCTCTGTCTTCCAGCCTCTGTGTGCGTGTGTGTGAACCAGCTCTCTATTCACACGTAATAAGGGTGTGTCAGCGTTATTAAACTGCAGATTAGATAGCAGAGCGGCTCTGTGGGCAGAGAGGAGCTTCTCTAATGATGCTCCTCTCCCTCTCTGGGCGTCTCTCAGATCTCTTCTCATAACGCCTCTCATTCATTTTCAGTCAAGCATATTTCATCTAAATATAAATTAATGTCCTTTAAGGCCTAATGTGACTGGGAGAAGCTCTGGGAAGTTGATGCTGAGAGGTTTTCCAGCTTGTCCTTCCCACTCTGGTGAGGCTGGTGTGAGCTGTGGTGGAGGGTTTGGCATCAGTGTGTGTGTGCGTAGAGTGAACTCAGACTGTTTCCTCTGGGCAAGAATAGAAACCTTAATTCCTTCAAACATGACAAGATTTCTTCTGAAGACACACAGCCATGGTGTCCTGTTATTACTTTCATTTGGTCCACTTTGAGTCTTTTTACTTTCTCGTATTCATCGCCGCTGCAGCTGCTGTTGCTGCTGTTGCTGTGTGGCTGTGTGGCTGTGATGTGAGTCAGTGTGTGGTCTCTGGAAGTGTTAAAGCAGCGAGTCTGTGTAGCATGCTGGCTGTGGTTTGTGTGGCTTACTGTCTGTCTGTGTGTGTGGAGAAGTGTGTGTAACTATGCATCCTCCATAGCTGCAAGGGCGAGGCCATAAATGCTGCTTCATCCCGAATTATCAAATAAGAATTTAACGAGAGCCAAACATGTTTGCCAGAAGGCCTCAACGTAGTCCCCCTCACACCCTCACTCCTCTTATTTTAATGCGAGTATGTGTGTGTTTGAGGTCATGTAGACAACTTTCAGGGCTACTTACAGAACTAAAGTTGTGTATTTCGCTCACAAAGGTCTCCTCTCCTCTCACATTTCGCACCACTCTACGATCAAACATCTGACGGTCATAAACAGCAAATTTCACAATAACACGACCTTCCCAAAAGCAGCAATCATTTCTCATAAACAGCCTCATTAAATTGTTGTTCCTGCGTTTGTTTTCAGGCTTTAAATAACTGTTTTGTTTTTCACTTTTATTATGAAAGAAGTCTGGCTTCAGGCTTTTGAAAACAGCTTCCTTTATGTCCTGCCTGTATAACTACCTGACGTAGCTGATCGGTTGTTTGTTAACTTCCTTGGGTTTGACATTTTAGCCATCAACATGTTGCTGTCTTTTCTCAGGAGCTAGTGTTTGTATGAGAAAGGAGCTGTAGGGAAGTGAGGGGTGAGATATCAGCATTTAATCAAAGATAAACGGTTTTAAGCCTGAAGCAAATTCTGTCGCCTGCTAAAAAACTGCATCATGTTGCTCTTAGAGATGATGTGAGTGCATCTAATAGTGCAACACGCTGCCTAACCTGTAGAAAAAGAACATTCATCTGCAACATTTGGGTACATCATCAGGTGCAGAGCCCCCCAAAAAAGTAAATAGATTTTTTTTCTGCAAGTCAGTGTGCAGGAGGAATTTTTTTCAGCTGATGATAATAATGTGCAAAGAGTTCTATAGTTCATGTTCAGAGACTGAATTTACTGCAGTGATACCTAGCAGCTCCCACCTGTCAATCAAAGAGGCCACGCCCCCTCATTCTACAGGTGATGTTGTCATGAAGAGAGAAATGAGTTACAGAGAGCCAAACTCGTTTTGTTTCAGGCCATAAACATTTTTATTTGTGCAGAAAAGTTTAACATGGAGCTGTCTGAAGCTTGACTCACTTTTAGAGCGAGCCTCTAGTGGACATTTCAAGAAGTGCAGGTGGTTGCAAATTCACAGAGGTTTCTTTTCTCAGCCACTTGGTCATAATCCCTTTGCAAACTCCCATGCATGCATTAAGTGTGTGTTTGTGTGTGTGTGTGTGTGTGTGTGTGTGTGTGTGTGTGTGTGTGTGTGTGTGAGACTATCCCTCCTCCTCCTCCTCATCTCTTTATCTGTACTGCAGGGTACAAGCATTAACCAATAGCTTGATAACCCGGCTATAAAAGTGGATCTAGGGAAGAGCAGCCGTGTCTGAATATTTTCCTATAGAGGGTGACGCCTCTCTCATTCTTCCCTGCTATCAGTGCTAATAATGCCCTCACAGGTCACTCGGTGTGTGGGTGTGTGTGTACATGGGTGTGTGTGTGTGTGTGTGGTTTGCATGCTAAAGGAACAACCCTTCTTCAGCAGACACATATCGTAACGGCAGAACAGATACGGCAGAGGCAGTTAGAGCAGGAGAAGCTGCGAGTTTGGCTTCAGGTCAGTTTTATTTTTTTTTTCTAAACTTTGAAATTAAACAAACGTGATCCTCCTGTGCGGCTTTTTAATAATCAGTTTAACTCTTCTTTTAAATCTGTGTGTTTACTGCTCTTTGTTTTCTACTTCTCACAATCAGATCGCTCTGAAGTTATCTGTGTGTATGTGTGTGTGTATCCCTCATACAGCGACTCCTTTCAGCAGCTTTAACTCAACTGCTCTCCTGGATTTTTCCTTCTCGCTTACGTCCCGTCTTCACAAAGGGCCTAAAGTCAAATCATCCAGATGAAACTTTAAGCGATTCTCTTGAAGAGATTCTTTCCTCCTGATGTTGATTCTTCATCTCTCTGTATCATTATTTTGAGAGTCAGGATTAAAGATTATAAATGAGCATTTTAATAGAGCAGATGTTTTGACACACAATCAGCTTCAAGAAACAGTGAAAAAATCCTACACTTGAAACCCAAGCTGAGCTAACATTTGTAGCTGAACTGAAGTGACTGAACAGCTCCTTATGTCAAATGTGGTTTTGGAGAGTTAAAAAAGATTTAATTTCTGCTAGAAGACTCGGGTACCAGGCTCAGGAACAGCTTCTACCCGGAAGCCTCCCTCCCACCCACCCACCTCTCCATCCACGTCAGCACCCCCACCCTCTCCCCACACACATATTTCAGCACTATGAAAACTTTACACTTGAGTGCAATAACTGGACTACCTCACATATTTAGCAGTGCTAAATTCAGCTGCCTTCATTTGCCTTAGATTACTTTGTCTGTACTTTTTATAGTTTTATACTTTTTGTTTTATATTCTTGTTATTAATTTAATGTGTATATTTTTTACTTGCTCTAAGAACTTTCCTTTATCTTATTTTTTATATATTGTTCCCTAAATTTATCAGGCTAAAAACAGGACCTTGAGAGTAAAATTTAGTGCTATTCATGTGTAAACATGTGTTTGCATGACAATAAAGCTTCTTGAATCTTGAAGACATTTTAGGGCTAAAAGGTCAAAATATTAGTTAAGAGCAGCAGCTGAGAGACTCTTGATTGGAGGCTGTATCTGAGGTTCCTCAAACTGTTTTTATGACAAACTCTAAACCATGTGAGATAAAATAATAAGTGAGAGTGATGCAGAGAAAAATGTCCTAAAAGCAGCCTCCATGTTCCCCTGCCCTTCGTCCCACCGCTCATTACATGTGTCCTTCAAACTGATGGGAGTACCAATCAGTGTTAGTCAGGCGTCTGATTTGTAGAGTTTAGACTGGCTTTGAATTACATGTTAGCCTCTGTTTATGTGTGTTTACGTCTTTGAGCTGGACACGTTGTTTATAGGTGTGTTTGTTGTCCGGTCCTACTCTTCCATTTCTTTGGGTGTGTCTGCTTTTTTGGCTCTACAATCTTTGCCGTCTTTGGCTCTGCGTGTATATTTGTTATGTCTGGAACGTGTAATAATGTGGAATTTGATAGAGTGGCTTATCACCAAAACATGAGGTTGTCCCAGAATCAAACACAATGCGGGACAAACAGCAGAGAGAGAGAGAGAGAGAATGAGAGTGAGAGAGGTTGCACAGGTTATTTTTCCTCTTTCACATCAGAGAAATGACTCTCTCTTCTATCAGTGACTGATGATGAATTCTCATCAGATAAATGTCTTGTTTAACTCTAACTTTACTCTTTGTATTTTGTTAAATCATGTCGCTTCTTCGGCCTCCTAGTTCAGGTTGTTATTGTGCAGCCTGAGTATCCTCACATTTGCTTCATCTGTCACTCTGGAAACACTGTTTTTGCAGTTGCTATAATACATTTGTTTTTATTATGAGCATTTTTAAAAATTTAACAAGACTAATGTTCAAGACAGACATCACTGAAGAGAAGAAGTTTGCAAAAAGAGATGTGAGGATGTCTGAGCAACATATGATGAATCCACAAATATTAGGGCCAGTTCTGGAGGTGAAGGGATGTGTAGCAATTTGCGAACACTGAAGGTGGGCCACCATGCTATTGGATGAAGAGACTTTGGGTGAAGCAGCTGATTAACCAATGACAACAAGACGAAGAAGGTGATCGTGCATGAGTTGGAATAAGAAAACTGGCTGCTACCTTGAATACAAATACTTTTACTGGAGCTACATCGATTAAATGCCAACATGAGCTGCTAGTACAGGCTAAAAAAGTTAGCAGTGATATCAGACGACTGACAAAGTCCTGAAGAACTGGAACAAATAGTCAGTGGGGTAAATAAACCTCTGTGAGGACACTGTTCAGGTTAATCTCCTTAATAATTAATAATTGTGTGTGTAACTCTCTGTGTGGTGTGACGGTTGCCCAGAGAAGCAGTAAATGTTGAAAATGTGTCATGACCCCCTCCTTATCAATAAGACATTACATTTGGTCTCCACAACAGATAATCAACAGCTCGTCTTATCTCGTCTTTATTAACAGCTTCAGCTTTCACTCTTATCAAACGCGCTGCAGATGGATTCAGGAAAATAGCTCTCAGAGCGCTGGTATCTCTGCTGCTGAATCAATAAATATAGAGTTATTAACAGTTTATCCTCTGTGTGGCGTCGAACAGTTATCACTCTGTGGAAGGACGATCCTCAGATCAGGACATTATTGCTCAACACGCCTGTAATAACAGATTAACATTTATCAGCATTTGAGGAGGAGGATTCACTGCTGTGCATCAGACGCCCACGTCCACACCTGAGATCTTACTTACATGCCGTCAGTTCTCTGTGGAGGGTGTTTCTCAATCACTGAACAGTTCATGAAGGTGACACTTATTAGGAGCTACAGCTTTAGTCTTCTGTACTAAAACACTTAGAAATCATCTACATCTGACATTATCTGACATTTAAGGTAAATTAAAGACTCATCATTTTAGTAGCTGGAAGAAAGACAGCGCTTGAATGCACGCTTCACTCTTCACCTGGTTTCACATGTTTCCAGTGGAAAAAAGGACCAACAGTTGCAATAACCCTGCACCTTGTAAAGTTCTTTCCTTCATCTCAGACAGCCCAGAGATAAGCTGATGCTGGGAAACTGAGTGTCTGTCACAATGTTTGTACACATGCATGAAAGCACAGGTTAGATGGTGAGATGTCGCAGGCCGGGGTCGTGATAGGGATCATCAGGGAGCTGCGGCAGGTTAAGACCTGCCGTGTGATAAAGTCGACTTTCTGCAGGAGTATTTGGATGAGAAACGCAGAAAGAAATCTGCCTCGCAGGACAGAATTTGAACCCGCCTGTGAATTTCTCTGTTACGATCAGTTGTTCTTTATTATAGCTACAACATTGTTAGTGGTTAGATTTATTTACAAAGCCTCCCTTTTTCTCAGCACAGCGTGAGTTATAGCTCCCAACACTTTGAACTCCTTTTTTTTTCTTAAACCCACTTTTATTAAACTCTGCCACTCACATTTTTGGCCTCTTTGCCTCCCACACTTTTTAATCATGTCAAAGCTAATGTTTTTAATTTATTATACATTTTGACATTCGGCCCGAGCTCTTTATACTTCTCAGATTTAGAGAGTGTGTGTGGTGGATGGTGTTTTTCAGCTGTGCTGGTGTTGTGTAAGAAGGTAGAGAAAAGAAGGGAAGAAAGAGGAGGAGAGAGGAGAGAGACAACACCACACAAACATTGTCTTTTGTTCTGGGTTGCGACAGCTGGAGTTGTAAAAGCTGCAGAAATATTAAAAATGAGGCAGAAGGAGGGAGGAAGGTGGAAGGGAGGATGCATTTTCTATTCAAACCATAGATGACATGCCCTCAGTGTTTAAAATCTGATCTTTTATCCTCTGACATGAACACCGTCCCTGTTTTCTCTCTTCCTGATTTTCCTCAGATACTTTCTGATCTCTCGCTGTCCTCTGAGGGTCGCATGTGTCGGCAGAAATTGTCTGGGGGCTCGTATGTAAATAAAAGAAGTCCATTTGGCCTGAGTGAACTGGCTCTTTGATATGTTGGCTGGTTCCCCAGTCTGGTCTGGCAGCGTTTCTGACGACATTAACCGTATTAGAAGTTTGGCTTCTGCTGTCTTATCAGAGGACGGTGAACCCACAAAACCCAAACACTCCCTCCACCATGTGTGTGTGTGTGTGTGTGTGCACAGGTTTAAACTGAGAATGTGAGGATGCAGCAGTGATTAAGCTACACACCTGTGTCTGCTTCCTTCAGATCTGTTTGTTTCTGATACTCTCCAGTCTCTTCAGGAAGTTGCAAAGTGACAACCTTACAGTCTAATCAGTCCAATCCCCAACATGTGCAGAAAAACCAGCTGGACAAAGCTGCTCTGACTTTATTACTCGTGCATGTTGTCACGTAAATCATCAGACTTGCTTCTTCCATTGTCAAAATATTTAATCCTGAAAGATTAATCCCTCTCTCTTATCTATGATTTGCCTCTTGTGCAAACTGCACATACAGTTATTATCGGTAGAGTACATGCATTGTTTCATGGCAGTTTTCTTTGACTTCATGACATTTTATCGGCCATCTTCACACAGAATTTTGTGCAGTAACCCAGGGAATAAACATTGCAAAAAACCCAAAACTAAGCAAGTTTTTTTTTCGATCTTACTTCAAGTTAAAAAAAGTCTCATAAGACTTAACATAGGCTACATTCACCTGACAGGTGCATAAAATCTCTCTTTTTTAAGGCTTCAATTTCTTCTAATAAGACATACACTTGCTTTGCTTTTGAGTTTTTGCAGTGCAATCGTTAAATATCTGCTGTGAAATTAGGAACCTTATTCTGCAAACAGCCTGAGAAATTTTGAAGACTTTTTGATTCAGGTTCCTTTTTTTCAACCTGGGTCTTATTTTCTAATCTTTGAAGTTGCCCACACTCACCTGTCGGCTCATATTGGTTTGGAATAAATCCTAAATGTTTAGTTTAAATTATAAAAACTAAAGAGGAATCTTTGTTTTTGTAAACTTCACTGAAGCAGGAGAAAGGTGTTCTCTTTAACAGGGACTATTTTCTGCGGCGGATGGCTTGTCACTTGGTGCTCTGTTGGATATGTGGGGCAGCAGGAGGGTGTGTGTGGGATTCAGTCTAAATAATCTACAGTGTGTTTCATTATGTTAAAGAAATGCGTCAACCAGTGCAGGAGTGTGGCTCACTCATGTGTTTCAGTTTGTTTGGACAACAGTGAAGCCACACAGAAACTGGGTTATGACTGGAGAATCGGACAGAGTTCATTCTGTTGCATCTGTTGAATGTAAAGCTCTAATATTATTTCATCTTCAACACAGCCCAAAGTTTACAGCCTAATTTATCCTCTTAGACTCGTTCTCTCTGGCTGGAACTCCTCTGGGGGTGTGGAGGAGGATGGAGCGAGGAGGAGAGAGTCCCATCACCCAGGACAGTCCTGAGCGGAGGGGGGGCAGCCCGGACCTCAGCGGACTCCCACCGCCTGTGAAGAAAGGCCGACTGGAGCTCAACGGGAGCCCAACAGGGCCACGAATACGTCACAACGGAGCCCAGCTGAGACCCCTCGGCGGTAAGAGACAGATTTACACAGCATGGTTTGTAAAGACACAAATGTACTGTCACAGGCTTCAGTTTAAATGGTTTTCTGCACATTTTAAATTTGCACCATTAAATAAATACAAACTGGTGCTAAAAAAGTCAGCTCTGCAAAAGTTTTTGTAAAAGCAACAGGAGTATATCTTTAAATTAAACGTTTGGAGATCCTCGTCCTCACCATGAGCTGAGTTTGGCTCAGGGTTGCTGTGTTTGAAGCGTGTCACTGCTGATGGAGGAGGAGGCGAGCTGTTTCTGTTAATCTATAAGTCAGGAGGGAACTGTATAATACACACTCACCAAATAAAGGAGATTGCTCCATATAAACAAGATTTATACAACTCACTCCAGCTTATCGATCCCGCATTCATTGTGAAAGTTATTTCTCGTTTATGCATGTGCACATGTGTGCATGCATTTATTCTTCTGTGTGGAGATTTGTGGTGCAGAAATGTGGATTACCCACCTGCAGCTTTGCATTATGTCAAAGTATTCCACAGATTTCTGTGCATCCTTTGAGGAAAATTAAAATTCCTCTTTGGATTTTTTGAAAGACTAGTTTACAACTAGTTCACTTTCAACTATTCACTTTCTAAAGTTGGAGTTTTTGTGCATTTCCATGATTGTCAATTGACAGTGTTATTACAATCTGGCTATATGTTTGTATTTAACATTACACATTCAGGATTTAAGGGAGCACCAACTCCAGAACTTGGTTCCATTGGCGACTGCTTGTATCTCTTATACTTGGGCCAGTTTTGGTTTCTGGCACAAGAAGAGTTCAGGCAAGAACTCTGCACAGTTTGGTTTGTAAAGACAAACTCGACTTGAGCTTTGGAAGAGTTACAGAGGACACAAAATCAACCAGGAGTCCAGGTCCAAGTGCAAAATCAATAAGGGTTTAAAGTAAATGAAGAAGAAGAAGAAGAAGTTTCTGCAAGAGACATGACGAGGTTTCGAGGGCTGGACTCAAAGAGGAAGGAGGAAGGAGGAAGGAGGAAGGGGTTTCCTGCCAGTTTGTAATAATGAGGGGTTTTCTTTGAAGACAGGAAACTCAACGTGTCTCCTCCAAACCACACTGCTGCCATGAAGAGGGGGCCGCACACACATGAAAAACACACACACACATTAAGAGCAGCATTCAATCCCCAAACACACAGCTTTACATTCTCAAACACACCCTATAGGTCCACATTCACACACTTCCACGCTGTGACACTCACACACCCAGCATCACACACAATGACACACACATATCTTATTTTAATACCCCGCTCACTCATCCCCGTACATATTAGAGGGATTAGAGGTTTGAGGCAACATCACATCATCCAAACCAGATCATACAGAGAGCGAGCGAGCGAGCAAATCACGGGACGATTGAGAGAGTGAGAGAGAGGGAGCTGGTCGGAGGGAGCCGCTCTGTGTTGACAGTTATATTTCCCTGTTGGGGGAAATTCACTTACTTGAATTGGCACGGTGCTCCAGTGTGTAATTCACTCCATGAGAGCCTGGAGGACTGGGAGCCGGGTGATTAATGAGGAGGAAATAGAAATAGAGGAATTGACTGATTAAAACAACGGGTGGGATGGATCTGAGGATTGTTCGTGTGTGTGTGTGTGTGTGTGAGTGCATGCTGGGAAAAGCCAGCACATGTGTGCGTGTGGTATCCTTGCCCTGTGTTATTAGTGCTGGGACGCTGCCTAATGCTCTCAGTCCATCATTTCTTCAGAGAGCTCTAATTAATTGGCAGTTGACAGGTGGCCCAAAACCAAAAGCCTTTTAGGAAAAAGGCGGATATTGAAGAGGAAGGATTGATTTTACAGCACGGAGCCAGGAGGACACGGAGGATGTGGAATCAGATACTTCATGGGACCAGAAACCCAAATACTGGAGCAGAACAAGTGCCTCAGTGACTTAAATATTTCAACCCTCCAATAAAATGGAAAAAAGAAAGAAAATTAAATTGCTGCTGAATGAAAGAGCTGAATGTGAAGGAGACGAAAGGCTGGATTCACCTTTACCTGGAACTATGAAGGTCTTATCAGGACCTGGATACCAGATTGAAAGTTAGTTCCCAATCAGCTAATAAGAAATGTTCATCTGATGCCAGACTTAGGGTATGTTAGCACATCAGATTTGCAACAAAACATACGGTAACAAGACAAAAAGTAAATGTTGTAGGTGAAGTTTTGAGCATTTTCAGGCTGTCTGCACAGCTAGTTTACCTTCAGTAAGGTATGGATTTAAGTGTGTTGAGAGAAAAATGCTGAAGGCGTTAAATCAAAGAAGTATTTTCCACATCCACGGTGCACCAAATAATAACCGGTGGTTCAGTAAAATGTACTCATTAGGGAAAGGAAAGCATTAGTCATTTGTTAAACTGCCCTGAATGACTTCAAATACAGTTTTGTTAAATTTAGTGACGGTCTTCTGTGAGACGTTAAGTCAGACGCCATCAGAGTCACACAGAAGCTGCTCCTCTGAATGAGAAGTATTTCCTGTCATCTTGCCTCAGTTTTTGTGACTCAGCCATAGTTGTGGCAGATCAGAAACTGAATAAGTGATAATCTGTGTTACTGTTTCGGGAAGGCAGAGAGATGATTGTTATGAAGTCAATGACAACGAGCATTTTAGTCATGTGGGTTGAGATAACCTCACGCTAAAAAGCGGTGTGATAAAACACAGAGATGACTGAGTGATGAGTCCAAACCCACAATAATGATAAATTTCTTCTTTTATTTGAGGATTAATGTAATTGTTCCCACTTTTATCTTCCACATGTGTCTCTGTGAGGTGCTTCAAAGTTACACAGAGGCTTTAGAAGTGTGTCAAGGTTGTGTGTGAGCTCAGAGAGCTCCAGCGCGCTTCACGTTGTGGTTTGTTCCTCACCTGGTCTGAATTTGCAGCTTTGAGAAAGATTTCAGTATCACTCCCTTCATTCAGAGTTTGATTTTCATGCTTCAAATTTCTACTTTTAGGTTATTCTGTCAGCTATTTGCTCCACTTGATGTTTCCACGGCAGCTCGTCTGTGTATTCGAATAGTTTTTGCATATCTGTTATTATTATGGCGTCCTCTGTAATAAGCCGTTAGATAAAATACCTGAAGTGAATGGCTCTGTTACAGTCAGTTTAGGAATGTAGATCATTTTTTTAACATGCATCCATCCTTAAACATCTTCAACTGTGCAAAACATAAAGATGAAGAGATATTAAGTTTGAAGTGTCCTCCTTTTTCTGTCCTCCAGGTTTGATGATTCCAGTTTTCTGCGTGGTGGAGCAGGCGGATGGAGGGATTCAGATGGATGGATGTGAGGGCCGAGAGGAGCACGCAGAGTTTGTCCTGGTCAGGAAGGATATCCTCTTCTCTCAGCTTGTGGAGACAGCGCTGCTCGCCCTCGGATACTCGCACAGCTCGGCCGCACAGGCTCACGGTCAGTCAGAAACACGCTGCAAACGCCTGCACCTTCACATCGCTTTAAAGTGCACGTCCAAAATCATAGACTTCAGAGTCCAAAAACAGGGATAACTGCTTTCCTGAGCTATAAAATCTGAGAGCTTTGGTGCAAAATCTAACAAAAGGAATATAAATACAATTTTCATGCTCCTGCACTCTAACAACACACGGCTAGCTCAAAACTACTCCGTTAAATGTATGAAAACAAAAATGTTTTGAACGTTGCAGATTTTACTACATCTGGCAAAGAAAGAGATTGAACAGCAACATTTGTGAGTATTAGAGGAGTTTCGACTCAATGTGGGATGTGTGGAGAGCCTCAGGCGGCACTTCAATCGTGATTTATAAGGTTTCAAGTTGTTGCAACAACAGCTGACCTCAGGATTGTGTTTATAAATCTGTCCCTGTGTTCTCAGAGGAATAGACAGGATTAGACTTTTTTAGGGAACTGCTTGTTCGGCAAGGAACAGTTGCACCCTGAAGATGATGCTACAGCTTAGCTTAGCATTAATCAGAAATCCAGAAAACAGGCTGAAGATGAGAGAAGTATCATCGCTCACGTCTTTCCATCTTAAGGTAGAAGAGTTGAATCAATGCCTTTGCATATGCTGTAGCTTCCTGTAGCTCTGAGCCTGCACAAATATAATTATCTTTCCACTGCATCAAGTATCGTTTTAAACATTAAAGGAGAGATGAAGAGAGAGTGATGTTTTCAGGAAGAGCTTGGCTAGCTGTCTGGCATATAGAGTTATCGTCATTTATTAAGATAAAAATCTGCACTTTTGTCTCAATATTCAAGCTTTTTCGGTCCCTGACACTTTGAACTTTCACAGAATCTACCTCTTGATACTTTAATCTTGCTAACTGGCTGTGAGAGATGCAAACTTTAGTAATCCTTTTAGAAAAAATTCCCTCAGCTCGAGCAGAAGTTGTGTTCATGTTTAACTGAAACACAGACACGTGAAGAAGGACCTTGGGTAGCCACGATGGTCGATTTGTTTTTATCCAAACCAAACAAATGAAAGAATCATCGCTTAGAAAGTCATGAGACAGAAATTTGATGCCACCAAACTTTGAAGTGTTGACACAACTGTTTGTTTGAGGAGTGACTCCATGAAACACGAGCGCTTTGTCACAACGCCGTAATCATCGGTTGTGCAGATAACTGAGTCTAAACTTTGCAAATAAATATGTATAAACAGTGTTTTCTAAATCCTGTTTCTAAACTGTCATTTAAACGTCTTTGGCTGAGCTTTTGTTTGTATGAAGAGGGTTCACAGAGGCCATTGATAACAGTAATGATTCTCTTTCTCTCCGTGTAAACTTTTAACTTCTACTCAGAAACATATTCCACACAGGACAGAGGTGATCTCTTAGAGGACGCTCTGACTGAAACTGGACGTGAGGTCGAGCGTTTCAAGCTGACAGCGAACTGTCAGAGCGGCAATAAGAGCAAGAATGTTTCAAAAACACAACTAAGACACAGACAGAGCCTGTAAAACTCATTAAAGACACGACAACAAAGAGCCGGACAGGAATGTCTCCACAAGACCAAAATACACTGTGTGTGTGTGTGAGTGTGTGTGTGTGTGTGTACAGTACGTGTGAGAATGTTTATGAAGCAGAGGAAAAGAAAAACTCTGTAATTTATTGTCGCACACATGGTAGTCATCTGCAGCAGGACAGTGTCGTTTACGGCTGTCTTTTCTCAACTATGCAGAAAATGCCATCTGGGGAAGTTGCCTCACATCGAAATAAAATGGAAACAACAGCGAGCAACACGAGTAACGCAACAGAGCAAAGATGGTGGGAGATCCCCATCTGTTAGAGATCTGGCTGCAGTGTTCGTGTATCTGTGTGTGTGTGTGTGTGTGTGTGTGTGTGTGTTTCCACATCCCATAAACACAGTCACAGGTAATCCCTTTACAGCCTCAAGGCCAGCAGCTCTTATCAGCCCTCAGCCCACCTGAAGCAGAGCGTGTACTCTTGACCTCTCTGCTTTCTCTTAACCGTCCCGTCTCTCATCTCAAACTTGATTCAGTTTTTACACCTCACACCCAGAAGTCAAGTGCACAAGAGTTTGGGAGAGTAAACGAGGACATGGAGGGTGGTAAAGTTTGGTCTGGGCTTCAAGCTGTTGTTTTGATTTATTAAGTTGCTGTATCAACAGCCGACCTCAGGATTTCACATCCATTGTTTAGTCTGGTGTTTAAGACACACTTTCATATCTTTTATCATCTAAATGAGTCCAATGCATGGATGTGTGTAATGGACAGTAATGAATAATGTATGGACAGTTCAATGACTGATGATAATCTGGTGCAGACAGTACTGCAGGAGTCTCATTCACTGGTCAACACAGCTGTCAATCATGATGTCATATCCCCTGTTTTTATGACAGCAAATAATAAAACTCAAAGCAAGCTTTATTAAATATAGCCAAAGAATCAGAGACTGTGTCTGAGAAAGTATTTGAAGCAGAGAAGGCCTGACGTATACTGGAGCCAGTCAGTAGGGGAGTGCTAAATGTTTTGGCTTCGCTTTTAGTAAGCTGTCATTTCTTTAATGTGTGGTCCATTGTAAAAATGAGGGGTTGACTCTTTTTGTCGAAGGTTGAAGGGGACAGTTTCCTGAAGTTAGGGTGAGTGAGTGAATGAATGCAGCTGATAACAGCCCGCCAATCAACATTTATTTATATTGCGCCAAATTGTAACAAACGATATCTCAAGACGTTATCTGTGACACAAGTCACCGACTGTCACAGTAAGTTAGTGGACTAGGTGATGAGGACGTGCACGACTTTCTATTTTTCACTAGTAGCTTCAAATTTTCTCCTTATGTTAATCCTGAAAACATTCTTATCCATATAGAACAGATAATTAAACAGAAACATCTCTCAGCATCCTCACTCTTCCTCCTGCATGCTGTTTTTCTCCTCTGAGTTTCATGTGTTGAGGGACCTGAAGGTGCTTAGACTGTCTGGAAACTGTAAGGAGTTTTGTTTGAATAAAACCTGTGAGACTCAGAGAAGCTGGTAGCATGATTTTATTGTCGTAGACACTTCAGTGCTCATTCTGTGTGTCATGATGGTACGTCAGGAGGAAATAGAGGTGTGTTTTATTTGTTCACCTGCCTCCTGGAGATAATGATGAATGGAGCTATTGTTTACATCCTCACAGTCTTTGTATTGAAATGAGATGACATTACATTAATTAAATACATTTTTAATTCAGTAGCATCAAGTCATACATGGTATTTCCTTTAAAGCTGAGGAAGACATCTTCACCTACTCTTCTCTTTGTCCCTCTAAATTTCATTTTGCTTAAAGCTCCTGTGAGGAGTTTTTAGCTGCTTATGAGACAGACTATATTCAACATTGATGCCTCTTTATGGTCCACAAATGTAAATGGAAACCATTAGCAACAAGAGTAATTACTTCTCAACTGTAATTTCATACATTTTTACATGGAGGCAAGCAAGGTGTCACAGTCAAGGCTAGCTGTAGAAGTGATAAGTTTAAATTTTTGGTCTAAGAACTTGACTTACAAATGTTCAGGATAAATTTGGTGGAGACAGAACGTATATTTTCTCCACTGGAGGTGCTATACCACCGCAAACTGAATGTTCCTCTCAAGAGTTTTAAGGTATACCAGCATAGAAAGTCGAGAGGAAAGGGAGAGGATTTTATACCTTTTCCAGCATTCTTTCAGCCCGTTGCTGATCTTTGTCTCCTTTGGTTTGAAGATTCAGATCTTCCATTAACAACCTGTTAGGGTGATAAACAACACAGAGAAACATATTCTCCTGCAGTGACAGCCCAGAATAAAACTCTAAAATAGTCCGGGGAGTGTTACGATTTGCACATGAATGCCATTAGTAGCACTTTTAGCCTCTGTGTTTCTGCCAAACATCAGGGGAGGTCTCTCTCTGTCTGCCTCATCAGTGCGTGTGGAAAAACAGCCAGCCACATTGGTCCCCTGTCCACATCAATGCCATCCCCCTCAGTAAGAAACGCCACAGCAGGGGCTTCAAAGGGCGAGACCAAACGGGACATCACACAAACAAAACGTCCCAGGAATGACACGCTTGTAAACTTTATTTAACCCGTGCTGCTTGAATGTATCTGCACATGTAGAAGTTCACATACACAGGGCGTAGGATCCTGTGTAGTCATGCAGTAGCACAGACAAAACACACACACACACACACACCCTTCCCCCCAGCTCCTCTCAAATGAATACTTTTTGTTTTTTAAAACAAGCGTTTATGTTAAATGAATAATTTCTGGCTTAAATTATACATTTTTTCCCCTGCGGTCCACGACCAAAATTACACAGAGTCCCGGCTATTTTCTCCCTGTTTGAATTGTGTCCTGCATTCTTGCATCCCAGCGGTGTATTTAAAGTCCCCGCCGAGGACCACGGCCTTTCTTTAATTAGCTCAGCCCAGTAATTAACTGGAGATATTGTTTATTTCAATTATAAGGGTCTGAAGGCTTTTATAGAATGGATGGGAGCAGACCTGTACTTTACGGCTTTAGTCAGTGAACGGTTAACAGTGGTCAGTGAGGGTGAGAGAGGGTGAGAGAGGGAGAGAGAGAGTATTGTTGCAGTGCCACGTCTAAGAGGCCACAAAGGGTCACTGCTGTTTACCGTACTCTGACTTTATTCTGTCTGCAGGTTGGACTCTTTGGTGCTGCATTTTATTTATTAAAGAGAAACTTCTACATCTGTTTTTACTCCCATGTTCGGCTCTTTATGCATGATCTACTGTTGTCTCTCTGCTGTTGTCTTACTGCTGATCCCTGACTCATTACACCTTTAAGACCCTTGTGTTTTATCTGTCATTAGAGTTCATATAACAGAGTTTCATCGAGAAACATCCAGAAAACTGAAATCATTGTTCACAGATGCAGTAGTCACCTTTTTCATCTCTAAACATCTCCTGTCATCTCTGAGACGGTCCTAAGTACATGCTCTTATTTTGAAGGAGGCCACAAACCACTGCTTTAGGACAGGGTTTGAATACTTGTTCATGAAATACAAACTTTTCATGTCACTTTTCTTAAGATACACAAAGGAAACGTTAGGCTGTTAAATATGCAGCAAAGAAAGAATTACAATCTTATGTACGATAAATCCAAGCACAATTTCTTTAATGCTGGTTTTTATCTCCTCGATGCTTCTAAAAGAGAATCAATGAGCCTTCATGTTGAAAGTGACCGAAAAAAAAAATTAAACTAAACTAAGAGAATCACTCATTGTTCATGGCAATAAAACTTCCCAACGCCCTAAAAACATACATTAAACTGTAACTTCCAATCATCCTGAAACTCTTTGCCCTCATTTTCGAGCCGTTACTCCCTCAGCTCAGCCTTGTGCAACATTTTCTCACGAGCAAGCCTTTCAGAGGTGTTTCAGCAGAGAGGAGAGCCCTCCCTAAAATGACAGCATGACAGGAGCTCCTCAGGGTGCAGCCATGGGTGACAGGGTGAGTCAGATGTGTGTGGGGTTTCCCTGAGTGTGATCCAGGGGTGAAACCTGGAAGCAGTTTGGAAGAAGTCCTGCGTACGTATTAGGACTTCTTCTAGCACAGGACAATAGGATTACTGTGTGTGTGTGTGTGTGTGTGTGTGTGTGTGTGTGTGTGTGTGTAAGAGCAGGCATTCATGCGTGCGGGCCTGTGTGAGTGTTGATGAGCTGAGACTTCAGTGTGTGTGTTTGTGTTTTTGTGCGGATGAGCACACTCAGACATGAGCCAAGCCACCAGCCGGCCACATGAAGGCGCGTCTGTGGGAGGTGGAATTTTAATGTGGAAATGGGAACAATGATTTCTACTTTTAAATGTGGACGAGAAACAGCGCATCCAATAGCAGACCAAAAAATGATGGATCAATTATTAATGCATTTACCATCACACTGTGAGCCTGCGTGTGTGTGTGTGTGTGTGTGTGTGTGGGGCGGGGGTGTGCTTGCATGCGAGCTGCTACATGTCGGCCTCTCTGTGTGCTGTCATGTGTCCTCTGTGAGTTTGTGTTTGTCTGCTTATTCACGCGTTTGCTTCCACCCAACTTGGCATTAGCAGGGTTGTTATGGCTTATTTTTCACAGATGCAGCATGCAGGAGATTTTCTGCTGGAAAAAAAAAAACGTGTTCATGTGTGTGTGTGTAAGAGAGAGAAAAGACATAAAGGGAGCTTTAATGGAATGAGGTGGAACGTCTTTAATAACTTTGAATCTCATACATAAAAAAAAACAACTTTTATGTGAATTTCCTGTCCTCATGCATGAAATATGTTATCTAAATCCCGTCATTAAATCACTTATTCATGTGAGATAATGACACCTATATATATATATATATATATATATGTAAGTATCTGGAGATTATTTTGTCAGCTCATCAGTTACTTTTTAGGCCTTTAACTGTTGAAAACCATCAGAAAATGTCAGAGAGTTTTCAAAATACCAATATATCATCCACAATTTTTTCATTCAGTGTTGGAAAACAAAATAAGGATCATGTCTCAGTTGTGAAATGATGCCCACATATAAAAAATATCTCAACACTTCTTTTCTTTCTTTCTCCGCTGACTTGAATCTGATGTTTTTTGGTGTAAACAAACATGAAAACAAGCTTTTACATGAGAAATGTTATTTGTATTGTGGCCTGGATGAACTGTATTCGACCACTGCTTCTGTTATAATAAAATTATTTGTTTTGGTTTGAGCTTTAAAACGGTGTCACGGTGGTCTGAATTTCCTCGGGGGGTCCACTGTTCCTGAACCCCCCTGTCTCACCCAGACCTCACCCCAAAGAACAAGCAAATAATCAGGAGCGTTTCTCAGATCTGACAGGAATCAAAGATACAACTTGGATATAAACATCGAAGAGAACAGAGAGAGAGAAAGAGATGGAAGGAGGATGAAGAACAGAGAGATATGATGGGGAGGGGGCAGAGAGGGAGGTAGGGAGGGAGGGAGACTCCTCAGGACCCGTCTGGATCTCATTTGGAGGATAGTAATGCGATTAGCTTTGTTTAGTTTTCACAGCTCCAGCCAGTCCCAATGAAAAACCTCTCTGAGTGTGTGGAGGTGAAATGGACTTCATTGTGTGTGTGTGTGTGTGTGTGTGTGTGTGTGTGTGTGTGTGTGTGTGTGTGTGTGTGTGTGTGTGTGTGTCTGTGTGTGTGTGTGTGTGTGTGTGTGTGCGTGTGTGTGTGTGCGTGTGTGTGTGTGTGTGTGTGTGTGTGTGTGTGTGTGTGTGTTTACTGTGCCTTACATTAACATAAAGAAATTAGGAACATTTGAGCCCAAGCAGCAGATATTTCCATCCGATGACTCAGTCGTTGCAGAAAGATGAATCAGAGCGTCTTTGTTGAAGGTTTAAGGTTTGTTTATAATTTATAATCTTCAAACAACCATCTGACATCGTTTATGGTTACAAAACAGTCTGTAAGAAAAAGTAGAAACTATTTATTTCAGTGATTAATTGGTGAGCTAAATATCAGGAAAACACTGACAGTGTGATGACTGATGCTTGGACCTCCATGATGGGCGATGAAAACCTCCTGGTGTATCACAAAGTCCAGTCCGGTTTGAGAGTTTTTAGCGTTTTTTTATGTCAGAGTATAAAGCTGAGTTTTCTTTCTGTCTTTCTTCAGGCATCATCAAGGTAGGAAGGTGGAACCCTCTGCCCATCCACTTCCTGACCGACGCTCCTGAAGCCACGGTCGCTGACATGCTGATGGAGGTCTACCACATGGTCACTCTACGCATTCAGCTACAAAGGTCAGAGGTCACAGATCTTCCTTGTTAGATTTCAGGGTTTTTATCTTCAGCAGGGCGAGGAAGCAGAAATGTTTACTCATCAATGCTCCTCCTTTAAAAATGACAAACACCATTAGAAAGCGTGCGTGTCCGTATTTTACGGCTCTCTGCGGCTACAGTGACTCAGACATTCGGTCCACAGTGCAGCTGATGTCACCAAAGATAATTACTTTGAGAATTCATATCTATCAAATATAAGAGCTGCAGCAGTGACATGCTGAAGCTGGAGAGAAGCAGCCCGGTGGGGATTTATCTATTATCTGTCTCCGTCAGGGAGCGTCCATCTGCCAGGAACTCCTAGTTCCCTGGAATAAGTGAAGCAGGATCCTGATGGACGGATAAAACCGATAAACTCCAGATGAGAGGGTTATTATTGTTATTGTCTTGGCACGTAGCAGCCAGGTTTGTTTACGTGTTTGTGTGTGTATCCATGGAAAAGGCAGAGCTGTGGCTCACTGTGAGTTTCAGTGATTTATCTGAGGTTAAATGACATAAAAACAGGCAGACGGGGGAAGATAGGTCGATAACAGGAAACGGTGGTTTGAGGGAAAAAGATTAATTAAGGATGTTTTAAAGATCCATAAAATTTGGGCTCATTCTAGAGTTCAGGAAAGGAAAGAATCATGAGGGAGTGAGAATTAAAGAGAATATCTATCACCATTATCGTGTCTTTAAGGTGAATTTGATTAGTTGTTCCATAAATGTAAAGCCAGCAGCTATTAGCTTAGCTCTGCAGGAGGACTGGAAACACACAGACTACTGGGAGTGTTTCTTGGACAGGTGACGTTCTAGAGCATGAAGTCACACTTCTGACCAAATAGTTATCAAGCTCACTTATTTGATGTGGAGTAAAGAATACAGAAATTTTTCTGTTAGCTCTTATTTATTTGCAGAAAGAGCTATTATACTTTTGGCTTATTTTTTTGGTTTACTAAGACATTGTAGTTTTAATTATTTTGAATATCACATTAGAGATATAAAACCTCAAGTGAGGTGAATTTGTATTTGATGAAAACTTTGTTAGATATTTCCCACTGTTTCTAGTATTTAAGCTAAGCTATCCTTAAATTTATTATCTATAGACCTGAGACAGACGTCTTCTCATTTTACCTTTTGCTGTGATATAAAAATGTTTTTCTTAGTCTTTTTAAATCTTTGGTTCTTTACTTTAAAAAGTAGTTTTTCTTATGAGTCTTGGTTTTGTCTCGTAGTTTCTCAAAGTTGGAGGATCTTCCCTGCGAGCAGTGGAACCACGCGACAGTCAGGAACGCTCTCAAAGAGCTACTGAAGGAAATGAACCAAAGCACTTTGGCCAAAGAGTGTCCTCTGTCACAGGTAAGAAGAAGCTGCTGCTGCACAACAAATATAGTTTCAAATACGGCAGCTCAGTCAGTGGAGTTAAAGAGGGGGTATTGTGTTTTTTTACGTCTTTATTCTGTCCCTCTTGTGCCCCTGTAGTATCTTCACTTAAATGTTATCTCACTGGTGTTTTAGAAAACTTTTATTTTAGTCTGTCTGAAATACTTTGTTTTAGCTACTGTCTCTTTAAGACTCCCTGCTCCACGAACCCTCTTCCCTCTGATTGGCCAGCCCTCTGGATACAGATAAATTATTGTCCCATACTGCCAACAAAATCCGACTTTAGTGCTTCTTAATTCTTCCTTCCTGACTTTAATGGTGCTCTAAACATAAAGCTAGACTTCATCATGAAAGACGTACACACTGCAGGATCCTCATGTCACTAACTAGCCTGTCACACGCTGTGGATGCTGAGGCTCTTATGACACACATTCAGCCTTAAGATTAATCCGACATGCCTTTTATTGATTATTGTAACATTTTAATCAAACTCCACCCCACAAAATTAAGAACTGTCTCCTCAATCATGTTCAACTCCCCAGCTGCATGTTTCGCCCTCTCTCCTGTCTCATAATAACTGCTATGTGAGATTTATGTGTGTGTGTGCGTGTGTGTGTGTGTTTAAATGGAGCTCTGGAGGGGGGTGTTGATCGCAGCATCAATTGCAAGCATATGTGTGTGTGGCTGGAGATTCCCTCTCCGTGCTGCACTGGCTCGAGTTTCCATGGGTGGCTTCCAATCATGATTAATGTTTGTCTGTTCCTATTGTGAGTCTGTGTGTGTGTGAGATGTGTGTGTGTTTATGTGAGCATGCCATGTGGTTGTTGCGTGAGTGTAAGCATTTCGTATCATGTAGGTTATTAATTATCTCTCCCCTGTCTCCCTCCCTCTATCTTTCAGAGTATGATTTCCTCCATAGTGAATAGTTCGTACTACGCCAACGTCTCCACCGCCAAATGTCAGGAGTTTGGTCGCTGGTACAAGAAATATAAGAAAATCAAAGGTGAGCTGATCGGGGAAAGACAGTCAAACCTCCCCTGAGAGATTTCTTTGGTTTCAAACTGACAGAAATACACATCTTGTGGTTGTTTGTCATCAGCTTGAATGAACACGGTCAGGGCCTTCCTCTCTGACTGATTCTCTGTCTTTCTGTCGAGCAGTAGATTATCTGGAGAAGATGTGGTCCGGACGGGAGCCCTCTGACATCAAAAGTAAGAGATTGATCTATGATTCAGACTCTCGTGTAAAGGTTTTGTTCCACTGCTCTGACTCTCTGTCTTCTTTCCAGTTGAAAGAGACAACATGGCTGACTTCTGCGTCCTGGGTCAGAGGCCTCCTCCTCACCTGGCCAGCCTGGCCCAGCTCGGTCACCTTGGAGCTGGCAGTACGCTCCTGAAGGCTGGCTCAGGAGACCCCCAGACGCCTACCCAGCCTCAGCAGCCCCCTCCGCCCCAGCAGCCCTCTCCTCACGGCCCCCTCCACCACAGCCCTCCCCTCCGTACAGGCCAAGTGCCTCCTCCACCCCCTCCGCCCCTGCCAGGTGCCCTTCAGCCCCTGCTGGGTCCAGGTGGGATCCTCTCCCCTCAGCTCACCCCACAGATGGTCCGCCAGCAGCTCGCCATGGCCCACCTCATCAACCAGCAGCTCGCTGTAGGCCGCCTGTTGGCCCATCAGCACCCGCAGGCCATCAACCAGCAGTTCCTCAACCACCCGCCCATTCCACGGGGGTCGTCCAAACCTGGAGGAGATCATCCAGGGAGCAACCCGTCAGCTGCTGAGGTCTCATGTGAAATCTATCAGCAGGTCAGAGACGAGCTGAAGAGGGCGAGCGTCTCCCAGGCCGTGTTCGCCCGTGTGGCGTTCAACCGCACACAGGTAGGAAACATGGGGGAAAATGCAGAAATCAGATCGAATCAGATCATAGCTCCGGTCCCCAGAACGAAACAGCTGGGGGCAAAAATAAATAGCAGCTGACGTCACTGATAGATGGTAATTCTTCTCACAGGGTTTGGCTAATTTTGCGGTGGCCCACCCTGGGGGGTTTTCAGGTGGATTAGCGGAAGCGTAGCAGGTTTCTCACTGGGTCATTGAGTCTCCTCCGCCCTCACAGCAGCACAAACACCTGATGCATTCAGGCTGTGCTAAACTGGTCACCACACGCCCCATTAGATCGATGTAATGGGAGGTGGATCATAGCGCTGCTGCTATACAGGCCAGGTGTCATTTAGTTCACGTGTGTGCATATCAGTAAATATATGTGTGAGCTTCCAGCACACATACTCATACTGTATGTTGCACTTTAACGTGTTTTTATTACAAACTTTTGTTCCTTAAAAAGTGATTTTTAACTTGATATTCAGAAATAATTAAAATTATTCAACAAACTGATTTATTATGAAACTAACACAAAGTTATAAATGTCACTTTAATTTTTTTATGTTTTTTTTATACTTTTAATTAAACCACAAATCAAAATTACAAGCTTTATTTTTTGTATTTTAAAAGAAAACATGCGTCATGAAAAATTCCCTTCTATAAGCACTTTTTTGTCTGACAAGAGAAGTGTTTTGGCTCATGCTTGGCGAGTCATTGTGTCTTCTTCTGAAGTAGTAATATTTTTTATGTCGTCTCTTATTCTTCAGGGTTTGTTGTCAGAGATCCTGCGGAAAGAGGAGGACCCTCGCACGGCCTCTCAGTCTCTGCTGGTGAACCTGAAAGCCATGCAGAACTTCCTGAACCTGCCGGAGAGTGAGAGAGACCGGATCTACCAGGAGGAGAGAGAGCGCACCATGAACCCTACCGTCGGCCTTCCTGCATCCAACTCATCCAACTCTGGAGCTTCTCGACTCTCACAGGTTAGTCTACAGTGTGTGAGCCACGTTGTAAACAGTCTGCACAGGAAGAATATTGAACCTGTTTTACTGACAATATAGCATCCAGGAATGGGGAGCTGCTATCGAGGCTTCTGTAAAAACTTTGTTGATGCATGTTCAACCGGCAGCGCTGAGACGCACCTGATGCATAAGACTCATTTTTATTTCATTTTCAAAGTGATTCCAGGAAAAAACCCTGAGGTTTGATTTTTTTTGTGATGCATGACTTTGATTATAACATGCTGTGTCTGTGTGTGTCGTGTGTGTGTGTGCATAGAAAGTGTGGGAGAGGAGCTTTGATGACCAGATAACCCCTGATACCTGGGCCTCCATCTGGAAGAACAAGACTAAGATCTCCAACTCGGTGAGTTATCGGAAATCTCCAACCTGCCCTCACAGAGTTCAGCTGCAGCTCGTCATGTTTTCTGTCTTTAAGCTTTGTTTTTAATCTTAAAGAAATCCTGTTTATAATGGAAAACAGCCTCAAAGCCTCAGAGCAACATGCTGTAAACATAAAACACATTATACAGTATTTGTTTCCATCTGCAGAGAACAATTTAGAGACATCAGTGATAAGGATTTCTCTGTGATGTCAGGGCAAACAGCCATTCATGGAGAATCTGAGAGCCATTCTTATTATGTCTGTAAATTTATCTCAGAATCGTTTACACTGAGGGAATGTAAGCTAGCTGGTCCGTACTCGTCTCGTGGATGACTTCAAACGGTGTGTATACAAGCTCTCTGAGAGCCAATACATGTTCGCTCAAACAGAAACAACAAAGAAAGACAAAAGAGGAGGACTTAATGACTTTGATCTGTAAACAAAAGTCATGTGGAGACGTGCACTGCAGATGCGAACGCTGCCCGACTCCATCAGATCATCAGCTGATAACCTCCTCCCTCACATGTAAACACCAAAAGATGCTTTCAGGATAAATCTCATTTTTTTCCTAGAACATATCCGAAGCACTTAGTAAAAGATTTTGTGCTTTTATGTCATTTCCTGTCTGCAAAACTTATCTGATTGCGCATTCAAGCTCGACTCTATTCTGTTTTCGCTGTATGACATCGTACTTTGGTCTCCCCTCACAGCCAAAGCCGAGCGGGCCGGCCTCTGACTCCCCCCTGAAGCTCGACCCGCTGGTCAACATCACATCAGGAATCTACGATGAGATCCAGCAGGAGATGAAGAGAGCCAAAGTGTCACAGGCGCTCTTTGCTAAGGTGGCTGCCAACAAGAGCCAGGTGAGGAAGACACCTTTCATGCATCTAAGATCTGAGTCCATCAAGATGACGGAGTCTTCTTCGTTTGATATGTACATCACAAAACTGAAAATCACTCAAGTCATGAGTCAAAGTTGGAGTGCTGCAAGATTGTTCAGACCGCTCTTAGTTTGTCTGGACTTCTTTTGAAGGTTCAGATCCATGCACACGGGTAGCTTTCGCAGACAATTGCACAGGTGGAAACCTCCACATGCAAAGGACTTAAAAGGACTCAAACAGCTTAGCAGGCTGCAAGCCAAGCTTCTATAAGTGTTCTTTCAACTGTGTGATCAGCCTTTGGACACTTGCTTATCAAATAAAAAAGGACCAAAATCCATCACCTGAACTGTCTCAGTATTTCAGGATCCTGCAGAGGGTTCGGTTTATTGTTCAGCCCTGAAAACAACAGAAAAGCAGCCCAAACTGTCATCATTCTTTTACTGCCAATTGATTTAAAAAAGAGCCTGCTTTTTCTGCAGCACATCATGATCTCTACCTCTTAAAAAAAGAGGGCATGCATGTTTGTTTCTATCCTCAGGACAAAGAAAAGAATCACCGAGACCAAAACAAAGAACTTGATCTGTCACAGGAGGAGCTTAACTTTTTTATAGATAAAGGCTGAACTCATAAAGACAAGTGAGTGATGTGTGAGCATGAGAGAAGTGATCTGCAGAGACGTTTATAGTATTTTTATGTGCGTGTGTGTTTGTGTGTGTGTGTGAGTGAGGTTAGCGAGGTCCCCCAGCTCGCTGGGTCTGGGGGTGGCTGAGGGTCACGGCTCACTGCACCCATCTGCTGCAGCTGGCCACAAGGACAGCGAGCGAGCAGAGAGAGGGAGATGATCAGGCTATTAGCGGCGCTGCTGCCCAAGGTGGCGGCTGGTTGAACACAACAGCTGGTGTCACAAACCAAACCAGTCTAGCAGATATAATTCAATCTTCTCCATCTCTCCTCCTCCTCTCGTCTTCCTGTCCTACATCTACCTCTCACACTCTGCTCACTTCCTGCTCGCTCAACTTTTTCAACAGCCTTTCTTATCCTACAGTCACTAGATTTTTAAATCTGTTTCTATGTTTTTATTCTTGTTTTATTGTTTAATCCTTTACTTTGCCTTGAAACTAACTGCCCCTTGTCTCCGTCTCCTCTCCAGGGCTGGCTGTGCGAGCTCCTCCGGTGGAAGGAGAACCCGAGCCCAGAGAACCGCACTCTGTGGGAGAACCTGTGCACCATCCGGAGGTTCCTGACGCTGCCACAGGCCGACAGAGACCTGGCGTACGAGGAGGAGTCCCGACACCATCACACGGAGAGGCTGCACACCGTCCTCCACCTGCCACAGGACACGCAGGTAAGACCCAGACCTTAAAGTGTTCACAGCTGCTGCTAACATGCAACTCATATCTGCACGTCCAGCTGGGAGATTATATTCACACCTGGCATTAAAATGCATCTCCGGCGCACGCATTAGAAACAGATTTCCTGCACACGCCACCTCACCTCACAATATTTACATCTGCTGAAAAAGACTGTAAACACCTTTTCTTGATTCCGTGGTACAAAGAAACCTCCTGAAAATATATTTCCACCAACAGGATCTGATTTTGGTCAGCATACGAGAGTTTACTCTGCTCTGACATACATAGGTGTGTCTGCTGGATGGAAATGTGTTTTATTTATGTTCTGTTATGATCTTGTTTTTGTCAAACGTCTCCTGATCATTTCCTGTGCTGGTGCATACTCTAACCTGCAACATCTCTTAAAGGAAGTGTTCCACATTTGTAGAAAGCAGTCGAACAAAAGCGAAGGTGAAATAACTTAAATATTTACAGAGCAGTAACAGGCCGGACATCTCAGCCAGAGTTTCTCAGAGACTTTTCAGGTTTTGCATCTGGTTCAAGTCAAGAAATAGCCAAAAAAAGTATGCCCCAATAGCTCCGTTTTATTTCTTGTTTAGTGAAAATTAAACAGGTTAAATTGGTCA
Source organism: Labroides dimidiatus (assembly GCA_030710495.1). Taxonomy (NCBI): domain Eukaryota; kingdom Metazoa; phylum Chordata; class Actinopteri; order Labriformes; family Labridae; genus Labroides; species Labroides dimidiatus. The sequence goes on from CM061160.1 coordinate 15,369,498, forward strand.
CATTTAGGGGAACTGGTTTGTATCATTTGTTACTTTTTGACTGATCCAGGGTAGCTTTTTTTCCCCTCGCTTCTACTCTTTAAACATGAAGATCTTCTCACCCAGCTGTGCTGCAGAAAGCAGATGATTATGCTCCAAAAACATTAACTAAAAAAAAAAAGATCTCACACCCAAGAACAGAAAATACCCTTGCTTTTGAAATGCAGCCGGAATAAATGTGCAGATTTGTTTGCATCCAAACATGAAGCACCAGAAGTGAAATTACTCTCGATGCAAATAAAAACTCTCGAGAATTATCCTGTTTATAAATACTACATGCATCAGCAACTTTTACTCACATTCATTTCTAACTTATAATTTGATCATAAATCTGAATATTAAAGCTAAATACAGCAACACAACAAGCGAGAAAAATGCAACATTTGCTTCTTGATGGTGGAGAAGCATAAATATGAGTGCTTGAGTAAAACTTTAAAGAGTCACATTTGCAGAACCAAACTAAATTATAGTTAGGACATTTTTTTGCCTGGGTATGAAAGACAACATGATCATTATCTTGGAAAATAATGACACATCACTTCTCAAAAACAAAAGTTTTCCGTGAAGGACTTATTTAGTTGGTTTGAGCAAAAAATGTGACTTTAAGATTTCCCAACAGCTCAAAAGTTAGTGTGAACATTTGTTGTTAAAGTCAACCAGCATGAAATGTAAGACACATGTCCTCTGAAGTTGAACTTCTCTTACTAAATGCATCTGTATCAGTTTAAAATCTGCACAAAACAAAATCTGCAGAGGTGTCGTCTCCAGATCTGGAGCGTTATTACTCAGAGAGAAGAGATGAAACCGGCTCTCTTCAGTCTGCACCGTCATTATTAATCCTTTTATTAAAATCTGTTTGCTGAGAGCCGTTCTGCTCTGTTTGATGTGTGTGCACATGTGTTTGTGTGTCTGTGCATGCCCCAGAGGAGTGAAGAGTAAACAGTGTAGCTGGGTGGTGTGGCACTGGAGGAAATGCCCCATTAGTTTAAAAAGACGAGGAGATTTAGAGAGGCTGCAGGAGGGCTGAGGGAGATCAATGTAGAACACACACACACACACACCTCTATCATCACTAAAACCCACCCCCTCCAACACACAGGCGCACGGACCCCGTCTATCTGTCCTTTACGACTCCTCAGTTGTACCCTTAACCTGTCAATGATTTCAAGTAGCAGATGACAGAAATTTTCAAAAACAACTTTTTCCTCTGATGTTCCTGCAGGTATCAGTCAGTTACTGAACACAGCCTCAGTGGACAGGGAGAGGTTTCATTCAAAGAGTGTTTATATGAGGAATCAAACTCAGTTACAGAACTTGAAAGGGAAAACTGTTGTTGGTTTGAGACGCTTTTATGGTCAGCTGATCGGTCATATGACCTCATTTTCCAAAGATTTCTCACATCTTTTTAGCCACTCAAACCCACAAATTCTCCCAGACAACAAGATTTTAACAAACTTTGCTCCTGTTGCACTACTTTGAAATTGTTTGGCGTGAGCTCATGTCTGTCGCCCTGCTGAGAGAGATTCTGTCTCACCAGCAGCTTTAAATACTCAACTATTATTCACCACATATAGTCCATACCATCTGCCATAAATCAAAACCAGGCCCAATCCTGAAACTTCCCGTTTCAACACCACTCCTATGGGCTGTTCTGTAGCTCCGCCCCCTTTCCCCTCTAGTCCCATTCAGATCTGTGTATTAAAGGCTGATGGGAAGACTGAGCGGAAGCTGTGGTGGCACCATTAACACATTCCTCTGCTCCTCCAACACTCCCAGCAGGGACTAAAAATAAAGTTCACCCTCATAACGCCCCACACACACACACCCGCCCTGAGAGACACCAGGAGAAGAGCTGTGGAGAAACGCTGGTGATTTATTAATGGGAAACGAGGTGTGTGTTGCTGTCTTCAGACCCTCCTCCTCCTCCTCCTCCTCCTCTTCCTCCTCCGTCCCAGTTGAAGCCACCACCAACCTCAGGCTCCAGCCAGCCTGCCACCACAGACCACACATGTGTCCCATCTGCCACACACTCACACACACACACACAAACACACACACATCTTACACTGATAGTGGGTAATGTGAGCGCTCCTTTGTGTTGTGGACAATGAGAGAGTCTAAAACTGTACCAAGGAGCCACAGAATACACATGAAAAATGAATGTGGTAAAAACTGTAAATCCCATAGACTGAATAAATAATACACACAGTCTTTGTGACATCACTCATCCTGTACCCCACCAGAAATGACCATATTAGGACAAAAAGGCGGAGCTAGAGAGGAGCGATGTGTCTTATTATGCTAAGCTATCACAGCTGACTTATTAACAATTTTAGCATCAAGTTTCACACTGATTGAGATTTTATTTGTGGCGGTTGCTGACCAAACTATTCAATTTATGAGAGAGGAAGCTCAGACAATTTAAAATGCCTTGCAAACAATAACAGACCTATCATCATTTAAATCTCAATGTCTTCTTTATCCCAACTTCATGCACAAACAAACACAAATGAATCACTGTGACAGACACTGATGCTCTAATAATTCAGGTATTGTAAGAACAGACCGATACCTGATGATTAAAGCATATAGGATAATGTCAAAACAGTCCAATGAGGAGTCTGGTATTTACTCCACGCAACTCAAGGAACTGCAATATTTAGCTACTTCAGTAGTTGTCGCGTTCCTCAGCCCACGGTTTGAAAATCCACGCAGTCCTGCGTGTGTTTGGACCGGACTGCATGTACAGTAGCGTGAGCCATGTCTGCATGTTTCTGAGCTCTGGGACATCTCCAGCTGTGTGTATTAGGTCTGCAGGTGCTGTGTGATTGTGTGTGCATGTCAGTAAACTCAGCAGCATCACATTTCTCCATGAGTGACACGGTCCTGCTGCTCGCTCCACAGCTCTTATTCATACGGCTTTAGCAGTTAAGTGCGTCCCACAGCTAATTTGGCAGAGTCTGCCCTTATAAATTATTTCTTTATTGTTTTTGCTAAATTGATTTCTGCAGCAAGAAGAGGGGTGTTTATGTGTGACTGTGTGTGTGTGTGTGTGTGTGTGTGTTTCTGTGTGTGTGAGAGAGAGAGAGCGCTCACCATGGCAGAGACCCCAGGAGTGGTGGACTAGAACAAGAAGTAACAACCGCTGTGCCCGTCCTCCTCTCTCTGCAGCGACACATCACTTGGTGGAAACCTCTCTGTTTCAGTAAATATTTATGAAACGCAGAATAAATAAGAGTGGTCAGAATTGGAGCATCAACAGCGGACATTTCTGCTTTTACAGTTAATCCCTGACTACACTGACAGGATGAGTCGCTTCCTTTTCAGCGTTTGGAAAGTGTTTGTACAGTAGAGTGCATTAAACAAAGAAAAAGTGCTGCAAGTACTTCATATATTGCATTTTTTAAGCAAAACAAGTTAGAATTCAAGAGGCAGAACTTTGCATTTGAGTCACGTTTAGACCCCTCACTTCCCTATGATGCAACTCTCACATCTCTCTCCGTTAGACCCTCCATGTAAAAAAAAACAAAACAAAAAACAAAAACAAAAAACTGAGTGTTTTTAACTTCCCTCCCTGATTTTGAAATTCTAACTTCCTGTCCAAGCCCAGACGGAGGAAAAAAACCTTAAATGACATCATCAGGTATCACTTTCTCTGAGTGTGGAAAGTTCCCACCAGAACCATTACACCACTGAGCAGAATCAGTGGACCGGCACTTTAAGAGGTCACACGATTCTCTGTGAGCGATGAGAAAACATCTTTGGACTAAGTTTTTGGATATCTTGAATAAAAACATAGAAGAATTTTGGAGATGCTTTTGAAGGAAAAGGTTCGGGTTTATTTCTGATTAACTTCACAAACATTTAAATTTATGCTCTCTCAGCCTGATTTTACTGTAGGATGACTTGAAACTGAAGGAGCTGGTGCAATTAAATGTTTTTGAATCTGCAATGAAAGACTGAAGCAGAGTCTTCAGAACAATTTTAGTTTTCCATTTATGCACATCTGACCGATCAATAGTTTTTTCTTTTATTGCAAATTGTTGAGTTGCACTTTGGTTCCCCATATGTCTAAGTCTGCAGCTTCGTTTTTTTTTTGCCCCCAAAAAATAGATTTTTAATCTCTTTTCTGGTAAAATCAGGTTAAATAAATCTTAAAAGGTGTACAATTGAATCATAACTCCTTGAAAAAAGTCACTTCTTTTATTATTTATGAACTTCTTCTGTGATTTTTCAAAATTAGATGACCTTCCAGCAAAATTGTTGCAATCAGAGAAAAACTTAGAGGCCACAAAACTTCTTTGCCTGCTTCCTAACTTCACTTTGAAATAGAAATGACTCCCCCTCATCCTCCCTCTCTCTCTGTCCCTCTCTCCCCCTCTCCCTCCTCAGTGCATCCCGGTGGCCTCTTATTGTGGGAGGGTGGAGTTTTTGGCAAACCACAATTAACTTAATTGTTTAATTGCAGATAAATGGAATGAATACCACACACAGACTGAACCAAAGAAATATGCAATGTCTCAAGAGCATGCACATAAACAAATATACGACCACACAAATACACACACAAACTCACACACACACACACACACGCACACACACTTAGCTGCTCTTCCCATCTAAAAAACACGACATGTTCAGCTTTTCATCAAAGAAACATTATTTTACAAATAAAAAAAGAAATGTGAAGTGACTCATCCACTCCCTCAGCTTGAATCATGAATTACAAGTACACACTTATTCCAATACAGCACTGACACACACACACACACACAACACACACACACACTCACACACACAACAGGACAGACAGACAGATGGAGAGAGAAGGAGAAAATAAGAAAACACACTCTGATTAACAGGAAAAGGTGAAGTCATGCACAAAACTAACAGAAAAGTGATTTTTCCTTCATTACATATTTATCTCTGTGTTAATGGTGTCTCTGGTGGTCACACACTGCCTCCCTCACCACACACACACTCTCTAACACACACAGTTAAGAGCCCAGGAGAACCAGAGCTCATTAAGGAGAGGATGAATATTTCATATTGTATAATTCTTTCATAGTTCTGCGCCGTAATTTGCCTTGATTTACGTTTAAAAGAAAACTTTTTCATTCGAGCACTGCTCAGAGAGACAGAGAGAGAGGGGGGGAGAGAGAGAGAGAGAGAGAGAGAGAGAGAGAGAGAGAATGAGAGAGAGAGAAGGAGGGAGAGAGACGGAGAAGGAGAGCAAGGGAAAAGGAAAGAAGAGAAGGTTTTCAGGAATATTGAATTATAGCCTTGGAGGAGCTGGTCCAGCTGAAGGGCTCCAGTATTTGTGGTTTTGGGAGAGCGGAGTGGCATTGTGTTGCTCTGAAATGACAAAGTTTCTTCCAAAGTGTGAAGGTCAGAGGGAAGGAAAAAGTCAGATACTCTGTGAGACTTTATAGACTTCAGCCTCTTAAAACTTGACATTACATCATCATTTTCACTTTACCTAACTTTATTTTCAAGCCTGTGTGCATATTTACTCAATGGCTTGATCAAAGCATTCTTAGGCAGGGAAAGGATCAAAACTTGGCTGTTTTAAAGTCCTGGTTCTACAATAACGTTGCAGCTTTTCTAAATCGCTTGCAAGGCTTGACGACTATATGAAAAAAATCTCAAGTTTGGTGAAATTTCACCAAATCAAAGACAAGGACAGAGATGTGGTTCATGCTGCAGAAAAAGTCCCTGCAAGAGGGAAATGCCTGCTCTTTCCACAGACGGCACCAAACTTAAAATACAACAGCACTGATACTTTGGGATGTTTTCTTCTGATGGTTAATAACAGCACCGACAGGCAGAGAGAGGAGGTTTTTTTATATATATCTTAAGAGCAGAGTCATGAACCGGCTGATAACAGTTGTTTAACATGTTCTGGTGACACCAATATTGAGTAACTCTGCAGAAAAAGTCAAGTAACTAAACACAACAGAAGATTTATTTTGATAAAAGCATCTTTATTTAGAAAATTCTCCACGAATAAATCTCCGAAGTAGCTTTATTTCAGTGGCCTCTTGTTGCCTCCTGTAAAATGTACCGTATTTTTCATAATGCTGTTTAATTTTGTTTCTTTCACTGATGAGTCTTTTCCAAACCTTGACCAAGTGAAGTCTCCTTTTAACTTTGACCATGATCTTTCTCTGTCCTGAAACAAGACGTTGTTTAACCCAAACCACCGTCCTCTCTTTCACCAAACTGTTTTTATCCCTGAACCAGAAACCTTCCTTGAGGCCACAGGTCAGAGAACAGTCCATGAATCAGTCTTAGTGGAGTGAGAATCTTAAACAGAAAGAGGTTAAATGGGACTCAGCAGAAGGTCAAAAACCTTTTTAGCATGAACTGTGAGAACATGTCGTCCGGTGACGTTCAGGGGTGTGTCTACATTTCCAGTTAATAGTCCCCGGGGTGTGAGTCTACTCTGGCTGACATATGACTAATGCTCTGTGTTTAGCAGTTTATAATCATATTTAGTAAGAGCAGCAGATGAGTTTAATGATTATCACCTGGTTTTTATGTTCCCACACACTGAAAGGTCTCACTGCTGCTGCTGCTGCAGCATGAAGAAACATCAACACCAGACACCCTGCAAGGCTGAGAGTCAAAAAACGCTTCCAGCAAATAAAAAAGAGGGGAATTAGAAATATTTCATTTGTTTCTGAGTTAATTCCACTAACTATGATAGAAAAGTTTGAGAAGGCTAAAAAGAATGCTTTACTTGCTGCATGTTGGCTTATATTTCCAACCGTGCTAAGGTAAAGACCCCAGTCGTGATGCAAACTCCTACACACATGATGACAAGTGGTCGAAGCTTCCTCCATTTCTGATGCATTTTGGGTTTTTTTTCTTCTGACTTTCCACCAGGAGCATGATGGGAAATAATCTTAACAGGAAACTAATTATTTACAGGATGAGGTAGACAGTCAGTAGAGGTCAAAGGGTACAGAAGTAGGAGCAGGAAGGAGTCTCAGGCCCCGTTTATACGACAACGCTTCACAGCGTTTCACTCGAAAACGCAAAAAATGCAGGAAAAAAAATCTGCGTTCACACGGAAACGCTGAGGGACTGAAAACGCTGTAGCATGCATAACAGGTCTTTAGGTGGCGATATAACTGTAGAGTCTTTTGGTAGTCTGCCACTTAAGAAGAGGTGGGCTGATCATCTGGTGGCTATATTAAATGCGACTTATCTGAGTGCAGAAGTGGAGCAACAGATGCACATTTTGTTGAAAGGCAGTCAGCACATTCAGCAGCACTTGCACTACCTGGCAAGTCCACCATTAAACCACTGTTGTTGTCCAGTTGCAGAAGTTCCCACAATGAAAGTGGAATGCACACGCGCAACACGGAGCATGACGTCAGCATTTTCACTCAAAACTCCAGCTTGCCGTTTATATGGCAACGGAGCCTGCAGCATTTCAGAAAAATTCCACTCTGGAGGGCGTTTTAAAAAAGAAGTGTTTTAAGTCAGCTGAAACGGCGGTTCCATATAAATGAGAGGCCAAAACACAACAAAACTTTTGTGTTTCATCCTAATATTGTTGTCATATAAACAGGGCCTCTGTTAGGGCTGAAGGTGTCAAAGAAGCTGGGAGGGAGTGAGGGGAGGTAAAAGGGGATGAGGGTGGTGGTGTTGGGGGGCTGAGGCTCCTGGCGTCCACTGGTTCAGGGTAGATTTGGACGTGGAGTCATGTTGGCTTGGCAGGGGCCCACTTCATTAGTGTCCTGATACATTAGAGGTGAGGAGAGAGAAAGTGGTTGGGTAGGAGAAAATAGAGAAAAGGCTTGTAAAAAAAAAAAAAAAAAGAGGGGGAATTAAAGGTATGAAAGAAGAGTGAGAGATGAACTCTGTGGAGCCAAGCAGTGGTCTGTGTGTGTGTGTGTGTGGCTCTGCTCACTAACATCATCATTAGTGCATGAAGGAGACCAGGCCCGGCTATGCGAGCGTGTGTGTGTGTGTAGCAATTGATCCAAGAGTCCTTGCTGTCGGCCCAAATAAGCTTAAAAATGATGAAGGTCTGAGAATGAGGGCGGGTTGAGACGCTGGGTTTCGTAATCCTCCTCCATGATTTACCCTCAATTTAGTTATTAAGTGCCTGTTTGAGTTTGTATCTGGATGTTTGTAATGTTGATGTGTGGTCCTCATTAGGGCAAATAGGGTAAATATCTTTTTGTTGTGGCCTGGCTTTTCCAGCACTCTCAAAGTCTTTTCTAAAAAAAAATCCCTCTGTGTGAAAGAAATGGAGGATTATGTGGGAGGAAAGAGAAAAATGTCTAAAACCTTCTGAATTCCTATAAATTGGTCATCCCCCCCTACCGAAAATAAAACCCCTATGAGTGAAACTGGAGCAATTTCATGGTCTGGCCTGCCCTCAATATTATTTAAGTAATACCCTGTTATTATTGAAGAGAGGGAGAGAAAAGCGAATGACTATTATCTTTATGTGGGTCCTTTAATTTTAATGCACCACAGATTTATAGCTGGGCATTCCAGTGGGGAGAACCCCTCCCTGCTCTTAAAGCGAGCGGGCGGGACACGACCACAACGCTCTCACAACAGCCACTACCTCCTGACAAACAACCCAAAGCCCCACTTTCCCTCCCAACACTGGGTCCGGCCTCCTCACTGCTGTCACTGAGCCCTCCTGCTGATCCTGACAGCCAGAGGAGCCGTCTGTGTCAGGGAGGACGGCTCCACCCATCACAAAAACAAACACATTTTTACACCCACCCTCATTGTCTCTATTTTTCAACGTCTGGCCTTCTCATGTGTCCTATTTTAAATCCCTTCTTTTTAAATCTGACCAAAAACCTGAAACATTATGAGCTTTGATCCTCAAACTGAATAATTGACGGGTCTGAGTTAATAAAAATCCAAAGACACTCAACTGAAGTCCTTGTTTTTCCATTGTAAAAGTACACTTGTGCCAGCTTTCCAACCAACAGCAAAGTTAAATTTTATTTGCCCTGAGTTCGGTTTGTCAAGCGGTTTTTATAGATGAATGCCTAATTTAAGTCAATACTTACAATACAAATCAATAACCAGGCTGCATTTCAGTGAGTTCAGCTGGAAAGTTTGTTTGACTTGTACCAATGTAGGAATCATATATTTTAATCAGAATGTCTTAAACATTGATGTAGTCTCTGTGGTGTTAACAAGCCTACTGCTTTCAAACAAGGTCTATGTGCACAAAAAGAATTTTACAATCAAGCTCATTTTGTTTCAAGTCAGATTTCTCACATCCAACAAACAGAAGTGACCTGAGGAGTTCCCCATGGCTCATTTCTTGAGCCCCTTTTGTTCAAACAACAAAAATTAAAACTATTTACTTTTTAAACAAGCATTAACATTTCCGTCCTATGAGTACAGTGACCAACAAGGCTTACCAATCCCCTGCCATCAAGAAAAAATTTGCTGCAAACGAAGAAATGAAGCACATTCATTAGATTTCCTTTTATGTAGATTTTTTCATGTGCCTTGATTCTAAATTTGCAGCATGTATTTTTCAATGAAGGTCTCTCAGGCTGTTATAGATGACCATAAAAAACAGTGATCATCAGTATTAAGTAATATAACCTGTCATTTTAAGAAAGGGACTTTTGTTTTTACTCCAAATCAAAAATAAATGAGGAAAAAGTATTTTTACATAGCTGCAGATAATACTCCGATTCATACAGCAGATCACTGATTTAACAAGCAGAAGTCCCTCACACTCGAAAAATGAGCTGTAATCATTGGTTTGTCATTTTGGTGCTTTGTGGTCTTTTGAGTATCATGCGATTAAATTATTTTCACTTGTTTAAAGAGTCCCAAATGCTTTTGAACTTTTTGTTAGATCTCCAGTCACCTTTTTGTTCATAGTTTATTCTACAGTTTGGGCTTTTATGTTAATCCAGCATGATATCACTTGTCATTTTGAGTGGCAACTAACCTTTCACTTTTAGCGATCATTCTGTCCTGTTTTAAACCATTCTTAATACAGTGTTGTCCTTTTACAGCTGTAGTATAGCTCCCATTTTTATGGAAGCTGTTTTCAGTGCAATTTATGATTTTACATGCAGCATTTTGTTTATCTTTTGCCACATTAATACATTCATACTTCTTTATCTCCAATCTTTCATGTTCAAACTTAAGCACTCAGAAGTTGTACCAGACGTCCCTAAAGTCAGACGATTACATCACCCATTATCCTGTGTTTATCTCCACGCTCCGTCCTCTCTCAGGTTTCTGAATTGGCTGGTTAAAAAGTGACGGGGTGTCAAAAGTTAGTAAATAAGAGACTTCCTGGCAGACAGGTGGTTGGCGTTTCACTCGAGCTAATCTTACACACACACACACACACACACACACCCACACACACACACACACACACACACACACACACACACACACACACACACACACACATTAGGTCAAAGGTGTACTGGATAGAAAACAGTTTGCCTGCCAGCCTTGGAGCAGGTTAATAGACCGTGATACTCTGTGAGCTGTGAAACACTTGTTCTCACCCTCAGCTCACCCTGCAGCCCGTGCATGGGCTACTGTGTGCTGGAAGGGAAGGTTACTGCTAACAGGCCTTAGCTTTCTGTTGCAAAGAGATTTAAGGATCTTGCTCTTCCGGTTTTGCATTCTGTCACCTAAATATTTTAAGGCTGTAGTCTTGATCAGGGGTCACTGTGCCCCATTAATCAGCTCTTCTGTCTTTCTCGCCAGGCACTCCACAGGCCACCCCCGACTCCGATAAAGGAGCACCGCCTGTCCCCGATGCGTGAGGAGCAGCTCTCTGCCCCAGCAAATGAGGAGGGGTCGCAGAATGTGGGAGCAGGAACTGCAGGAGGAGGATGTCCCCCTGGTGCAGGGGGGAGTGGTGGAGGCAACAAGAAGCCACGATCACGCACCAAGGTAAGATGATCCTGCATTCAAGATCATCCCTAAAAATCTAGCTGAGGTGGGGAAAGCCTTTTTGTTGCAAAGTTGCTAAAAAAACAGTTGTTAACATACCAAAGATGACTGACAAGACAGTAGCTTTGACAACTTTCTTTGTCAGATCTCTTGTTTTTATTTTAAGCTCATCCTCTGTGTCTTCCTCTAGATTTCCTTGGAGGCTCTGGGGATCCTGCAGAGCTTCATTCAGGATGTGGGCCTGTACCCGGACCAGGAGGCCATCCACACCCTGTCAGCACAGCTCGACCTGCCCAAACACACCATCATCAAGTTCTTCCAGAACCAGCGCTACCACGTCAAGCACCACGGTCGCCTCAAGGAGCTGTGTGAGGGTGCAGCCGCCAGCGGAGGCGTGGATGTCAGTGAGTACAGAGAAGAGGAGCTGCTTTCAGGATCAGAGGACCCCGAGTCCAGTGAAGATGGAGCTGAGGAGATCTACCAGACCACAGAGGGGAACGGAGGGAGTGCAGGGGGGATAAACCAGCCCCCAAATTCCTCCAGCTCCAACTCTAATCAGTCATCCTCAGGGAGCAACGCCACACAGGAGGAAGGCAAGGACAAGGGGCATGGCCGACCCAGTGGACCTTTGGCCCCTGGGAGCTCCTCGTCCAGTCCAAGAGAGCAGGCTGACTACCAAAGGTAGAGACTGACTCTCAGAGAGGAAAGGATGGAGAGAAACAACATACAGAAAAGGGGATTTAAAAAATCACGAAGGACTGGTCAGGAATGAACAGAGGTTGGCTGCATAGGAACAGTGTGAAAGTAAACGTCTGTGTAGGCACAGATCAACCAGAAACCATTAGGCTGAAATACTGCACAGACTCTTTATTGTGACAATCTCAGACATCTGTGAAATCTGACACGTAGAGTGAAATTACCTCAGCAGGTTTCAGTGCTTTGACACTCAAGTGGTTGTGCAACTGTGAAAACAAGTTTCCCAAAAATGATTCACTTGTAAACTCAAAAACATTTGCTGCTTACTCCTCCAAACAACGATGACACATGGTTCAAAACTCTTCTCTCATTAGAAACCTTTCGCTCTTTTCACCAGAAAAGTCACTCATAGGAGGCCTCCTCTGAAATCTGAGCACAGTCACACACGCATCCTCCTTTTGGGCCCCACAGAGTGGCATTTATAGACTGGATCAGGGGCCTTTTCAGACCTCAGACGTCCTATTAATCCTCAGGACACAATGACTGATGTTGCTAATGCTGATGCCTGCCTGAGAACAGAATGGAACACGGCGCTAACTCTCCATCCTCGAGCTTCATTTCATCAAGGAAAAGATCAGAAAACCACCTGCAGTCCTCGCCTCACCAACACACTCCTGAATCACTACCAGTCCTGTTTAGCACTTACTGTTCACTAAGACACTATGGATGTGATGTAAAGTTCTCCTGCAGCTCCTGTTATGGACAGTACGGCAAGAGGAAGGCAGAGACACATCATGAGGATGGGACGTGGAGCGACAGTGGGCCTGGGAACACTCAAAACATGAGGCAAAGAGAACAGGACAGACAGAGTGGAGATTTAGCAACCAAACAATCAGTCACTTTATGTGCGGTAGTTCCTCTCTCCTTCTCCTCCCCCACCCCCCCCTTCTTCTTCTCTCTAATTGAAGCCCACAGTCTTGTGTTTCACCACACCTTCCCGCACTTAAACTTCACCAACCCTATTTATTGCTATCTTTATCCACGATTATTATTATCATTATTGTTATTATTGTTGTCATTATGGCTAGAATTGCTGTCATTGTGTGCTATTTTTTAGTTTTATTTCCATGGTTTTTAAATATTGGTTTCCAGAGCTGGACGGTTTGTTTGGGCAACATGAGGCATTAAGAGCGCTCTGCCCTATAAGGAGGAGAAGGAACAGAGGGTCAGAGATAAAACAGAAGCAGTTACTGAGTGTTATTTGGTATGAAAAGATCCTGTCATGTTGCATTACGCCATTTTTATTGTTATTTCCAAAAAAATTATAGATAAGACTTGTTTAAAAAAAAAGAGATAAGAGGCAAAACTGTTTTTCCGCTGATGTTGATGACAATCTACTTTTTTGAGCCATTAAAAAGAAAAGTGGCAGGTTTGACTCTGTTCTTCACTTTTGATGTCTGTAAATACCCAACACGGGATAAATTGTTATTGTTATACTTTTATTTTTTATTTTGCTGAGTGACTTCAAGTGTTTGAGCCAGTTTGGAGTAACAGAAAAATGCTTTTTTGTTGTTTTTCTTCAGGACAACTCAGTGAAATCAGTTTTCATTGTGCTGGGCAACTTCTGTCACAAGAATATTTAAAGAGGATTCTTCAGGGCTGCTAAAAGATGACCGAAGGAATCATGAGAAGGGAAAACCTCTTTATTTTTGTCAGTCGTTACCCTTGACTTCTGTTTAAAGCAGCATTATTGTGCTCAGAGTAATTCTTAACTGGGGTCTCACACAACTGTCTCTCCTTAAAGCCTCTATTAGTCTGATTAGTGCAGTTAATTGCAAACCAATCAGAGCTTTTATTTCCTCCTTCAGAGACCCTCTTTTCATCAAAATAAAGAGTCTGTGATTTAAAAATTCACAGTTTTCTGCCCCACGAGCTGGAAAAGGATGTTGGGGGCTGCAAACTGAACTGCTTATTTTTATCTTGAAGCCTCGGTTAGGATTCCTGCTCAGTTAAACTGAACACCAGGATACTTTGACTGCAGAGGCTTCAACCTCCCAAAACAATCAGACCTCACAACCAAAAACTGTAAAACATAAAACAAATCAAATTTGTGAATTCTGAGAATATCTGCATTTTCAGAAGCTTTAAGACCTCAGCGGGGGCAGCTACCTGAGATGCAATTAACTTGTTTCTGTAGACTCCGCTTTCAAGTGCTTCGGCCAGCCAAGTAAACAAAAAATTCTTAGCCTCAATGCTTTAACAGCCAAATTGGTCTCAACTGACAAAATCAGAGTCAGGTTCAGCCCATGAATTTATATTTTTTATGTCTGGTGCAGTTGTGTAAAAGTCTACAATGTGTTCAAACGATACTAGAGAGTGGATAGGATGGTCTCGTCCTGATCTGCTGCTACACTCAAACTTAACCTGCCTTCTAAGTGATCACTCTGTATGCTGATAATGTGCTTTTCTGTATGACAGGAATCAGGGTTTAACTCAAATGCAGTTCCAATGAAATCTAAGTTCATCCAGCGTTGAAGTGAATTAAAATTTGTGAATTCAGAAATTGTAGAAAGTGTATTTTCATTTGCATGACATAATTATCATCAGACATTTTTATAGCTCCTTACATTCACACAGACATGCATGTTGTAGCAGGGCCAAGCATTCCTTCAAGCAGCCAATCAATTAAAAGTCTGTGTAAAGCCACAGGGGCTGCTAATAGTGGCAGTAATTTACACAGAAACTCAGCCAGCAGCTCACACACGTACACACACACACACACACACACACACACACACACACACACACACACACACACACACACACACATTCACACACTCACACACTCACACACTCTGTCACTCCTGTACCACAGCGTGAGAGCTACCAAAGCTGCACTGTCCAGCTTTGGCCAGCAGTTTCTAAGAACAATGAGACTGTGTCCCACTGTCTCTGAGGTTTTATTTTCTTCATTGTTTCTTAACATAATATCTGGAAAGGAAATATAGGACACAATAACATTTAAATAACATGAAAAAATCTAGGTTAGCCTTTGTTTTTTTACATTTTTAGGGGCTGTTTGTTTTTTTCATATTTTCTTCAAATATAAGGTTTAATGGGCAGCTGTTAGCACTGCAGCCTCACAGCAAAAAGGTCCCTTAAATACATGGAAGACATAAATACATGGAAGATATGATTAAAATAAAAGGGGAAAAAATTACGAGGTTACTCCTTTGCTGTGTCCCAAATCTTGTGCTTCTGCGCTTACACTTACTGTTTTGACTGTGTTTTTCATACCGTCGTTGTGAATGCGCTTATGCAGAGCACAATGGTCACCATATTGTCTACATGGGGGCGGGATCAAGTCAAACAATTGGTTGATGGACGTAATCACTGAATAGCAGAAGAACACCTGTGAACGGTTGTGGAATGCAATCATTGTTCCTGGTAAGTGCGAAGCCACAGCACGAAACAAGAAAAGTACACAACACAGCTTACACAGGTTTTTTTTTTTTTTTTAATTTCCAGATGTTTCAAAATGACAAATAGGTGAACCCTGGGAACTTATTTACACCTGGGGTTTCTTTACAAAAGCTCCAGGAGTGTCCCCAGATGTTTTTCAGCGTTTTATTTTTGGTCAAAATTCTACAAAAACAATGCAAAAGAGTTGTTTTTTTTTCAATTTTTTTTTTTTTTGAGGGGGGGGGTGTCAAAACTCTTAAAAATAATAAATAAGGGGTAAGCCCATTTTTTTGTTTTGCTTTTTTCTTAAGCTTCAAAAACACAAAAGATTAACCCTGTGAGCTTATTTACCCTTGGGGCGTCTTTGGAGTGTCCCCAGTGAATTATTTTCAGCATTTTATTTTTGGTCAAAATTCTACAAAAGACTTAAAGGTTAGCCCATGTCTTTTTTTTTTCATATTTTCAAATGTTTAAAAAAATATCAAAACTTGAAATCTGATAGTCTATGTATAATTAAGGTCTTTATAAGAGCCCTAGGATTTTTAGGGTTGGTTCTTTTTTTCATATATTCTTCAAATATGAGGTTCAACTTGGTCTCTGCAGCTAAGACTTAAGAAAGAAAGAAAGAAAGAAAGAAAGAAAGAAAGAAAGAAAGAAAGAAAGAAAGAGTAGCTCTTGGTGTTTCTTTCATTTATTTGGAAGGATTTAGATTCAGTTTCTGATATCAGGAAAGTGCTAGTGCATTGATTTGGCTAACACTGCTACCTCAAAACAAGAAAGTCACCAGTTCAAATCCTGTTTTGGCAAGGTGTGCCTTTCTGTGTGGAGTTTTTTCTCCCAGTGCATGTATGGGTTCTCTCTGGATACTCCTGCCTCCTCCCACAGTCCAGTGTAGGTGTGTGTGTGAAAGGTTGTCCGTCTCTATGTGTCAGCCCTGTGATTGACTGGTGACCAGTCCAGGGCGTATCCCGCCTCTCGCCCTAAAACAGCTGGGGTAGGCTCCAGCCACCCGTGACCCTGAACAGGATAAGTGGTATAGAAGACAAATGTATTACATATTACTAAAGATAAAATAAAAAGGGAGAAAAAAACATTTCTTTATGCAGCCAAATGATGCATCAATGAGCACATGATGAGCTAATAAGTCTGTCAGTCAGGAAACTTCACACACACACACACACATACACACACACACACACACACACACACACTTCAGCCATCTCTTTAAATACTCTCATCTCTGATGAAGTGAGGCTGTGCAGAACAATGTTGGTGTTTAACCTGCTACCAGAGGTTGGGTCAAGCATTTAGAGAGCGCATCTATGAGTGTATTTGTGTGTTTGTGTGTGTTTGCTGTGCATGTTTCGTCTTTCTGTGTGCGTCTGTGTGTGCATCTGTGTGTGCGTCTGTGTGTGTGTCTGTGTGTGCGCGTGTGCGTCAGTGTGTTAGCTCCTTAAATAATAGCCTCTCAGAGTTGGTGATGAGCCGGAGGTTGGAGGTCATTCTGCAGAAGCGTTCCTCTCAGCTTGTGTCGTCTGCCAGAAGACAATCAGCTCGTGCTGTGACTCGGCAGCCATGAGGTAATTATACCTGCTGAGATACATCAATGTCTTTCTCTGCATCCCTTGTCTACATACGTCTGTCTCTATGCCTAATGTCTTAGAGACTAATGTCTTATTTTAGAGCCGCGAGAAAAGTAAAACTTCGCAAAGTTTACATAAAGAGGAGAGTTTGTCAGTTCTACTTTCACTTCGCAACCCATCAGCTGCACCATTGAGTCCAACTGAAAAACTGTTGTGGTTTTTTTGGAGAATCCTGGACGCTGCTTCCTCTGCTTTTATCAATTCAGTTGAATTAGTTATAGGCTTTAAATGATTTACAAACCATTAAATCATGTTTTACAGTTCACACAGCCTCCACACTTTTCTGGCACTGGGGTTGTAGTAATGAGACATAAAAACAACAGCTGGGATAAAGCCAGGCAGATGAACTGGGATGAGATTATTATAAGTGAAGCAGTAGTGCAAAAAATCAGTAAAGATTTGTGGTTTATGTAGTTTATGCAGACTCTGTATTTTCATCTAGTTTTCACCATTAATAAGGATGCAGAAAGACTGATGATTTTATTCACATGGAGTTGATGTTGGAACTGAAATAAAGAAGGATTAGCACTGAGCCGACAGAGCTACAGGAAAAATGAAAGAAGTAAAGAGAGCTTAATGTTGCTTCTTTGAGTGGAGCAGCTGTTGTCTTTCATTACATTGGTTCAGTTGATATTTTTATTATCCAGCAAATAGAAACCTGTCATTTTTTCCTTCTTTTCCACATGAATCACTCCTCTTTGAGTTTATGTTTACCCAGCCAAGTTAACCTTGGAATGACTCCTTTCATGATGTTCAAAGGCTTCCAGACTGTTTCCAAGCACCTTGTCTTTTAAACAATGTTGTGTATTGTGTATAAACTTAAATAAGGTTTGGCTCAAAGGAGGACGAGGAGGAGGAGGAGGAGGAGGAGAAGGGAAGATGAGGGAGGAGGGGAGCAGGCTGGGCCGAGTCAAAGACGTGGCCACAGGAACCAAATATTGCTTCATTTGTACGCAATCAAAGAAAACCAGAAATGGAAAAAAATACTACCCAAGAGGCATTTTGGCCAGAACTTACTGGAAATTGTGGATGACAATGCAGCTTCCTGTGTTTATATAATTGAAGGGATAGACTTTTTAAAGCATTATTACCAAAGATGAGTGCTTTAGATGTCAAGGAAACAAAAAAAATAAAACACAATGAAAAGTCAAAGCTGGCAAAGTAATGTTTTCATATTCAGTAATCTGCCTCAAACCAGATAAAAAGAGAATATTATGCAAAATAAAGGTGATGACATTCAAATCTGTCGCTTCATTTGCAAACAAATAAGACTGAAATTTAGTTACAAAGGAGTCCTCTGTGGATGATTCTGGAAATTAAAAAATAATCCTTCAAAAACTGTCTCCTGGAATCAAATATGAGATAAACACTGATGAGAGCGTTCCTTTTTTTAAGGTCGGAACCTGGCACCAAATGAGCTTTATAAGGGAAAGAAGTTCATATGGATGGAAATCCTGGGCTCAAATGCATCCTCAAACAGAACGTAATGTTCTTATAAAACCTTCCCTTCTCAGTAATGCCATTTGTTCTGTTGTTAAATGTTCAGTCTAATTGATTTTCTCTTCCCTTCTTTTGTCGCCAGTTATCAAAATGCATAACGTATTCATAAATGTGTTTGAGGATAACAGGCACACAAGAACAGAAGAGCTCTGAACAAGCAGGAATGAAACTTGAGTTCTCCTTACCAGTCATCAAGCTTCACTTCTAAAGTTTCTTCTTTTGTAACTTGAGTTTGTGCATCAATTATCATATCTGATAGTTTGAATTGATAAATGCCATTAGATACTGTTCAAGTGACTGAATGCATCATCAGAAAATAAATGTTTTTGAGAAAATTTGAAGGTATAAATTTATCATCATGAAACAAAAATAAGTGCAGTTCTGGAAATGGCCACTAGGGCCCAGCCTCAAAAGTGAGTCTACTTCCATTAAGCCTCATATCAAAATCCTCATTTTCAAGGCAGAATAACTCATGACTACAGCCTGGTTAAAAAAAACTGTTTTAGTTTCTACAGCTCACTCATTTCAAATGCAACAAAAAGTGAAGAACCTGCTCCTAATGATGTGCAATATGTAACTGCACTGAACAGGTTGATTTATGGTTTCCACCTCATCCAACGCATGTCCTCTGACTTCCCCTCCTCTTCTCACTCTCCTCCTCTTCACACTCTCTCACACAGCCTATGTGCTCTGCAGCTTTGCGGTAAGCACCTCTGGTTTTCATTCAGCACCACCCGTCCCCTTCTCTTCCACCTCATCCCTAAATCTCCTAATTCAACTCATTATTCGCTCAATTGGTGGGCTTTAACCCCTCCTGCCTGAGGTCCTATAGAGCTGGTAGTCATTAACAGACGGGTTTGTAACAGAGTGGAGCAGGAGGTAGCAGGCCCAATCTCTCTCTCTCTTTCACACACACACACACACACACGCTCACACTCCCTCACACACGTGCATTAAGTGTTAAAAAGCCCCTGAAGAGCCTGCAGGGTGTTGCTGCAGTTAAATGCTTGTCAGCCTCTCTGTGTTAAACGGCGGCCCCGTCAGAAGTTGGATGAGAGTCAGGTCGGCTCCTAAGGACCACCCAGAGGTTTGCGGTTCTCAAAGATGCTCTCTGCAGTCTGAGTATCCGTCTGGGTGATGACTTTTGGGAAGTCTCTGTGGAAAAGTAGGGGCTAATTTCACCTCCCTTTGAAGGATTTAAATCAGTCCCTTTTAAGGGTGCATAAAGCTAATAGGCCTTTGTTGTCCTCTGTAAGAAGTGTGAAGTGTTACAGTGATCTTTGCATGTGCAGCAAGAAATAAACCGACAAAAATGAAGGAACCTTGACAGGTAAAGAATGCAATAAAGGTGATGATGATTCTTTAAGAGTCGTCGTTTGACTGATACGTCCTTGTAATGGTGGAAAGTCTTCTTGGAAAAAGCTCCAGAAGTGTTTCCTCTTACAGACAGTGATTAAACGTCCAAAGAATGAAGCAGATTTTTTGGCCTGTGCTTGTGTTTGTGTGAATTAGCAGTGGAGAGATTGACAGCTGTCTCTGTACCCAGCGCTCCTCCGACAGCTGTGAGGGCACCACTGCAGGGTATTAGGCTGATAGAGGGATGATGAGAGAACATTAGAGGTGAAAGAGGGGAGAGGGGGCACAGCTGTTGCTGCTAACTATTATTACCCACAATGCAGCATTGGAAGGGGGGGTAGGGTTCTCTGTGGAGAGGGCTCACACACCTGTGGCCCCCCGCTGGGTTCAGGAGAGCTGATGGTGTGTGTGGGTCAAGAAATACATCAGTACAGTGGGCTGAGTCAGGCCCTTTAAGGAAATCAGTTGGACATTTTTTTTATCTGAGTAAGGTCAAAATAAGTTTATAAATATAATTTAACTTTAAATTTTAACAGTTTAAAATGAGACTCCATAGGGACTGAATCACTTTTTTCCCTACCTCTAGTGGCCACAAGAGGAACTGCAGGTTTTGGCACTTAAGTTTAGCTTTGTTTGTTAGCTCTGCAGATTCCTGCTACAAAATATCAGACCCTTCTGAAAAAAGTACCTGGACAGGTCTGCCATATCTTTTATATGACAGATTTGGTATTTACTTGTGTACAGGCTTGTTTTCCAGAGTGTAAAAGGGATGAATTGACAACCTGGGCTATAGATTTATATGCTCCACATCCTTCCTGTTGCATCTTTGGTTATTATTCTCACAATCCTGTTTGTTGATGCAGTGAAAAGATTCAGATTCTTACAGGAGGAAAGGGGGGAGACTTCCCTTGGACGGATCTCTCATGGGAACCTCACCGCTGAGCTGCAGAGTGGCGAAGCAGCTGGTGAGCTTGCGGCATGGCGACGCTGTACATCAACGTTAATGCACCAAAGAAACAGAAGGCAGCGGGGTTACTCACTCCAGGGGACACAATGAAACAAACAGTAAACAACAGCAGACATTCAATTAGCCAAATGTTACGGCGAGATTAACAACTGCTTGTCAGGACTCAGCCTTTCATCGAGTCCTCAGAGAAATATGACTCGTGACATTTCAAGTTGATCAGAACACTTTCAGATGTTTCTCTGGGAGACAAAGCAACTGGAAACCACAGCTCTGTGTTTGAGAGGTCGGGTTAATTCGGTATGAAGCACAGAAACCCCAGAAATGGCCGCCTCTTCAGTTACATGTCAAATGCAGTGTGAATTAACAATAGCACAGGTCGCACGCGGTCAGATTTGTCTCTTCCAGTCTGGGTCTTTGTCAGGCGAGATCTTCAATACGAGAAGGCAAACAGCTGCTGTGATTAAAAATAAATCGCACTCAGCATTTCTCTAAACCCTGGAATAACTAATCTGGACTGGGACATGAAATATACATGAGGGCAAATGTAATGATTTCATCCATCAAAGGATTTACTCAAACACTTTTAAACCCGAGTCTGAGATACACACTGAGAGGGAGGGTTTATCCAGGAGCGCAGGAACCAGGAGTGATGAAATAATATTAGTTTAGCGAATCGAGTGATGAAGACAGCAGCTTTAATAAACCTCTCAGGGGATCACATCTCATGTTCGGAGATATTACTGAGGAAAATCAACAATAAGGTATCCGAAACATCTTCTTGTTTTTGTGAATCACCCTGACAGAAACACATTTAGAAGAGCTGGAAGAAGTGAGGGGTCAGTAAACAGCTAACAGCCAAAATGCTGCTAAAAACTGCTGACATGCAGCAGAAGTGAGCAGATCTGACTGTTCAGAGAATTGAGGAGGCCATAAGATCAGCCTTCAGTCCCCCATCACCTCCACACAGCTCAGCCACCCTCAGGCTGTGATGGAGGGACAGGCGAACAGAAGCAGGTGTGTGTAGGACAGAGCAGCCCGAGGCCGTCCCTGGTGCCAGCCTCCACCCTGCAAAGCACTGATGCTTCCTGACAGAGAGGCTGTTGGAATGAGGCAGGGATGTGAACAGAGCAGCTGGTGGAGAAAACTGAAGCTAATGAACAAATCTATGTAAGAAGGTGCTTTTTGACCTGCAGTTCCAGGATCTAGAACCACTCTTCCAGGAACTAAATGGTTCCTGTGACACATTATTGTCTGAGTTTTTTCCAGAGAAGATTCTGCAAGCAGGTCAGTGACTTATGGGAAAAATAAAAGTAATTGCACTACAATATCAGACCAGTAGAGGGCAGTGAGACAACGACAAAGACCATTCAGCAAAGATAACGCCACAAAATGCGAAGACAGGCCAGCATCGTCATGTGCACTGCCACAGTTATCCTGTTAGCATGGAGGAGATTCAGTCTGTGGTTTTCATCGGGCTTTGGTGCACGGCAGATGGATTTGTTGAATCGACACTTGAAAGGTTCTGAAGCTAAAAAGAACCTAAAGTCAAATAAGTCGCAAAAGAGGTGTGAAAGAAGGAACAAAATTGAGGATGTTTCTTCTGCATGCATCTCCACCAGATCACCCAGTTTAGTATTTGTGAAGTTTAAATTTTGAATCAAGAAACTATCATTGAATTAAAGAAAACTGCACTTTCATTTCACCACAGCTTAAGAACTTTTACTTGTGCAACATTTGTCTTTTCCTCTGAAGCTTTATTTTATTCGTCCTCATTCTCACAACTGTTTCTACCATTGGTCACAAATATTCTTTGTGATTTAGTCTTTACATTAAACCGAACTTAGGCCTGTCAGTCAGTAACTTTCCCCATCACCCTTTGAGACTGAAGGCGTTGATTTCTCATTAACTCCATCAGTCGTCTATTGAGCTGCGCGTGCTGCTTGAACGCTCATCTGTCACTCATTCTCTCCGTCTGTTTATCTTAATACATCCAAACGATCTTTCGGTCGATCGCTGTCCTCGCACCTTTCACTCTCAGCTGTTCATTCAGAACAAAGACAAACAAGATTCATTCAAATATTTACCACTGAGAAAATCAGTAATGGACACAGAGTGTGAGCTAATATAGCTCTCTCTCTCTCTCTCGCTCTCTGTACGTGTGTGTGTGTGTGTTTGTGTGTGTGTGTGTGTGTGTGTGTGTGTTTGCTCTTGTTAATGAGCATGCAGCTTCTTCATCACATGCAATATCCTCCCCAAGAAAATATGATTCAGATCCTATCATGTTTTTGACAGATCACAGACACACACACACACACACACACACACACACACACACACACACACACACACACATACACACACACACACACACACACACACACACACACACACACACACACACACACACACACACAAACGTAGACATTAACATGAGCACACAGTGTATTCAATATTCATCACCACAAGCTGTCACATAATGGGCTCCTTCCGTTGAAATAGTTAAACAGCTGACAGAGCAGCACACACACACAAACACACACACACACACACACACACGCACATGCACACACAGTCCCTCTGCAGAAGAAGCCAGGGAATGAGTGAAGAGCCTTCTCCTGATGTCCTGATTAAATCAAACTCACACTCAAACTCAGATCTATCTTTAAATAAATACTTGAGTGAATTTTTCAAAACAATTCTGGAAAAAATAAACCAAACATCGTGCCATGATGATAAATAAAGTGTCATAAAATGTGACGAACAGCTGACAAGAGGTCGAGCGATTCAAGGGTTATAACAAATCTCCTGAGGACCATGAATGATGGAAGCAAATTGGATTAAAGTGGATCAAAAAGTTGTTAAGATCCTTCAGTCTGGACTAAAGTGATGACTGATCATGACAGCCAGAACAACACAGACTTCAAACTACATTCACATTTGTGTTTTCTATTACTTTCACTGTCAAGAAACATTTCAGTAGTTCCTTTCTTCTCTGCGTCTCGGCAGGAAGAGCAGGAAGTGTGTTTGTGTACGTGTTCCCCCTCAGGTCTCACCTTTGAGCAAGAAAGGTGTATTAGCTCACCTGCTCTGCAACAATACCACCCACTCCACGGTCACGCTAAATTAGCCTTCATAGGGCACAAACACACATAAATACACAAACTCATACACAGAGATGACAGGAGTGATCAGGTGATGGCGGCGGTGATATGACTGCTCTCCTGTCTGCCTGTTGATGCCAGTGAGGATAACATTCACAGCTCAGCTCAGAAGTCTTTCATCCGCTCCCATCTGGACACAAATACATACACACACAAGCACACACACACACATATATAATACACAGATTTCCTTTCAGTTTGCTTGTGTCTTTTACCTCACGTCACTGGGACGTTGGAGGCCTGGAAATCAAACCATGAGGAGCATACCAGAGAAAATATGTACTGTATGTGAGTCAGTTTGTCACATTATCAGGCTGTTGGAGTGTGTGTGGACACACAGCTGGAGGTCTGAGTAGACTGACAGATGAACAGAGGCTTACAGAGGGGTGTTTGGGTTTAGCTCACATCCACTGACTCATGAGTAGGTGTTCACCAATCAGAGACTGATGTTTTTATTCTGCTCTGAAGGACACGTTGAATTAGTAAAAGGTGGACTGACTCAAAAGTGTGAAATGTAAACACCTCTGTGGCCTCTTTAACATCCTCTACCTTTTCTCTGCTTTTCTGCAACTTACTGCGTCTACTTTTGGAGTTTAACACCTTTACTTCTGCCACAAGATTCATCTCACGTGACGATTTCACTTTGAAAACATTTTAAAATAGTTTTAAATAATTAAAAGCAGAGTCATGATTTGACCCTTTCTCGTGTTTCAGATGTAGGCATCAAAACCTCGAGTCCGAGTCCCCGGGGAAGAATCTGAGTTGAGTCGCCATTAGTGATATTATCATTTAATACCAGGAGGAATATATTTAACCCATCTACTGACTGACTGACCTGGACTAACTGTGTGGGATCTTTATAAACATATTTCTTTAAATAGTATTAGATTCTGACCATGTATAGATCTAAATTATCAATGAAGTCACAGCGCTACAAGTCATGGATAGATGCACACCACACTCAGATAAAGATGTCAGATAATCTCTAAAACTCCTGCATCCTTCAAAATTTCAACCAACCAAACACCTCGGACACAAAGTTAAGTTACTTAAGTAGTTAATTACTGTTTGGATGCTCACACAGCAACATGCACGATCAGAGATGCAACTGGAGATAACACGATTGTACAATAATGCAACCTGTGACTGGATCCCTCAGCACCTGTGTCTAACACAAGCTTTCTATACATCCACAGGTTTTTATTTTGAAATCATTCTGATTTTGTTGCATATTTTTGAGACAGAAGACGAATTCCATCACAGCTGGCCAGAAGCTGATATAAATCTTTTCAGAGCGATTGAGTTTAAGAAATTAAAGAGAGGCCACTTCTCCACAAATCACTGGATATTATTGCTCTGGTTTTTCTGAAGTAGAGGATCTGAGTACTTCTGGAGTCTCTGCACCCACCAGGTCACTGCAGGTCGGCCATTTTGGTCTCTAATGGGCGTTTTTGTAGGCTGCTGAGTAAACCAACCCAGGAAGTCCGAATTACACGGCCACTCCTATTCCTTACCTCTCTTCTCTTTCCTTCTCTTTTTACCTGCTCGGTTCTTTCCTCTCCACCTCCCCTCTTTCTGCTTCCTCTCCTGCTCCCCCATCCCACCCTCTCTTTCCTCGAACTAACCCGTGCCAGTCGGTGGGATCAGGATCAGACCCGGGCCTCCGAGCCTCGCCTCCCAGACAACTGCAAACAATTAGGGAAATTAGTGGCTCCAGCATCACCATCAGGAGGCCTGCTTGTTTATAATTTAATCGGGGCGCATGTCAAAACAGTCAGAGCTTGAGAGAAACAAGATGCGTCGGCGAGATGAAATTCAAACTGCCAGCCAGCTCAAAATATTAGGACTGTTTGTTTAATAGCGTGCGACCGACTGGGTAAGAGCAGAATGCAGGGGAGTAGGAGGAGGAGAGGCGGAGGAAAACTCTAATGTAGAAGAAATGAGCAAAGGGAAAAAATGAAGATGTATTAATTTAGATTTTTTTTAATCTATTCCACATTTTGTGAGTTAATGCATTTTGTTTTTGGCCTCCCTCGCTCCTCCCCCTCCTCCCTCGCCTCCCCTGTCCTTCACTTAGCAGAGCTCTGGGAATTTCAAACGCTTGGATCTGTGCCGCCTTTCAACTTCATTATAAAAGCTTTTTCCTAACTAAATAGAGAGAGAGGGAGAAAAAACTGCCACATTCATCTCGTCTACCCCCCCTCTGCCCCCTGACAATATATAAATAAACTAGAGTGACCTGATTGAGATGTAAAAGGCAGGGAGTTAGCACTGGGACCCATACATTACCTCCCAACATTAACAGTAGTCTGCTCAGCCGACACATGGTGGTGGGAGTACGGCCCCCGGGCAAATGCTGAGGTTAGAACTAATGCCCCCCCTACTGTAACCGCCCGCCTGTGCCCACACCCTCAGTAAATACGGCCCTTGGTTGGCAGCACGATGATACAGCCACAGAGCTGACATATTTGACAAGAGACGCTCCCGGATTGTGGGATCTGTTAATGTAAAGAGTTTTCATATTCAGACCGCTCGCTCTTTTTTTTCCTGCCAAGACTGAACTTTTCCTCTGAACACAACGTGGTGTGATGTTTCTGTTTCTACCCGAGAAAGAAAAACACCAAAGTGATGATTTGCACTTGAAGAAAATCCAGAATTAGAAACATATAGCGAGGGTTTCCACAAGGATGTGGACAGCAAGACAGTGGAAGGAAGCTGGAAAAATTCTGTCTGTAAAAGCACAAACTTGGTTGCATCAGGAACATTGTGGTTCTCTATGTTACGTAATTTTAAATAAAATTACCAAAACAGTGACCATGAAAATAAGACAAGAAACAGGGGCCAGACTTTCAGATGCTAATACACGATCGCACTTACCATTTATGACGCTCACAACCACAGCATCAGAGGGATGAAAGATGGATCGATACAGTGATCATCCGTAACAAAGAGACCCACAGTAGGCACAGTTGTGGTGCTGATTTTAGGATGAAGTTACTAAAAAACTGAACTAAAATAAGGAGCCACAGAGCGTAAGATCAGAGGATGGAGAGCACAAAAAGAAAATCTTATAAATGCTTACAGAAAGTCTAACCGTGGTCCGAGAAGTGACCTCGTAGCTTAAGACATGTGCCCGGCCTCTTACTGCAGATAATCCCCCACTCTCAACTCGCCACTTGTCCTGTCTCTGTCTTACTGTCCTTTAAAATTTGAAAAATATGATTAAAAAAATTAAACAAGCACACATGGTTTCATCTCTAAAAGTGGTACAGAAGGTTGAGACTTCAGTTATCAGACTCCTCTCCTTTAAACAACAGAATGAACAGCAATCATTCCCGTTGGTGGCTCATTACATTTAAAAGAAACAGAAACACTAATGGCATGTCATGAACTCTCTGAGAATATTCTAAAATGAGAAGCTGACAGCAGCCAGGTTTGGATACACAGTGCAGGGTGAGGCTGATAGCGCCCTGGCGATGGCGGTCTCAGTGGAGCATCATTAAGCTGATGGGAATCAGAACACAGCAGTAATTGATGATAAGCTGATATACGGTGAAAGTGATCCAGAGCCAGGGATCATGATAATACAGAACAACACACACTGCACACACACTTCAACGACAGGCACCCCCGTTAGCAGAGCGCCAGGCTGGCAGACATGCAGGGTCCTGGTCAAAGAGCATTATTCAGATCACAGGACTGCACGCAGAGCGGCTCCACACGGCTTTCATTACGTCAGTCTGCCAGCTCGCTAATGCCTGTTCCCCCAGATACCTCGGCAGGCCAGTCAGACAGACACACAGGCCCTGACCATCAGCCGCCAGCCCGCGCAATCAGCCGCCTGCTATCAGCGCTCTAATTGGATCAGTGGCACGAATGTGATTACAGCAGGCGTATTTATTTACATAATAATTATTACCGCCCTCCCCAGAGGAGCCAGGGGAGAACGCCGGGGTCTGGGGAGAGATGAGGAGTGGGATAGAAAGGGGGAGGAGGTGGACGGCAGGAAGGGTGAAGAGTCTTCCTGTTGAAAAAGACAGATGGACCAGAAACAAACAGTGACAGAATGAAGGAGAGAAGGAGATCCGTTAAAATAAGAAGGACGCCTTGAAAGGTGAGGGGATTAGAGCGGGTTTTTCTGTTTCTGGGAGTAAATTGATGGTTCAACAGATTCCTGATGCTTAATAAATATAGGTAGGAGGGTCTTTCTTTCTTCATCTTTAATTGTAAAATCAACAACGAAGCTACAAAACAAAGCTCTGAATTAAAGCAAGCGAGTCATCTCTTTCTCTTTCTCTGATGTCACAGGTCAGAATTAAGGAGTAAAACTAAATAAACTTAGATTTAAACTTGTTCAATTATTAAAGATTCTTCACACCAAGGAGATTGACAAGAATCTATTTGCACCAACGTAAACAAATGGAAAAAGTAGCAGACCGAGCACTGACCACAAAAAATGAATGTCAGGGTTGCAGTTTGACCGCAGGATAAGACTCATTTTTAACTCTCTGTCTTCATGTCAAATGTTCTGTACAAAAGAACACACGCTACAAAACCAGATGAATGAAGAGGGTAAATTTAGTCTCATAATTTCACAGAGTGAGACTCGCTTTCCAAAACTCCCTCCACAACATGGATTTCACATTAGGCCAATGATTAGTGACGCAAAATGTCTTCAGTGTTTGAATAAAATTTAGATAAATATTCCCCCTCTGAGGATCCTTCACTAAACTTAATATAAATACAGCTCCATGATTCAGTCCCAGAGGCATACAGAAAAAAAGAGAGAGAGAGAGAGAGACAGAGAGAGAGACAGGCTGGGACAGACAGAGAGGGATGGAGGGACTCTGGGGACGGAGTTGCGTTTACGTTTGCTGCCATTGAAGTTGTCCAAAGCCTGGCTTTGCTTGCCGCTTAATGGTGCTTAATCACAGAGCTCCTAAAATAGGCCATTATATCAGCAGAGAGCTCTAGAGTTACAGCGAGCCCTCAGGGCCCCAACAACAGAACTTTTGTTAATAAGCTGCCATTAATCAGATCCATTACGGAAGCCATTGGTCCAACAGGCGGCACCGCACTTGATAAATATCTCAAGAATAAAAAACAATTTACTCACCTAGTCTAAACTGCAGGGAGATGTGTGTTTGAATGTGTGTGTGTTTGTGGACTAAGGGCTGGGTGGTACAGGAACCACGCAGGCTGACTAAAGACACCCAAAGGACTGGTAGCAGAGGCTTGTGGAGGGCTGGAGATAGAGATTAATATGAAACACTGATTGTTAGCGAGCAGAAACAGCAAATATCTGCTAACCTCATTTTGGACACAGCTGTAGGAGTGTGATTGTGGTTGAATGGTGATTTGTTCCGATGAAGCCGGTGTCTACAAAGTTCTGTGAGACTGAGCTTTACCAAAGATAGGATGTTTTTTGTACAACACCCTGATGATGACGACACCTGAGGAAGTGAACTCAGGATGACTACTCACATTTTAGGGCTTGTTTTCTTCTGATATTTAAACACTAAATTAAACAGTTTCAGGTCAAAAATGTGTATTTCCTCTGATCCTGTTCAAACAGTGTTCAAGTAGGGGGCTGCAAACTGAGCTGCCACTCGTATCCACCTTATTCCTGACTTCCTATGTTTCATAGCGGTTGTCGTGTTTGCTCTTCTGGTGGAACGTTCCGTTTACGTCGCCATGGACCACAAGGCTGATATTAGCCTAGCTGTCATACTCGCTCTAATAACCGGCTTTTAACAGCAAGAAAGTGACAAAATGAGCAGAAATCAGATCAAATCTTGTCCGTATGTTATTAAAAAGTGGACGAATGATCCTTCTCAAAGGCCTGATTGAATTACCTGGATGAATCACCTGGTAAGAGGCAAAATCACGTTTGCTGATGAATTAAATCTCACAAAATTTCAATGTCTGACAAGGAAATTAGCCCGTTTTAGTGAATTTGTGCACCACACAATGGTTGTTATTGCACAATAGCCCCCATGAACTGCCTATATATTGCTTGTTGATGATCTGGTATATCAGACAGGGAGTTACACACACAGTAGCCTAAAGAACTATCGGTCCTTGGAGGCACATAATCTTTTAACAAGTGGTTTTGTTGGAGTTTTGCTTCAACACAAAATACCTGCCTCGGATACCAACCTGTTCATGTGTGATGCTCTTAAAACTAGCGATTGAACATTCATGTGAATGGAACCCAAAGGCGACCAAAGTCATCCTCCCACTGGATCGCTCGAAGCCACTGCGTTCTTCTCCTCGGCTCTGTGCTTTGGTTTGGTAAAATATAAAACTTAAGATTGGGGATTTTTTTATCTTAGCTTATTTGTGGTACAAAAGGGCACACAACAGCTCCACAGCATTGTGGAAAGTGGTTTGTTTTATGTGGGCGTTCCTCTTTATGCCGACTGTATCTATAGTGCAGATGTTTTAAAAGTTCACGCTGAGCCCTGTCTAACATTAATGGTTTCACGCAAGTTGTTTTGAGCTAGCTTGCCGGTGGCAGTCAGCCATATTGTTGCAAGACAACCAGAAATCGATAGCCGCTGGCGGAAGTAGTTCTCTGTCGACGTGTGCTATGGCTGAAGTTACTGGAGTGCTTTCCCCTTCCTCAAAACAAGTGGAACAGTTAGACAGTTTTCTGTTGCACTCACTGTCTCCTTAGGGGCTGCAAGCTGAGCTTCAAGAAGCTAAACTTAGCCTTTCTTCACTTTGCATTTTTCATACTGTACTTTTAGAGGAGCTGAATTATCTGCAGAGGAATTTCCCATAAAAACAAGAACACCTGCTTATTCAGACTGGCAGCTCAGCTCTCAGTCCCTTCTCACATTCTGTATCCTCTGAGAAACAAAAAGTTTAGTGTCAAAGAGTATTTTCTTAACTTGGTTATAAAGTTTGCACCCTGCTGTGCGGTTGCTCCTTCATGATCCAGCAAGAAAAAGTAACAAAAACTGTCAAAAAGCAGCTAAGGGCCTTCTCAGCTGATCTGCTTGAACTCACACATCGGTCCCGGCCCCAGACACCCACCAGACGATTGCTGAAATCATTAACACTGTAAGTCATCGATCTGCTCTCCAGTCCATGTAATATACTGACTGCTAACACACCCATAAAAATGACGAATTTAAATGCACGTCAGCCGCAGTATTTCACAGGAATCCCAACATTTCCTGTAGCTCTAATGTCACAACTTTTTTCAGACTCAGTCTGAGCATTGTGTGTTTGCTCTCAGCTCTCTGCTCATTACTGCCACTCCTGTTAATCAGTTGTGTCTTTCCCATCCATCTCCCCTTCCTCTCCTCCTTCTCCTCCCTACCTATCCGTCTCTCTCCAGCCAGCCAGAGACAGACGCAGGCTCTTCATAGCAGATAAAGCCGCTAATTTCATTAATTATGAACCAATATGTTACAGTGTGTGTGTGTGTGAGTGTGCGTGCGTGTGTGGTGCAACGTGAGGATTAGGGGCTCCCTTGAAATGGCATCTGGTCCACTCTGGCATTCAAAGAGCGAGGGAATAGAAGAAGGAAGGGGGAGAATTAGAGAGATGAAGGACAAAAGTGAGAGGAAACAACACCAAAGGAGGGAAGACAAAGAGAGAAAGTTAAAGAAAGCAAAACTCTGTTGACTGCAGAGACACTAAAAGGTGGGCAATGGCACACACACATACACACACACTGTGCGTGTTGATCTCAGTGTGAATCAGTGTGGTCTGACTTTTATGATCTGACTCTTAGCAGCAGAGTTTATGGGAGCTCATGGCTGCAGCCTGAAGCTGCATCTTTATTCAGCTCTGTAAAAGTTTTGTAGGCCACACAATCATACTGTGACACTTGGATAATGTCAGCGAGGGCAGAAACTAAAGTTAAGGAGGTGCTGGGTGACAACCAAGTGAACATTTTTTAGCATGCACAGTCTTCTTAGCCCACCCTTGCTCTCTCACTCACTGAGACCACATAAGTGCATGCATGAGAGCCTAGAAGCTGAGGTGGTTTGTGCAGGCAGGTGGATGTTTCTTGTGCACACTATGAAATAAAGTTCTACCCCTGCCAAAAGGATCATCAAGTCCAAAAACACACTTTGTCAGACTGACCCTTTCATCCTCTCTATGATTACTACACACTCACACTAAACCTACAGGGTCACCAAACGCTCGTCTTCTTGTGTGAAAACCCTCCTGTGATCAGATGTGTGTGTGTGTGTGTGTGTGTGTGTGTGTGTGTGTGTGTATGTGTGTGTGTGTGTGTGTGTGTGTCTGAGTGTTCGTGTCTGCTCCTCTGCCTGTGTGTGTCCCTAACAGGTGTGTCCCTCACGCTACACTGCCTCCTGCCTCTCTGCTTCGTCTTTCAAACATACATGAAACCCACACACACACACAAACACACACACACATACAGCAGCCTAATCAGTCGCGCTTCACGTCCAAACGATGGCACAGTGTGAGCCGAGCCGCATGTGTCTTTGGTATTAATAGTAATTGTGTGTGTAAACTGTTTCACATCAGCCCACTCTATTACAACAGCTGCCCTGTAAATCAGCACAGGCTGCAGCAGCTGATCACTGCTCAGTGTGTGTGTGTGTGTGTGTGTGTGTGTGTGTGTGTGTGTGTGTGTGTGTGTGTGTGTGTGTGTGTGTGTGTGTGTGACAGAGAAAAAAAAACCCTCTGTAAGCACATCCTCATTTGAGAGCCTCCATGTGACACCTGACCTCAGATCTCGTCCCTTCCACCTGAATATTCTTGCCGTTTCATTGGTTAATAAACAGAGCTCGAACAGTCCGGATATTGAAGTGGAGCGACAGTATTGGTGGGCGTGTTGATGTGTGACTTCTGCACAAGAAGACAAGCCCAAGTTGTTAAATTGTACTCATAAGCCAGCAGTTAAATGCTGGTTAATGATGCGCCCAGAAACACAGAGACACAGACAGAGAGAGGAGCGACCTTTGGACCCTTCAGTGTCCTCAGGATAATCCCTGCTCATAAATATCACTCCATTCAGCCTACACGTACACACACACACATACACATGCATATGTACACACATGCACCAAGTGGAACTATTATGAAGCTTTCCTGCATGGTAATAACTGCTTGTTTCATTGAATATTTCAAAGTTAGATTCTGTTTCTGGTGGTAGCCAACCAAAATCCTTTCTTTGTTGAACTTAAGAAGTGTTAAATGCTTGCTGCTGCAGCTGACTCCCCAAAGCATGCAGAAGATAAACAACACAACCCAGGTGACACAGGTATGTCTGGATGTCACAGGCTGCAACAAATGTAATCGTATAAAAACACAGAATAAGCTATCAAGTCAGGTATGATGTGTATAGACCTCTATGGGGACTGACTCACTGCAGATGACAGCCTCTCGCGGACGCAGAAGAAGCTGCAATCTTTAACTTTTTTCGTTGTCTGACTTCCCGCCTCCTGAGGTTTCAGTTTGGTCTTCCTACATTTGTTTTTCTGTATCTTTAATTCAAATACTCCTTTTTGGGGGGCTTTTACAACTGCAAACACACAAACACACACTCAGTCCTGCCATGTCGAGGTCCTGCGAAGGGTCAGCGGTGGTTGTCACAGTCATTTCTGCGCACACACACACACACACACATACACACATCATGTCCACCGCCCTGGCCACAGACGCCTCTCCCTGCCTCATGATTAGCATGGCCTGCTCCATGCTTTTGTTTTTTGCTTTGTTTGTTTGCCACCGAGCAGAAATATTTCTGTGGAATCTAGCGTGATTGCACCATAGGTTAGCGACACCCATCTATTACAGCGAAGAGGAGCCTTGTATTTAGACTGCCTCAGCGGCGGCTATATTTATCAGCGCATGCCAGACGCAGGCCCGAGTCGCTCGACTTTTTACTGCTGAGCCCACACATTCCTGCAGCCATCACGATACATATCTAAAAGAGGACTGAAGATACACACAGATTCCACAAATCAGTGTGTGGAAACATTTATTCATAGCTGTGTTCATACATTCACATTTGAGGTACACACGCCTTCCTGTTTTTTTTTTTTTTTACACGCTCTGTCCTTGCGTTTTAATTTGTATGCTCCTAAACTGTTTAAGTCAGATGACTTTAAAATGATATGTTATTATTATTCAACCACATAATAAGGTATTAGGAGTCATATTAATACACAGTCTCAAACCACAGAACCTGCAGCAACTGAAAGAACAAAATCCTGAGCAGTGTTTACACTGTCACAAGGAATTTTTGCCAAAAGGGACTCCAATTTATTCATTTTGGTATAACTGTCTCCCTAAGTGGACATAAAGCTAATACTACAACAAATAACAGACACCAGAAACAGAGGAGGTCACACATAAAACCACAGAGTTCATCAAGTTCAGACCCGGACATCTGGCACATCATCTTCAGTAATCTATAGCTGCAACAAAGTCAACAATCACAGCATCTCTGAATGATAAAGAAGAGCATATAGAGTCAATATTAGACCGTCTGCCTGTCTCCGAGTCAATACAGAGGCTTAACTGTCTGCAGATGAGACTTTGACGACTCAGCAACAACTTCACAGAATCAATGCTCACGAGCTGTTAAAGAAAAAAATTGATTCAGTGATGTTTAACAAAGAGGAAAAACCTCAAAACCATAAACATGATCATCAGACGTCACACTTTCGATGTATCACTGCAGACAAAAGGTTGTGTTACCATATCATAGATACTGGCTGCATATGAGAGTGAATTTATGGAGCAAGGCTTTCAGGATGGTTGCAGCTCATGTTTTTGTAAATCTATCTTAGGAACAAAAAGTAGAGGAGGAGATTTCACTTTGGGTTCACAGGATCTGAAATATGATGACTTACAGACTTTATTCTGGAGGTTTCTTTGACTAATCGGAGTAGAGTTTTTATTGTCTGGTTCAGAGGGGAAGTTAGGCATCTCAAGAATGAGTACTCTGACCTTTTACTGAAAATGAGAAGTCATTTGTACCTCTGCCTCAGTTTGGCTTTTTGCACATTTGTTGACAATAGGTAAAAGTTGAACATGTCAAATTCTGCTGTAGACATAAAGAACATGTATATATCCTTTCAAAGAAGAAAAGGTGACTTTGGAGCAGTTTTGGTAGCTAAATAGCGTTCGTGTTCCTGCACAGCCCATTATCGCCTCCACACACTCCTGTTTACCATGTTTGCAGGCGCTGATTCTCTAAATAATGCAGGATAGGAGAGAAGTGAGGGAATCAGGGTGTGTGTCTCTCATGTGTACGTCTTAACATGTAGATATGACTTCATGTGTGTGTTCATGTGTGTGAGAGTTAGAAACATAAAACATAGCAAAGAGGATAAAAAGGTCAAACAGGGAGGGCTGAGAGCAGAGGTGAGCCGAGCAAATCAACGCTTTGACTTAAAAACACACTCATTATGTGCAGTCATGAATTATTTTGTACCAAAACACTAATTTTGCATTAGACCTGATTCTGCGGAGCAGGAATATTCAAACACTCGTGGGGATTTTTCTGGGTTTTTTTTCATTTTTTTTCCCCATTTAGAGCAGCTTTCTTGGCACACGGAGCGCGGCGGTGAATATAGGTCATATACACAGCGGGCCCACCAGTGGCACCGAGGATGGAGCTGCAGGTCTCCAGGCGACAGCTACAGTACCAAGGGAGTCCCCTCTGCAAAGGCTCGCTTTGTGTGTACACACACACACACACACACACAAGCACGCCACGTTGCTATTAATACAGCCACAGCCATTTTAATATTTAATTGCGTTGATGGACTGCATCTGTGCTGCTCTGTGATGCAAACATTATTATACATACTAAGTGGCTTAATTGTAATTAGAGCTGAAAATTTAATTAAACTCAACAATAAAAGGAGATCACAGTGTTTTTTTTTTTTTTCCCCTCAGCAGACCTTTTCTTCCCCCTCGCTGCGTTTTAACTCCTTCAGTGCTGCAGAGCTGCTCCTGACCAGATGCTCGGCTCACTCTGTCGGTTCATTACTGGGCAAGTGTTAAACTGATGGAGCAACCAAGGTTTTTCCTGCTTTTGTTACAGAGGAGCAAGAGTTTAAAGAATAATTTAGGGGTAAAAAATGTGATAATTGTCTCAATGCTTTCACATGAAAAACACAAGAGTCCTCATTTGACTGGAGCAGCAGTTCAGATCATCTGTAGAGGGCTCTACACACACTTTAAATATGTTAATGCCACTTACTCCTCCCCAGGTTTCATGCTCATGTGACTTTTCTGCAAAAACAAAATCATGAGCTCATTGTTGGCGAGTTTGCAATGTTAGTTTCTTGTCTGAGGGATCAAGGTTTGTTTAGATGAGGATAAAATCACAACATAACTAACTTTGTATGTCTTGAACTCTATTAAGAAGATGGTTGTTATCTTTCTGTGCAGGTAAATCTACTCACCAGGCTTTGAAAAGGCCTGAGTTTTGTGGATTCTGGATGGAAACATCCTAAAGAGCTTCATGCATGTAACCTAAAATGTCAAAGTAATCATTTGTATTAGAATAAGAGGATGATATATCTTTGCATGGATGAAATATGCATCCTTATTTTGCACCCTGTGACATCTCATGACCCAGTGACTCTCAGTGTTTGCAGTGCCAGACACTTCCCGGTCACTCTCCCACCTAATGCATCACAATAACTCAGACAATAAATCAGATTAAAAACACACACACACACTCACACACACACACACACACACACACACAGAATTGGTGCATGCAGCAGTGGCCGTCTGCTGCAGTGTGTATTATTCATCAGGAGCGTGGGGTGTTTGTGGCCTGGTGTGTAAACAGCTGTGTGTTTCCTGACATGCTTTTGCACTCTCAGCTCAGCGTTCAGCGGCTCTGTTGGTGCTGATCAGAGCCGAGCCGAGGCGACAGGACGCTCCGACAAACAACAAGCACCGAGCTGCCCTGCACCCACACACACACACCAACACACATGCACATTAACTGAAAGACACAGGCTGGAATTAACAGACCACCACATGTGGATAAATATGAAACACACAAACACACACACTCACGTACAAACACACAAAATCAACACGGCTCTGCAGTAATACATGAATAAATGAAGAGACAGGAGTCCTCTGAAGCTGCAGGATGTCTGCAGATAAAAGTCAGGAGAATATAAGAAAAAAGAAGTAGCAGTTTCATTACAAACAAATAAGATGGAGCTTCTCGCTGCACAAATAAACAAAGGGTGCTGCATTTTCAGTATGATGACCATTGGTGATGAGCTTCAAAACTTGATGGGTATGAACAAGGTGAGTGATGCATCAGAAAAAAACATTACAGATTCAAACTGCCAGCCAACCACGTTACCTTTTTCAGGTCTACTTCTGGGCTTTTTGTGCCTTTGAGCAAGACAAGACAGTGGATAGCGTAGAAAACAGAGAAGAGCGTGCAGGATGTCTTACAAAAAAGGGCAGCAGGTCTAAATGGAGCAGAGAAGAAGTGCAGCAGCGTTATGTCCTGACGTGTACAGTAAAAGGATGCGTCTCATGGAGCTAAAGCTTATACAGACTGTGAGAAAAGACAAAGGGATGAGAAAATTACCTTCAATCACAGCATGGTCATAAATGCATGTTTTAAAGACTGTTAAGCCCATTTGCACCACCACTGTAAAGATTACTGCAATTAGCCCGATCAGGCGATCACCATGGACGCCATCAAACAGCGAGGACCCCGAGTGAGAGCACATCTTTACATAAAGGTCTCCCCATCACATTTAGTTTAAATTCACTGCCACTAAAGAGCAGAGAAAGTCAGTCTGTGAGCTCTACATCAGATATAATATTACAAACACTTTGAGGAAAGATTGGCAGAGGAGGAGGCGATAGAGAGCAGAGGAGAGGAGTCTGAGAGTTAAAGAGAGGCGGTGTTTGGAAGGAAAGGCTGAAATCGATGCAGGGTCTAATGTGTTCAGTGCCCTCTCTGTTTACAGAGCAGGCTGCAGGCCTGATGATATCCAGACTTCTGACCACCGTCGAATGAAAACCTTCCACACACTCCTTGTGCTTGTGTGTGAGCGGTTTAAAGGAAAAGACTCAGATCTGGAACTTGAGGCGCTGCATTTGGAGTAGAAGGGACTCAAACAACCTTTATTAGAGGATTAATAACACCTGAATAAGTCTGATGATATTGCAATCAGTCAGAATCAACGCAACTCTGCAGCGCAACAACTTTGTAAGAATTCAGAAACTCACTTGAGTAACGTAAAAGACAAACACATTATGGATGTCCCAGTTACTGACAGAAAAACACTCATAAAATTGTAACTTGCATTTTATCTTTTTCAAATTAGAGCCACTATAAAACAGAAAAATTGACGTCCTGCAGGAACTGAATCATAGTGACAGCTTCCAGACAAACAGAGGAGTTTAACTACCTGGTATTTTGTTTTCTCCAGATTTGCTGAACATCGTTTGGATTGTTCTGGAAGATCATATATATTCCTTTTTCTGTCCACTGTGGGAACTTTAGAGGCCATACATTTACTCTAAAATAAAGTAAGTATAGTGGAGCTTATAAAAAAATGAGTGGTTAAAGATGAAACCACAGGCTTTAGTTCAGCCTGTTCTAAATCAGTTTGACGGAATCAGATGTCATTTTCTGTTATTTGGTGTCCTGTCCCTGTGTCCCTGTAACTCAGCATTTAAATAGAAGAAACCAAGGCTTAGTGACAGTTTTGAGACTTAAAACCTCTACTAGGAATGAATCCGTAGAAGAAAAAGAAGTCAGAGCAGCGTTCAGTCAGGAGTACGTCAGTAATCTGAATGGATCCAGGAAGTACCTTTCAGCATCATTAGCTAATTGAATCCTGTATTGATTCCATATCAGTAATAAGTGATATATGGAGCTCATATTAGTTATATTAGGTTAAATAGGCAGCCATAAGGTCATGTGCATGAGACATTATGTATTCAGTCATAAATTGATCTGCCATGTTTTATTAGAGTGCTGTGGTACAGCAGCTGTGTTATAAGTGGAGTGTGGTTTCTGCAGGCCGGCAGGTAGTGGAGGCATTTTCACAATAAAAGCACGGAGAGACGTATCTGCGCATTTTTAGCATTGTGTCAATTTGATTTGTGAACTTTGTTCACTGTTATGCATTCCTCTACAAGCCCAAGTTAAAAAATGTTATACATGCAAACCATAGAAATAAGTCAAAGTGATGCAAATCATCTGATTAAAACAAGGCTATCACTTTAGCAGCAATAGGAGTCTTTGGCTTTTGCTCCAGACTGCTTGGAGCATGGAGATGAACACACTGAGCTAAACCAGCTCCTCTGCTGTAACTGAGCAGAGATGGACCGAACATAGACCTGGTGGAAGTTGGCAATCAGGAAGATGCCTTTGGTGGAAAAGTTTTAAAAATATATAATAAAAATGTAATAAAAATAGACTTTATAGTTTGAATAGTTGTGTTTCGGTGCAGTTATGAGGTTTGTTTATTGTGGTTTCATGCACATATTTTCATGACCGTCATGAGTCCATCGGTTGGCCTATTGGTGGAGGTTTTGTAGTTTTGGTTCGAAGCAATCAGCTTAACATTAAATTATAAAATATATTTAATTCTGAATCTTCTATCTGCATATAGTTTAAGTGCTATATAAAGATCTGCCTGTGTGATAACAGTTAAACAAAGAACTCAAGATGTTTTTAGAACAGTCCGCGGTCAGCAGATGATGGATCGTCAATTTTATTAGCGGACGTTAGCAGGAGAAGAAATCTCGTAAAAAATAACCACGCTGATACTGTTCTTGTAATTTCATCCATTTTTATAGTCTGGTCAAGGTTTAAAGTGCATAATAGGCTCTGCAGAGATGTGTTTACCGGCTTTTATGACGGTTCAGTGTGATGTATTGGCAAAGCATGTTGTACTTAATGACAGCGCTGTTTTACAAGTTCTGTCAATGAATCCACAGCCACTCTTTGACCCCTGATGATGCTGATATTATGTGTTTATTTGCGTGTTTGTGAGGATACATTTACGGCCTGCACGCATGGCTGTGCCCATAATGTTCATCACGGCTCCTTAATCATCATCGCTGAGAGTAATTTGACCATTTGTGAGCATTACTGGATTAGCGTGTCCAATTATCTGCCATCTTAACGCTGATATGAACGAATGCTGCTTCCATAAACTGACCTAATGTTGGGTTGATGTATCACACAGCTAATTTCGTGATTACATTTTCAGTGACCAGACCTTTTCCTGTCTGCTAATTGCTGCAGGTTAAGCAGCAATACCAATCTATTGGGTCAGGTCTGTTCTGTGTGTGTGCTGGCCTCCATCAATCCTCCATCATGTCCCTATATGTGTGTGGGTGTGGGTGTGTGTGTGTCAGTGTGTGTGTGTTTGCACATCCATCCTCTGTGAACTCTCGCCTCGTCCTATTGATGGCTCTCATATGACCGGCCTATAAAGCAGCATCTCCATTAAAATGAAATACATGTTCAGCACCGCAGCAGGTACTTTTTATAACTCCAGTAAAAATAAAAGTGTTTTACGGCATTATTGTTTTCAGGCTGGGGGTAATGACTGGGATGAGGAGGTATTTTATGGGGATTTTATGGGGTCATCTTTATGGAGAATCTGGTAGTTATAGATATAATAAAGGGACTTATTCTCACGCTATCTCCTCACCTGATGTGACCTGGGCGCCCAGATTTTTAACATATTTAATGAAACAAAGTTGGACACAAATTCAGCGCAGAGAAGCTCCCTCTGTCTCTTCACATTCAGGATTAGGATTACAGGATAAGGAAATGGCCATGTGATCAGAAATAAAAAGAGGAAGGTGTGCAGCAAAATGGTCAAGGCTTGGAGTCTAACCAGGCTAATAAAGCCCTGTACATGGGGTGCACACTCAAACCATGAAGCCAATGGCAAAACAATCTTATTCACTTTAGAAAGTGCCCATCTTCCTGCTGACCTGAGTTAACGGAATACAATCTAACAGCTTCAGATGAACTCTATAGAAAAACGCTCTCCTATGTTGCACCTAACCATTAATTATTATCTTCTGTTAGGATTAGACTCTCTGGATTCTTCGATCTTAACCTTACCATACCATGAAGCTCTTTCAGAAGCTAAATTACCTTCAGGATCCATCTCAGACCATGAGACCCATCTCAGTGTTTGCTGAAGAGTGGATCATGTCGATAACTCCAAAATCTGAGGTTCGCTTTTCAAAAGGAATGAAAGAACCTCTAAAGCCTCTATTAATGTCTGTATGTATATTTTACAAAAAACATTCAGTATTTAAAGACCTTTAACACATTAGTCTGTCAGTATGTCCATGAATTAATGACAAGCATCAATGATCAAGAGGCAGATTCAAAGGGAATGAATTAATCACTATTATTTAATTCATATTCATGCAAAATGTAGGAAACCAATAGATGATTATGAATGTCTATCATTAGCTGTTTTTTTCTGATAGGGATCAAGCTGAAGGCAGACTGATCCAGTGCGGATGAAATAAAGAGGAGTGAAATTGTTCTGCCGGTGTTGGAGGACAGAAAACCTACACCAGCAGAGGATCAAAGTTGACTCCTGGCACTGACTCATGACGGTTTGAGAAGCGGCTAAGAGTTTAGACCCTGAAGTGTTAGGTGCTTCTGTGTTTATTGCATATTGTAAAGTTTACATTATAGCTCAGCAGCTTGATGGAGGCGGGAACAAATGAACTCTGATTGATTTAGTCTTTGGCACCCACAGGTTCCCCTCTGATGGTAGTTTCAGAGAAATTGTTCAGATCACACAAATATTTCTGTTGTTCCGTCTGTCAGTCTCGTGCTGTGTAAAGATCAATCTTTGGGCAGCTAAAAATAAAAGGTCTGAGCGTGCCCGCGGCGTGTCTGCAAGGTTTTCCAGCAGGATGTGAGAGTCGGAGGTTAAATCTGATCAAGGTTAAAGAGGTTTCAGCAGCACATTGGTATTATTTGTGTGTTTCTGTCTGGGTGTGAGCAGATGCCAGGCAGCACTGTGGTTCCCTCTCTCTCTCTGTTTCTGTTGTTGTCCAGTGTGTTTACGGTCTGTCGGCCCTTGTTGGCCCGGACTGAAGGCGCCTGTGTGGGTCAGCTCTGCTTCCCCCCTTCATCATCTCGACCACAACCTCAGGCCCTGCCCAGACCAGCCCGACCTCAGCCGCAGGACTGACCAGAGCCTGTCAGATGAAGGCCTGGGAAATAAAAACTCTGATGGTCACTGCGTCGACTGAAGGCTGATGAGATGAGCTGCACATGTCAGACATGAGCCTGATGATCCTGTTTCACACCTCATCCCTCTGTTTAAAGAACAAACTGCACACTGAAACAGGCAGCAGACAGATCCTTTAACACTCACACTCAGTTTGACATGGACTTCAACCTTTTTACCACAGTGTCAACAGGCAGAGAGGGAACAAGACAGACTCGTAGATTGATCAGATATCATAAAAGTCATGGATGTGCATTTTTGATCACAAGCTCTTAAAAAACACTAAACCTTTCTGGTGTGTTTATCAGCCACCTCGATGTATCCTCAAACTCACTCCTCTGCAGATAAATTCCCAACAGACACATATTTTAACCCACACTGGTTATCATAAAACATCTGACTGAGCGTGGCGGCGCTCCTAAACTTAGCAGAGTAATGACGGGTGGTGTTTTACGCGGACATGTACTCTGATTAGACGTGTCATTTGGAGGGACGTCTGCGGCTGCCAGAAGGACACCAGATACAGCTCGTATGGAAAACAACAGGAAAACATACAAAAACAGCACACACACAGTCAGAAACACTGCACATCACACACTTTTTTCACATAGAAATACAAATACAGATGTTCATCAGGCATTTGTTTCAATCTAAAACTCTTTGAACACTACAAAAACTGACATCTAAGCAAGTGTAGAATTGCCTTATTATGCTTGATACGAGCCACATTCAGCAGATAAGTCCAGGAACGCGTCTTATTTCAAGATATTACAAGACAAAAATAAGGTCTGAATTACCTGCAACAAGTAAAAAAATCTGCCAGTGGGGTAAGAAAAATTGACTTGTCAAGTTTAGAATAATGTCTAAATACAAGAAACTTTCACTTACTCCACTGGCAGACTATTTTTACTTGTTACAAACATTCAGAGCTGATTTTTGTCTTTAAAT
Source organism: Labroides dimidiatus (assembly GCA_030710495.1). Classification (NCBI taxonomy): domain Eukaryota; kingdom Metazoa; phylum Chordata; class Actinopteri; order Labriformes; family Labridae; genus Labroides; species Labroides dimidiatus. The sequence goes on from CM061160.1 coordinate 15,412,423, forward strand.
GTCTTTAAATGAGACATGTTTCTGGACTGGTCTGGTGAATGAGGCTCATATTAAGTCTAAAAAGACATTTTTATTAAAAAATAAGACAAAAGCACTTCCTAAGATTTCATTTAACGACTGTCTGTATTTTCCAGCCAATTTTATTGTTTCTTATATTAAGTTCTTCACCTTTTTGGGGAGGAATGTTTCTGATAAACCAGGAAAATTAGAGGAAAATAACAGATAACAGCAACGTCAGCCTGGCACAGAAAGTGCACGACAAAATGGGACAGGAGCACGGTGACACAGAGAAGCAGAGACTCTTAGTTTCTGTGACTCTTTGAGGTAATTATTTCAATAAATGCATGCTGCAAAAATCAGCTTTATCTTCTGCTACCTTTTATTGAACATATAGATTTAAATATTAATAGTTTTCTGAAACAGGCCTCAGCACTAAATGTTCTGCACAGTGTATTCTGTTTCTTTTATCTACAAACCCCATCTGCGGTGAAGTTGGGACGTTGTTTAAAATGTAAATAAAAACAGAATGCAATGATTTACAAACCATCTGTGACCTCTATTTAATTGAATGCACTACAAAGACAAGATATTTGATGGTCAAACTGAAAACTGTTATTGTGTTAAATTAATATTTAATCATTATTAATGTCATTTTTGCAACACGCTCCAATGAAGTTGGGACAGGGACAAAAAAATGCTCAAAAAGTTGATAAATGCTCAAATAACTCCTGTTTGGAGAATCCCAGGGGTGATCAGGGTAATTAGGAACAGGTGAGTGTCATTAGTAGGTTCAAAAGGAGCATCTCCAAAAGGCTTAGTTGTTCACAAGCCAAAATGGGGCGAGGCACACCACTTTGTGAAGAACTCCGTGAGAAAATTGTCCAAATGTTCAGGAATAATGTTTCTCAGCGTGCAATTGCAAGGAATTTAGGTATTTCGCCCTCTTCAGTGCACAATATTATCAAAAGATTCAGGGAATATGGAGAAATCTCAACAAAGAAGCGGCAAGGCAGCAAACCAAAGTTGGATGCCCGGGACCTTAGAATGCTGAGGAGGCACTGCATTGCCAACCGACATCAGTCTATTCAAAATATTACCATGTGGGCTCAGGATCATTTCAAAAAAACACTGTCAGCTACCACAATTCGTCGCTACATCATCAAGTGCAACCTAAACCTGTACTATGCAAAGAGAAAACCATTCATCAACAACATCCAGAAGCGCAGACGCCTCCTATGGTCCCGGGCTCATTTGAAATGGAGAGTGTCAAAGTGGAATAGTGTGTTGTGGTCTGATGAGTCCACATTTCAAGTTGTAATTGGACAGCAAGGGCGTCGTGTCCTCCGGACAAAAGAGGAGAAGGATCATCCAGACTGCTATCAACGCAAAGCTCAAAAGCCAGCATCTGTGATGGTATGGGGGTGTATTAGTGCTAATGGCATGGGCAACTTGCACATCTGCAAAGGCACCATCAATGCAGAAAGGTACATCGAGGTTTTGGAGCAACACATGCTGCCCTCCAGGCAACGACTTTTTCGGGGACGCCCCTGCATCTTTCAGCAGGACAATGCCAGGCCCCATTCTGCAAAAGTTACGAAAGCGTGGCTTCACAGTAAAGGAGTGCGGGTACTGGATTGGCCTGCCTGCAGTCCAGATCTGTCACCAATTGAAAATGTATGGCGGATTATGAAGCGAAGAATACGTCAAAGGAGACCTTACACTGTAGAGCAACTTAAACTGTACATCAAGGAAGAATGGGAAAGAATTCCACCTGCAAAGCTTAAAGAATTAGTCTCCTCAGTGCCCAGACGCTTATTGAGTGTTGTAAAAAGGAGAGGTGATGTAACACAGTGGTAAACATAGCTCTGTCCCAACTTCATTGGAGCCTGTTGCAGACATTAAAATAAAAATGATTAAATATTAATTTAACACAATAAAAGTTTTCAGTTTGACCATCAAATATCTTGTCTTTGTAGTGCATTCAATTAAACAGAGGTCACAGATGGTTTGTAAATCATTGCATTCTGTTTTTATTTACATTTTAAACAACGTCCCAACTTCACCGCAGATGGGGTTTGTAATACCTGAGCCACTTTAAATCTACTCAGGTAGTTTGAGTACTCTGTTGGAGTACTGCATCTAGTCCTGCAGGATGAGGCTCTGGTCTTAAAGTGGAGCCAGCTGAAGGTGATGGAGGAGAGATTTTTTGTGCAGCTTCAAGTTCATATTTCTGCTGTTGTATTCAAAGCTTTACCAGGTCTCTACTGCCCCCTGTTGGCCTCACACTAAACCATCCTTTACCATCCCTCAGCCCTCCCTGTGTTTATATGAATAAGTTTTTTTAACTGTTTATGCTCTTTGTGCTCGTAGCGTCCCTCTAACTCAAAGCCTGCGGCTTCTCTCCTCTTCAAAGCCCCTCAGAACCCGAGACACAGTTTATTTGATTGCTGGTCAAAATATGTCTGTGGTGTCACTGTGGGACAACAAAGCCTGCAACCCCGTTGCATCACACAGCACCATGCAACGCACACACACACACACACACATACACACACACAGACACAGACACACACACAGAAAGCAGCTAAAGTTACAGCCGCTGACCGCCGCAACCTGTTATTCAAACTTCTCTGCAGTAAACACGCCGCGTCTCTGCAGCTCTCTGCTTTCATCTCATTCTCCTTCTGATTGTTGTGGAGAGGTGTTCATGAGAGAATACCACCCCCAGTACACACACACACACATACTCACACACATACACACACAGTGAGAGTCTGATACCCCTTTGCACAAATACATACACATGCGAGTAAGCAAATGTGGTCCAGGACAAATACATGAGCCGAGATGCAGATCAGAGGAGACACTTTAAGAGGATCCAATCTCACGGCCTGAAAGTCAAACCTTATTTTTCTTTTAATTACTTAGAATATTTGTTTTGATTCTGTTCTTCCTCTGTGAGAGCTAAATGAGGGAATTTCCTGATTACGACATCTGCTGTCTGGATTTTCGGCTGATACAAGAACATAAAGTTTTTGTGGAGACGCTGATGTAAAATCAGTTGATCCTTTCCTTTTATCCCCTTTTTTAAACTATTTAAGTTAAAAAGCAAGAATTGAAATGAGAAGTAACATTATGTAACTGGTGAGACCAGATAAAAACTCCCTACAGGAGCTTTAATTTGGCAGCAGGTTTGTGACACTGAAGTTTAAACCTCTAAAGGATAAAGGAAAAATTTTGAATACAAAAGTTTAAAATGCAGATATTTCTCTAACAATTGTTTGAATTTTGCTCCTGGTTCATCATTCGTGAAGGTTGACCTCCCTCTGAGATTTCTCTCCTGCCTGCTGCTCATGTGGAGCTCCTGTCTTATCAGAGGAGTCATCTGAGCGCTCGTACCCAGCAGAGGAGGCAGGGAGGGGTAAGAGAAGGAGGGGTGGAAGGTATGACACACTGCCTGGTCTGAAGCCCAGACACACACACACACACACACACACACACACACACACACACACACAGGAGGAAGCAGAGGAGGACAAGGCTGCAGAAGTGAGGATGCATCCTTCAGCGAGGACCTCCTGCTGCTGTATCTGCTCTCTGTGCACATACCAAGAGCCCTCTTTTAGTGTGTGTGTGTGTGTGTGTGTGTGTGTGTGTGTGTGTGTGTGTGTGTGTGTGTGTGTGTGTGTGTGTGTGTCTGCCTGGGACCTTGAAGAGTTTTGCCCCCTACATTGTGTACTGTTTGCTTTTTGTCGTCTCCTTTTACAAACTTCACTCAGAAGTGCATCTGAACTCAGAGCCACACTAACAGTGGGACGTTTGAGAAAACCATCAAAGACAGAAAGAAAGAGGCAGTCCAAAACCTTTGACAGAGAGAGAGAGAGAGAGAGAGAGAGAGAGAGAGAGAAGGAGAGAAGGAGAGAGACAGAGCTGGAGGAGAAAGAAGATGTCGAGTCAGAGCGAGGCGGCGACATGTGTTATTTATTTCCCCCGTGTAAACACAGAGAGAAGGCAGACATAATCAATAGGAAACTCCAGATTGTAAATAGACCGCTCTAATAGCCTAAACACTGGCCGCTATAGTTACACACACACACACACACACACACACACACAGCAGCAGCACTTAGACTTTGCACACAGAGACGAGGAGAGAGAGAGAGGAGAGAGAGAGAGAGAGGGAGAGAGAGAGAGAGAAGGGGCCAGGCTGGGCGGGCCACCCTTATTTACCAATAAAGAGTCCTGATGAGAAGATAAACACAAAGGAGACAGTCTGACAGAGGAGGAGAGAGAGAAAGAGAGAGAGAGGTGGAGGAGAGGAAGAGAGAGGAAGAGAGGGAGGAGTCCAGTTTTCATCCTCTACTGGTTCCTGCAATGGTTCCTGGGAATGAAAGGAAGAGAGAAGAAGAGAGAGGAGAGATGTGAAGGTGAAAAGTTTAGAGGAGAGAAAACAGAATCTCAAACTGTGCACAAAAAAAAAAACAAAATTAAATTTAACTATCAAATGAGAGATTCATAAATTTATAGCTCTGTCTCACATTTGCATTTCTGCAACTTAGTTTTCGCTTTCTAAATTAGATATTGTTGTGCGCTGTGTTTCCTGGTGCAGAAAGACGCTAAAAACCTAGTTGTACATGCTTAGTACCAAATGGAGCATTCAGTGGCTGCACAAGGAAGGTCAAATTTTCACAAGTTGGGGAGTTTTTCTTCCAACTTAAGAGTGTTTAAGAGCTTCAAACATTTAACAATTGGCTTGAAACAGAAGTAAATGCATGCAGTTTAAAATCAGAGTCTTCTCAAGACTTACTGACTGCTTTAATATCCTGACAACGGTTAGCAGTTAACACACACGCAACATCAGCTACAATTCCAAAGGGTTTTGGATGTAAGAGAAATGACTTGAACTATGAGATTTAACAAATTGAGGCACATTTACATCAAGAAATTTTAAATTGATGGACTACAAAGCAATCAAATCCTACAGGCTTGGTTGAAAAATTTTTACTGCATACAAAAATCTTTTAGCTTATTTAAGGAGTCGATTACAGGTGATGCAGATTTCCCAAACCATGAATCTGGAAAAGTTGAATTTTAAGAGCTTTAATTATGATTTCTGAATCAGTGAAAAGCCTCTCCATTCAACCTTTGACTAAACTTCTCTCTGCCTCAGTACAAGTGGCCTGAACAGTCTGCAGCTTTGTTAAAAACATGTATCATACACGATTACATTTCATTTTTAATTACATCTTGTCTGAGGTTGCTGCGTTGAGACATAAGCAGGGAGTAAAATGAGCTCAGTCTGTTTGAGGAGCCTAAATTAGGGCTAATTTAGTGATATGATTAGAGAGCAGGCTTCCCGTAAACATAAACCCAAAGCCTCACATTGACCCATTAATCGTTCACTTAGAAATAACTTCATATCAGAGATTATCCTGTGCAGATTTCCACACGCAGAGTTTTTGTTATAATGTGGGAATGTGAATTCAGAGCATTGTTGAGGCTGGTTTTATCTTCTGCACGGATATTTGAGCAATACTCATGCAGGAGTTTAGATGTACTTGAGTTAATTGTATCAATGGCATGACAATCCCCGAGGATGTGGCTTTGTGAATTTAGATCCTGTATGTGTGTGTGTGTGTGTGTGTGTGTGTGTGTGTGTGTGTGTGTGTGTGTGTGTGTGTGTGTGTGTGTGTGTGGTTTTGGTTGCTCATGCAGTGTCAGAAGTCATCAGGGTGAGGCTGAGCGGCGACCCCATGACCCCCATCAGAGATCAGAAGTGAAGCACTTAGCGGTTGCCCCCCCCTCCCTCCTTCCTCTGCAGACAGCCTTCTCTGATTCCACCGCTGCTGCTAATAAAGGCAGCGGGAGGATAATTCAAGTCAACAGTTTGAGGAGACCAAGAGAAGTTAAAAGCTGTGCTGTCACTCAGCTCACAACTCGCAGCTTTGCCGTCCTCAAACAACAGATATTAAACTCAACGTTGAACCGGAAACTCATTCCAACAGGACAAATATGAAACCAGTCAGGAGGGAAGTGGAAACGCAGACAATATTTGGCTACAGGAACCATTTCGGTTCTTGAGGAGAAGTTCTTGGAACTTTAAGAATCTGGTACTTCTGCTAGAAAAGAAACACAAAGGGAGAAGTGAAGGATATGATCTAATCAGGAACCTTTGGAACCTTTGGGCCCAGATTCAGTCTTCATCCAGACAAGATTTAGCTTTGTCTTGTCCTTTTCATGTGCCAAAACCTACAGTTGGTTTCAGTCTTATTTTAGTGTTTTGTTTAGTTGAAGTCTGTAAAACTATAATCATTTTATTTTTATGTTTTAGGGACATGTTTGTCTTTATTTGGCAACCATTGACCACAGTTCTGGATCGCAGTCAGCGAAGATCATCCACCTGCTTTTTTCGCGGTGCAGATATTTGATTGACAGGATCTTCTACCTTTTGATCGGTGAACTTGGGGACAGTCTGGACTTTGGTTTATCCTAACAATATCATCATCACTTCTCTCTGTTCTTTGTTTTCCTCTTCGTGTCCGTCTCCTTCCCGGAGGTTGTTGTCTGGAACCATTAATTGCTGGTGCTGCGTGGGACTGTGGGAGTCGCTCCTCGTTTCCCTGCGTTGGAATGCCTGCTTCATTAAACTGACTGAGCGGGACGGGTTTTTGAGGAGAAAAAGATGATAGTTTCTCAGGGTAATAACAGGCCTCAGGATAAGCTATGTTTAAGAGGCTGCCGCAATGGCTACCCTGTCCTCCACCGCAGCACTCTCATGACCCTGACTGCTGGGGACGGCACAGGCCAGACACAATTAGTGGTCACAGATACCTAGGTGTGTGTGTGTGTGTGTGTGTGTGTGTGTGTGTGTGTGTGTGTGTGTGTGTGTGTGTGTGTGTGTGTGTGGAGGGAGGGTGGATGCTTGCATGCTTGGATGCTTGTGTGTATGCATGTGTGTGTGTGTGCACATGCATGACAGCAAAGTGTGTGTGTGTATTTGTAAACCCATAAAAACCCAAATTCCACATTCAGTATCAGTGAGAGTGGGTGTGTACGCCCGTCTGTCTGTCGACAAGTGTCTGCTGTCAACGTGTCCTCAGAGTTCGACAGATTAGATAAATTTGCCTACTATTTATGTGTTAAATATTCATTTAACACATAATGATAAAAAACATATAGATAGAAAAAACATTAAACAAACTTTTCAACTTAATTTTCAAAGTTGAAATTGTCCACACTTGTTCCCCACAGCTTGAAGTCGTCCCTGTCAGATGAGGAGGTTTAAGGCTGGTGAGTTCACTGAATCACACCCTGAAACCACCGAGGGATGTTCAAAAAAGATTGCGAGTATTAAATTATTGAAATATTTGTTGCTCTGTTCCTCTTTTTTTACATTTTATGCAAAGCTGTGACAATCAAAGAAGCAAATTACCATCTCATGCAAAAATCCTGTCTCCAAATCCTTTCACCAAATCTACAGAGTCCAAAGAAAAGTGTCTTATAACTCAGGATTTCTTTTATTACCTTTAAATGTATTTTCTTTCTGGTTGCTGCGGCTGTTCTTTCTTAAGCTTAACAAAAAGAGAACACTTTATCTTAAAGAGAAGACATGGAGCTAAGTGTGCACGGCAGGAGGGTCTGATCTGCACAATTTAGCTCTGCAGGAGACTGGAAAGTGGAGAGTGATGTGTGTGCGCGTGTGCTTGTGTGTATGTGTTCATGCATTCGTCTTTATTTCAGAGTTAACCAGAGATTAAGAAAGGAAATGGTAGAAATACAGCCGCCAGTTCTCTGTGCTCTGCATTTTTATCTCACCGACCAGATGCTTCAGATCAGTTAAAACTTGCTTCTAATACTAAAGAAACCTGAACTCTCTGTCAGTGCATACAGCAGCGTGCTAAATTCAAGACTGAAAAGACCACCAGAAAAATATTTACTCTAAATTTGCACAAGTTTGTTTTACAAAAGAATTTTCATTCAATTATGGGTAAGAAATCATTTGATTTTATGCATTTTATTCCAATTAATCTTGACATTATAATAAATTAAAATAAAGGAGGATGCATGTTTTATTTTGCCACCCTGCAGGGCTGCTCAAACGTTTCTCCTGAGCCGTCTAAAGCTGTTCTCCATCTACCGTTTGTTTGCAGCTCTGCTCATAGACAAGCTCACGCCCTCTCTGTAAATTCTCTGCAGGCTGCATTATTTTCCTGCATCAATCTTATATTTTTTTTAATATAAGATTGTGCATTTCAGGCGCTCTGTGAACCGTGTCAAGGCTCTTGAACGACTCTGTTTAGCTTCACTGTACCTGCTCAGGACCTACAGGAGGCTGTGGCTTTACACACACACACACACACACACACACACACACACACACACACACACACACACACACACACACACACACTTGGAGCAGTGTATGGCAGTTCTATTGGGGCTCTTCACATTGTCCAGACGGCCCGTTGTCAGGCAGAGAAATGAATGGCTGTTTATATTAGAAGGCTGGTTTAATGAATTAGACCCACAGCTCCTCTGTGTCAGCACCAGGCACATACAGAACAGACCCTCTCTTCTCTCACCCCTCCTCACCCCTTACACAAGCTAGCAGGGGGACACCCTGATTGCATCCTTAGGGACGGGTGAGTCAGGACGCCCGATGGCGCCCCTCGAAGGACTCCCTGCTTATTTACTAAAGGGCATCTGGCAGAGGCTGCCTCCCCTCCTCCTCGCCAAGCCTCACCCATCATCTCCCCCATAGCCTGCCTGTTTATATACATGTGTGGGAGGGAGACAGAGTGGGTAGGATTACTGAGCAACTTGCATGTTTGAACAAATATGTATACAACATGAGGTTTGCCACCCAGCCGTACGTATACACAGGCCTCCACAGAGAGCCGCCTCTGGATCTCCTCATTCTGTGTCAGAAACTCAGAGAGGAGGCTGTCAGCTCTCATCTCCAACAACCGACCGAGAGGCAAGCAACGGGCTGTGCCTCAGGACAAACAAGAGATAACAGATGGAGAGAGGAGGAAACAAGAGAAGAGGCAGTGAGCAAGGAAAGAGAAAGGAGGGTCAATTCCTTATTGTTTTTTATCAAACCATGAGGAAGAGAAACCAAATCACTGTTCCAGCAACACATGATGGTAAACAAGTCAAAGCACATATATGACTGGTTTCCATGCAAACAGCCCATCACTCATTCACAGCCAAGCAGAACTAGAATAACACACCCAAAGAACACAAAGCTTTCTTTAAGTCGCTGCTGACCAGCTTTGCTTACTGCAGATGCAGTCTTTTCTTTTCTTAGGTTTATGCATATTTATGCACACTTCTGCACCACAAGCTGACAAAACAACTTCTTGAATGAACAAAACATGTCCATGGGGTTTGGTGCTTTTGTTGCCATGAGTATATCTTATACATGTGAGGGGGGGGGGGGGGGGGCTGTGATTGGAGGAAGTATGTTACTGTGATACAGCCTGTCAGATCTGATCTAGGATCAGTGAGGTCTGATCTATTGATAACAGAGAAGTGATCTTCAGCAAAAGGGGCACGTCCCTGATGCTGTCTTTAAAGGGACTGTGAGGACTTCTAAGTGATCTTGAAAAATTCTCACTTCTAGATATATGCCCGATTCTAATCCACAACTTAAAATTATCAGTTTATCAGGTTATTTCTGAATGCTATTTCTTAGCTTCATGCTGAAAATTTCTGGGGTTAATTTTGTAGAAATGGTGGACACTGGAGCTGAACTTTTAGACAGTAAAAAGTCAGAAGAGTTGAAAAAGCTAAACGGGAGTTTGCGAGAGCATGGGCTAAAGGCTAAAAGCTAAGCTGTTTGTGATAATATTCGCTCTAACTCACATGCAGCAGTTATACAGCAGTAATCTGCCCCCCATCCCCACCCCATTTTAACATTGTTAAAACCCACCCAACCCGCAGATAACCAGCCCAAATTATGTCAACCTGCCCAAGCCCATTTTAACCGGCACAATCCCAGCCAAAACAGCCCACTTCAGCAGAAAACCGCCTAATCTGGCGACACTGGCAGGACATAAGGATTCACTAACGTTACATATTAGCCTACAGATACATCAGACAGTTTGCCAGTTGTCACCTTTGCTGATAGATACCTCCCATAACACCGGGCTACCAGCAGCGCTAAATGTAGCCGGCTAACAAATTACTGTAGTTACATTTCAAGTGACAGCGCAACGTAACTGTTTATAAATACCTTACCTTGCATCGTATCCGGTAAAAGGTTGTCTTGAACAAATAAAATGGTGTTAAAAAGATATGATCCCCTTTCAATTCCAAATCAAACACATGCCTCGTTAAGAGTCACGTCATCACGACTGTGTGCGCGCGCGATTCCAGCCAAAGGGTGTCGCTGCGATCCACTTCAAACGGATAGTCCTCAGAGCCTGTTCAAGCCTCTGTCCTAAGCACAGTTTGTGGATTTCGCACCTTCTGCTGAGCTTCAAGGAGGTAAAACAAGCTTCTGTTTTTTTCCCACTGTTTCAGAAATTTCAAAAAATCTTGAAAAACTCTTTTTGAAGAAGAAACAGAGTTTTGAAGCAAAACAGCCAGCAGCCATATAGGAAATGAGGCCAGCTTTGAGTCTCTACAGTCATAGGGCGCCCGTAAGTCACGTGAGCTGAGCTGTGACTCTGATTGGATGAATTGGCAACTTAATATCTTCTTATCTGCCTAGTTAGACCCCCCCTTTAGCGAAATTAGCGAAATTCAGACAGGAGACATGTTTTGTATCAGGCAGTAAACATGTTTCTTTCTACGGTGAAAATTGTTTTTTTTTTTTTTTTTTTGCCTTGGTGTGTATGTGACTTCCGGTACTTCCAGAGCCAGCCTCAAGCAGACACTCGACAAACTGCAAATTTTAGCACTTCTGCAATGTCTCATATTTTCAGACCAGAGGTTGCTGCTTGATTCAAACCCTGCACTTCAAGTGAAACCAGCCAATTCGCAGATGCAGATGTTACACAAACTCAACCCATCACCTTCCCTTGAGAAATTCACATCCTAAATTTCACCTCTATGATGTCAAACTTTGAAAGACAGCTGTGACCTTAAGTGTCACCACATGACACTTAATGCTCAGTTGATTTACCAAACAGAGACTGCTGTTCCCATCTTTCCACTGAGCAAAGGAGCCATTCATCAGGGGGTGTTTGTACAGAGAGAGAGAGAGATCTTCAGGCTTTTTGGGATTTGGAACAAGGCAGCATGTGGAGTAACAAATAAAACAATGATCCACATGAAGACTACTCCATGAGAAAGAAGAGAGGATGGAAGCAGGCCAGCAGTGAGAAACCAGTATCTCACAGCATTTTAGTGGTTTCTTAAACAAAAGATCAAGAGGTAAAAACTTACTTTCTCAAAGATATCCACACTGAAAGATTGAAGGCAGGAAACAGGAAGAATTACAGGAAGTCTGAGGTAGGTGAAACTGAGGTGTCACTGAGAAACACTCTAGAGTCAAAACAAAACCAGCTGACAGGAGGAGAGGCCTGCAGACAACAATAGCTCAGGTGAGATTAACGGGGAAAAAAAGAAAAAAAAACCCTACAACCTCATGACATTTGTTTCATTTTAATTTTTTTTTATCATTTATTTTGTTAGAAACCAAACAGCAGCTGAGATTTTGGGATCCTGCTGCAGTTTGTGTCGTCTGTAATGAAGATGTTTTGGTCATAGAGTGTGTGATGAAACTTTTTCTGCAGAACAGGAACTGTACCAAGTGTATCCAGGTACATATGAAAAAGTCTAAGCTGTTGGCAGTTAGCAGCTCATTTCATTTTCCTCTTGCTGTGCAGAATGATTGAGCGATACAAAAAAAGAGGGGAAATAATGACAGGATAAAGAATAACAGAGAAAGGATGGAGAGAAGTAACTGAAAGAGGCCACAAAGTTTGTCTCTGTAGTGTTTTTAGAGCTTCTGATGACTGAAAAGGGAGAATTTATAGGGAAAAAAAGAGAAGAATTCAGTGAGTCTGAGTGTATGTCAAACACAGTTTCACCAAAGAGACAAAGACGACTGGATTTATAATCAAAGATTCCTCTCTGAACACATTTCAGCTCCAACCGAGCAAATCACCCACTGTTCACACACGGCAATGTGCTATGAAATGATTCCACCTCTTCTTTTCATAAACCACAAATCATTTTTTGCCTTCTTTTCTTTTGTTGTCTCACCGCCCCCCACCCCCCCTCTCCCTCTCATCCTCACCACTAATTTACCCAGCATCCTGCAGAGTGCAGGAGCCTCTCAAATTGCTTTTGTCCATTTGCGTACCAGGATGGGGACAGTGTGTGCAGCATCTGCTCGTGTGTGTGTGTGATGGGAGTCTGTATCAGCGGGGTGGTGGGTTGAGATTGCTGTAATCATGGAGTGCTACCTGTTCATTAAACACACAGTGGGAAAGCTGCTCACAGCGTTTAGGAACCAATTAAAGCAGCAAAGGCGATTAACATTAGCAACATTAGCTGGAGGAGTGTGTGCATGTGTGTGTGTGAGTGTGAAAAGAAGATGCTTTACTGTTCAATAAGTGTAGCTGTCATTTGGAAAGTCTGCATCGAGAACTGACTTTGTGACTCATGATGGTTTGGTTGATGAGTCCTAAAGCGTACAATCAGGAGAGGAAATAAACAAAGGAACAGAGAGGGAGGATTCAGGAGAACAAGACAGGAAGTTCAGGAAGTTATGAATGGGTGTGATTATAATACTATGTCTCTAAAGATGAGGTGTGATTACTCAGGTAGGAGGAGGCTGGGTCCTCTCAGGTCTCCAGGAATGGAAGGGTTCAGAGAGGTGAAGCAGCGAGTCTGGAGAGCGTAATTATCCACCAACACCTCTCTGAAACTCCCCCTGCCTCACACAATAGAGGGTAATTCACAGAGATGAGCTGCTTTGATGGGACCGAACACAGGAATGCGAGGAAGACGCTAATTCTTGGATTCATCCGGTTAAAGTCTTTCAGGAGTCTTTCCAAATTCAGAGAGAACTTTCTTCAAAAAGTCTGAAACTTTTTGGACTAAGTTCTTGAAGTTTTGGTGAAAGCTATGCATTTAAGTGTAGTGGTCCTTGTGTAGCCAGATGTGGTTTAGCTTCGTGGTTCCTAAAGTGAAAGTCACGAGAAGCTGATAGAGTTGCATAATGCTTTTAAAAAACTCTTCCACAGCAGTCACCTGATGTTGTGACTTGACTTGACTTGAGATGTTTGGTTGTCCTTCTAGACTCTAGGCTGTAGTGACCAATGTGGTCATGAGTACTACACGATTGTGCCGCACTGCTCTACGATATACCCCTGACACACTTGTGAGCAGTGTGATTCCTGCTTTTGGTCCAGCAATGTTTTCTGTTTGCTTGTTCACAGCGACTTTGAGTGTATGTTAGATTGGACCTGATAAATGTTGCCACTGATCATACAGAAATTATTACAAAGAAGAAAAAAGAGGAGAGGTTGGAGGCAATGGAAAGTATGGCAGATGTACGGTGATTCCAGAAATGTAGTCAACACAGGAAACCTGATGCAGCCCAGTGAAGCAGTCAGAGGACTTAGAGTCCTTGTTGTTTTTGTTCAAATAATGAAGTATAAACCAGGCGTCTTTGCCCCCCCATTTCCCAAACTGTTAGAACTGTTAAACCACATCATACAATGTCAAACCAAAGAGTTTACTAAGTTACTTTTTAGGCTTTTGTACCTTTTCTCAGAGAGGAGAGGACAGTGGATGGACAAGGAAACCAGGAGAAAAAGAGAATGAGGAGTGACATGCAAGAAAGAGGCCTTAGGTTGGACTCAAGGATCATGACCTCTGTACATGCATCAACTCCAGCACCTTTATGGTCAAATTTGAGTTCATACTGGTATAAATATGGGAAAACATGAAAAAAAGAAGTAAAAAGTCAAAATACTATTTATAAAGTTAGACTTTCACTCTTAAAACCATGCAGGAGAAAAATACATAAAAGATTTGGATTTTGCAATCAAGAAAAATACAACAATAAAACTAAAAAATCTAATTTTATTTTAAATACCTTGAGTTCAGTATTGATAAAAAAAATTAAAAAAAGATCTCTATCCACATTTTTATACTAAACAATGGTAGTGGTTGTCTTGCTTTATTGTGAGAACACAAAATAAAAGTCGTCTTTCATGCACATCTTTCCTATACCAACCAATTTTGATATTAATTAACACAGCTGATATATTTCTGGACAGTAAGCATAAAAACAGCCTGCATGGTTCACGTCTGACAGTGGAGGAACAGCCTGATACAGAATACATGTTTTATTTTATTGAAGTATTAAGATTTATACAAGGATCTGCACAGAGACAGTCTTTAAAATTAGAGAAACAAGCCTGTTTCTATCAGCCGGTTTCTCAAAACTGAATCCACTCAGAGAAGTTCTTCAAAAATATAATGTCATTCATTTAAACTTTTCCATCAGAGCTTCACTCTGTGTCATCTCCTGGGTGCCATATTTAATACCCATATAACAATGGACCAGATAATGTCCGTGAGTATAATTGTTCACCAGCAGAGGTAGAAACATGCAGGGCCATTGTCTGTCTGCCTTTTGTAGTTAGTTAAAAGGTGGATAAATAAGATGCAATTTAGAGACTTTTAAGAGGTGATTTTATTTTTCTGCTGCCTTAATCACAGTGAAATTACCTCTGGGTGAGGGCTGTCATTAAAATAGAAGAGGCACTTGCTTCTTGGATGCTGAAGGCGGGCATGAAGCGCTAATAGCACAGTGCCTCAATGGCGCTAACAGTTCTAACAGTCCTGTATTATCCTGCTGTGTGTGGAGTCGTGTCTGCTCCGAGCACTCAACGAAGATTTCTGATGGTAATCTATTTGTGAAGTGTCACAGATGTTCCCTGAGACAGAGCTGGTTCAAGATGTCTTCCTGTGCTGCCAAAACAACTCCTATTTTGCAGCTTTTAAACCTGATACACGCAGATTGATTAGCAGATTAGAAAAAGGTTTCCACTCTGACACTCTGAGCTGCAGCTCAGTCAATATCATTGTCGGTTTTTACTTTCTCTTCAGGGTACGAGCAGAGTGACTCCTGCTGTTCATACAGCATCATTTCTGCAGCTTCCTGTCTGAGAGGCCCAGGTTCTGTCCCAGTTGCACCTCCCTCAGGGTGGCTCCTGGCCCCAGGCTACAGGACCCTGCCGGCAGGCACGAAGTGACATGTCCAACAACCTCCAGATGTTAGCTGCATTAGGCCCTGACAGCCTGTCATGTCACCGCCTACACTACCACACAGTTCCATCACCTCCCATCTGCTGCTCAACACCTCCTGAGGGAGAGGAGGGGGGGGCAGATACGACAAACATGAGACTTGACTGCCCTTCAACCCTCGAAACATATACGATAAACCACAAAAGTCAAAGAAATACACTTACAGCCAGGCCGATAAAGGTCTCATCTGGTGGTGTGTGAACTGTAGGAATCATGAACATTCAAAATATTAAACATAGCTTCTCTCAGTCTGCAGACAAAATGTCCTAAAACATGTACACACACTGGTACCTGTCTTAGAAGGGAGAACTGTGTGTATGGAGAGCAAAAGCTGCAGGAACTCAATCCAGCATAATCTGAGGTGGATTTCTTTCTCTTTATAATCAGATATCTGCATGAAGACCAGCTAACAATCAAACATTTGCACTGAGCCACCAATCTGCTTTATGCTGAGTCACTGAAGACAATCAATGTTCAGATTTCCTGACTTAATGGATCTACCTCCATTCAACAAACATTGTAAAAGTGGTTTTCGTCTCCTGTTGAGGACAGCTTGACTTTTCGGGATGCACAATACCAAATGATTGATTGATTGTAAATACTACTAATGGAAGAACTGCAATCTGCACATGTGAAACTCTAAAAATGAATGTTGCGAAATCTTTTTTCCCCTCATCACTCTCAGATCTGTGAGATGAAGTCAAACTTAAATAGGCAGGTGTTTGGCTCCCCCTGCTGGCAGCAGAGAGAGATGCGCCAACATGTTTCAATCAGACAGGAGAAGGTGGAGCAGCGTGGCTGATCTTTATGAATATTTAGAATAAAGTCTAAACTAATCAAACTGATGTCTTTGGATCTCTTCCAGGAAACAAACTCTATGTTTCCTGAAAATGTTAGAGAAATCAGAGGCTTGAGGAGGACATGGTCAGGAAAGATAACTTTATTTAGTCAGGAATACATCTTCTTGTTACATTTGAATACTTGTCAGATAGAAAACACGGTAGCTTTTAAAAATAAAAGCAAGGTCCATTTAATGAATTATATTTATTCTGTTATTTAAAACACACTTCAATAAATATTTTTCTGCTTTTGGTCTTTTTTTCTTCTATTATACAAAAAAACATACAGAGACTGTAAGAACATCTCAGGGTACAAACACTGGATTAAAGGTTAGTGGGCCAACACTGCAGATGCCACGAGTTATACAGAACCTAAAACACCTTCATGTGTTTAACACCACTTTGTCCACACACTATGACAGTTAGAAAGAACTCTCTGTTACTCAGAGGACTGTTAAGCGCTATTCAACCACTGCTCTGCAAAGTTAGGTAGCATCACACACTGAAGAGCACAGAGAAGGCTAGCTGAGGTTAAGACACGTGGGTAATAACAGAGATAGAAGAAACACACGCTCTGTCTAAGATGTCCAGACTTTAACCCAAACTGTGTCACAGTGAGAGACGGGCTTTGTACATGTTTTTTTTTTTTCTTCTTTTTTTTTAAACTTTAGAGGGTGTAAACAGAGAAGTCCACACTTCAGGCATCAGGGTGCAGCATCCGGCTAAACATGAGATCCTGAACTAGTAAAGCACTGAGAGGGGCCGAGGGCTGAGGAGTCAGAGGAGTGCCATAAAACGAAAAATTCTGCAAAAATTTTGCATAAAACTAACAGTAAGTGTCATCATTTTGATCTTTTTTCCACATGTATGTTGTTTAATTTCTTTAAACCAGTGATACATTTTTATTTAGAAGTGCAAAGAAATCTGAAAAAAAAAAAAAAAAACGTATGAGCCAGGGGGCCACTCTGCAAAGATTTGAGAAGATGCATGGAAAAATACAGGCCATAAGACTCTAAAGGAAGAGTTATCAGCCAGGTAAAAGGAAGGAAAATCAACAACATTTGGGTCAAACTTTGGTCTAAATCATGACTAATATATTCCCACATGGAGCTGTTATTGTCCTTTAAAGATACAGACTGACTACATAACATCCTACGCTGCAGAAGTCGTCCACCCTAAAATAACAAGCTGCCACCTTCCTGAGTAATTTCTGCTTTTAGTTTATTCAGCAGCAAAAGCTTCAGCTCTCTGTAAGTACAGTAGACTCTAATGAATTATTCTGAGGATGAGGTTAAAGTAGAAACGATCTCATTACTGAAAGCTGACTCTGGATGTTTTGAAGCTCCTCAGGTAAAGACTGCTCATCGCCTGTTCACTCTTTGACCCCGTTCGTCAGCAGGCTAGTAAACCAGAACAGAAAGATAATACTGAGGTTAGTTTTACTGCAGCTGCTGCATCTTTAATGCACGGAGATCCTCCCTGCAGCTACTAAGATCTGTGACAGTACAGAGTCACAGGAGGGACAAAAGACACATTTAGAAAATATAAATAAAACTATAAAAAAGGAGAAAACAAGAAGTACAACAAAATGTGCAGATGCAAAGGCAAACACGAAACACTCAAAAATCTGCATTTAATATGAGTATACTGGATGCACCGGTGTGCTGGTCGTAGATCACGTTCTAAATGATAAACTGGTATCAAAAGTGCATCTTATACACAGTTTTAGGACATATGAGATTTGTTATAGCTTGTCTTTTAAATATTTTTTGGTTGTTTTTTTTGTTTTGTTTTATATCTTCACATTTCTGCCTTTCTACCATTTCTGCTTGTTTATCTATTATTGACTAAATGTGAAAATAAATGAAGAGGATGTTTCACACATCTCAGTAATTCTTCCATTTCGCAACTCTTTTACTTTTCTCTACATTTTGAGTTCGCTGATGCATCCTGCTCCATTCCTTCTCTTTTCACAGGGTTTCTCTTTACGGCACTCTTCTGACTCCATAATCCGACGCTCCTGTAGTCGTATGATTATTTGATCTGAAATCCTTCAAAAAAACTCTTCAAACTTCTGCCAGTTCAAGAGAAATTACAGCAGATATTTTGGCAATGAACCAGTCTGTATCATCAGGTCAGAATGTAGGGCACCGTGGTAACCGTGGTAACATGACAGCTACAGTCACACCAGCACACATTCACATCCTGTGAGCTGGGGTGTGTATTAATAGAGCGACACAGCAGGTGCTGTCTCTCTGTCTGCCATGCACGGCCAATTATGAAGCTCCACAGGTGAGCCCAACAAACACCTGCAGATAAAGTTGATCCAATATCACTCCCTCCTCACTCTTCCTCCTCTTTCCCCTCCATCTTTTTTAACCTTTGCTCTCCCTTCAGTGTTTGTCGTCTGTTTTTCTCACACTCACACACACAAACGCACACATGGAAATGTTATTAGGTCAGCCTCCTCCTGCGCCTGTGACTCAGCTCCCACCTGCAGCCTCTGGAGGAGCAGCAGGAACTCCAGGATGGAGGACAGCGGAAGAATGAAGAGTATTAAAAAAGACAGCGCGTAGATAAGTCAGAGGAGGAGAAAGGAACATACAGAGGGTTCAGTAGTCCTCTTTAAGCTCTTACAGGAGGGGAACAGGTGAGTGAAGCTCAAACAGCCCCTTGTTTCAGTGTTTTCATGAAAATCCTGTAAGCTGTTCCTGCTCACCTGTCAGACGAGCTGCAGGTGAGCAGAAAGTGTTTAGCTCTCATTGCTCCACCTCCCGCCTCAGTCAAAGGGCAGAGGATGCATTCAAAATGTCTTCATCACACTCTGAGCTGCAAAGTGCAGCAAATTTCAATCCAGAGTCTAAAAACGCTCCTGCTTTAAACCTAAGACTCAGATTAAACTCTCTGAAACCACAGAGGAGCACCAGGTACAGAAACAATCAGGGGGATTATTCATGTGGATTCTCTTACTTTCTTTCCACACTGGACTTTAAACAGGATGACAGAGCATGTTTGTTTTTCTCAAAGATTCTCAGACAATCTTTCAAGTCATTTCAGCGTTGATCCTGAAAATAAAGAACTCAGAGAGGCCGGGAACCAGAAAACAGAGACGCAGCATTTCACTAAAAACACGAGCAGGAGTACAAAAAGCTGAGTGACAAAGAACAGGTGTTTCCCATGTTAAGGAAAAACACTCAAAGGCCGAGAGGAACGCCAACACCGGCGACAGGACGCACTATGATGAGTCGTGATCAGTAGCACCTGCTGGACGCCATGTTTGTAATTTTTTAAACATCACTGAACTGAAAGCTGTCAGCCTTTCAGTCAGTGCACATTCTTCAGCTCTAAGATTATTGCTACAGTTTAGTTCAACCACAACCCGCTCTCAGTACACACACACAAACATGAGAAGGATTATATGATCCGCGCATGTACTACAACACACACATTGTATGACAGTATCAACACACACACACACACATCCGCACTGTCTCCAATTACAGAGTCTCTTCTCAGCTTTGTCTCGATCCTCGAGTTTCAGACGAACACGACGGGTTCAGCTGGAGATAACAAGACCCTCTGTGAGTGTGCGTGAATGTGCTGGGTATTTCACACCAGTGAGGGAGGTGTGTGTATGTGTGTGTGTGCTCAGAGTTGCAAGGGGATCTTTCTGTACTCCAGTTAAAGTTCAGAGAGCAGAATAATCCTCGTGTACCTGTGAGGAGCCACTAATGGAGAGGAAAGGAGTTCAGGGAAAAAGTCTAGAAAAAAAATGATGCACTTAACTTCCTCTATCCAGAAAATATCTGGATAGAGGATGTGACTTTGAAAACTGTTGGAGTTTTGGATCAAATAAAGATAAATAGATATGAAAATGATCTTTGCATTTGTGAAATTTGTCATTTCCAGAAAAGCAGCTGTATTTCTTAACTTTAAACAACGACTTCTTTTAGCTGATTAAAACCTGAATCTGCTCCTTTAGTTGTGCAAAGATTGCACGCTCTCAAACATTCGCTGACTCCAAAAACAGTAGAAGAATATTTAAGATTAAGGGGATCTAAAGAGGTTGTATTACATAAAAAATGTTACTTTCTTTTACTCTTCGCTCTTTGCAACCAGGTGTAAACACACTGCAGACACACACACACAGCACACACACAGATGTCTTGCGGTCTACCTCTGGGACACAGACATTCAGCAGCAGAGGTGAACCCTGCACGATCTCTGTTCTGTGTTTAAAATGAAACACCTTCAGGGCCATAACCATCAGCACAGCTCGGCCCCGTCGTCATTAATCAATGACTTCCTCTCTAATGAGTGGAAACCTGTAGAGTTAAACTGTGGACATTTTCTCACTGTAAAGTAAGCAGGAGTCGTGTGTAGTTCAAGGACCTGTGAGTCTTTTCAACATTCATAAAGAGCCTTTCTTCAGGCTGGACCTTCAGTGATTAATTCATGAACTCCTGTAAGGCTTTAACTGATTTACTGCTGTGGTCTAGACTGCTCCAGACTCTTACTGCATGTAAAAAGGAAAACACTCCTCTGTCTCCCTCTGTGATCTTCACACCTGCACCTACTCCCTCCTCATCCTTGGTAATTACTCCATCCGCTCGCTGTTCGTCTCCGGCAGCACGCTGCGGGTGTCAGATGCGTCCGTTCCCGTGCGTGCTGCTCCTGCGTCCCGACAGAGGGTGGGAGGAGTAGTGCAGCTCAGCAGTGGAGAAGGTGGAGGATGAGGAGTTGGAGGATGAGGAGGAGGAGGTGAGCCCGCAGGCTTCACAGGCCAAAGCCAGCTGCCTCAGAGCGTCCAGAGAATCCACCTTAGCTCCACGTAAGAGATCACTCTGACCCTGGAAAGACACAGACACGAAGACTTTCAACCTGAGCGCAGAGGAACATGTTTTTGTTTCTTTTGCTCTTTTATTCTGCAGGTTAGTCACATGGGAAAAGTCAGTCTCTGCAAATGCATCAATGAGGTTTTAAAAGAAGTTCAACTCAGCTTTGAAATAAATAAACTCATCTTCCTGACCTTGAGCACAGTGATATTCCAGGTGAAACTCTCCACCGCTTTATTCTGCTTCCGTCCCTTCAGCCCCTCCTTCTCCGCGAGTCGTGACAGTTCCTCATGAAAGTCCATCCCTGGAACACAAACACACACCTGAGCTCTGCGTGGGATCAGCGTTTCACACCTGGTGAAGTAAACCTGTCAGCTGTCAGATCGTTCCTGAGACAAACACAGCATGTCTGCAGGCGAGTGTCATAAAACTGTCATGTTTGTGTTTGTCAGAAAGTGGATTTACATATTTACAAAAGAAACATTGCTCATGACATTTACATCAGCAGCTAAAGGTCAGGAGTCGTCTGAGGTGAAGAAAGAGGCTAAAAATATTTTCTCTGGCTCGGAAAACAATCTTATTTTTATGTAAAGGTCTGCAGAGCTGTCAGGCTGCAAAACTACACCTTATACAAAACAACAACCTGGAATTAAAGCTCAATGAGAGTTTGGTGACAATCCTCAAAAAACGGTCAGAGCAGAAAAAGAGTAAATGATGCAGCATCAAAATCAATGTTTCTGAAACACATTCTGTGACTTGAATATGAGGATCGAGACTAAAAATGACGTTTTAATCACATCTCGAGCACAAATGCATCAATCTTTAGCATGCACAACCATCAGTTTTTGCTCAATTGTTCCCTTTACCTTCTCTCTGCACCTGAGCGATCCTCTCCTGGACAGCATCTGCGTTCTCAATCAGTTGTTTCTGGGCTGCAATCATCTGCAGGAGACAGAAAGAGGTCATCTGTTAACAAAAACATCCGACCAAGACGAGCAGAACAACAACGACTCCTCACACTCGGATACAAAACTAAGTTATTACATTTAAATAAAGGTTAATGTCCACAAATACAGCAGCTTTATTTCTATTAGATATGAGTTCAGAGAGCCTTCTTCCGCCCCGGATCATGCAAAGAGATTCTGTGGTGCAGAAACTAATTTAACTTGACCAAAGCTATGAATTTATGAGTTTATTTCTAAAGGGGACGATAACCTTTACAGACTTTGTGTAGAGAGTAGAAGAAGGCAGGATGAGGACAGAGGACGAGCCTCAGGGAAGCAGAAAAGGCTCTGAGAGAGAAGAAGGAGGGCGAGTGTGTGACTGTGACTCAGTCTGAAGAGGTGTGTGTGACGTACAACTGGAGATCACAGCGTCTGTGGCTGCCTGACACCAACCTACTAAACTCACATCTCCTGCATCCTCAACCACAGCGACATGAACACACACTCTGAACGTGGGTGTAAAACCTGAGCACCTGAGCAGGTGGGAGAGATTTGTCCTGACCTTATGCAAGAGATGGAGAAGGAGGGGGATACGGCTGGTAGTCAGAGTGTGTGTGAGGAGGTGTGAGGATGACTGTTTCATGTCACTTCAGAGTGTCTGCTGCATATTTAATGTCTGAGGACACCGGGTTCGCATGTATTCAGTTACACAGTGATGGTTTCTGGTCGCATAATCACACCACGCTCAAAAAGCTCTGTGAGGAAATCAACGTGGAACAAATTGAAGACGCAAACTCTGAGGTCATACGTTCCTCTTCCTCTCACTGACCGTGTCGTATGCTGCAAGCAGTTTGCGTGTCGGCTCTGAGGGGTTGACCAAAGCCTCCAGACAGGGGTATCCCTCCTTTAGTACCATGGAGGCCCCCATCGTCCCCTCGGGGCTCTGCAGCCTCGTAGCCAGACTCTGGATGCATTGCTTCAGCTTGGCCACCGTGGGGAGCCCACACTGCTCTTTGAAGCTGGCTGTGGTGCTCTGAATAAAACAGAGACAGAGGGTGAGACAGGAGGAGAAATATTAGATCAGATGAAGAGTCCGTGCCGTAAAACTAAGCTGGAATAGAGGTCAGAAAGGTTGATACACACACAGACACACACATACGTCTTGGCCTTCACCTTTCCTGTGAATGAAACCAATATTGCAGTCACTGCATCAGGATTTGGAGAATAAAAAGACACAAAAGCATAACGTGAAACCGAACAGTTCTGTCTTCTGCTGCAGGTGTGTACGGATGAAAAGTGGGTCGTTTACAGTGGCAACGAGGGAGAGGGGATGATAGCTTTGTGCTGATTTGCTGAAAGAATTATTTTGGGGTCACTTCATGATAAAAAAAAGTGTGTTAGTGTGCATGCAAACACAAAAAGGAACCTCTGTTGAACAACTGAACACAATTTACCACCTGGCAGAGCTCCAACTGGACCAGAGATTATCACGACTCATATGCATGAAAGAGTGTGTGTAAGAGAGAAAGAGAGAGTGTGTGTGTGTGTGTGTGTGTGTGTGTGTGTGTGTGTGTGTGTGTGTGTGTGTGTGTGTGTGTGTGTGTGTGTGTGTGTGTGTGTGAAATGGATGTACTCCAACAGAGGCAGGATGCATAATAAGCGACAGCAGC
This sequence comes from Labroides dimidiatus, assembly GCA_030710495.1. Lineage (NCBI taxonomy): Eukaryota > Metazoa > Chordata > Actinopteri > Labriformes > Labridae > Labroides > Labroides dimidiatus. Next base: position 15,435,987 of record CM061160.1, read on the forward strand.
AGATGAGGCCACAGCTGGATGGATGGACCAGCGGAGTAAGGCCGTTGGAACCGAAACAGACAGATTAAAAGCCTTTTGTGAAAATGTGTTTATGTCCGTGTGTGTGTATGTGTGTGTGTGTGTGTGTGTGTTTCTGTCTTTTTGTGTGGGAGATTGATTGTTCCAGGGCTGATATGATACAGATGTGGTGAGGGTTTATCACCTAATTGATATCGATCTCCTTTATTACAGAGGAGGTTGTTAGAGCAGAGTGAGAGATGTTTCAGATGAGTTATCAGGAGGGGAATCAAGTCTCATTATCTGAGCCAGTCTCATCATTCATCCGGATTTTTCCACAGACCCAATTCACCAAACAAAGATATTTCCCTGGACCCTGAGTCAGGTTATGATTTCAGATCACGGCTTCAGAGATCCTGATTTTAGCGTTAATCCTTAAGGTGTTGTCTGAGGTTGAGGTTTAAAGTCAGTTTAAAATCTTCTAATCCAAACTGTGATATGTCTAAAAAGACCTGGCTTTAGGCAAAGTCAGAGCACAGAGGTGTCCAAACTCTTGTGGATATTTTTATTCCTAAAAACAGAAAAAAGCAGCTGAGGATTCTTCTCACGCCACCCCCTCTTATATTGTTTGTATTCAGTGATAAGCTGGTGGGTGCTGTGCCACCAGGTTCTCTGTCAGCTGGTATTTATAGAGGCTTTATAATCCTCCTCCACTCTTCTTCCTGACTCTCCTTTTGTCACCTCCTCCTCCTTCCTCCCTCCTCCTCTCCTCTTTGCTCTACAGAGAAGTCTCAGGTTGAGTCTTGATTTCAGCAGCGTCATGAAAGCACCCCGTGTTCAACCACAGAACTTTACATCTCACCAACAAAGATCCTCTGAAACCGACAGAGTTAGACTGAAAATAAAAACCAGTTTGACTAGAAATCCAGAACATGTCACTGATTTAATTATATTTCCTTGTCTGCAGAACAGACAGGAGTATTTTTCATTTTCTCTTTAAGCTCACCTCACTGGGGTTTGCTTTTTGCTGCACTTTAAGTCATAAAGAAAAAATTTGATTTAGTGTTTGCAGCTAAAACAATAGAGACAGAGAAGAGATTTGTAGTTCTTTATGCCCGTGCTTGATTGAACATCCATCTCTGCCTCCCCTCGCTTCAATGAAGGTAAATAAAATTGTGTTTGTGGTGCTCAAAGCATTAAAAATTTAGAACTCTCTAAATATCTCCTTCCAGGAACAATGTCCTGTTACCCTGAATAATCCAAAATCCCTCCTGAACATTTTTCATTTTGCTTCCAGAGAGAGCGACAGAGGTAAAGCCAGGCTGAAAGTAAAAATGGTTACGAGCTGAGCTGTAAAAACTTCCAGTTTTAAAAAAAACAAACATAAAAATCTATTAAAGGATAAAGGCATCGTGTGTGTTTTTGTTCAGATGGAAAACAAAGAAGTGTTCACCTTGTCTGTTGTGCCGCCAGTTACAGAAATAAGCAAGAGAGATAGAGAAAAGAGAAAAAACTGAGTCATGTTTGAATCATGTGAGTTTGTGATGGCACCATCTCTGGCACTTCATATCCAAAGTTCTAGCTTCCTTCAAAGTGGTTTTCTTCCTGCAGGGGGCACTCTCAAAGGTCACCAGATACGCAGGGACATTACTAATATTTGCATCATCCTTTGATTTGTCAGGAAAATCCAAACTGCAACCTCCATTCATGGAGAAATGATGCTGTAAACATTTCCAACATTTGCCTGGATTTCTTCATTTTTATAACTAAAAATCTGATTTTTTATTATTCATCAAGCTACTTTGATCATGGCTTTAAAATCCCTCCCCCTCCTCACCTGGGCCTCCTCCCTCAGGTCTGTCGCCTCCTTCAGCGGAGCACCAGCAGTTTTGAAGGTCTCGTCCACCACCTTGATGCCGGTGTGTCTCAGAGTGACGTACTCCCTCCCTCTCCTGCCCACCCTCCTCACGGACAGACCTCTCCGGTGAGCCTTTCCGCCTCCTCTCCGGTTTGTGATCGCCACATGGACGAACAGGCTGGTGTGAGGTAAGGGGTCTCCCGCCAAGCCAAGCAGGGGCACATTGCGGTAGCCGGGTTGAAGGCACTCGAAAGCGACGCTGTACTGGCCGATGAAGTCATCCCCGATGTAGTCATCATCTAGGACCACAAAGCGCAGCAAAGCGAGCTCCGGCATGTTCACCTGAGAAAGGAGAAAGAAATGCACTGAAAGAAAATCCTGAATGAGGAGAGAATTGATCTGTCAGGATGAGAGCTCAGAGCTCAGCTCTTTGCAGCACAGAGGGGAGATGCTAACAGCTCATCTCAACAATCCGACACAGAAAAGAGCAAACTGCACAGAGCTGCAGGACTTTGAGGCTGTTTTTGTTCTAGAATAAGATGATCAAAGTATTTTTTTTGTGATGAGCAGATAGCAGGCAAATGATGCACATTTCTTGGTGATATTAGCGTCTGTGATCCATTTTGAGGGAGTGGATTATCCAGCTCCTTAAACTTTAATGATTTGTCACCTGAGGAGACGCTCTGATGGTGTTTTATTGTATATGTACATTATTCATCTGATCTGAATATCAAGTGTTCAAGTCACTGAGGAGGGAAAGATGTACTTCATTAAATGTTCACAGCAGCAAACGAGAATCAATTAGAGACAGCATTCACGTTCCCAGAGCATCTTTAGGATCAGCTTCATGGTTAATAACGCAACGATGAAAGGAAACTACACACAGTAACACCTCTTCAGCTGATGAGGGTTAAAACAGATGTACACACTGTCACAGTGAGTGTGAGGATGCTCTGGAAGTGTGTCTGTGCATATATTCACTCAGAGCAGAGGAGGGCGTAAACAATGATCCACTAACGCCTGATTTATTCCTCTTAAAGCAGACACACGTTTCACAGCAGGAGACGGTTTCAGTTCATCACTTCCTGCAGAGAATGAGCGTAAACAAGCCTTTAAACAGTGTGTGTTTACATGTGTGTGTGTGTGTGTGTGTGTGTGTGCGAACCCACGAAAAATAAAACCATGTGAAGTCTTCAGGCTGCAAAGGAAATAAAGTTAAGATGAGATGAATGTTGAGATTACAGTTTGCACATGTCTGGATGAGTGTGTCTCTACTTTCTGCATGAATCAAAAGGAGCGCTTTGCTGTGGTATTAAGCTTTTTATTTCTTCTTCTTCATTGCAACCTCTAAGTGCATCATCTAACAATGGAGGTCAAACTGAGGGCGTCTCTTTCTCTGCAGCTCTCTGTATTTCTGCAGCAGGGCGGCCCTGTCAACCTGGAAAGGTGTTTCTGTATCCTGACGTAAACTTCAAAGGATCTGCTTCTGAACCAGGGCGCAGCAGAGTGAAGAGAAGAGTCTCACACTGACGATGGAATACAATTTCATGAAAGAAATAAAATTACAGACGGAGATAAAATACCCGACCCATTCCGTGTGCAGTGGAACACACACTGAGAAAAATTACTGCACTTATACGTTTCTCTTTGTTTAAATGATTTTACAGAAATGTGAGGGTAAAGTGGTTTCAGAGTGAGGAAGAGTCTGCTGATGGATGAGGGGGACAGTGACCGGAGAAGACCAGGCTGCTCCCTCAGGCCCTGCTGCACTATCAAAAAGAGAATACCTCCAATTTCTGTGTGTGTGTGGGTGTGTTTGGGAGTGACGAGGAGCCCAAGAATGAGAGACATGTCATGTAAGCTGCACAGACCTTTTTATTCTTCTAGGCCAATGTACCACGCCTTGTTTATACTATATAGTGAGCATGACAAGCTGAATATGTTCCTCCACTGCTTTCAGTTTGTCTTGTGACAACAAGCAGCTGTCCTCAAGTAGCTTGTGTTAGAGCCATATATGTAACAACGACCCAAGATGTAACGACTTGAAATGTAATAATAATAATAATAATAATAATAATAATAATAATAATAATAAATCAAAAAAAAAAATGTGATAACTGACCAAAATTATAACAAGATGCTGAACACAAAACTTGAACTTTTAGCCCAAAGTTACATTTTTGGTAAAAAGATACTTATTGGAATTTATCACTTTTTTATGTAACATTTCAGTGCTTTTGGTACCAGTTATTACAATAAAAAAAGTAACAATAATTTCTCTATATATATATATTTTAGTTTTTTATTTTACTTTTTCACGGGACATTTTCTGACCTTTTTATGGTCGACATAAGCAAAAAAAAAAGTAAAGTGTTAAAGGGTTAAGGAAAGCACCATATTTAACCCAATCAGACATAGCATGATGCTTCAGTGACTGTGTGGTTTTATCTTAGCCTGTTAGCAGTGAAGATTGTTTGCTTGTAATGTGTGTTGATGCCATAGACTGGAAAAAAAAAACAAAAAAACGGGCATCATCCTGCTCGGCTTGAAGTGAGGCCGCCAGAAAAACTGCTCCCCCTGGTGACTGGCTGCTGTATAAGCCAAAAAACTCTTTCTCTCCCCTTCATTCCAAGGGAGCTGTGTTCAAACTAAAAACTAAATGCACCTCATAGGAATGTTTCTCTCATCCATGTGCTCTGGTCAAATGAAGTTATTATTGGGCTGCATTGTGATCAAGTCCTCTTTTTTTGCTCTGAAAAGTTTATTTTCATTAATTATTAGATGTTTGAAAACTTCATTTTAAGTCACATTTCACAATAATTGACAGTTGCCGTTAATTCAAAGTTCTTCCAGGGATAGTAAGGTACATCTGAAAGGAGAGCAAAGAAGAGATTTGACTTCTGAACAAAAGGAATTTGTTTCTCTCTTTCAATTTATTTCATTTCCTGTCCATATGCAGTCTATGGTTGATGCTAGAACAGCTGTTTTGGATCACATTTGAATAATGCAGCGCAGTTCAAATCAAAACAAAAGAACCTCATGGTCCCTTCAAGTGGGGTCTCATGGTCCATCCTTGTGAATGACACTATGACATCACAAAAGAACCTTTTGGTCCCTTCAAGTGGGGTCTTCATGACATTATGACATCACAGCTGTAGCACCTATAAAAGGCCGGACTGATCAGGGCACAGCAGCACTAATCACGATCGATCAAAGAGAGCAGCAAACGAAGAAATTTACAGCAAGACTAAATGATGGACGAAAGAAACTATCCTGAGACCATGAGCTGGGGGGACATCATGGATTTGGTGGACCCGCTTGATACAGAGGCTGAGCAGCAACAACCAAGCAGCCAGTCCCAGCAAGTGGCTCAGAATATGGTACAAATAAGGGAAAGAGAAGGTCACCAGCAGATCCAACGCTGGACCTTCGGGAAAACAGGAGATCTGCCGTGTCAGGACGTACGACTCAAAGACCAGAACCCTGACCATAGGAGGGCAGGAGGCCGAGCCCACAACCAAGCCGACCAACCTGCCCCTGAACGTAGGCAGAAAGAAGGCCACCAGCAGATCCAACGCTGGACCTTCGGGAAAACAGGAGATCTGCCGTGTCAGGACGTACGACTCAAACACCAGAACCCTGACCAAAGGAGGGCAGGAGGCCGAGCCCACAACCAAGCCGACCAACCTGCCCCTGAACGTAGGCAGAAAGAAGGCCACCAGCAGATCCAACGCTGGACCTTCGGGAAAACAGGAGATCTGCCGTGTCAGGACGTACGACTCAAACACCAGTACCCTGACCAAAGGGGGGCAGGAGGCCGAGCCCACAATCATGCCGACCCTGAACGTAGGCAGAAAGAAGGCCACCAGCAGATCCAACGCTGGACCTTCGGGAAAACAGGAGATCTGCCGTGTCAGGACGTTCGACTCAAACACCAGAACCCTGACCAAAGGGGGGCAGGAGGCCGAGCCCACAATCATGCCGACCAACCTGCCCCTGAAAGAAGGCAGAAAGAAGGTCACCAGCAGATCCAACGCTGGACCTTCGGGAAAACAGGAGATCTGCCGTGTCAGGACATCAGACTCAAACAGCAGAACCTTGATTAAAGGGGGGCAGGAGGCCAACAGGAGCACCACCACCAAGCTCCTGGCCAAAGGGAAAAAAGGGCCATGCAGAAGCACCAGAACCACCACCACCAGGTTCCTGGACAGAGAGGGGAAGGAGGTCGCAGGGCCATCAACACCAGGGGCAATCCACAACATCAGAGACCCCCTCACACACACTGGCAGCACAGAGGAGCATGGAACTTCCTGATGGACTGAAAGCTGGGTTCTATCTGTCAAGATGATTCGTGTTCCTCTTTTTTCTGTGTGGCTCTCACTCTGAGACCTCCCGCAACAATTACCTGCAATAAAAATAAATTTTAAAAAAAAAAAAAAAAAAAAAAAAGAATGAACTGTTGAATAACTATTTCTCTGATTGGTAAGGTTTGTGCAGAGAATTGTGATGTGTTTCTGGTTTTTACAGAGATTATTGTGCTGTGACAGAATGAAATGTTGTATTTGATATGTATCTGCTGTTAACATGGGAAACCCTCACTCTGTCCTCACAGTATTACTTCTTTAGCACATATTATGATACATTAACATCCAAAGCCTTTTATTATATTCTGACTAAAATTCTGACAAATGTGTGTTTTGGTTTCTGGAACAAGATGAGTTGGAACAATGTGACTTTAAGTACAATCCACCTTTTGGGAACTCCTTTTTAATATCATCAAGGGTTTAAAAAATTAGTTTGATGAATTTGTGATGGATAAGGTTTGAATTTACACCTCGAATAGAAATATTACTTTCCAAAGGTTAAACACTCCATGATTCTGATCAGGCTTCGGGAGTAATGGAGTTACATAATTTGGATTAAAAGAAAGGTAACTGTATTCTGCTACAGTAACAGAGAAAACATGTAATCAGATTACAGTTACATTGAGTAAAAAATGGGATTATTTTGCAGGATTACAATTTCAATGCATTTTATGATAATATATAAACATACATTTTTCATACAAAACAGGAGCAACAGAGAAAGGTGAAGGGAGATGGTGCACCCATGTCTCACACACGAGATGCTCTACATAACTACAAATAAATACAAGAATACATGCATACATAAATACCTCATCACTTTGCATCCTGGGAAAAGTTGTCTTGATCAAATAGAAGTGTTGAAAAGTTCTGCTCTGTTGATTTGCTTCCAAGACAATTGGGACTTGGCTTTGTACCAGTTCAAGTCCAGCTTTGGACCAGGTTTGGATGTGTGTGTAACATGATCAAATTAATCTAAAGGATCCTCGTTTATTTACTTTTGGGCAATGCTAGCTGGTATCCTCTCTGAATTCTGGATGATGGAGTGGTTAATATTCTCCTTGCAGATTGTTTCCATAAGAAAATAGTTGGATAATAATAGGTCTGTACTATTTTGTACGATAGTATCACATTTTTAAAGGGAATAAGCTCCTAACCATCTCAGCTCTTGAAGCATTCCTGGTGAAGTTGGACACACAGAAGCAGTCTCCTTCCAGACTCAGGTTCAGCTGACCAGCTCCTCTGGGAGAGGACTTGGAGCATAGGGAGACCTGTTTGGCCTTGTGTCCCAGACCTCTGGCCTTTTGTGTGCGTGTGTTTGCGTGTGCGTGTGTGTGTGTGTGTCTACTCCTATAAGCTGGGAATGAAGGCTGAGAGGTGGAAAAGCCAAAGTTTCATGCATGGGCAAACCAGACAGACAGCTTCAGCAGACTGTGTGATAGGTGTTTGTGTGTGTTTGTGTGTGTCTGTGTGTGTAGAATGATGTCTCCAATCCTATTTTCATTTTTCAGTCTGTAGCTGAGCTTCTCTGTGACATTAATTTCATCATTTTTAAATCAAAGATGAGACTGAGGACACGATCGATCTCAGATGTCATCTTTACATCCTGAGTTATGCTACCTTACACTCTTTATAACACTGTATAATGTGTTTTTTGCTACATACATGCTCACATGTGAGGACAGGTTTGTCTGCCTGACATGATTCACATCATCAAGCTTCTGCAATATAAATCCTTGCATTGAAATGTCGCGTCACACCCATATTACTCAAACTTAATGTGTGTTTTCAGCTTGTTTTGCTTGGGAAGATCACTGTTTTTGTTTTTATCTGCTAATGTTTGTGTGTGTTTGTGTGTGTAAGTGTGTGTGTTCAGGAAGTGTGTGCTGATGTGTCTGATCTCTGCTCTGAGTCTGAGCCCGCAGGATGGATGATGAAGACATTTGAAACATGCTTCAACTGGCTGATACACAACAAGCAGCATGACCTCGACTGTGTGTGTGTGCTTGTGTGTGTGTGTGTGTGTGTGGGTGTGTGTGTGTGTGAGAGAGAGAGAGCAAGAGAGAGAGAGAGAGAGAGAGTCTCATAACAAACCAGATACACAATGAGATCGACATGGACAAAACGCTCGCTCTAACTGGGCAGACACTCTGCCTTTTTATTAATCTTGTATGCCGTGTGAAATCCCTCTGAACGCTGTAATCTGCTGTTGTAATCCATCCTTAATGCCACATTACTGCAGGTGAATCAGGGTTCCTGACCAACAACTAACGGAAGAGTAAAAAGGTTTGATTGGGGCAGAATGATCCCAGAAAATAAAAAAAAACAAACCCATTAAACCCATCCAAAGGAAAAAGAAAGTGTTTATTTATGAGGTTATTGAGAAAAGGAGTAAAAGTATGCAGCTGTAGATGTCTAGAGGATGTTGAAAATATGTGTTTATTCTCTTAAAGTTCAGTCTGAGTCACAGCATTGACAAGAAGAATACTATTTCAGGAAAATGATCAAACTGTGAGACAGAAGGTCAAACTTTCAGACGTCAAAGAAAGTAATCTGATTGCTCTTTCATTCAGCTCAGGCCTGATTCTTCAGGCTGCTTTCATTCTCATATTTAGATTTTGCAACACAGACTGAATGTGCTTTTCTAACGTCTTTGAATCCGTCATAGAGCCGACGCAATCACTGTCAAGTGCTCCTTTAAATTACAGGTATTATACATCTCCTCCGCCGTCCATCTGAGGAACATTTCATCTCACACGCCCACACACACATGACGGAGCCGCAGGGAACATGCCACATCAGTTGTGACAGGTTGTCATTACGGCTCAGTCACAGAAACGCAGGACAGCTGTCAGTGAGCGAGGAGGAGTGGAATCAGAGCTCGTCCGCACTCAAGAGTATTCATGAGAGCAGCTCATTTCAATCCTGATGATGCTCAATTAAGAGTCAGTGCTGTACTTTCAGGCAGGTGCAGAACTGACGCACACCTCTCTAAAATAACTCCCTTCACTCTTATGTTGTTGAGATTTTCCTCCTTTGGCATCTTCATTAACATTTCATCTGGAGTACCTTTTCATGCAGATAGAAATGGGATTTTATGACATCAAAATATAAGTTTATGACAAAAAAACATTGAAAAATCTGAAGAAACAGCTCAACTTGTTTTTTTTGCTGTTTGGCATTACTACCTTTCTGTTGCGTTTTTTGTCTTAAATAAAATCAACAATTTTCCCTGTTTTTCTGGAAAAGAGCAGATATATACATATTTAGATGTTGTATTGAGCAGCAAACAGGATTATGAAGACAAGCTGTCTTGCAGTTATGTAAATGTCTGATGCTTTTGACTAATTATTACAAACAACAGGACTTAATGCATCCTTTTAAGCATTAAATATACTGCATTTTCTGTGCATTAAAAAGATCAAAGCCTTAAATAACGTCTATATTAGATAAACAGGGACATTTTTGACCTTTTAAGCCCATTTGGAGAGATTTGAATACATATTTGAGGTTATTTATGGGATAACAGCATGTAGATGAGCTGCATGTTTGTGCTTTCCTACAACTCCATTAGGAATTTATTTTTTTTTCTTCTAAAGAGGAGAGGACGAATAAATGTGCACTGCCAGTAAAGAGGACCAATGCAAATCCATTAACCAGTGATTGATTCCTCCATATAAACATACATCTACATACTGTTTATAAGAAAAGGACATGGCTGCAGTTGTGTCACACGTAGCTTTATGGACTGAGGTTTGAGGCTGTGTGTTTGTCTCTGTTATTTTGGCCATTACTGACCTTGTGTTGATTTTTAACCTCTGACCAGGTGAACAGGAAGCTGTGGTGAAGGCTCACCTCATGATATCTAACAGCCACAGCTGCTGAAGCTTCCTATTCAAAGCCGAGTTTCTCTCACAAGGTTTATCTGCAGCTCCAACCTTTGGCTGCACGTCAGCCTCTCTCTCTCTCCGTCTCTTATATTTCTGTCCTTTAAAGGCAAAACATGCCCTCGAAATCATCCTTCGAACAAACAGAGCAGCATCTCCTCTTTGAACAGAAGCTGTGAGACGTCTTACCTGAAACTCAAAGGTCTCATCAAACAGCGGGTCGTCCTGGTTCTGAGCAGCAGTGCGTGTTCTCTGTTCAGCGCAGTCTGCGGGAACGCCGTGCAGCTCCAGAACCACGTATGGGTCGATCACCTCCCCCTTCGCCCCGGAGCCTTGAGGCTTTGGCAGGTTGTGTGCGCTGATCACCTGAGGAGTTGATATTTGAAAGGACGGAAATAAGCTCACTATGAAAGAAACTGAGGGCAGAGTTCACAAAAGAAAAAACCTGCAGGAGCACAGCCTGCAGAAATGAGAGAAGTATGCATGTGTGTGTGTTTTTTTCTTTTGGCAAAACACAAAATAGTCAGGCTCCAAGTTTTGAGTGTTATCAGCTAGATTTCAACCTTCGTGACACCTTTTAAACAAAAAGTTCCATTATTATGCTCTATATTTTATGTGTTATGTTATTATTTATTGAACAGCATCTTCACCTTTATCCTCAGAGTTTGTGCCGGCACTCCCGGCACGCAGCCCTGAGTGTGAGCGCTGAAATATGACACCTCATCCCTCATCACAGCCGGTCGAAGGACATAACCACACCCCCCATTCTGTGAGAAGCGTCCTCTGTGAAGGTCCAACATGGCACCAGGGGTCTGCTGGTTTAAGGCCACAAGCTGGACCCCTCCCTTCCAGTACCCCTGAGGGTTTGGGTTACTAGAGTCCAGACGCACTGAGCTGGGTCGTACCCGGGTCAGGGTGCGCTTTGTGAACATTACAAGGTCCTCTGGGCTCTCTGTGGTCAGACGCCCAGCTTCCCCCTCTCCCAGGGAGCACAGTGTCCAATAAGGCGGATCAGGAGGCATTGGCGTCCCAGGGGAGGAGGGACTGCTAGGCGGGGACTGCTGCTGCGCCAGTTTGTGACTCGCTCTCTGGGCGTAGAAGCTGCGGCTGCCTGTGCGAGCAATCGCCACGAGGTCAGAAAGGTCTTTATGGAGGCGAAGCTTCCTGGGCTGAGAGGGCGGAGGCACCACCAAGACCACGCCCAGTTCTTCCTCACCTGGGATGGTCATCCTCCGACCAGCCAGAGGCCCTCCTCCTCCAATCTCCTCGTCCTCCTCGGACACCTCCCCGTCTGAGCCCTCCTGGTCTGGAGGGAGTTTCTTCCCCACGATGACGATGCGTCCTTTAAGCTGCTCGGGAGAGGGTAGAGTCGTAGCTCGTCCCCCCAGGCTGACAGGAAGTGCCTCCGGCGTGTACAGACGTGAGCCGAACACTTTCTTTAGGTGCTGGGCCATGGTACGCTGCTGACCGGGAGAGCAGCGCTGACACAGGTAGATGAGGAGCGGGTACTGCGAGGTCAGGAAGGCGTATTTATTCACCACCTCCAGAGCGGAGCGGATGGTGACGGGGGCGTGGTGATGGTGGTGATGATGGTGGTGATGATGATGGCGAGGGATATCTGGTCCATAGTCGACCCCGAGAAGAGGCTCGCCCTCTGGGCCATCAGTCACTCCCAGCTCCACGCAGCGACAGCCGGCCTGCAGAGCTTTGATCAGACCTCCTAAATCCGCTCGGCCGTGAACCTGATCGTCCAACAGGTAGGAGCGATACGACGTGCTGAGAAAGAAACACAACAATCCTGTTATTATCCTTCTTCTAGAACAGGTTGAACAATATTTGTTGGCTGCTGTAAACATCCCGTCTGATGCCAGAGAAGTAAAAAGAAAAATCCCTCAGTGATAAGATTTAAAGACATATTTGATACCATAATTAACACTCAGACATTGCTCTCTCCGATTAGTGCCAAATGTTTTAAGGGACCATATGGCCAAGTTAAAATAATTTATTCCTCAAGGTTTGATTTGATGGCGTACGCAGTGAGTAAGCAGAACCATCTGTCAGATGACGCTGACGGCTGTCAAAAGAAAACAGATATTTTAAGAGAATAAATCCAGAGAGTCGGCTTCCTGTAGATAAAAACTGTCAGAGTGAGGCAGCTGGGCGATTGTCAGAGGAAGTTTTATTGTTTTCATAAAGAATAAAGATAATTCTCATCCACGGTTAGTGTCTGTGTGATCTCAGTTAAGCTGCAATGCTTTTTTAACAGCACAGTTTGCATCGATCAAACCTGCTCTGGTCCTCCTCACCTGATGTAGTAATGGGACATAGGCATGTTCATGTCCTGACACACCCCCAGGTGCTCGGGGTCGAGTAGCTGGCACTCTGGAGACTGCAGGTACAGAGCGAACCCATCCAATCCCAGCAGCCCTCTCTCCTTCCCCTGAGAAGACGGCTCGTAGCGCTTCAGCATCTCCCAGCATCCCTCGGTGGTCGCCAGAGACAAACCCTGCTCCGTCTCCAGGAAGAGGCGGAGGTCCTGCGGGTCCAGGCACTCCCGGTCCTTCGACAGCTGGACCAGTAGGAAGTAGACATCCGGACGGGTGCAGAGCTCACAGAACGCTTCCTGAAACTCCTCCCGGGTCACATGGGAGGTCAGCTTCTCCTTACTGCGCTGGATCTCTTTGAAACGGAGACGCACCTGAGGAAACAGAAGAAACACGATAAATATACGAATATTTGTTTTCTGGAGCACAAAATGAAACTATCTGAGGGTTGAAACCGAGGTTAGTAAACAGCTCGTTCTCTGTGACCATGGCTAATTCACAGCTGACTTCATGTTTTCCACATGATGAGAATTTATTCAGTGTGAAATTTATTCTGGTGTGAAAATTAAGGCTCATTTATCTCCAGTGATGACCACTCCTATGCTGGAATCATCAAAGTTTATATAAAGCTGTTGTATGTAGATGTTCTCAGAAAAAGCTGATGAAGGTCAGGGAGCTCCATGAACCAGTCTTCATTCTGCTCCAAGCACCTGAAACCCAGTGGATGCATTTACCTCCAACCTGATGAACCCGATTTGAATCCATCAAAAGGACAGTTTATCTATTTTCTCATGTTTGAGTTTGCATCTTAAGTTTCAGACACTATGTTGGCTTTCACGTGTGTGTGTGTTTGTAAGTACAGGTTCATGTATGTGCGGATATGAGGGTAGATATGCTGTTATTATTCTTAGAGGTGTGGTTCATGTTTGCACAGTGGTGTTATTGTGCCACTGTTTGCTGTTTGGCTGACTGAGATCCTGGAGTAACTCTCTGTTTATGTGTGTTTATAACTACATGAGGGAAATGATCATGTGACAAGGAAGGGAAATAAAATGCTTATTCATTCATGCATTTTTTACAACTCTACACTTAATTCTTTACGCATATTTTTCTTCTTTTAATGATTTTTTAATCAATTTGTTCTCTTTACCTTTGACTCGTGATCATTTCAATGCCAAAATGTGCTTCAGAAACAAACTTGCTTTGTCACAGCAGTGCAAAATTGATGTTCCACTGCAGGATTTTATTTGCATCATGAGGTTTGGGCTGCAGAAGAATTCAACACACAGAAAGAGCTTCACATACACACACATCATCAGACGTGCAAAAACAACAATGTGTGTGTGGACACTCTATGAACCGCAGTTTTTGACACTTGCATGTTGTCTTAATTCTTCGGCCTCAAAGGTTGCTGCCTCGCTTGGCCTGACGGAGAATAAATGAGTTTCCCGTTTTCTGCCTCTTTGATTCAGTGGGGCAGAAAAATCTTGATTAAAACTCGGTAATCATTTTTCAAAAAGGATATTAAAGTGATCCAAATTAATTGAATGACAAGATGTACGGCTCACTTTTTTTTAATCTAAGTCTCTGTTATCTATCACTTCTCATTTTTTATGTCTCTATTGTTTCGCTCGGCTTCCCCCTCCTCTCTCCTCTCCGTTATTGTCGTCTGGGTGAAAACATGCCTGATTCCTGCTGGAAGTCTGCAGTTGGCTCACCTCTCGGAGCGAACACAGACTTCTGAGCTCTCTTTGTGCAGCTCAGAGGAGGAGAGTGGGAGAAGTTTCTGACCTGTGAGAGACCGAGCATCAGACGAGTGTCAGAGACTAACAGGAGCAAAGAGCTGCCTGTCATCGGGGATTAAAATGTTATGCAGCTCCAGAAACTGAAGAAAACACACCTGCTCGTCTGTTTCTGAGGTGAATACAAACTCTGTGTCGTCTGCTGTTTTGACACATCGCCGTGATGATGTGTATCTTTGCCTTCTGTCAGTTTGTGGTGAATATTTTGAGCGTTGTTGATGGAAGACAGCTGGGTCACTTTGTTTAAGCTGAGTCAATATTTTGTTCTTCAAGTAGTCCTGCAGAAAGTATTTCTATCCTGAGACATGAACTAGATAAGCCCATAAAGGCTGCTCAGTAATCCTTTGATTAAATATGTTTTTAATGCACAGAATTAACCAAAGTAGTCTTAGCTTTAAAAACACAACATTAACCTCACCTTTGCCTCTTTGATCCCTGGATTCAGTTTACAGATCGTTGAGACTGCCATGTCCTCCGACACGATGCCGTTTCCAGATTCATCCACTTTAGCGAACTCCGCCTCCAGCCACTCGCTCCTCATCTTCCCCCCTAGGGTTCCTTCGACTGCCAAACCCCCTCCCTCACCCAGAACTCCTCCTCCTCCTCCCCCTCCTCCAGCTCCTCCAATCACAGACGGGTGGGCCAACAGGTAGCGGAGACCTGTTACCCAGATGTTAGCCACATCTGCTGACAACGCGACCAAGTCCAGAGACTGTAGAGAGGATATATATAGGAGGTTAGATCCTGGATCAGTTTCTGTAAATGTTGAGGTTTAAAAGGACCATCCATACCTGGTATTCCTCTCCGTGTATGACAGAAAAAGCAGCTTCCTCAGCCAGGTGTTCAGACAGAGGTCCGTTATGGAGGAAAGTCTCGGTGCTCTTCCCTGTGCGGACCTCTCTGATGCTGGAGACATCGAGTCGAGCTCGGTCTCCATCCTTCTTGGACGGCTCCCATCGCAGGGAGCTAAGGTCTGAGTCCAGCGTGTAGAACCGACAGTAAACCCTCGAGTTGGGTCGGACCTTCTTCAGCTCACAGCCGCCCTGCATGAACGCCAAGCAGTCTGCAGCGCTGCTCACCTGAGACAGAAAATCAGCTTTGAGTCAGTTTGAAGGATCTCAGTTTAATGATGCAGATCCATGACTGAGTTACCTTCTTCTCAGACGGCATGCTGCTGAAGGACACCGTCTTCTTCCTGCCTCCACCCATCTTCTGCACCGAGGGATCCTGAGAACACAAAGACAAGAGGTCAAGATGGGATCCGGAGTCTCAAAAAGTCCAGAGGAACACTTAACAATGCAAATATCCTTCCTCTGACTCTGTGATAAGTGTGATCTAAAGATGCTCTGCAGAGCGCTGTTTTTGGTGTTAAATATCGGTGCATGGTTGATATGTAGGTGGAGGATTAAGTTTATTGCATGAAAGCATGAATGAAACATCACAAAAGCAGTCTTCATCTCATCACTTGACAAAACCAAGAGAACATTGTTCCTGTGGATCATCCATGGACTTGGGGCGTACTCTGCCTTCATAGTGAATTATCAGTAAATACAAAGAGCAACAAAACACAATCTTTGTGCAAAAGGCTGCAGAGGCACAGATGTTTCATATGTCTAATCTGAGGAAAATCCCTCATCAATGTACTCTAACAATGCCAACACACACTTACAGATGCACACCGATTTTGCAGCCCCACTATATTCCCATTTTTCCCGCCTCCGGTCTCTGCAGTCTGTGACAGGTTGATTGACAGCTCCCTCTCTGCTCGGTGAGCAAATGTCAATGTTAAGTTACCTTTCATTAGAAGCCCAGCATGTCTGTCTGACAGATAATAGCTCTTCAGTCACTGTAATGAGCTGTGATGGTCTGAGCTGAGATGACAGCAGTAATTACATGAAGCTCTGAGTGCTGCTGCCTCCATCCATCAGCTGCACAGTTTGTTCTGAGCGCAGATACTGAGGGACAACACCGATCTGTAGGAAAGGCTCTTCAATTTGATTTTATGGATAAATGGCCCTGAATGAGGAGGAAAGCTCTCAATATAAAAGGTTAAAGGCAAAGTGTGACACCTGAACATCTGATGAAAGTTAGAGCACAAAGAAACGACCCTGATTCTTGTTTTTCATTCTGCACTTCCTGTTTTTAATAAATCTGTGCATGAATAAGAAAATGCTCTTTTTACTTTTTATTAGAGAACTTTTTAGCAGATAGGACATGGGAAAACTCTAAAATCTAAGAACTGGTCGAATATTAATGTTTGGTAAACATGTTTTCTGTCTTTAGAGTTAAAGACTGAAGGGATGTGAAGTCAAAGCGCTCGGCTCTGTCGACAAATGAGGCTCGTTCAGAAGGAAACACCACAGCAGCTCCAGACTGAGCTTCAGAGGATGGCAGCACCCACTGAGGTCTGTTTGGCATAATGAAGAGATGCAGCCATGAGGTCTGTCTTTTTGTACAGATAACAGAAAAATAACATTTGACCATGAAGCCTGTTATTGCTCTGTGTGACCCAGCAAAGTAAGTAAAATCCCCTGCAGACCGGAGGCTCTAACAGACTCTGGTGACAGCTGTCTCCTTGTGCATCCAGAGATCTGCGTGTTTAATTTCAGACACAATAACAGAGAGGGAGGGTTTAAAAGTTGCAGGGTGCTTAGACTTGACTCTGCTGTCCATACTCCGCCCCATGTCTGTGCATAAAACTGCAAATCTCAGAACTAATGAGCCCACTTCACAGCTCACAGATGGGGATGTGACAAACGCAGCAGTGATTACCTCAGACAGAGAGGGAGATAAATTGTTCCCTCGTCCCATTCACAACACAAACACATATCGATTTCCAATTCCAACACTGCTACAGCTCCCAGGACACACTCACTAACACACACACTCACACACGTAGAGTGAGGTCACCGTTTCCAGTGGATGCGGTTCGTCTTTATCACATAACCGTCCCACAAATCATCTCTCCTCTGTTCAGCTGGTCAGCGAGGAGGCCGCAGCTTAGAGAAAGCAGGTCAGCGGGTATTTAGGTGGACAGAGCCAGGCGGGATGGGGGGGCACGGACATTTGGGCACACTGACGTTGCCGTGGATGTCGTAACTAATCTCCTGTTATTTGCATGCGAGTGTGTTCATGTGTGTGTGTCACGCATGTGCATGTTTCCAATGTCACTCTGACTTCTCAGCGCCGTCCAGGAAACCACAACCAGGACCTCATCAGAAGCCTCTAAATGCAGCGCATCCGCGTTTGGCCTCCATCGCTCATAATCCACAGCCTACTTTAAGCTCCCTCTCTGGTTTGTTTGACTTCTTTTTCCTCTCTTCAGCCCTGATTTGATCATTCTCTCCATCCCTGAGTCGCTGCCAGGGAAAAAAAATCTCAGCACAGATGGAGAGAAAAGACAAAAAGCTGGAGGGAAAGGAGACGAGACGCGGAGGAAAGGTCAGACAAGACGAATTAAGAAAATGAGAAAAAGATGACTGAAGATGAAAACACAGAGACAAAGCAGAGCAAATGTAAAAGCGAATGGAATTAAATCATACAGAATGAGACAATAGACAGGAGATGAAAAGAGGAAGGAGATGCAACAAGTAGTGAGGAGAGAGGGATGAATGAATGGAGGAGAAACAAGAGGTCATTGTTTCCATCAGACATGGAGCAGGTGAAGTGTTTACAGACACTCGCCCTTCATGTCATGAGGCCCTCAAAACAGAAGAACAATAGTCACTGAGTCCTGTTTGAGCCTTTATCATTTAAATATGTTAAAGTTGATCTGTCTGTCTGCGGGAAATAAAGAACAGACGGAGGGGAAGGGGGAAATTTTGTGGTCAGAAGTTGGTTATCGATCAGTCAGTAGTTTGAAAGCTATGAGCAGATTCATGCAGAGACCTGTGCAAAGGCTGCAGACATGTTTAACCAAAACAAAGTTTATTATGGCTAGGATACGACACTGGAAACAGATGCAGGCACAGAGTAAACCTCTCACTGTTTAATGCCTTTATAAGCTCACAAGATGGGTGGAAACATACGCACCAAGTTTAAAAGGTTTATAACTACATTATCTGTTAAAACAATGTTTGAGAAAAGCATTTTAATAAGTTTTGCATGCAATAATCTGAGTTCACTTTGCAATGGTATAAAATGTGAATCAGTAAATCCCTGGCTTTGTGTTTCCATTATTTCATTTACGGGAATTTTCTGCATGCCACTATTTTAGTTTGGTGGTATGGCTCTGTTCACAGAGCTCCCTGCCCTTCAACATGCCGCAGCAGCAAAGAGCCCCAGGTCCAGAACAGAGCAAGCATCAGCGATGATACTTATGACCCTGATAAAATCAGGCACAGCAGGAAAGGAGGAGCTGAGGTGGAGGTGGATTGTAAAGAGGTTTGCGGACTTTCTTTAAGGACAGAAACATGAAAACAAAGCAGAGCTGAGTTTTTCCAGAATTAGACGTTCATAAGACGAGAGAGGAAAAAGAGAAGAGTCGTCCTGCAGACTATTTGGTGCCGAAGATACTCCAACTCTGCAGACACGCTGACCTTTAACAGAGAATGAACTCAACTGAAAGAGGCAATGGAACACGAACCTAAAAAATCCATTGAGCGCATACACACACACACTCACTCAAACACACACTCATCCATCAATCGCTCCTCTGTGCAGCTACCCGCTGCCTCAATCTTTCCATCCATTGACTAACTTGTTTATACAACTTGTTAACCGACTGCATAATGATCTCTCTCACACACAAACAACACACATACACCAACACACACACACACACAGACCAACACCTGGCAGTTGCATAAATCCAGATCTGGTCCTGATCTGGCCAATGATCTCTCTGCACATCAGCAGCAGATTAGCACAATAGATTACTGAGCCACTGGCTGAATCCTCAGTGTTATAGACGCTAATCCACAGCAGAGAACAGACCGCTGTTAGCATCAAACACACACCCTCACACTTGCACTTCATTTTACCTTGTTTCTCATTCATATTTCATAACGAAGCGTGTGTTTTAATCATAGATGACTTGTTTATCTGTATGTGACGGATAACTCTGACTGTTGCTGTCGGTTTGCAGACCCCACAGGCATGAAGCTGGAAGAGGAAAGCTTGCTGATGCATGCTGGGTAAAGAGTACAAGATAAGGGGAAAGGATTTGTAGAGTTGTTGTTTATTGGGCCAATATGTCCACCTGCTCTAAACATTTGGCATCATGTTTGCATAAAGAGTCTGCCAATGATTTCCGTCTCTGGGAAAGATGGATGACTATTCAGGTTTTCCAGTTTGCTACACTGGATTCACTTCCTCCTGCTTTTGCTCTCCATGGAGACTATTTTCCTGCAGATGCCAAAGCCTGCTGACACCTCTTTGGTCGATACTACTCAGACTTCAACACGAAACACTTCTGATGCTTCCTGATACAAATTCCTCATAAAACCGCCGATCAGAAAGAAAATAACTCGATGACAGTTACCGTAGAATCACAAAAACACAAACCAATCTGTGTGTACAGCTGGAGGAAGCTGCTCTTTAACCTCCTCCATGTGTTAGTGCGTCTCTTACAGTCTCATTTACATCCAAACATCACACACACACACACACATGCATCATGCTCTGACGAAGATTACCGTAGAGACTGACAGTCAGTGTGAAGGAGCAGAGCGAGTCACAGGGTATAGAAAATGTGACAAACACTCCGAGGGAGTCGTGCGAAACAGAATGATTAATTGATATCTGTGACAGGGAGAGTCTGTGGGTGGAAGTGTGTGTGTGTGTGTGTGTGTGTGTGTGTGTGTGTGTGTGTGTGTGTGTGTGTGTGTGTGTGTGTGTGTGTGTGTGTGTGTGTGTGTGTGTGTGTGTATCATTCAGTGCAGCCTCACTGATCGTATTTGGTTGAATCACTGGATAAAAGGTTTTGTAACTCTGATTCAGTGTTTTTCTCTTCATCACGCCCTGCTCAGTATGGATTTTGTTCTTCACACAAAGAAAGAGAGAGAAAGAGAGAGAGAGAGAGAGAGAGAGAGAGAGAGAGAGAGAGTCAGATCGTTTCAAGTCATGACACACACATGTACACAACATTTACCACACGTGGCTTAAGCTGCAACATTCAGGCCTTTAACAAAGCTTCACGTCTCCACAGCGCCCTGAACCTGCAAATGCTCTGAGTAATGTGCCTAGTCACACTGTGGGAGTGAATTATTCTCCAGTTGCTCTTCATGTTCAAACAGAGAGAGACTCAGAGTTCTTCGAGTGTTGAGTCGTATAAAAGAAAGAAGAAATAACAAAACTTTTTTGTTTCTTAGATCCTCGTTCATGCACGAAAAGTCAGGATCTGATCACGTTATCGGTCTGAGAGAAGCGACAGAAGAAGAGTCTACGAGTCTGTGGAGCATCTATCTTTCAGTTTTCTGCCATTAAACACAAAGTGTGTTTATAACCTTAATGTTCAAGATCACAGATTTATTTTCTGATCTTACTATTTTCACCGCACACACATTCACACACTCACACACACATTCAGTCTGCCCTCATAATGAAGAGAACCTGATGGATTTCAACAAAGCAGGTTCACCTTGACTGATTCTCTGCACACAAACACACATTCATACAATCAGCCGCCCACACACACTAAAAAACACAGCCACAGGTATATGAAATAAAGGAAAGAGCTTGAAAACAGGAAGTCAGAGAGAGCATGACGAAATTCAAACTTTGAATTAATAAAGCTGCTGCTTCTAGCGCCTGATGAGTCCACCACCAACAGGAACTTCATGTAATGCTCAAAAAGACTAAAAACATCTGCAGGAATAATCCAGATTGCAAATAATAGATGAGATTTCCAAATTTCAATAAAAATAAAATCATTTTTTATTTTGACAGGAAAAATTGGAAGCTGCAGGTCGTAGCTGCTCAGAATTAAAAATCAGTACCAGCATCACTCAGAATACTGTTCCATGATTGTTTTTATTCTCCTCATCTTCCATCATCTTTAATGTCTCTTTCACAACGTGCTTTTCATAGTTTATTGAACTCTCTTCACGCTGAGATGATATTAATCCCTTTCTCTGCAGGTTTAACCTCCATCTGCAGAATTTAATCCGTCTGCTCTGAGTTCAAACTTGTTGAAAGTGATACCAGCCTTACAGGATGGCAGTTATGATGTATTAGGCGCCTTTAAAGACGTGAGAGTGACAGGATGGAATGCAACACGTTTACTGTAAGAGGTACACACTGGGTACCTGCAAGGTGCAACCATGCTTCAAACTAAGGTGATGTGGGTTCATGTTTTGCATCAGTTTTTGCATGTGCAGAGTAGTGTGGTGAGGGTGGCAGGACGATAATGCAAAACACCATCATGCAGAAAGTGATCCAAAGTGATCTACAGCTACAAAGAACATGAGCTTTGAAAGAAAATAACAGCAAGTAAATCCAAGACACTAAATTACAAAATAAACTCCTCAGTTTGGGTGGTGATGGATTGATAAACAACTCTAGAGGGAACCTGTGACCACGTCCATGCTAATGGCCTCAGGAGTGAGCACGATCCAGCAGCCAGAGCAAACAGATCTCTCTCTCTGAGGCTCGCTGCCTTCTCCAATTCACTGCACATAAATTCAACTGTTGTGACACCAGAGGACAAACCAAACGCACCCAGACGGACAGGACAGCTTCTCTACTCTATGTCTAGACCAATTCTGTCTCCTTCCGCCCTCTCCTTCTGTTTCTTCTTCTCTGACTGTCTGTCTGACCCTGTAAACCTCGTCCCTTCCTTTCTTTACCCTTTCCCGTCACTCCAAGTTTTCTCTGCTGTCTGTCCTCCCTCCTTTATTTCTCCTCTCTCCATCCCTCCATCCCTTCATTGGAGTCATCAAGGGAGGCCCAGAGGCGTCTTTAGGCAGCGGCCACAAGGGGGTCCTTATCCAGCGCAATGACACACATCAAGTCAAGAGGATGTTTGTTACATAACAGCTTAAAGCTTCTCTGGTGGGCCCCAGCTGATATAAACTAATGTGCGCACGCACACACACAGAAGGACAGAGATTAAGGTTGAACTGAGAGCACAAAGAGGAAGAAAGGAGGACAAAGTGAGTGAGATTAAGAAAGAAGAAGATGGAGAGGAGGAGGAGGAGGAGGAGGGGGGGGAGGAGGAGGAGGAGGAGGAGGAGGAGGTGGAAGCAGCTGGTGGGGAAACCCGAGCTAAGCCTTATAGGGAGAAAATAAATGAATGGAGGAAGAAAGCGACAGAGAAATGAGAAGAAGCAGGAGAGTTTGCTGAAAACAGAGACCAAATCAGCTCTGAAAGTTTGACATCCGAGCGCTCTATTCCTGCTCGCTCTGTGGGAAGAAGAAAACAAAGATGAGGACAGAGGAGAGGAAGGAGAGGAGGGGAGGGAGACGGGTTGGACTGCAGCCCTGAACATGTCTGAAAAGGAGATGTTTGCTAAATGGGTTGATGAATCTTTCAGAGGAGAGGTGTGTGTGTGATTCACCGCCTTCTTCTCAGGAAAGATAGAGAAGGTGAAGACAGGGGGAGAGGAGGAGGGTTTTATATTCACTTTGTTATCCACAGTTTGGATTGAGCTGTTTACGGTCATTCAGTTGATGTTTCATCCAATGGAAGCAGGGATTGGCTCCAGCCTCCTGTGTCCCTGGATGGATAAGAGGAAAGATAACGGACAGATGGAGGGATGCAATTCCTCCCTGACCTCCACCTCACTCCAAACATCTCAGTTTTCTGTTTTCTGATAGTTTGACGTCTTGTTTTCCTCCAGTTTCTCTATCCTCTTCTTCGTGCCTGTGCCTCCCTCCTCTTGGACTTGATCGTTGGCTCAGTGACAACTTGTGAGGCTGTCGGAAGAAGTAAAGATGTTACCACAGATACCCAGTGACTGCAACTGAGCCGACCTCTTCTTCAGGGTCATCTTCACCACTTTCAGGTTGGTTTTCACGCTCACATCGACACCTGTATCGGAGCCTGGACATACGTTCTGTATTTCAGTTCAAATTTTGGGAATTTATTCGGAGCATTTTGATTTGGCAGATTTTTAAATTAAATTCTCAGCCTCTCTGTGATTCAGGTCAGAGGTTCATTCTGCAGAGTCCCACACATACAGTCAGCTACAAGGAGAGTGATCTAAGTGTGTGTGTGTATGTCTAAAGCAGCAGAAATGCCCCCAGAAGGTTCTGACAGCAGCTTGCTCTGGTGCAAACAGCCTTTAAATAACCTCCTCCAAACACACACACAAAAAAAAAAATAACCAAGAAATGTCAAAGCAGTGACCGGTCCGCACACACAAACACACACACTTTGAATGCACACCATCACTATTATAAGTCTGTTTTCAGCAGCTGCTGCTTAGCAACCAGGTGAAGGACGCATGCTGATATGATGAAAATGTACTAATCTGAACCCTCATACTGAACAAACACAAAAAAGGAGGAGGGAGGGGGAGAGTGTGTATGTTATGTGTGTCACCCTTAAAATGTGTGCCAGTTGTACAGTACAGTCACACCCATTTCCTGTGGGAGCCTGAGAGGATTTCCGTAACCAAACATTTGAGCTAATTGGTATAAAAGAAGTTTGAAACTGCAGAGATAGTACAAATCTGTGAATTAAGAGACCTGGGGAGGTTTATTTCTTTTCCTTTCTCTGTTTGGAGTGATGGAATTGACTGTTAGGCAGCAGATATCTCCCAACCTCAGATTTGATGCTGAGTTTTACATTTTTCACTCTGCTCAGTAACTCTGAAGCTCTATCTTGAAGCTCCATCTGTGTGCAGAGATCAGTGCAGCTTGCACACATGAAAGCATTTCTGTGTTTGAGCAGTTTACTGTGATCAGTTTCGCTTTCTTATAAGTCTTCGTGCACTTTTTTTAAGTGATGTGGTTAGTTTGTTTGCTGAATTCTACTGTGGCATAAAATTCTGTCTGCCAGAGATCCACAGACTGAGTACCAGGAAATAAATCAAACTAATGTGAAAATAACATAACAATAATGAAATAAAATAACAAGACTAAAATGGTAATGTTATGAGTTTAAGGTGATTGAAGCTGGAATTTTTCAGGAAAACTGTTTTGTGCAGCTTTTAGGGACATTACAATCACAAAGTACTCAAAGACATCAGAAGAGCAAAGACTCCGGCGCAGACACTCAGGGATCGTTTCTTTGCAGAGTTCAGAGGTTTGATCCTCTGAAGCGTTGTCTGCAAACATCAGTGTGGGTGAGCTTCCTATTTGACATCAAAGCAGCGCGGGACCAAAACTGCACTGAGGTGACAGAAACTCAGATGCTAAATGCTAATGTGAAACACCTCTGACGCAGGAGAACACCAGAGACTCAGACTAACGAAGCCCGTCTCAAACTTTGATGTAAAAATCAAAACAGCCTCTCATTTTACTTGCAGAGCGGTGATTTCCACAGCGCCAGGTGTGCAGAGTTTGTGTGTGTGTCTGTGTTCAACTCAGCACAAACAAGTCAGGGATTTATGATCACATGATTGAAGACGCAAGGTCAAACATGGAGCTATTGCCCTCTGCACAGCTGCAGAGTCCCTGACACTATCTGCTGTAAAAAACAAAAACAAAGAGAAGGTAGCTTTCTAACGCTTTGTGCATGTGTTGGTTTTAAGACAGAGTTTGAAATAAAGAGTTAAATCTACAAATGCTGAGGTCTGAGAGAGGAGGGCGGCAGATGGAAGAGGAGTGATGAGGAATGAAGAGAGTAAAGCTAACATAGATGATGAGATCTCACCACATCTGAGGCTTCGGGAGCCGTCGGAAATGTAATCAGAGCAGCTGCACAGAGTAAACAGAGCGGTGTGCAGACCAGTGTCTCATACACACACATAAAGAGAGAGAAATGAATAGAATCCTTAGAGAGATGAAATTAAAGGTAAAAACAAGAGTGGGAGTCAGGGGGATTTAATGAAAGAGGAGGGCTTGTACTATCAGAGAGAGAGAGAGAGAGAGAGAGAAATAAGAAAAGGCCTTGAGAAAGAGGAGAAGGACTGAGCACAGCTGGACTGATAAACACAAGGACAACAAAAAGAGACTCAGGCTGAGGTCTCAGGAGGACATGAAATATTTTTAGTTTAGAAATCTTCACAAAAAAGGAGACAAACTGAGAAGCCTGTGGAGAAAGAAGAGGATGATTTTGTTCGTTTTTGTTCTGAAAACTAGAAGCGCAGACCTGAACCAGAAGTGTTTCACGAGAGCTGCATCAAAAAAACCAATCAGATCATTAATCGTATGTGCTCATGCATTTACATTAACATTAACATCTCTGAGTTTCAAATATTCAACATGAAGGGGAGTTTCAGCTTTGCATGTCCTTCAGTTTCTCAGTAACTCATCTCTGCATCGGTTTTGGAATTTCTGAGTAGCTGATTTGACACTGAGCATGTTTACAGAAATGAACTCAGAGTGTTTGTGCTTATTCTCTCTTTCAGCAGGTGAGATCAATGCCAGGTGGCAGCTGATAACAGCTGGAACGTCGGTCTCAGGTCTCGTTAAAAGAAAAACCGAGCTCACTGAAAAGAGAGAGAGAACAATCCACAGAGAGGTGACGACCCTGCAGTAAACCTCAAGGATTTATGGGAAGAAAGCATTTTTAATAAGCTGCATTTCTTAATGTTTGGAGGCCTGAGAGAACCAAATGAACCAAATAACCCTCTAAAAAAAGCTTGTGCATACTCAGAGCGTTTCTCTGAGACGCTTCTATCAGCGTGAAAAGACCGACGCCACACAAACCACACTGCTGACTCCTCTATCAGGGGATGTTTTCATTACTCTCTCCTCAGCTAAAATATGAACTTTCATATCAGAAAAATGTCTCTGTATTAGGAGGCAGATCAAAAATTGATGTCTTTAATTTAAAAAATGAATCTATTTCCAGTTTCATCCAAGGGACGAAGCTTCTGGAGCAGGAAGAATCTGGTCTTTAACGCCCTGTGGGTCTGTTCCTCTCAGGACTCTGAATCATGACGCTGCGACTTGTGCTCCGCTGGATTTCATTAGAGGAAGTCTTCGCTAATCAAGCAGATCTGAATTAATCATCTTTTCAGTTAATCCTCTGTGGATTGAAGCTGCAGGGATCCTCAAACTAAATCAGGGTCACAATGACAGAGAGAGACAGAGAGAGAGAGAAAG
This sequence comes from Labroides dimidiatus, assembly GCA_030710495.1. Classification (NCBI taxonomy): domain Eukaryota; kingdom Metazoa; phylum Chordata; class Actinopteri; order Labriformes; family Labridae; genus Labroides; species Labroides dimidiatus. Next base: position 15,462,375 of record CM061160.1, read on the forward strand.
AGAGAGTTTTAAAGGAGGTGAAGTGACAGAGGAGAATAGACGGGCGGCAAAGGCGAGGTGAGAGAGTGAATGAGAAACTGATTATGATAAATGTCATTCTGTTATTGCCTGAACAGGATTCAGGATGAAGAGAGAACAGGAGAGGAGGACGAGAGTGGGTGAAGTGAGAGGTAGAGATGGAGGTTAGTAGAGCGGTAAGTCCAGGAGTGTGTGATAAAAAACTGAAACCTCCGGCTAGACTGCGACCAAGAGACGCTGACGTCACTGCAGGTTGAGTTTCCTCTGTAGGAATAAAACATGACCCCTGAGAGACCTTTGAAGAAAAAAACACAACAAATTATCTTTAAACTTCTCTGAGCAACATCACTTTAACTTGAATATCGAATGCTATGTCACTTAAGTGTTAAAGATGTCTTCCTGGAGATTTGCATCCTTGCGCTACCAATGACAAAAAGCCAGATTTGTGGTCCCTCTCCGACGTCATCCTGACTCCATGACAGCTATCACTGAATCAGGCTGACATGTATCACTGCAAAAATGTGAGAATGCATGATACTAAAGTGGATAAGATGCTTGACTGGATCTCAAACCAAAACACTTCAGGGAAGGAAGAGGCATTTAGGAACTGAAACAGAACAACCTGAAAGTAGTCGTCTTATTTCATTTGATTCTGAGCACAGACATAGGGTGGGACACCCAGGCAGAAGTGTTGCAAGTAAGCACCCTCACACTTTGTCTCCTCAGAGTGAAGATGAAGTGTGTTGAGGTCAGTCTTGGGCATAACGCTAAAGGATCAGAGGTCATCACCTGAAACATTCTCCAGGACCATCCTCTTCTAAGGACAACAGGAGGTGCTGAAAAAGCCAGTGATTTTAAATACCTCATTGATCAGCTTGTCAGAGCAGGACCTTAAAGTGAGGAAGGCTTTAATCAGTGTGTTTGTGTGTGGAGGTCCATCCCCCGGCTCATCCAAAGCTTGGCTTCTTCACTGCAACAGCTATAAAAGAGGACTTTGGGCTCCATGACTCCCCTACTGCAAACATTCATATATCTTCAGGATTCATGGACCTTTAAATGAGTCCTCGCTCTTCTCCTGCAGGGTGCAGAAACACTGGCCCTGTTAATCAGATGCACGGAGGATCAGGATGACAGGCAGAAGGGCTCCTCTGAGGCCGACCAATGATGATGCATGATCATTTAATATGCAGAGTAAACATCTCATCTTTTGTGCAGGTACCACATAAAGAAGTCTTATTATTGTCATATAAGGCAGGTGGTAAGTGATCTAAGTGTGTGTGTGTGTGTGTGTGTGTGTGTGTGTGTGTGTGTGTGTGTGTGTGTGTGTATGTAGCTCTGAATGTGTGCATGTTAATTTGATGGCACTGAGTCTAAAAGTCTGTGTGCATGAAGAGGTAACAGTTAAAACCGTTCTAGCATATGCAAATCAATACATGCAAAAGGAGGAAGCAGCAGGCAAGATGATTGACAGGGATTTAAGGCCGCGTGTGTGAGAGAGTGTGTGTATGTGTGTGTGACTGTGAAAGAATGAGAGGAGCACAGAAAGACTGAGCGTCCAGCTGTGAGTGCCTCACCCAGTGCACAGCGTGTGCTAGCTGCAAGATTGTGTGTCGTTTGGCAGTGTGTGTGTGTGTGTGTGTGTGTGTGTGTGTGAGTGTGTGTGTGTGTGTGTGTGTGTGTGTGTTTGAGCATGCCTGGGTGCAAACTGGGATGCGGAAGGAACAGATAAAGCCCAGAGGTTGTAGGTGGATGCCGAGCGCTTGCTAGCTTCAGAGCTAATGTGTTATGCTAAGACACACACTTATCATGCAAACACACACATTGATGTATGAAAGAACTAACACACATTATGAAACGCAAACTGTTTGTTTGGTCTGCTCAAAAACAAAAAATTAAAAACAAAATGTTACGTAATGTAATCTTCTTATGTAACAAGCTAAAGAGCATGCACATAAAGACATCTGCACACACACAGACAAAATACACACACACGTACAATTGCTCGCAGGACACAGGGTCAGTGGCATGTCAAACACACAAACACACTAACACACAAACACATGGAGCAGGAATCAAAGTGGGACCTTCGAAAATAAATTTAGCTTCTTTGTTTTCTGTCATTTATGTAGTTTACACAGTGAGCAACAGGCCTACACACACACACACACACACACACACACACACACACACACACACACACACACACACACACACACACACACAAACATAAACATACTGAGTATGACCCAGTCAGCCCACCGGATGTGTGTGTGTTTATGTGTGTGTGTGTGTTTTGGAGAGCAACATGGGAACTCTGTCAACACAAACGATGAGAGCTGGAGAAAATTTGAGTTTCAGTTGGTGTGTGTGTGACAGTGAAACTTGTGAAGTCTACATATTTGTTTTTTATCTCACTCCAAGCACGCTCAGTGCATGAAGCAGTTTTTGCATGCTTTTTAAGAACATGGAACCTCATTTGTTGAATTATTCACATCCAAAGCAGCAACATTTACAGTTTCTTAATGTATAAGAAGCTCAGATCCTGCTCCTTCCCCCATGATCTCTCTGCTGCTCCGGCCTCCTCTGGGACTCTATCCTCCTCTGCGAGGGAGCCGGAAACACCCCATTGAAATGCTCGGGGACGTGGCTGAGAGCTGAGAGGCTAATCTGACACACATTTGCCAAATCAGTCCGTCAGCTGTCCTGAAGCCAGCGAGAGCCAAACGTGTTTGAAACTAAGGCATAAATCCACTCATACTCTGCGTGGCTATGACAGAAACTCTCTCCTCTGAGTTTGAGATAAAAAAACTCTTGTTCCTCTTATTGAGGTGGTCTTTTCCGATGGAGGAGAAGTCAACAGGTGCCCTTTATTATGCCCAGAAAGGTAATGAAGTGCCTTTCAAGAGGAGAAAACATGACTGAGAGCCATTCACTGTGATTTTTGGAGGAGAAAATGAAACAAAATGCTCATTCCAGTGGAGAAAACGTGACAGGGATTCCTCCACATTTGCAGTGAAGAAAATTTGATTGACTTTCCAGTCCCTAATCATCCAGTCATGGAGAAGGGCCCTCTCTGGAACAGTTCAGCATAGAAAATGAGGCAAAGTTCCCTTTGAGGAACTCTTATCATAAGGTCTTGTTAAAGTTCCATTTTAGTGGAGAAAACAAAACTTATAGTCTACTTGTCCTTACCAGTGGAGAAAAAGTGACCGACTATTCCCATAGATTGCCCATCCAGTTGAGCAAATATGCTCATCCCAAGGAAAAAGATCCCACAAGGAACAAATTATGGGAGAAAATGACTCACAGGTCCCTTTGAGGCATCTTTTTATTGGAAGAAACGTTATTAAGTTGCCTCTTTTTCCCTTCTAGTTGAGAAAATGTGCTTACGTGTAGATTTGGTGCTTTACCAACCTCTGTTCAGGTTTCATTCAGTGGAGAAAACAATATTAATACCCTAACGTTCACCACCAAGGGAGAAAGGGTGTATTTCTACACTGTAAAAAAAAAACAAAAAAGTTGTGTGAACTCAAAATTTCAAGGAAACTCTTTTCACTTGATTTTTAAGGCCAACTAAAAATTTAACATTTGAATCAACGGTTTTTGTTGAGAACGTAACATTTTGAGGTCTACATACCAAGAATTCTAAAGAGTAAATATAGTGCCAAACCTACTTTTCAAACAGAATTGATATTTGTGGTTTTAAGTTTCCTTCACTCACCCACACATTTTTATGCTTTAGAAGTGTCAGCTTTGGCTGTTAAACTCACGTGTGAGTATATTCATGTGACTGTAGGTAACGAGACAATGACTGTTCAAATGAGCTAAAGCCGCCCCATACATCCATGACACACAAAGTAATCAATACAATCAGTCCACCAACTGTAGTTTCAGTACAATACTCAAACATAATATTCACCTTTATGTCAATAAAATCCACACAGGACAGGAGAACAGGAGAGATGACGGCACATGTGGAAACCTGACGTGTCGATGAAGACCCCTGTCGATTAAGTTTGAGCGCCCATTTTTCCTGAAGCATACTCAAAGATTTTAGTTATAGCCTCAATCCTATAATTTAAAGTTTTGCCAACTTAAGTTATGAAATGAGACCAACTTTACTCAACAAACTTTATATACCTTGCAACCCAACAGAACATTTTTTGTTCACTTAACCAGAAAATCATTTTCAGGCCAACGATTTTAAATTTAGTTTTTTTACAGTGTAGTGGAGAATTAGCCTCTTATAGAGGCTGTTCCAGTGGATGAAATGTGAGCAAGTTCCCTTTGAGGTTTCCTTCCATTTGAGAAAACATCATAAAGCGATCTGTATGTTGCAGGATAGCAAAATGTGACCACTCTCTCCAAATGTGTTTCCATTAGATAATGTAGTATAAGAGCTTAGTTAAGGATTGCTTCCAGTGGAGAAAACCTCATGAGATCGTGATCTATTGTGCTCTCTTGGTGGAGAAAATGTGTTCACTTCAAATTTTACTTTAATACGACTGATACAGATTGACTAATGGAGAGCACTCGCAGTTTTAAAGATCAAATGAGGGGAGTTCTGATTTTCTTTCTCACTTTAAATCTTGACCTGCAGTTCACCGGAATCCTCCATTACTGATGAACTGCCTCAGAAACACTGCGGCTAAAAATACCCAACACCACTCACTTTATAAACAGAACAGCAGTTTGACTCAGGACACATCGCTAACAACCCCTGCTCCACTTACATGAGCTGCTGCAACACATGCAGAAAGGAACACACACTTTAAGGAGCAGGCTACTACTCATGTCGTCCTACATATGTGACATCCTCTCATCAGAGCCATGCATCACGCCAAGTACCTGCTATCAGCCTCAAACTCATTAGCTGCACAGAAACACCTCCATCCATAGGAAACACACACTTCCTCTCTAAGTACTGACACTTGTCTCTGCTCTCTCTCTCTCTTACACACACACACACACTCACACACATGCTATATATAGCCCATTATGTTCCAGGTCCTTTAACACAAACCAGTCCCACAGGAAGTCTTACATGGACCACTCAAGTCTCCTTATACCTCCACACACTAACATACACACACCAAAACTCACACAGCCTTCATAATAAGCTGCCCTAATGACAGGGTCAAAGCTGGACATCATTACTGAGTGTGAGTGTGAGTGTGTGTGAGTGTGTGTGTGTGTGTGTGTGTGTGTGTGTGTGTGTGTGTGTGTGTGTGTGTGTGTGTGTGTGTGTGTGTGTGTGTGTGTGTGTGTGTGTGTGTGTACAACACACTCATCCTTCAGACCTGATACAGGTTCAGGGAAGCTGCCATAAAGCTGTAAATGCAGCACCATTAACCATCCAACCCTTTACTTCCAGTTGCTTCACTGAGGCCACATATTTGTTGGGTCAAGGGAAAAAAGCCGAGGACGAAATCTGTAAGAAGGTTCAACAAGTGGTTCAATCACATACAATGACCCCTGACCCCTGACCCCAAATCCCTGCATGGGCACTAATTGCAGAACAAGAAGAGACGCACAGAGCGGGAGATCTAATGTCCAGAAATAAAAACCACTTAATACATCACTGAAATGATTGCATCTATTGGAAATTATTTCCTGGATTCCCACAGAAACAGCCTCCTTCAGACCTCTGAGATAGAAGTTCCTTTCTTATCCCTCACTGTAGCTTTGCTGTCTGTCTGCCACAGCATGCAGATCTGTAAATAACTCTGTCCCAGAGGGGTGAAATTGAATTTTATATTGCTACAGTTTTAAGATGCTCTTCCTTTCTTTGTGTTCATTACTTGTCGATGGAAAAACCTATTTGTCAGAAAATATCAGAACAAAATACACAATGTGTCCCCAAACACCACGCACTGCTACCAAAGAAATGTGACATATCTGTTTACAAAAAAAAAACAGAAAAAAAACACTAAAAAACACTACAAAAACACTACAAAAAACAACAGCTGCTTTAAATTGTGCAAATAAAGACCGAGCAACTGACTGACCATTGAGGTGACACTTAGAGAGCGTTTATGATTCAATCATCTCCACAGAGCTTTACATGACTCAGAAATTAACAGCAATACTCACATTATTCTCAGGCTCTTAAGTTAAAAGCACTAACAGGAGGGATTAAGACATGTTTTTTTAAGCTCACTGCAATATGGAACAAATGACAGTTAAGCTCTTACCCCCAATTCACACATACAGCATCAGCGCCGTGGCCCGTCAGTGCCACACACTACGCCCTACTTAGAAACCACTCTAGTCAATCATTGCATTCACACAGCCTGCGCTGCAGCCCGTCTCTGGTGCATGCCACCAACGGCTGCTTGTTGCTGTGACGCTTTGAGTCTATCTTTGCCGGAGTACGCTGCAGAAACGTGTCAATCTCTACAGAGCAGATCGTTCCAAAAAGGAAAAAAAATCTGATTTCCAGTCACATGCTTAGCAAACATTGAGAAAACACTCCACACATTTCTCTGACTCAGTATAACTCCGTGGATACTCAGTTGAGTGAGTCTCAGCTTCACTGTAAATGGTAAAAGTCCCACAGAGGCTTCACTCTGCATTTCTTTAGCGGAATGAAGCTAAAACACAAAGTGATTTTCTTGTGACTAAGGAGCCAGGATGTCATTACACTGGATTGCGTTCCTCCTGCTTCTGCTCTCCATACAGGCTGTTTCCTCTGCTGACACCTGATTGGTTGATTCTGCTCATCCTCTTAAAAGAACACACCCACAGAACACAAGTAACATTCAAAGTAATGACAAAGACTTTGAAGATTTTCAGTTTGAGGGCTGTGTTCCTCTCAGTATCATTATTAAACTGCTTTTCGCGACATTTCCTCCCCTCTCAGCATCACCCTGTGTCTCTGATGTTGTTTCATCACCATGTCTCCATTGTCATGTTAAGTGTCTCTCCTGGGAGGCCCTCCTCCATCATCTGTCTCTCCTCTGGCTTCATTCCCTCTTGCTCCACTTTCTCTTCTGTATTTTTACTCCTAATACATGCATCTTTTCTCCCACAAGCTCTGCATTGTCATCTTACTCTCCCCCTGCGTCCCTCTCTCCCTCTCTCACAGCTGGAGAGGACTCACACAGGGCGGTAATGAGAGCACACAACGAAGTCTGCAGGAGGCATGCTTTCATAGGGCATCCTGGTTCGCCGTAACCATGGAAATAAGTACCACTGTGGTGACACGCTCTCATAGACAGAGGTGAGGTGCTCTCAACTCACCAGAAAGAAAATGCACTGAGAAATCTTTACTCCGAACAGTTTGTCACCTGGGCTCTCCTTGGAGACAGTGTGAATACAGTAATGCTATAGGGGACAGAAATGTCATCCAGTGCAGTGAAAGGCTGAAAAGATAACCTCACTGAGAGTCAGAGAGGAAAAAAACATCACACACACAATCATTAATAACATCTGAAAGAAGCTCACAGTCAAAGTGACAGCTACTCTCAGACAATCCTTTCCATTGTATGGACTCTGACTTCACTCCGAGGCTCTTAAATCCTCCTGTGAGGGACAAATCTTCAGGTTGGGGGAAAAGTAGAGCCAATTTTAAAGTGAGCAAGGAGGAAATGTGAAAACATACTGATGGAAGGATCTGTTGTTGCTATTTATTGAAAGGTGAGGTTTGATTTGGCGGAGGTAAACTGCAGTCAGTGGACAGAATATGAGGTGGACACACGCTGCTGCACAGCTAATGGTCCAGCCTGACAGCACTGTGGGTCACGCTGTCCCGAATTTCAATTACAAGGGGCGAGAACACACACAAACACACTCGCTCTATCAGCCTCACGCTGCTCTCAGGTGTGCAATAAGGGTATTTGCATTCAGCCCAGTTTCATGCTTCAGTGACAGGCTCAGGACTGGAGTAGCTCTGAACGCAGCACAGAGATAAGACCCGACTTCTCTCAATGGGAAGGTAATCGCTCCAAACAAATGACAGAATATGAATCACATGCACCGATTTAGACCACACAAACAGGAAGAAGGTAAGGAGCTCTTAGAGGAAAAGGTGCCTGCAGCTATCCATATTACTCTGTCTCTCCTGGTTGCTCCTTGTTATTGACTTTAATAAGACGTCTAGACAAGAAACCCTCGAGCAAGAAAAGGAGGAAATATGATGACAGAAATGGCAGAGGAGAGAGAGAGAAGAGGAGGAGAGTCTGCTTTAGAATTTAATGATTCTGGATATGATTCTTGAATGACCCAACATTGTATTTTAGTCCTGGCTCTAAATCATAAAACAAAAGCATGACGTTAAAAGCAGAAAGAAGAGAAGCTCCTTCTTTCAAAATAGTTCCAGCTATGATGACAGAATTTATTGTAACTTCACAATTCTCTCGAATTCCTGTTTCTGAGCACAAATGACACCAGTACTGAACTGAGTTTTTATATATATATATATATATATATATATATATATATATATATATATATATATATATATATATATATATATATATACATATATACATATATATATATACATATATATATACATATATATATATATCATTTGTAACTCCAGGGTAAAGACTTTTCTGTTTTTAAACTGAGCTATTCTTGTCCAAACTTGGCATTACCCCCAGCTACTAGTTGATGCATATTTTAAAAGTTAAAAAACAAATGAGAACAGAGTTCAGCATCTCTTCATATCAAATATAGACTGATAGAAGAAACCATCCATCACTCTGTCTGGATTTCGGAGAGAGGAGAGCAGAAAGACCGTATTCAAACACAACCTCCTGATAAGATAAAGCTCTGAGGCTAAAAGTGGAGGTGGAACACAATGGCAGCCGGACAGGAGCAGAGATGAAGAGGAGATGGAAGAGACGAGACAGTGGAGTGTGTGTTTGCTGTGTGTTTATGTGTCAGTGTGTACATGTGAGCGGGAGTGACGGGCGGGGACAGAGATGGAGAGGACAGCTTTGTGCGCAGGCAGACATGAAGCAGCGCTAAATAAATCAGCCAGCCCTGCAACTAAGTGTGACTGAAATGTTTACGGCACAAAGGAATAATGGAGGAGCAGACAGGGCGAGAGAGAGGAAGACACAGAAGAGGAGAGAGAGAGAGATAGGAAGGGGGGAAGCCCACCTGCTTCTGATCCAAAGAGAAGAAGATAGAGGAGCGTGTAGGTGGATGTGTGATAGGTAAGGCAGACAAAAGAACAGCTAAGTGCTTCTGTGCGTGTCTAAAGGTGCTTGTTACAACACCCACGCTTATTATATTCAGGATAAGCTGACATAACAGCGGCGTTGGCGAGGAGTGATGATGCATGCCAGCATGGCAGGATGAACCACAGAGCATTGACCCCCAGACAACAACACGTCAGCAAACACATGCATGTTTCTATAAATGCTGGCTGTCTGCTTCGGCTGCTCTAATGTACGCTTCCATCCTCATGATCCTCCATTAAGAGTCTGAGAAGTTTGTGAACACCTTCAAAAATGTTCACCATCATAAAATGAAAACTCTCTGGACAAAAGCACAAAGAAGGGCGATTTCTAATCACTTTTTATTCTAAAAAAAGATGATTTTCTTTGTGTTTCACCTTCGGTACATCTGCTAGTGTTGATATTGCAGAAGTTACTCACACACCCCTTCCTACTTTCATATCCTCCTTTTCTATTTCATGTCTTGGTATTTCTGGGTGAAACAAAGTTCATAAAGCCCCCCTGACCTGGTGCAAACCAAGTCTCCTAACTTAAATATATGTATCTCCTCTTTCCTCACTCTACGCCCTTAAGTGTGAAGGTGGAACTGTCACATACGAGCCGGCTAATGGCTGCTAATAACTGACGCTATGTCGCTAACGTTCATGTTTAATCTATGAGTAGTGACTTTAGCTCTGTTTGTCATTAGCATTTGCATTTCTCCCCATTACTCTCTCATGTCCCCGATCAGTCAGAGAAGCAGAGTGTGAAAGGAACCTTGAGGAAAACATATGAGAGCAGAAAGTACAAACTCAATCTGCTTAAATTTACAGACCTCATAAAGCTTCTTTAGTTTCTGTTACTGAATTTAGTCAGGTGTTTGACGTAAGAGCAACTCATATTATCTCAGGCCTTGCATACTTTAATACAGAGTTCAAAGTTTTGAGATATGGAACACTGCAATAGGAAAGGCTTTAGGGTTCAACGGGCTGATTACCTTTGTGAAATGCAAAACAGCAGCATAGCCAGCAGCTTTAAGTGTAATAAAAAATTATTTGATTTTCTCCTATTTTAATATTTTGAAACTTGAAACCTAATTTAATATTTGCAAAAAAAAGAAAAAAAAAAAAAAAAAACATAATGTACAAAATCCATCCTCAACAAACTGTGGACACTTGTACAGTTGAAGCACAAATGATCTTAGCCGCAGAGCAGACACACTGTGCTTCACCAATCCAATAAAAAGTGGTCTCTTGTCCCCAAAGGTTAAACCTCCATTCTTATTTTAAATCTCTTGTTCGTATTTCAGCACAGCTCAATGGTTAAGCTAATTAAATGCTCTTCTTTTGTCCGTGTCCATCAGCATGCAGCAGAGATGAACTGAAGCCTGCCCGCTGACCCCTGAGCGCCTTCTGTACCATAACCTGGAAGTAAAGCGTGGTCACATCGTGAACCAACAGGAGTTGTTTTCTGAGCCTGCAGTGTTTGATTTTGTAACACAGCATCATGGGAAGAGCGCCAAATGACCTGTGAAAGGTTAGTTTAGGCAGTTTACCTATTAATGTGGAGTCAAATGACTCTAGATAACCATGTAACCATGTGCGTTACGTGGTGCATCTCCTCCATCTATGGTTTCCCGAAGACCTGCAGACATTTGGGTGATGCTCAAAAACTCAGGAAGACTAAACTGGAAAAAATGCATGTGGTTCATGCATATGTTTGGACGTCTAAGAAAGTTACAGCAAAGAGAAGGAGCATCATTTTGCAAAAACAGGATAAGTACCGATGCTACCATAACTATCATTACTTGTAATAGCTTCTGCAAATGCAGTAGTTGCATAGTGTGTGTTGAGTGACCAAATATGCAGTTTGACAGCTAACTTTTCCTTGTTTATATTTTTTGCGGAAATCTGCATGCACATGCAAATGTTTGTGCCCTTTCCTAATATTTAAAAGCTCAACTTCACTTTGAGTTTGGTTTTTTTGTTCTGAACTTTTTGGACGTACTGTTCATTAAAACTACTTAATTTCCACTCCATTTTTATTAAGACTCCCTTTTCCCAGAAGCAGAGGTGTTTTATAATCCATTGTTCAGATCGAACTGCAGGACTAACCCCAGAGACACACGCTTGTTCTTTGAGTTGATAAAACAGATGATAAAGATGAATTAAAATCGAAGCATTATTGTAAAAATAGATTTTCAGCATGCATTTTCTAACAGATGCCTGACCTTTCACCCCAAGACGTATGCATCCCCCCCTTAACAGGAATAAGCTGGAATACAATGTGAATGGATGAACCTGGAGCTGCAGTAATCCTGTCAGAGTTAGCTGCAGCAGATTACCATCACTGCTCCTCAGGTCAAAGTGTGAGAGGGGTTGAGAAAGTAATAGGATTGAAGTGTCACAGGCTGCTGCTCCGTTTAGTCCGCTGACGCTCAGACGGACAAACGCAGGATGACCAGCACTCAGAAAGAAACTAAAGACAGAGCAAAGAAACACACACTAGGAGAAATGCGGCGGGTTTGTATTTCACTGACGGATGAACCCAAATATTTATCCATCTATCACTCAGGCGTTAACGTATCATGTGGGATTGATCTTTTTCAGTAGTGTTGTTTGAGGCGTCGACTCAGAGAAGCATCAATAACCTTACTGTGATGGAGAGACTGGTGGGCAAGAGGAAATAAACAAGGATCAATTTTATTTCCTCAAATACTGAGAGCTGTTTACTTTCATAACAAAAAGAAATAATATTTACTTTTTGAATTTTTGAAATGTAGAGTCTGCATTAACTTTAAATCTGACTAAAACTTTGTATAATGAAACAAGGTCATACAAGATTTTGTCATTAATGCTAACGTCAATTAGCCTTTTTGTTGAGAAATATAGATTTTAAGTGATAGAAACCAAGCGTGTAGGCTGTGATGATAAATGAAGATTATTTAAGGTTGACAAAATATATTCCTGCAGTAAAGGGTACATAAAACTGAAAACTGTTCCCTCTGATGGTTTGAGATGAAGCGTGTTATCAGTGAGGTTATGTAACCTTTCATTATAAGGGATCTTTTTTTACTGCAGTCACACACAATTAAGAGCCCGTAAATGCAGTTTATTCACCTTAAAGGGAATAATGAGACGATCAGGTGACAAAGAGACAGAGATGACCACAGAGGAAATGTGGACAATAATGAATCAATGGAGGAAAAGAGGAGCTGAATAAAAGAGAAGATAAAAATGAAAGAGGTGTCCATACAGAGGGCGAGAGGAGTGAATGGTCTTAATGATGTCTGTGACTTCAGCAGCAGTTAGACAAAAACGAGAGAGGGTAAAAGAGGAGAACATCTCTTCATGCTAGAAAAGAGGTAATTATTTTAATTAGCCGTTGTATGAGTTTGAGAGAGGCCTGAAGCGGGATGTGGGGTACATACTCGTGTGTATTTCAGTGTGTGTCAGGCGTCGATGTGTCCCGTGAGTCTGATGATCCTCCTGCGGATCCTCTGCTTCTCTAAATGTTGTTTTTAAATGTTCAACAGCCGGGTTACCAACTGTCCCCCCGCCTGCTCGTTACAAACACGCTGGTTTATCAGCCGCCGTCCATCGCTGCAGAAATGTCAGAGCCGCAGAAACAGAGTGATGAATGATAAAGAAAATAACATTTAGAGAGAAACGGGAGCCGTCAGCAGCTTTTCTTAGTCATGGATCATCAGTTTTTGCTTGTCAAGTTTAAATCACAACGTGGCATAAAGAATCTGCAAAAGAAAATTGGATTTTATCCAATGAAATCCAGAAGACGGTCTGTACAGAAACACCCATACAGCAAGGTTTGACATGTTTTCATGATATACATATATTGCATGGATTAAAATGTCTTTCTTCACCGTACAGTCCTCTAGAGACAGAAAGAGTTCTGTGCTCGATGATGCTGAAGAACTCTTTTTGCGTTTTGCCATTTTGGTCTGCAGAAAAAACAGGTGACCAAGACCAAAGACCTGAGAACACACAGGGAGCCTATAAGAAGCTCAAACAGGATGATGTGATTCTGTTTGTTTTCATTTAATGATACATCCATCCAATTTCTATCACTAATCCGATCTGGGTCCAGATCAGCAATGTCATCAGTGAAGACCGGTGGCGCTTGTCCTCGGCCACTTCCGCCTGCTCCTCTGGGGGTATACCGAGGCGTTCCCAGGCCAGCCGAGAAATGTTATCTCTCCATTGTTTTCTGGATCTATCCCAGGGTCTCCTCTCAGCTGTGCATGCCAAATACCTCCCCAGGGGGGTGTCTGGGAGGCATCCTCACTAGATGCCTGAACCCCTCATCTGGCTCCTCTCAATGTGGTGGAGCACCGGCTCCGAGCCTCTCCCAGGTGTCCGTGCTCCGAACCCTATCTCTAAGGCTGAGCCCAGACACCCTATGGAGGAAGCTCATTTTGCCCACTTGTACTCAGGATCTTGTTCTTTCGGTAACTACCCACAGCTCATGACCGTAGGTGAGGGTTGGAACATAGACTGACCTGTAGATTGAGAGCCTTGCCTTCTGGCTCAACTCGCTCTTCACCACAACAGATCGGTATAGCGTCCACATCACGACTGACGCTGCTCCAATCCATCTGTCAATCTCCCACTCCTTTTTCCCCAAATTCATTTAATCAGTTAAGGATAAAAGCATGAACAAAATCTTCCATCTCAGCTGGGACCCTCCAAAAAATCTGCATAGAAAAGGAGGTTGTGCATCTGAGAAAAACAGCCTATTTAGAAGTCAGGGAGGCCATCATTTTTCCCCACTCAGTAGCCAAGGAAACCAAGCAAAGATGAACTCTTTGAGGGTGAAAGGTCACAGATGACGTACAGGAAGAACCATTTTAATGTTCCAAGAGTTCTTCAGATCCCATTACAACCAAACTGTTCAAATCCTGCTTGCACACATTATAAAGTCCTCTCCTTCTCTGGATAATTGTGCATCTTTCAGCCCCAAAATTATCTAAAAGGTGGAATTATGAAGACAAGTTCTCTTCAGGTGCATTCGTGGGTGCCTGAACCTGTACCTTCATTCAGGATGATGCAGTATTGTCCGTGTCAATGTGCAGACGTCCTGCTGTGACTCTTTGATGCTCCAACATTTGGTGCAGACTTGGTGTCCATCTGCTTTCACAGGCTGACAGAAAAAGGAAGTTTGGAAAATTCTTGAGAAGCTCTTTGAGGTCAAGAGGATAAGCATCACATCAACAATCTGTTCAAAGGACCCCTCAGAAGTGAAGCATTCTGGGTAATTCTGCATGTATGAAATGAACATTTGGCTTGTTTGGGACACAGAAGCCATCCTCTTCACACACAAGCTGGCGCCTCTCTCCCTCCCAACTTCAGCGTTTGTCTGTGAAAGGAAAGCAACGTTTGGCTGTGCGTATGCACCTTGGTATGCACCTTGCTGCATACCATGTGGACGGGTTTCATGAAGAATTCAGCCCAGGTTTTGGTTGGACGTTTTATATAGGAATTATAAATCATGCAGCATAAGCTGAGGAGGAAATTGCAGATTCTTGTCGGGATGTCAGGAGCGTTGGATTAAAGATGACAGAGAACATCAGACTGGAGTCCAACTCCTTTCCTCACATTACATAACAAAGCTACACAACACTCAATCTGATGAGAGACGAAGTGTTTGATCATTTCAGTGAAGAAGAAAAAAAAAAGTCACCACCATGATATAAAGCACGAATCCTGTTCCCACAAGGTTAAACTTTACAGGCAGGCTTTTAAAGGACTAATCCGATGTGGATCAGTTTTTCTTTGATTGACAGTAAATCCCTTAAAAAGATCTAAACTGACAGGCTATTTGTCTGTCTCCAAATGCTTTCTTCTTCTTTTAATTCCAACAGCTCACAAACGCCTGATCTTTGCATTTAAAGGCTGAGTCATCGGACAGGAGTAAAGTGCATTCATGAGTATTTTCAGATGCAAAAAAACACACTTAGTGCCCTCTTAACAAAAGAACGCGTCATTCAGTAGTTTCTGAATGCAAATTGAGCTCTTTGGCAATGAACACATGGATAAATACTGGGGAGTCTCTTTGTTCCCTCGTTTGAGAAGGATTCAAAGACAGTTAAACCAAGAAGAAAACTAAAGAAAAGTTTGGTCTCTGCAAAATAGAAACATTATCGATAAACGCAACACTGAAAATCTGCTTTACTCTGACAGAACCTGAGAGAGATGGGGAACAATCATTCTACCAGGATGAACACTCTCAGGTTTATTCTGTACCAAGTAGGACACTCAGATTTTGGACTTTATGAATCATCATCATTTCCTGCAATCCAAAACAGGTGCAGTGTCACAACAGAGTAATTTTCACATCGGTCAGATGAGGGGATTTTTGGGCAGTAAAGAGGCAGAGAACAGTCTGTCCTTCTGCTTTTAGTGCTGTTTATTGTGCTGTGATTTCACGCCGAGAGGATTTCACTTTGAATCCAGTGCACAGGAGAAAGAGGGAACATTTCTGGTCTAAAACACAATCAGGATCAGGATCTGTTGTAAATATCTATAAGCACCAAATGTTCCAGTGAGAGGATGCTGAAGACATGGTTTCCACTCTGACATTTCTTTCTTTCCCCCACAGGATTCAAAGCAGTGATTTGAGCCTTCAGAAGCACCTGACAGCCCTTGTCCACCTGTGTCTCACACTCTGAGCCCAACATGTCATTACCACGGTATGTTTAGTCTCACTCTGCAACAGTCTGCTCTGCAAGGCTAGAAAAGGACTGAAAACACGACCATCAGGTCACAGAGGAGAGGCGATCGGGTCATATTTATATTTAGTTTTCAGAGCTGCACTCAGTTAGCTTAGCTTAGTATAAGGATTGTTAATACATGGAAGCAGCTGCTCCGTCTCTGCAGACACAAGCCAGGCAACAATTATCCTGCTATTATTTCTGCAGTCTGTGAGCTGATTGTCAGAAATGTCAAGGAGGCAAGCTCCCAATCAATCTGTACATCAATGCACGATAGTTTGTAGCCATGGCAACGAACAAGTGCCGCAGCATAACAAGTGAGAGGGTTTCACATTCGTTAACAGAAAATAAAGAGTTTAGGGAAGACATGTTTGTTTGTCTTGTTAGAAAGTGAAGCAGGTGATAACTCCAAATAGGAGGAAACACACACAGAGTTTCATTTAAAGAGCTGTGCCGTTTGTTAGTTTCTTGTGATCATAAAAACACACATAGCTGCTTCCTTTCAGCTCTTACTTCATTCACCTTCAGTGGTCACAATCTGCCTCTCAACATAGTAACACATCGCAGTTTCATGTGCATGGTGCAGCCACAGGTCTTACAAAATGAAACTAAAGGTGTTTTTCTGCTGCAGAGGGTTAAGGTTTCATGATAGCTCCTCAAAAGTGAGGCCAAAACATTTAGAGCTCCCCCTGCTGGTTGGCTGCAGTACAGGACACAAAGTCTGCATCTGTAATGATAACAGAGTGGATATATGTTGAAATAGAAAATCAAATAATGAAATATTTATGTTTGGATTTGTCAGGCAATGCTTTAAAAACAGGATGTCACATCATGACTGACACCTCGGTTGGCCAATGAGGCTCCTGCAGCACAGTGTGCACCAGTCTGCATTCTCTGAGCAGAGGAGGAATGTTGAAAGGAAACGAAACAAACACTAACAGGAGAATCACTGAACTGTACTTAAACTGCACAAGAATCGGTTCTGATGTGGACTGGGCCCACCTGAGGATCTCTGACCTGTGATCGCTGAATGTATTTTGGTAAGAGGAGGAGGTGTGACATCAGCACCACAGCTCCGCCAGAAAGATCTGGTTTCAAAGTAGGTCACAAGTGCAATATGTCAGAACCTGTTTTGGTGATATTTTGGCACCTCTTTGTAAACCATTAGGTGATGGAGGCACGCCATCCATATTTATGAGCAGTTAATGTCATCAACCTGTCAGTCCAATCAGACATAACTCTCATGACACCTTAATGTGCATTTAAAAAAACAAAACATACATAAAACATTTCAGGATACTTTACAGCAAGAGCAGCTCAAGATTTTTGCGAAATAATTTACGGAGACTATTCCTGTGCTCTGGAGGCAGACTCAGCTGCAGTTTTCTGCACTTTGAGTTTGAGGAAGAGGTGTGACGTCAATACCTCAGCTGATTTCAGACTCTCGCTGTGTCTGAATCACACTCTCATTGATTGCTCCCTGGTGATTGCTCTGTCGAGGGCTTTATAGTAAGACCAACATCACAATACAAAAAAAAAAAACAGTCGGACATCACTTGGCATCTGGACGCCTGCACTCATGTCACTGCTGACGCTTCCTTAAAAACTGTAGTTCAAGCTGTGAGGTAGCAACAACAAATGAGACATGATAGTACACTAAAGGTGATGTCTCAAAAAAATAAGATAATGAGTTCAAGGAAATACAGGATGTCACATGAAGATTAGATAGAATCCTGACAGGGTGAGCAAGACAAGTGTCAGTCTTAGGGGATTCTAAGTCACATAACCACCTATTCACCATACATTAACCAGATTGTTACCCTAAGATAACAAAGTCATAATTAAAAGATGATTTGATGTTTCAAGAATGATTCATTTATGAAAAAATCCACCAGAGGGGGATGTTAGGGCTGGAATATTGGAATACTGGAATATTTTGGCTTCACTTGCAAAACTGGAGGTAGATAGGTGTTGTCCATCTTTACATACACTCAGCAGTTTGGACTCTGATGCTTGATGTGCATCAGAGTCCAAAAAGTAATGGCATGAAGCCTAACACAGAGCTGTTTGTCTTAGCTCGTCTGAGTCTAAGACTTAAATCGGCACAGAAAGCTGGAGTGATAAAAGAGTCACTCATTAATATCAAACACGGACTGTAATTACAGCCCTGAGTAAATAGGACAATCTCGTCTGGATTTAAACTGTACACACACACATGTTCACACACCGAAAAATCCACACTACCTTCTGTGTAATTACTTCTAAGAGGACTCAAACGTTATTGCTGTGTGCGTCAGGATTTAGGATTTGGGCGTAGAGTACAGAGTATTGGGTTGGGTTGGGTTAAGTGTGTGTGTGTGTGTGTGAGACAGAGAGAAGGAGTGTATGGGTCCTGTATGTTGTTGCCATGGCAGCAGGTGTGTGTGGCGCCTGGGATCGCCGCTCGTCCAAGTGAAGTCACAGCAGCCGAGTTTGGCAACCACACAGCATTCCTCCACTCTAAAAGAGCCGAAACATGCCCGTCTCTCTCTCTCTCTCTCTCTCTCTCTCTCTATGTCTCTTTCTTGAGCGCGCGCGCACACACACACACACACACACACACACACACACTCTTGCACATAGTAGTGACTCACTCAAACTCAAACACAGACGCTCATCATGCCTTAAAATCTGATTTTGTTATTAGAAACCAACAAAAAAAACAATCATTACAGATGCAGCACTCCAGAAACATACACAGTCTCTCTCACACACACACACACACACACACACACACACACACACACACACACACACACACACACACACACACACACACACACACACACACACACACACACAGAGCTGGGCTAAACTTCTGGTAAATCAGGACACACCCCTGGTCTTTATGTGGGCACACTCATCATAGAGTAATGATGAATCTCTGCAGCAGAATACAAAACGGATATGATGGAAACTTTTACAGACTGAGTCCAGCAGTGGATCACATAAAACTGCCTCATTCTGATGCGTTCTGGCCTACGACCCTCCTCACAGACCCGGTCTGGGTTCAGCTAAGTTAAAATGAAGAAGAATTCAGTCAGCACATCCCGATAACATCATTAGTGACATTCCTGCACCGCTGGCAGAGTAAAACAGCAGATAAAATGCCTCCGAGCCCGACGTGAGACACAACATCTCTCCCTATTCTGGGAGCAAAGAAGATCCTCATCGGTTTGTTTTTACTCTTCTCTTCTTTGTTTGTTGAAAGTTGAACAAAAAAAGGAAATCCCTTTTTAAATTCAGAGTCAAAATGTGGACAGAGAAGGAATGAAGCCCCTGGGGTCTGTGGGGTGGACATGAAGTCCAGATCATGAGGGAGGAGGGGAGCATACAGTGGAATCAAGACTACAGAAGAGGAATTACTTTTTCACATTTCTGGGAAGATAATCTGCTTACAGTTAAAAAAAAAAAAGCTTCAGCCAGTTAGCTTAGCTTAGCATAAAGACTGGAAACACCATTGTTGGCACCATCAAGATGACTTTTGTGAGCTGGTACTAAGAAATGTCAGGGAGGGGGGATCCAAACAAACCTTACACCATATTGTGACACTTCTTCAGGTCTGACTTCCATCACTGGATTCATGATAAAACAATGTGAAGACTCACAGAGAAACACACCCTATTTTTTATCACCAATGAGTTACCTAAAGTGAGTGCCGGTGTCTGAATCGACAAAGAGTCCAGAGTTTCACTTTATTTCCATCCTCAAAAAAGGAGCTGCAAACTTTATATCTGCAGCTTGCAAAATACTCCAACAACACATGCTCAAATGAGTAACATGAGAGACATGAACTCCTCAGCCTGCAGATATCATCTTCTTGTTTCATGGAGAAAATTCAGAAAACCAGCAGTTTGCAGAAGCTCTAAGAGAGTGATGTCGTTTCTGAAAGCATACAAGTTTTTTTCTTTCAGGAGTTAGCCCAGCATTTCACATGCTGTTACATGTCCCTGGTCTTACGGGTACCAGCACCATTCCTGACCCACTGGAAACATCTTCAGTTTGCAGCAGGTAAACTAGAATAGTGACTGCAGACGATGGAATCAGGAGGGAGAGGGATTCAACCGTCCTCTGTAACGACTGAGGATGTCTGTGTGTTTTTGTTGCGTTTCGACTGAATCCCAAACAGAAAACATCCTGACATGCAGTCTCAGGAGTTTTCACCAATCTCTGCACCCTGAGGTGAACAGCATGCACCGCTGAGCTGACACTCACACACACACAAACAATGAATAACTCCCTCCTTTCCTTCCTCGATCCTCCTTTCTCAGAATTCCCCCTCAAGCCGAGTCTTCACATTTATACAACCTGTCAGCCACGTTCAGTGTTTCCTTCCCTGCCTGCAGAAAAATCATCTTCCTGTTTTGGGGAAACTCAGACAGACCCACGCTGGGAGGAGAACGATGATTGTTTTTTTGGGTGTGAGCGGTTTCTTTAAACTGTAGCGATTTGTTTTCGTCTCTCTCCGCCCTCAGCAGCCATTCATCTTCACATTGGTTAGTGTTTTCAGTCATTCAAATCTGAAATCCTCTTTGTGCTCTTGTGTTTTAATTTCACAGCCGGAAACCTCCATGCCTTTGGAGTGAAGGTCGCTGTTTTAATCTCACGCTAATGACATGAACGCTACCTCAAATACATCACTTTCTCTCCATCCTCCTCTCTCTCTCTCATGAAGAGGTCAAATTTAGAAGTCTCACACACTCCTTGTCTGAACAGAACCAAAGTCTTAAAAAGTCTAATAAGTAAGATTCTTGCACAACAACCTGTGCTTTAAATGTACAAAAAGATTTATACTAAAAAAAAAAAAATTCAACAAACAAAGGAGTTATCCCTCTTCAAGCACCATGCAGAGTTTTTTTCTGCAGATTTCTTGCAACATGATGTGTTTTTGAGCAAAAAAGTGCAGTTCCCTGCTGACATACCTCTTAAATTTGGTCTTGATAGGCATGAAAAGTGACTAATAATCAAAACCCTGACATTATACACTGACGACATCTTCATATTTCAGATAATGTCTGTAAAGGTGGAGCTGAAGAAGCTTAAACTTTGTGTACAGCCTTTAAAAAGTCACTAGGTTGGATTTTGAAGCTGTGCTGTTTTTTAAATCATGCAAACAGCAAAGTGGGGTGCTGGAGCACTGCGCGTTCACACAATCTCCTGACCAGCAGCTGTGATGAGGTGGTGTGTGTTCCCAGAGAGATGTGGCACCAGTAGCAGAGTGATACTGGGAGACAGAGGGCCCTCAGTGGCTCTCACTGCTTTGCATGCACACACACACACAAATACACACCCATAAAATCACTGGGGACACATTGTCATCCCTCTTGATCGGTTTCCAGGAGCATGTTGTCAACAAATCGTTGTTCTCATCCCAGCACAGCAGGAGGGAGACGGAGAATTAGAGTAAACGGAACAAAGCGTGCAAAAAAAAAAAAACATCAAAGAGTGACCGAAGAAGAGAGGGAGGGAGAATAGAGTTTGGAAAAGACAAAGACAAAATAAAACAGAGGGTTTCAGAGCGAGGCGTGCAGATGGGAGAAAGAGGAAACATGGCTGTGTGTCTGAGAAAAGACCAAAATAACCTCAGAGACTCCGATCAGACGTAAACAGGATTCCCACTGCAGCTCCGTTTTCAAATTCCAGGACTTCTCCAGGACTTTCCAGAATTGTGCATTATTCATTTTTAAACCTTCATGGTTTGTTAAGCCTTCCTCTCTGCTGCTGAGGCTTCATAAAGAGTAGAAATGATCCGTTTTACTACACGAGCTGGAAACCTGCAGCAGTAATATAAAATACTCAGCAGTGCTAAGATAGAAGCAGAACATCAAATCAGAGTTCAGGCTGAAAATCTCAACAAGTAATGTTGGATTAATGGACATTTATAGTCCCCCAAATGATGAACCCTAATGTTGAACTCTGCGATTTTCATATCATTGTCCAAACGCAGCACACTGTGAGTTTTATGCCATATGTTCCATTTCTATACCCAAAACGCTAACGCTAGATGATGCTAACATTGGCCACACACTGACACTATTCTCGTGCAAATCTTAGGCCCCGTTTATTGACAACGCTTCACAGCGTTTCACTCGAAAAAGCAAATCAGGCCTGTAGGTGGTGATATAACTGTAGAGTCTTTCGGTAGTCTGCCGCCAAAGAAGAGGTGGGCTGATCATCTGGTGTATGTATTAAATGCGACTTATCTGAGTGCAGAAGTGGAGCAACAGATCAACGTTTTGTTAAAACACAGTCAGCAGATTCAGCAGCATAAGCACAACCAGGTAAGTCCGCCATTTAACCATTGTTGTTGTCCGGTTCGCAAAAGTTCCCACAACAAAAGTGGATACGCATGCACAAAACGGATACGGCAACAGAGGCTGCAGCATATCAGAAAAGTTCCACTCTGGAGGGCATTTTGAAAAAGGTTGGCTGAAACAGCGTTTCCGTATAAACAAGAGGCCGAAACGCAACAAAACTATTGCGTTTCATTCTAATACCGTTATCGTATATACGGAGCCTTACAGAGTCTTTTCAAACTTCAGCACGCTGCAGTGTCAGCATTAAGCCTTCGATTCAGCCTCATAGAAAAAAAAAGCATGACTCTCTGGACTGCTTTTTTACCTGAATGAAAGAAAGTGTGAGGTCAAGGTAAGACTGAAGGAGAACTTGTAGCGGGGGTGGGGAGGTGGGTTGTTATTGTTCAAAGACAATCAGGTGCACTTAAGCTCCTCTACAGAGCAGATGTCACTAGAGTGCATTGCTGTAAATGCACCTGGTAAAAGGGATTGTGGGACAGGATGTTCCAGTGGACATGAGGCTAAAGTGAATATAAAAAGAAACCCTGAAGCATGTTTCTCTGAGCATTAAGACAATTCAAACAGCTCCTATTATGGGCACTGCTCGGTTAATTCCTCTTGGTTTTACTCCGTTAAGATCCTGCTATCACAGAGAAAGATGACTCAGCAGCAAAATGAGGCTGCACAGTGCATTACTTTTACCGTTTAGCCTTACAAAAGGAACAAAAAGACATGTCGTTACCATGACTCTCCATTTGCTCTCATCTGCTTACAGTTGCCCAAATTCAGTGCATGTTGTTTTATTTCTGCAGAATAACTACGTCAGAGTGACTCCACACCTCTCAAGGTTGAAATGATGATGATGGAAACGTGTCTTAATCTTAATTTACTGCTCAACACTCTACCTATGACTTGTGATGTGAGTGAAGTGAAGGATGAGAGTTGTATGGCTGTATTTCTGTCATGAGAGAAATTTAGATCATCTAAAATCATGCTCTGACTCCTGTTAAGTTCCCTTAAATCTTTGGAGACCTGCAGAAACACTTAACACTCCAGAGGTTGGTCTCTTACTCTGCAACCACGACAGTCGTACAAAAGACGGAGGGTGACAGTGTCCTTCAGCACCTAACTGGCGTAGCAGTCAGGCGACACGAGGATCTGTCAGAGACACCGCCGAGCGTGCCATCTTCTCGGTCTCATCCAGGAAAACCTGAGTGGGTCACGGTTTGAGGATTCACCACATTAAGTGTGGGGAGGGAGTGGGCTGTTAAACCCTCCATCAGTTTGCACCGTGCTGTCTTAACGAGCAGTGCAACATCATGCACCAAGACGCACCATGGAGAATAAAGTTTTGTTATGAAGTGTAAAAATTATTTTGATTCAAGCAAGCAGCTGGATTCACTTTGGATTAGAGAGGCTAAATATTAGAACATTTTTAGCCAAGAAAAGTAGATAAATAACACTGAGAGGGGGTTTTTGTCCCTGCAAAGTAATACTTTTCTCAAAATCATTTTGTATTATTCAAGCATCTGTGAGGAACTTTTCTTTGGTGTGGATTTTTGCCCCCTCCTTTGGATGAAGTAAATTGCACACAATCTCTCATGGAGCTCTGGTAATCCGGATTTGGTCCTTTTTAAATATTGGTCTCCAGATCTGATTAATCCAATCCAGTGTTTCTTTGAAAATCCAGAACATAATAAATGGATTAGCTGCACCTGGATAAAAAAAGAGCAGATCACTGCATCCTGATTATTCTCATCAAGGTTTAACCTTTTTAAATCGGAGGTAATGGTTCATTCTGAGTGTTCAAATTATCAGAAAAAGGGGGTTTATTTTTGCAGGGATGCTTTGGAAAACAACGAAAAGTCTAAGAGGCTTGCAAAGAAAACAATCAAAGCTGTGGAGCGTGTTTTACTGTCTTAAGTTTTTTTTTTTTTAATTTAAATTAAGTTGTCATGAAGTTCCTGTTCCCTGAGTGATGAGGAAAGTTTGTCCTAAAATCTGCAGCTGTATTTGACCCTAATTTAACTGAATAGTGTGGATCTGCAACAGAGCTGTAGAGGAGTGAGCTCTGGAAAAAAAAAGCTTGATACATTTTGGCATCTTTTCCATCCTTTGAGTTCTGCCTTGATTGTTCATCCTGCACTGTGCTCCATCTCGACCATCAGCATCCTCTCCTCTGCCCTCCCACACTCTGCTGCTTTAAGCTAATTGCTGAAGGCTTTGCAGGGTGAAATTAATGTAACAGCCTGAGTTAAATGTGTTTAATTTGATTGAGATTAACTTCTCTTTAAGTGGCTCCTAATACCCGATGAGGCGAAGCACAAAACCAGCCCATCCAGTGACGAGAGCCTGAGTTACAGAGCGTGAATGAGTGACAGGGGGGGAATCATGAAACTCTTTGAGAAGTTTAATGTCCTCTTTAAGTTTCATTCTTCAGTATTTTTTCTTGCATTAAACACAAAGACATTTCTGCACAGAGCTAATATCGCTGCAGAACTTCATCAATAATGGACAAAAACAAACAGAGGTTGTTATTTAGATCTAATCCCCCCTCACATCCTGAGGGAGCACAGGAAGACCGCTCCTCCAGAGCCCAGCACTTTTAATTATTTGTCTATTAAACCAGAAAAAGAAGGAAGCGTTATTTCTGGAGTCAGGGGTCACGAGGTTACCGATTGTTGGATTGTTTTCAAGACTCTGATCTGAACCTCTCTCGGATGAGTTATAGGGAAAAAGACGAGAAATCAGCCTGAACACAACTGAGAGGTTTGGATAAAACGTCAGAGGTACTGAAATCTGATGACCATTCGGTACGGCTTGCACAAAGTGATTTTCTCAGGATGAATTTAGGAGAAATGTCTGAAATGTCCAGCTGATGCTGTGGACTTGTGGAGTATTTATCTTAAATATAACATCTAGTTTGGAAATATCTGCCAGTGTTACTCCGTAAAGCTTGGACAGAGATCTGACAGTGCTCATAAAAGATGTGCCTGACACTTGGAGGTGGTGTGCAGCACTCTGCTGATGCTCCTAATACTGATGTCAATTCTCTCAACCATTAACTAAATATTGGCTCTCAGGCTGAGGATATAATTACTGAGGACTGAACAAGGCCTGCTTTAATTGCCTGCATGTGCGTGTGTGTTTTGATGGGGTGAGGTGAATAAACAGGGGTGTGTGTGCATGGTATGAGGTAGCATGGTGTGTGTGGGCGTCTGTGTGTTGTCATAGTAATGTGAGCCATGCATGAAATCACCTCGCCCCTTCACTGAGCGGGTAAAGATGCCCCGTCTCAGGAGAGCAATAAAAACACTGAAAGAATCAACCAGGATGAGGAAACAAGGCTGAAAAATTTGGACATCATCTTCATCCGGGTTAACTCTGTTATCTGCTGGTTTTGTCTTATGGGCGTGCATGTGAGGGATTTGTTCTGGGTTGAACCTGGAAGAAGTTTCATCCTTTACTTTGAGAGTTTGGAGCTGACGTTCTGTCTCTGACAGATATTGATACTCTGACATCCAGTCAAATCTGAGAGCTTCTGTGCGCTGATATCCATTCCCAGCTGTCACAGCTGATAGCGCCTGTCACTGACATCACTCCCCCTCATCTGTCCACCCTTTCATCCACTTCCTCCCAAGCAGCAGTGAAAGGCGTCTCTGTTCAGCTGAGTCCTCCAGATGGGGCTCTCTGGGCTGACTCACGCTCGGTACAAACATCGTGATCCTAACAGAGAATCAGCTCCTCCTCCTGACATGAAATATGGACACGACATGTTATCATCACATGTGAAACAAGCTGAGAAGTTCACTCAGCCTAAATCTCTGTCCCCTATCATCATCTTTAACGTCAAAAATCATCCTCCTCCTCCTCCCCCTGGGTCTCTGCTCCTCTGAGTGACCTGGAAACACAGAACCTGAGGGGGACAGGTGAGCGGATATGTGACGGAAATGATCCCACAACATGATCCTCAGCCCGCTGCGACAGGAGGGTCAGTGACCTGCAACCTGAGCACAGGTAAGGGTGGAAAAGCACGATGACACTGTGATGTCACCCAGTCAGTGGGTGAGGGGTCGAGGGATGGACTTCAGGTACACTTTGAGGGATCTTCTAAATCACTTACTGAGCCATTCAGTTTTTTTTTTGAGTATTTCTGGTTGTTTTGAAGCCAGTCTCACTCACTTTAGGGTTACTTTTTTCCCCTCATGTTTTGTAAACAAAACAGTGTGTTTACAAGGGATGCACGATATATCGTCATTAATATCGGTATCTGCCGATGTTTGTAATTTTTTAACATATCGGTATCAGTCCAACAAGTACAACTGGGTCGATATCAACAACCGATGTTTATATCCGTCTAGTTGCTGTTTGTGTTTGTGTCAGGAGGGGGTCACCATGAATACTGGTAAGTTTGTTAAGGTAACTTTGTCAGGACGTTATTTTGATTCATGATCCTTTTTGTAATTTATGATCCAGACTTTCTCACAGGAGTTTTGTGAGTTGGGAGTTTAATTACACACTTGCTACAAGTTGTGAGGGTTGCTAAAAAGTAACACTGTTGGTCACTTGTGTTTATGGTAGCCCTGTAACGTTCTTATCAGAAAGTGAAACGCCTTTTGAAAATAAAGGAGGACATTTTAAAAAAAATTTGTATGATTTTCAGTCTGTACAAAAATTATATCATCTCAGAAACTCTAATTTTTCAAAACAAATACTGATACTGGCAAATATCGATTATCAACCATAACAGAAATATGAATATCAGATATCGGTATCGGACAAAATTTCCATATCGGTGCATCCCTACTGTTCACAAACAAATTCTGTCATTTCTGGTCTTAAAAGTAACAGAGACACTTTAAATGTAAGAAAATGAAGTTTAGGAAAGTGCAAATAGTCACTGTTGTAAACATATCAATAAAAATGTCCATCTAAATCAGCGGGCCTTCACTTTTTCTGAACAGTTTACTTCAGCACTTCCCAAAACCTTTTCTCACTGACCTAAAACTCAGTTTGTTACGATGCAGAGGAAAAAATACATTTCTAAAAATGCACCAAAAGCAAAACAAAAAGTGTTTTTCAAAGCCTGTACAGAATCACAAAACATACTACGGAATAACTCATGTTCAAAAAGTCAGGTAGCTGTGCTTGAGTTGTCTTCAGCCCTGTCACAAAGCTTTCAGATGCATGACTCCACATTTACACATCTCCTACCTACTCATATACAGATGGTAGAGACTGTCATGCAAAGTGAATGCCAACCTGATCTGATCTGATACACACTCACACACACACACACACACTGCTGGCTACGCCTTCGGGAGCTCTTTGGTGTTCAGTTTCTTGCTCGGAGAGATTCTAACATGCAAAGCACCTTTCTTCTGATTAGCTGACAACCCAATCTTCTTCCTGAGCCGCACAGCCTCCTCTCAAGTGTGCGTTAATAAATGTAAGGTATTTCTTTAACATAAACTCTGCTAATCTTCTGCTGCTGTTCATCCTCTCCTTCCTTTCCCAACAGGTCTCTTCATTAGTCTTATCATCAATAAATTATAAAAGCCATTATAAGTCTCCAGAGGAAGAGGGAAATTATTCGTTATCTGACCAGTAGCAGTATCTATCCCTTTGGGCTAATGTGTGCTGGACTGAAGTGATGTACACGTTGAGCTTCCTCTACAGTTATCACTGAATTAAAACACTGGTCCACATGTGCACAGAGAGGCACATGACAATAAAACCACAAACACATAATGCACATCGCCCACGCTGCACATGTTGAGAATAAAACATAAGATGAATGAGGCGAAACAGACAACAGCACCATGCCGCTGCTTCAGCACCACCATGGCCTCAAGATACAGTCTCTAAACACTTTATTTATCTTTATTATTAAGGGTGATTCTTTCAGGGAAGCTTCATAAAAATGATGCACTGAGCTCTCATCTGATAGTTCTTTTTTTTATTAAAGATAAGAGAGGATGCAGAGAATTCCTACACAGTGTGAGGGAATTCAGAGGACCTGTCTGCAGGAGTTACTTTAACATTCCCTCAGAATCATTGATCCTCTATGAACTCTCTACTCTGCTATTAAATCCCTGAAAAATGTCTCCAAGCTCTTTTCAAAAGGAGGTAAACTAATCCAGAAGCAGCTTTCAGCCTGAATTCCCACGCAGCAGCAGCAGCAGAGAAGAGTGTCACACAGAGTCACAGATCATGAGTCAAAACTTCACTAGTTCACCTGACACAGTTATCCCATTATCTGAGAATGTGGTGTGTCAACTTCAGTCTCAGGGATGAAACGACGAGGAAGGAATTTGACTATTACGCA
This sequence comes from Labroides dimidiatus, assembly GCA_030710495.1. Classification (NCBI taxonomy): domain Eukaryota; kingdom Metazoa; phylum Chordata; class Actinopteri; order Labriformes; family Labridae; genus Labroides; species Labroides dimidiatus. The sequence goes on from CM061160.1 coordinate 15,490,953, forward strand.
CATGTGACGCGCCTGGAAGCTCCGCAGACGCGTGCCGCGGGACGCGCTGCTCACACACGCGCGTCAATAACAAGGAGCTGGCCTTGGAGCGTCCAGATGAGATCCAGAGGAGAGGGATTCAGCAGAATGAAGGTTGACCTTAAAGCTTTCAGTGTAAACCAACGCAAAGAACTCTGACCCACTGTTCCATGCGTCATATATGATCTATTCGAAGATTTTTTTTCCACTTGTTTCAAAATTGCTGAGCAGGAACATCGATGTGTGGAGCCTGGTGTTCTAAAGCAATATGAATTCAACAGATCAACAAATTTGAACAACAAACGTTGTCTGTTCCTCCTGTGCGTGAGTGTAAAAGTCTGAACCCAAACAAGCAGCATGTGTGCTTTATTTACCTTTATTATGCTGCTCCGGCGAGGTGCTGCCTTCACTGACTCCAGGAGGATGGTGTCGGTGTCCTGGCCACCACCGGGGAGGATGACTCCACTCCGCCGGCCACGGGACGCCCGTGGTGGGATGCAGTCCGGTGCAGCGTCACTGTCTCCATATCCATCTCTCTCAGACATTGTGGACAATAAGAGAAAAACACGTGGAGAGAAAAATAATCAGCTCAATAGGATGTGACCCGGATAAAGTTTGACTGTGTTGTGTCTTGGTTCCATTTAAAGGAGGAGAATTGGGTGCCTGGTTTCCTGGAGCATCAGAAGCTCTGACAGTTTGACTGGAGGAAACAATCACCCCAATTTGGTTAATGAAGAACAGATTCCCAAAGCGCACCGAGCCGTGCTGACTTCAGGCTGAGGGTCTAATCTGACATCCACTGAGCACTCCCGCTCCAGTGAGCCTCCCTCTGCTCAAATCAAAGCCCCACACGCAGGTACAGTTGGATGTAAACTGGACTCGTGCGCTCCCCGGATGCGCGCAACAAGTCTCCACGGTTCCCACACTGTCTCGGGTGTCCTCGAGGCGGCTCCAGGATCAGTTTGTGCGCCAGAATCGCTCAAAGCTTCCCTGCGATAGGAGAAATAACGAAAACGAGGCGGTTTGGTGAGGAAAAAGACGCTTGAAAGCAGTCCAGCTTCGCGAAGAAGCAACCCGAAACCCTGCTACTCCTCCTCTCCCCAAAACACATCGATGTCAAAGTGCAGACAGGGGCGAACTTGCGCTTCGTTTGTCGTGGAAGGAGGAAAGATTCCGTGCGTGTATCCTCGTGGAGCGCATTGCTCCGAATGAACACGCACACCGTGGCTGTGCTGGCTGGACTCGAGGCAACAAACAGGCGACTTTTGACGAGAACAGGGAACACGAATGACAGTCGTACCGCCTCTAACCCGCCACCCCTCCCGTCATCCCCACGCTCGGCTCCTCCCACACGCTGCCCCGAATCATGAGTGACGCGCGAAGAGGCCAATGCGCGCGCCCGCTGGGAGATTTGGATGAAGTCAGAGACGATGATAGGAGAAGAGGTGAGACCCAGGAGCTGCGGGAGGCTTCGTATGTCTGAATACAACCTGAAAGCAGGAACAAGGAGCGCATTCTATACACTGAACACCTGCAGCTCAAGGAAATATGAACAGCAGTAAGAAAGTAACACGAAGAAGAACAGGAATAGAAATGTACATCTTTTGACTTACGCACATTAATAATTCAGGGTGCAAACAGGTGATCAAACGTCTCCCAAAACACAATTTCCTTCTTAAATCTAAACAGAAGAGCCACCACACCAGGCGACCATGTAAACACACTATGTTGACCATAATCACTGCTACAAACCATCATCATCATCATCATCTTCATCATCATCATCATCATCATCATCATCATCATCATCATCATCACTGCTGTGTGGAGTGTGAACTCCTCAAAGACAGCCATCATTCTGCAGAAACACACCCGTCAAATCTGTCGTCTGTGTTGACAGACTGTCCTCATATCCTCAGGATGTGGCTAAATGAAGATGTCTGGGGTGCCTCTGACCTCTGACTCCCCCATGTATTGTCCAGTCAGAATGGGATCAGACTGATAGGTGGACCTGCAGAGATTGGTGAGCTCTGTAATAAAAATCTGATTCATTATTCAGCTTCTGGCAAAATTGCCTCTTCTCTCCTGAGCGTCTTCCAGAGGGGTCAAAGGTCAGGGACAGGGAGGCAGCAGGAGCTGGAGGGGATTTAATGTCTCATTCAAGGACACATCAGTAGGTTGTACGCACACTTACACACCTGTTATCTAAATCATGACTAATCCTCATGTTAGAAGCTCTGTGAAGCTGTCTTTCTGTGCAGAACAGGTCTGATTTCAGCCTCATCTAACATCTAAGATCTGCTTGAAAAGGAAAGAACAACAGAGCATAGGCTGAAGAACTTAAGTTCATTTACTAAGGAGAAGATTTGAATGTACTTTTTTTTTTTTGCAGTTATCTTGGGGGACTTTTTCAGCCTTTATTTAAAAAGGAAAGAATGACAAATAGAGCAGGAAACAGGGTAAGCGTTGAGAATGAGATATAAAAAAAAGCTGCAGTTCCCCAAGTGTCCACTAGAGGCCTGGTTCAAAACATGATTTTTGTGTGAATAGCTCACTTCTCTCCTGGTAACTCATTAGTTTTGAAGATATTAAACTTTTAAGTTTTGCCAAATTAAGGACATGTTTGACTTATACAGGTGGGCTCACCTATACTATTTGCAAAGAGGCTAAAGGCCCACTTCTTTACCACTTCCTAACCCAAATAAAGACAAATTTCCATACTAGCATGTCTGCTGCTACCCCAGTAACAAATCTATAGTTAAACATGCATGTCTGATTTTGGTGGCAAGGTTTGGAAGCATTGCTCTGATTCAGAGTTTTATAAAACAAGTTCAAGGGTAAAATGAAGTCCTGCAGAAAAAATGTCTGAAATAATAAAACTCTCCCTCAGAGCGAGCGTGTGACCAAAAAAAGCCTCAAATCCTAGCTGAACTCTGAGCACGAGTGGAAACACTTTGAAGGTTTTCAGACTTAAACGCTGAATCCCCTGAATTATTTTTTGAAGGTGTTCCTGCCTGAGCAGATACGAGGCCTGTGTGTGTGTGTGTGTGGTGTGTGTGTGTGTGTGTGTGTGTGTGTGTGTGTGTGTGTGTGTGTGTGTGTGTGTGTGTGTGTGTGTGTGTGTGTGTGTGTGTGTGCGTATGGGCCTGAGTCACACAGCTGTGGAATGTGGTCAGCTGGTGAGGTCCATTAGTGCATGAAGCTGAGCAGTAACACCTCTCTGTCAGTATGTGTGGGCTCAGTGTTCATTCGCAGAGAGAGAATCTGTCCACGTTGTATTTTTCTCATAATGACCAAAAGACAGAAATAGAAGGTGAAGACTTGACGTCAAAACGACAGTTTCTAACACGTGTTCATTTACACGCACTTGGTACGGTAAACATTTTTAATTTCCTGTGCATTCTTTATCCTCTTCTTTCATATATCACTCTTACAACATCAACTAAGACCATGAAGTGAACAGAAATCTATAAATAATAATTAAAACGACCTGGTGTATAAAGTCCGGTTGTTAACATGCAGAGTATGATGAGACAAATCAAAGTTTTTTGTGCAGTTAGTGTGGGAAGTAGCTGATGGCCTGGTTCGATAGCTGTTCAAGATCCATAGCAGATGGATGCTGTTAACCATGCAGATCTAAAGCCAAGTGTCTCTAAGTGTCATAAAGACTCACGGTGCAGCATTTTGATTTCTACAGAGGATATTACTCTTATGCAACAGATGCATGGAGCGCCTCCTTCAGGCCTGGAGTGAGTTGTTTGACTGAATTTACAGAGGATATCTTCTGCATGTGTTAGTGTGTTTTAACAGAGTCACGGAAGTCTTGAAAAGATTATCATTTAAATCATGGGTTAACAAGGTAATATGTCATGTGGCAAGCTGCTGAGTTCCCTGTCTCTTACTGTGTGTGAAAACTACTGACAGTATTTAGATTGGGAACCCAACCTCATTTCCAACCATTGGTTTGAAGATAATCACTGCAAAATCTGGAAGCTACACTAGGTCAACACTTTGAACAGTTTTATAAGAGTTAAAAATATATATTTCTGTTTTTTCCAAATATTTTCATCATTGCTCATCCATGAATTCAAGCAGCTGGTTCAGATTTCCTCCAGGACGTTAATTGAGTTGAGATGACCTCCATTCAAAGCTGAGATCTTTAATTTCATTCTGAACTTATCTTTGACATTTAAATGTCACTTGCCTTGTCTTTGCTAAAGGATGACAGAAGCTGTTGAGCTGAGGTGACAGAATTACTTATTACTTAATCATTGTAAAATAATAGAAATTTTTTATTTTTATTTTTTGTCTGACTTAGAGAAGGTGAGAGGGGAATGTGAGTCCGTCTGAGAGTCCCTCTGCTGAACCTTGTGCCTTCATGCTACGCTAACACCGGAGTGTGAAGAGTCAGAGTGGGGGCCTTTGAGCTGCGTGTGTGTATGTGTTACTGTGTAAAGTGTGGTCAGGTGCTCAGTGTTCTCATCGGGTTTTGGGACCTTGGAGAACGTTGTCTTCTTCAAACTCTGAGTGGTGTAAAAACATTTCAGCTCCCTCTGAGTCTCTGTTTACCTTCACGTCTTTATTGGATCACATTAAATACGTTAGAGAGAGGAACTTTCCCTTGTGTTTACTCTCACATCACTCCTGCAGACGGCTGTATTAAACATTTATCTGTTAAACAGAGAACAGAGATCTGCCTCCTGGGTGGCTGATTAAACTTAAGCTCTTTGTTTCAGAAACATTTATATAAAGTTAATGTTTAAAGATGTAGACATTACTTTGTTAGGATCATTTATCATCACCTATGAGTGACTATTCACACTGTCTGCATGTTCTCCTCTCCTGTAGATGTTCATTTATGACTTTAAAGAGTCTGTGTAAGAGTGGGATGGTGCAATGTGTCTTCATATAGAGGAAAGAAGCTGTTCTAATGGACGTACATTAAATTTGATAAACACTCAGACTCAATTACTTTGCACTATGAGTCTGTCTTATTTTTTGTAAGAAAGTGACGCACGTTAAGAAAGAAATTCATGTTCATGTTTGCACTCTGATGCCAAAACTTTCGTCCGTCATATATATTTTAGGAACTGGTGTGACTTTCTGCGTTTTTTTTTTTCCTGCGTTTATTTGGCGAACTTAATATTGTCTAAACTGCCGAGTTTGAAACTCATACAGTGTGTGCCAATAGCAAAATTAGCATTTCAGACCCAAACCCTTTTTTGAACCAGGCTGTAATATTATATATAAATATTATATATAATATAATAAATATTATATATAATATTAGAAGTCTGTTTTTTGGCTTGGTGTGTATGTGACTTCCGGTCTTTTCCCAGCCAGCCTCCAGCGGTTTATCGATGAAGAGCAAGTTTTAGCACTTCTGCATAAGCTTTATTTTTTACAACCAGCTGTTGCCCTTTGATCCATCAAGATCTTTACGAGGGTTGTTTGACTATTCAGAGATGCCGTAGGCTACTTGTAACTTCATCATCATCATCATCATCATCATCATCATCATCATCGTCGTCGTCATCATTTAATTTATCTGTCAGATGTGCCATGTATGTGTGTGTTTGTGCCTACCTCGATCTTACAGACAGCTGCTGCCCAGGATCAATTGCTTGATCACTGCTTAATGATGCTGTTTTTCTTGTACTGTAAATTTTCATAATTAATTGAAAATAAACGCATGGGATTCAGTGTGCAAGTTGTCTTTGTGTGATTTTTGTTTGTTTGTTTGTTTGTTTGTTTGTTTGTTTGTTTGTTTGTTTGTTTAAATTAAGGATCCAAATAACGCATTGGAAAATAACAGACTCGGTGTGGAAAGGACTAAAAAGACTAAAAGGTCTGGATAAGATAAACATCTCTGTATGAGTCTAATGGAAAACGTTGGCTTTAAAAAAAAAAGGAGGGAGAAACATTAAACTAATGGAAAACTCTGTAAATAAGACAATCCACTTTCCTTTTAATATTTTTATTTCATTTCTTCCCTTTTCTGCTTTCTCTTTTTGCTTTTTCTTTCGTCCTTCATTCCCCTAGCTAAATAATTTCCTTCTGTCTACCTCTGCAGATACAGCAGTCAACACTAGATGGCGCTTTAACCAAGCATATCAAAATAGAAAAGGTTCGACACCAGACTCTTTGCATCTTTGGTTCAGAGTAGCTTGTGTTTGACTGATACTGTCTGTTAAACAGTTAGTTTTAAATCACATCACAATTTTCCATTGTCTTTTGGTTCACATTAAAAACCAAGTGCTTAATCATAAATTAAATTACAGATGGATGATACAGCTGATGTTATGAGAGAGCAGAAAATGTATTTGCAACTATTCTGTGACCTGCAAAATATTTCAAGTTATGAAACCTAAAACATTTCAAAATGTACATCTAATTTTACTTTTAACTGTAAATATATTTGATTTATGGAGAAAATACTCTGCACATAAAATCAAGATGACTTCAATCAGTTGTTTTTAGTTACTTTAAATATGGAGGATCAAAAGAAGCATTACGCTGAATCACAACAGGATTAAAATCTTGCTTTACATTAGTCTATGTGAAGCAAACATTGCATGAACAGTCAAGGGAGACACTATTCTGCATATATTTAATTGTGACTGCGGATGAACATGCAGCATTTTGCTCAAAAAGAATAATGAAAACGTTGGTGGTATAAATCAGAGCTAATGAGAAGACATCAGCCCATCAGAGGTCACTGTGAGTGTTTTATGTACTTCTAAATAAACTGTTTGGTTCCTTCCCATCCTGAGCTGTGTTTAGTGAAGGAGGCCCCGGGTTTCCTTCCCAGCGTGTCTGGGCCGGGTGGAGCTCCTGGAGGGATGGTGGTTTCCTGCTGAGTTATTTTTGAGGCAAGCTTTCATCCGAATGACCAACATGTGTCTGTTCGTGTTTAGTGGCTTCATGTCAGCTGCCAAACACTTAAAATGTGCGTCAATGTTCAACTCGACCTCTGAAAGCTGTCTCAGAACGCAGTTCATGAGTTTTGAGGCAAAAACAGCAGCCTTCACTTGTTCATAAACCTTTGAATTCATCACCAGTTTCTGAGGTGACGTGTTAGTGAGGATTAAACCAAACAGAGCTGCAGGTGTGTTAGCCGACAGGTGGGCCGTCTGAATATAACAAAAGGAGATATATTTAAACCCTCTCTTCATGCAGAGCAGATATTTCTGATGCATCTCCACTGTTTTCTTTCTTTCCTCTAATAACTCCTCTCATCCATCCAGCTGCTTCCTCCTCTTCCTCTCATTCATTCACACAAAGAGTGTTAGAATTCCCAAGCTCACCACTTACAGAGCGCTCACTCCATAACCTGAGACACATCCATCATAACACATCAAAAAGTTTATTATGAGGCAGAGAGGTTTAATCTGACCTCATCCTCACCGACGTTTATTAACTCCATATTCATAAATCTGATGTGTGTGTGTGAGAGAGAGAGAGAGAGAGAGAGAGAGAGAGAGAGAGAGAGAGAGAGAGAGAGAGAGAGAGATAGTGAGTGTGTGGGACAGTGTGTGTCATGCTCCTGAAACAGTGAAAGAACAATTATCCCCCAAACCCTGAACAATGAGACCAGATGAGCAATTAGCTGACTGCTGAAATCGATCCAAGCGTGTGTGTGTGTGTGTGTGTGTGTGTGTGTGTGTGTGTGTGTGTGTGTGTGTGTGTGTGTGTGTGTGTGTGTGTGTGGACAGGCAGCACCTGGCAGTGGTTTTTTTTTTTCTGCATGAGGGTCTGCAGCTGGCATCACTGGCACGGAGCCCCAGCTACAACTATGAGTTCAGTGCTTGACAGAGAGAGAGAGAGAGAGAGAGAGAGAGAGAGAGAGAGAGAGAGAGAGAGAGAGAGAGAGAGAGAGAGAGAGAGCAGAAGCACTTAGAGTTATATAGTTGCAGAGAAAATAAAATCTACTCAGAGACTATTTCAGAAAACACATAAAACAATGATTATTTACGTGCATCTCCTTCTTAATGAAGGTCTTTACCTGGGGGGCAAAGGGTGTTAGTCCCCCCCCTCCTGCTGTGCACACTTCCTCAGCTCTGCACACTTAATGGTCTTAAGTAGAAATTAGTGAAAGACAGAGGTCAAAGATCAGCAGCACTGAAGAGTGTGTACAGGAGTCACAGGTCGAGCTCACTGTTTGATGCCACATGGTCCAGATGTCATTTCAGATTTATGAGATAACATGAGGAGAGAAATTAGGCTTCAAGTTACAAGGAGAACGAGTCAGGAGGGTAAATCCTGACTGTGCTGATGAACGTTGTCTGATTGAATTACTCATAATCAGGTCAGCGAGGAAGAGGAGGCCGAAGAGGCAGATGGACAATGACAGATCAGAAGAAAGGGACAGGGTTAGAAAAGTGAAGTGCATGACCTGAAGGCTGACCATCTTCAGTGAGATCTCCAGGACTAATTAGGGGCTCGGGCTTCGCATGAGCCACTCTCCCCCATAGCAAAGCTATGGGGGAGAGTGGCTCGTGGCGAAGCCACGAGCCACTATTGTTCTTCCGTTCGCATCTTTTTTCTTTTTCTTTTTCATCTTCCGGACAAAATTTTGGACCGCTTCTCCTCCCAGAGCTTTGAGAAAACCCCAACAAATTATATATCAAAACGTGCGGCTCGGTCCAGAATGGTGTGCTATGACTTTTCTAAGAATTTCGGCAATTTTTGGCCGAAAAAACCCCGAAAAACCGACGAAACAGTCCCATTAAGAATGAATGGGAAGGCTCCCCGAGAACACCAAAAAAACACACTTTTTCACACGGCTCCTGCCTCGCCATACTTTCAGCTAGAGACGTCATTCTTGCTTCAAAACGTTGACACATCTTTCCACGGCTTAAGTTTCAAGGGGCATTCTGCTGTCTTTAATAGTTTTTGAGAAAACAAAGGTAAAGCAACACAAAGTTTTGAGTTTTTTCACTAAAACTCAGCTCTCACAGTGCGTGACATCATCAGTTAGAGTGGGAGCTGCAGCTCATGACACACAAGGAATTTCCCAAACAAATGTCTCGTGGGACCACAAATTTCACTCCACGGTCATAAAAATTACATCAAAACGTAGGTATTTCCGTTGCGCTTCTGTCAAAGCAGCCTTTGAAGTCAAAGGATGGAGCTCTTAGTCAGGAAAGGGCCAACTGTCAGCCAAACCTGACCACCTCTCTGTATTTACTTTCATTATGAATCTCTCGGTTTTTTCAGAAAAGGGTCACTCATTTTCAACTCGGCCGTGAGGGCAAATTCTTGACCCTACAAATATAAACTGCACATTGACGAATTCCTCCGCCCGTCTGGATTTTCACGGTGCGCTCGTTTTTCTGATAGCTATAACGGTTTGGCCACAGCGAGCATTTGTTCGGACACATGCCTCATCCCAAAAAACAGCAGAGAACAGCTGTCACAAAGAGGTGTCCCTTGATCTCCACAGCTGCTCTCAGTTAAATCGTCATGGAAACCACGCAGCTCTACATGAAAGATGACTCAAAAGGACAAAACTTTGGACCGCTTCTCCTCCCAGAGCTTTAAGAAAACCCCAACAAATTATATATCAAAACGTGCGGCTCGGTCCAGAATGGCGTGCTATGACTTTTCTAAGAATTTCAGTGTTTTTTGGCCGACAAAAACCCCAGAAAAACCGACGAAAAAGTCCTATAGACAATGAATAGGGACGCTTCCCGAGAACACCAAAAAAACACACTTTTTCCCACTGCTCCTGCCTCGCCATACTTTCAGCTAGAGACATCATTCTTGCTTCAAAATGTTGACACATCTGTCCACAGCTTAAATTTCTAGGGGCATTCTGCTATCTTCAACAGTTTTTGAGAAAACAAAGGTAAAGCAACACAAAGTTTTGAGTTTTTTCACTAAAACTCAGCTCTCACAGTGCGTGACATCATCAGTCAGTCACAGCAGGACTGACGGAAGAGGGAAACCATGCAGCTCTTCATGAATGATGACTCATAAGGACATTCTGGGGCATTCTGGGAGATCCTGGCTATATTATCAAAACAAGTACACACACACACACACACACACACACACACACACACACACACACACGGAGAGAGTGAGGATTCCTTTTGAATGAAATAACTCATTTTCAAACAATATATTATCAATGAAAGCTTAAACACAGAGGTTTTCTTGTCCTTGAAGGGGCATGTCTTGCACGCAAACGTGTATGTGTGTGTGACTGTATTGATGATGTTTAAAGTACCTCAGTTCACACAAAACACCCTCACATTCTAGCGCGTAATGCTCATGTCTTTGTGTGTGTGTTAGAGTGTGTGTGTGTGTGTGTGTGTGTGTGTGTGCGCGCGTGTGTGTGTGTGTGTGTGTGTGTGTGTGTGTGTGTGCGTGTTTGGCTGAGCATGTGTGTGTGTGTGTGTGTGTGTGTGTGTGTGTATGTAGGTGTGTGTCTGTTTTTCTTTGAACAAAGTTTTATCATTGAAGGCCATTCACAGGGGGATTCTTGTCTCTGAAAAGGAAAGCGAAGCGCGCCTATGTGTACGTGTCTGTTTATGATTGTGATTAAGGGACCTCAGTTTACACAAAACACCCACCACATTTAAGCACGTGTAGCGTGCATGACTCTTTGTGTTTGTGTGTGTATTTTTGTTAATCAATGTTACACCATTCAAATCATCTCACAGAGGGGTTCTTCATTTTGAAATGGCGCGCGGAGCGCGCCTATGTGTTTGGTGTGTGCATTTATGATCGTGATTGAGGGACCTCAGTTCAGACAAAACCCCCACCACATCTAAGCATGCATATATCTGTTTGTGTGTTTCCAGAGTGTCAAAATTATATGTGACAGTGGGCACAAAGTGCGCATTTGTGTGAATGAGTTAAATATGACCTCAGTTAAACTACAAACCACATGTGTGGATGTGTAACCACACATCAATCTCACCAAACACACCTATAGCCCATGAGTAGCTTTAATGTTCCCACAACAGTTAGGGAGAGGACACATTACAAAGTATATCAAGAAGAGTATGTATGCCAGCCGGCATGCGTCCCGAGCCCCTCTCACGATTTCCGTGGAAATTGTCTAGTTCTTATTTATGTTTTCCTCTCTGATTGTTCAGAGACTAAACAAAAAGAAAACTTAATATTGTCCAAACATCGTTCTTGTAATTTAACTGAATCTTACTCAAATACTTCAACAACATGGACTTTGTTTTCAAATGTTCATTACTCACTTCATACAGGATGTTACATAGAAGTGTCCTCAAAATAAAAGCATGAAAAAGTATGATCAGGGTCTGTGATTGAAGAGGGGGCGAATTTTTACATGATAAGATTGATTTCATCAAGTGATACCATTGACTTTTAACAATTTTACAATCTGGGGGAAACTTGGCTGAGTGGATTTGATAGTCATTGATTACATTTCATGTCATCAGGAAGATCACTCTTTTATTTTGCACAAATAATCAAATCTTGGATTTATAGTTTTGTAATGCATATTGAGTCATTCTGTTTTCTCTTTCATTTTTATTTGCTGTTACTTCTTTTTTTTTCAATTATTATTGAATGGTAGATGGACTAATGTGCGTTTATTTCATATCTCACTTTGAGATAGTGTTTTTGAACCATTTTCATATGTCACAAATGAAACAGTTGAAAGGAATAAGAAAATAACTAACAGATGAATGGTTGATTGAATTACATAAACTACTATGTACAAAAAATTGTTTGAAAATAGCTTCAAGATGGGAGTGGAGCACTAATTCATAAGCTTGACATGGGTGATACTGTATCATCAAATGTGGCAGTGTTATGGTTGAAAACATATTTATGACTAAAACAAATTTCTGTTTCTTTTTCTTTTTTTAAAAAAGACATGACTGCATGACTCCCTGCTATGCAATAATTGCATTAACCCTGCACTTTACCATGTAGGGACATTTTTCATTCTTCAGCTTATCAGATGATGCATTGTTAGATTATTATCATACAACCATTTAATTTATCATATCATAATCACTGTATCATGATATAATCTTTATTGTGTGTCCTGCATCTTTGTTTATTCCCTCTAGGAATCTCTGTCTGAAAAATATCATCTTTCTACTTTTACATTCATGTATGAGTCAAAATACCATAAGGATAATTTTATGTATTGAGTTTGCACAACTTTTTATTATTCTGTTCAAACACCAAAGTCTTGTTTTCTACTTGTACACTGAATATTCAACATTATCATATTAAATAGTATTACATCCTTTGATCTCCACTGATTAAATCAACTACATCAGCAGTCATTCAGACCATTCATTTGAATTTCTATTGTCTTATTTTGAAAACCCTGACAGGAAGTAGTCTAATTCCAGTTGTATTGATTGTGTGGGAAACTTTGTTTCAGAGTCCGCTCCTCCTCTCCACGCTTCAGACCTGCAGCCACATCAGCGGGACACTTTCCCTACAAACAGGAGCTCCGTTACACGGCTCATCCGCTCTGATCGGCGGGTCTCCTGATCCACATCAGCCGGTATTTGTGCGCGATCACTCGGAGGATTAACCGGGAGCTCCCGGAGGGATGGAGTGGTGCCGTTAGAGTTGGAACTCTCAGACCGACACATAGGCCATGGGCTGCGGGCTGAGGAAACTGGAGGACCCGGAGGACAGCAGCCCCGGGAAAATCTACTCCACCCTAAAGAGACCTCAGGTGGAGACCAAGACCGAGACCGTGTACGAATATGTGCTGCTGGACTTCAGCCTGGAAGGTAAGCTGAATCAGGGAGGATGGCTTCTTGGTTTTTCAATCCTTTTCTTCACAAAAACTCATCATCACCTCTATCAGGAACTGGTTTATGGTTGGATCCTGGAAGGAATGATGTTTGCATAAAGTAGCTAAGTTAATTAATGTTTTTTCTAGCTATTCTCTGCACATGAGCTCAACTAGTGTTAAAACTGGGAAATTAAAGCTCCTGGAAGGAACTCTGTGTTTGTAATGAGTTTGATGACCCCTGTGGTCAAAGTGGAAAGTCTATTTTTTTCCTCAACAAAATATAATCTTAATCTACAAAGAAAAAGAAAGAAAGAATACAAAAAATAGTTGTTGTCTGAATCTACAGGGTGCTGTCAGTATGTATCATTTTGACAGTGAAAGGAAACTCTAAACCCCACAAAGATATTTACGAAGCCTAACACAAAACAGAGTGTTTGCGCCTCAAGTTTTTCTGTTGTGTTGAGTGTAGAGGATTCCTTCTTGTTTCCTCCTTGATTAACACATTCCTCTTTGTTTACGTGGCTCTTAAACGGCCGTAAAAAGCACACAGCCTGTTTATGGCACTTCTATCTGAAAATAGAGACTTTATTATTCACACAGGGGCTGTTTTCCTCATGCATCTAGAGTGACATTACAGTGGCTGCTCTTAAATTAAATATATATTTTACATTAAAGTGTCCTCATCAAACTCTGAACCTTTCCTAGCAACAGGGCTCATGGTTCATCTAGAAATAGGTCACAAAGGTTCTCCGCCATCACCAGTCCCCTTCTTCCCTCGACACACACTTGTGACACACTCATCTCCTCGTCTGTGAGCATGCAGCAGAGAAACCTCCACCTGCTGTGATGCAGAGTCTAATTTGAACAAGTGTGCTGATCTCAGATGGTCCAGCGTTGCTTTTTTCCCGGGGATAATCCCTTCATCTGGTCCTCAGACTGTCTGTTTTTTCAGTGTGACCTATTTGGAAGGAAACGGTGATTAAGTTCTGAATGGGAACTGAGCACGTAAACAGCAGGACGACAACACAGTGAATCATGGAGGGAGAGAGAGAGAGAGAGAGAGAGAGCTGCTTTCCAAGTGCGGGGGTCAGGGAGGTGAAAAATGCATCCTGTCGTCTAATGACTTCAGGACTGAGCAGCTTCAGGCTCGCTGTGAGTTCTGTTTACAGGAAAATCTGAGGAAACAAGAAAGTGTACAGTATACCAAACGCTGCTCAGGTGAGCTACAGGATGTCATGTAGGTGATGTGAGAAGTCTCAAACTCTCTCATTCCTGGTTACATTATTGGGAGCCCCTGTAGCCTTTTGCACTCGATCACTTGGGGAGGGGTAAATGTAATGAAGCCCTGAAGGGTTTAGGGTTCAGGGGAACCCTGATTGAGTTAATGAAGCCTTGAGTTCAGCATCATTTGGCTTTCATGTTGGTTTTCTGGAGCCTAGCGTGACTGAGGAGGAGAGGGCAGAGCTGTTTTTGTCTCTCATGTCTGTACGGTTGTCTTCAGGTATTAAAACCTGTTTGTACAAAGGATTATCCGACGTCATAGCATGAATAAATATCATCTCTTGGCTGTTTGGTGTTGTGACAACTCTGTTTTCATATGTCAAGTATATTTTGCTGGAGACATGTCCAGCCTCTTTAGAAGTTAAGGTTTAAATGTATGACTTTTACTTGTACTAGAGTTTTTACACTGTAGGGTCGGTGCTTTTAGAGTTTATTCAAAACCCAATTGTTTAGAAGTGTTAAAAAGACTGACAAAGCAGCATTTAGCCTGTTTCCACCAACTCTCCCAGATATTTTCACTCATCCATTGTCAGCAAACAAGAAGAAGAAAATATACACTTTATTAATTCCCTTGGGGGAAATTCCATTTTACACTCTGAAAGAATCATGCGATATATACACATGCATGCACGAACAGTACTTTGCAGCACTTTGCAGCACTTTGCAACACTTTGTAACAGTTTGTAACAGAACGACTCCCCTGCAGTCCTGAGGTGGTGTGTTCTTAGACCGAAACAAACCTAATCGCTGGTTTATATGCACGGACAACATTTATAGTGAAAGGTCGAAAAGGAGAGATTAACATATTCTGGAAACTGAAATGGCAAAATCTTTGGATCTGTGACCTTTTTGAGGTCGCAGCAGTCAGCATGCAAAAAGTGATGAATGCAGAGTAATTAGCTGGTTTTCTAAAGTGTCTGATGCATGGGGATAACTGCTAATGATGAATTTAGTCAGTGTTCGGAAGAGTCAGATAAACTGCTTTTGTGTGTGTTAAAAAACCTCTTTAAAGTGTCCAGCGGAGACTGACACATGCAGTTTGTCCTTTCAGCCACAGCACAGAGAGCATCCTTGTTGAGTGACAAAAGTTTTTACTGTGGCTCACAAACAGATCTCAGACTCAGACACTGAGCTGAAAGCGTCTCTGCTGTTCTGGAAAGTTTAACTATGAAAGTCTGAGTTTTGATCAGCAGGGAGTCACGGGTTCAGACTTATAAATACAGAACTTTAGAGTTCATGTGTGAGTCACAGATTGTAAAAGAAACCCACACAAATATCTGAAGAAACCTTGAATGCACTCGTTTTCTGTGCATGTCTGCAGGGAGGTGATAGAAGGTGCTTTACTGTCGTCACATCCAGATAAAATAATCCTAAAGTTCAAGTCCTACTTTATTCAAAAGTACTCTTTTACTCCCTTGTACAGCTGCAGAGAAAGGTTACAGAGGTTTCTGGGTGATGCAGTTTTAATATTTTGAGTTGTTTTTGCAGCTCATCACTCTCCATCTGTTTGAGGAGATTTATCCTGAACCAGTCAGCTCCACAAATCTCGTGTTTTTTCCTTCAAATAACCAAAACACTGTCCCGACTGATCCCTTGTCATCATGTCTCTGAACCTTTTACATTTGCAGCTGTTTGTCGCCGGATAACTGAAGCTGTTTCTTATAAAAAGAAAAAGAGAGAGGAGAAAAATACACGCTTGTCGCCTCCAGCTTTCGTGCGACTCTCAATGTGAGAACACACTTCGTCCTCAAAGTGTGAACGCTCCATAATTGGCAGAGCTAAAGATACCCGGAGTGATTCCAGTCTGCAGTAGTCACATGCCGCCTGGTGACGCCTGGCATCCTCTGAGGAAGACAACTTTTAACTGTTGACTTCAGTCAGACCTGAACACGTCAGCTCTCTAAATAGTTAGTTCTGTTTTTTTCTGCCAACTCCAGGATGAAACGAGTCACTCAGAGCCGATCTGTGCTCGCTGCTGGCTCATGAAGCACATTTAAAGCAGACTGCATCTCTGCAGGGTTTGCATTCCAGGCTGAAACCAAACCATCGTCATTAAGTCGAGGATATTTGATGTGCTCCCAAATTCGTTTGAGGTGTTCTCAGCCGGCCAAGGAAAGAAAACCAGCCAATGATTAAACCGCACTGGACAAGAAGGAGAAATGAGTTAGAGTGAATAATTTTATCAAGAAATGAAATACTTAATTCACAGACAGACATGCAGAAAGTGTTTCATCTCCTCATCACGTTAGAGGAAACAGATGTAAACCACCTCATCCTGGATGCCATCACAGCGACCTGTCTCCAGCTCTCTCTGTCCTTGTTTCTCCTTGAACGCTGATTTTTTCCGGGACACACACCGAGCTACTGTCACACATTCAACTCTCACTTTTAATCTGCATCTCTCTCCCTTGCTCTCACACTTTAATAACAATAACAACACACACACTCTCACGCTCTCCCCATCCCCCCCTGAAGCTCCCGTGGCCTGGTCCACCAGTATGAGCAACTCTCCCAGTCAGCTTGGCCTGGATTCACTCGCTCTGAGAGGAGGCTGGAGCCACAGGCAGCACATCAAAGCTCCTAATAGCTAACTAAGACTTCCCTGAGCTGAGTGCTCATATGAGAGCAAAAAATCATGTGGACTTTTTGGAGCTTTTGATCTTTTCATTTCTTAACCGCTCATTGTGTTTCTGACGGTTAAAGAAACGGGCTGAAGAACAAATCTTTGATCAAACCTCTCCACCCTTCTTTCATTTTCAACACTACATGCATTATTTTCCCAATCTAAATGCTCTGCTTCCTGAAATACTTTGTGAAGAGAGAGAATATCCTCAAAGAAAACAAACTTCATCATGAGTTCAGCCTCTTTGAAACCGTGAAGGTGGTTAGTTGTTGCAGACAGGATGGAGATGAAACCTCAGTCTCCTTGCTGGCCATGGATGGAGATGATAATTATTCCTCCTGCAGAGAAACACACATAATTCCTTGATAAACAAGTTGTGTAATAAATGATTTTTCCCTGAAGAGGAATCAGAACTTCTCCTGCAGAGACTGGAAGCGGACTCTGAGGATCAGATGCTGATGTGACGGATGCAGAGTGATGGCAGGTCAGGACTCCATGAACAAGCGGGATGATTTAAAAGGGATTTGTGGCTGCAGAGAAGATTAACCTGAGGTGACATTTCTTCATCTCTGGGTGGATGAACTCAGAATGGAATGAAGGTTGGAGAAAACTGGGTTAAACGTCCTTCTTCCTCTGCGTTGAGATATGGACTCTGATTTGTGCAAGTGTAACCGTGACCTGCTCGTGCTCTTTATTATTTCCAGGGATGATGCAGTTTTCTATAATCTCTGTCTAATCTGGAATCTGACAGTTCAGATGGATTATGTCAGATTAAAGTCGTGTTTTGATTTATTAGATTTGGAGGACTTTTGAGGGGCAGAATGAAGCTGAGAGCTCAGTGGTCCATGATCCTGTTTGTGTCTCTGCAGAGGAGCCACACCTGCGCACCTGTTTGACGTCAATGATCTTAAAGGACCAGTTTATCAGCTCGTCCAATTATCTTCATCTGCTCTGATTGATTCATTTGGTTTATGTGAGGAGAAGCAGCTGGGTAGAGATTGCTGTAGGAGGACAGCTTGTTTGAAAAGCATTGATATCTTTACAGCTGCAGTTTGGGCAGGAACAGACCTGCAGAAAGTTGAATATGGAGCTGAATCTCAAATCAGAAGAATGTTGAAGGTCTCTCCTCTTCCTCACCTCTCTGGTTTCTGTCCCCTCTCCGTGCCCTCCAGTTGTTACACAGCCCCTCCTCCCCCTTCTTTTTTCTCTACCCTCTCCTCCTCTTCCTCTCACACAGCGCTGAACAGAGGCCTCAGTGTGTGTGTTGATGAGGCGAGTGGCAGCAGGAGGGGAGGGGGTGTGAAGGCTGAAAGCAGGGGAGGAGAGGAGCAAAGAACTGCAACAAAAGCCCCGCTTAGAGGTGTGTGTGTGTGTGTGTGTGTGTGTGTGTGTGTGTGTGTGTGTGTGTGTGTGTGTGTGTGTGTGTGTGTGTGTGTGTGTGTGTGTGTGTGTGTGTGTGTGTGTGTGTTACTGTGTGCATGACATCATGGCGCTCCTGGGAGCTGTTGGCTGCAGCGTGGTCGCCTCTTTTATTTTGGTGTGTGACCCTCCAGACGCCGAGTGATCCACATTCAGTCTACTGATGCAGAAAACTGAGGATGTTGCTTCTCTCAGTAACATGATCCTTGAAAACATTCTTCTCTCCCGACCAGAGCAGATATTCTCACTGATAAAACTTCACACACAGGAACAACACAGTCTTCTTTTTTTTTTTACCCACAAAACTACACGGGCTACTAAAAACCCTTCATGAGGTCTTCATGCAACGGTTGTTGGAGTTCTTTCTGCAGAAAGGCATCCAATATTTCAGACATTGGAAGTCTCTTTCACACATGCCCTGAGAACTTTAATGTTGCGTTCACACCAGATGTGAATAAGATGGTTTGTTGCTCAGTTCCTGGCATTTAACGTTTGAATAAACTGTATAAATTTACTTAACTTAGACATGGATGTGAGTATCCAGAGATGTTTGGCCAGGAACGTGCTGCTCTTAAAAATTCTTGCACAACAAATTTGATGTGATGTGAATGTGTTCCTCTTCATCATTTCGCTGCTGTTTTTATTTACTTTCTGTCCTCTTTGTTTTCATGTTACATGACTTTGGTTTTCTTTCTTCTCCTCTTTTGTCCTCATGTACTGAAACGAAACCTCAGACTGACTCATGTGGACACAGCTGGGTGAATTGTCTTTTTCATGCATATTATTCCACCTTCAATAAATAAATCTAAAATCTATCTTTATAACAAATAATTTCTAATAATATATACTTTGCCATGTGAAGTGAAGGTGTTTGAATTTGGCTCAAATCCTGCAGCATTCTTTGGATTCTCTGTGCTTTTGAAGGTCACTGTGCAATCACCCCAAACCTGAAACACCTGCATGTGATTAAAACAATCTCAGCAGCTCCTCTGCTTCTTTTTTTTGTGTCTCAGAGTTTTCAGCTATTAGAAAATGGCTGGGAAAATAAAATTATCAGGAAAAAAATGCTTTATCACACTTAAGCCGCTTTGAATGAGATTTTTTAAATTTCAAGTCTGGATGCTCTCTAAAGATCTCTAGAGGCTTACACTCAGTTCTATTTGGGACCAAAGAGGATAGAAAGTATCCCTAAAGTGAAAGTCGTCCACAGCTGCAGCATGTACGTAAGCAGATGTTAAATTTAAATCCATCTCGAGTGTTTGTGGCAAGTTTTAGACCCACAGGAATCCCAGTAAACTGGGTCCTGTTTGCTGGTTTTGGTGGTTTCATTGGGATCTCTTTAGTCTCATAAAAGAGCCAGACGGACCATTCAGATCTCAGCTGGTCTCCCCGATCCCCCGGGTGTGTGTGCGTGAGAATGTGGGGGGTTGTAGTGAGGAATGCTCCCTCTCTCTCTCTCTCTCTCTCTCTCTCTCTCTCTCTCTCTCACACTCACACTGTCTCTCTCTCTCTCTCTCTCTCTCTCTCTCTCTCTGGCACTTCAGTTTTCTTCTCATAAATTTGAGGCATTCAAAAAGCAGAATTTACCGTGTTTAAAGCTTAGTGTTAAATAGACTTTATGTGCGTGTGTCTTTTGTGTACCAGTGTGCGTGTGTGTGTGTGTGTGTTTGGGGCACACAGCCAGCCCTCTCTGTGAACAGCCCCTCTTTGTGGACACAGGAAGTACGGTGATGGTCTCAGGGATTTCCAGCCAGACTTTTTTTTTTTTTTTAGGGACAAACAGGCGGCTCACAAACATCCAAACACGTACTTCACCTCATCTCTTGGTGGAGGTTTGTCCTCTAATTTTCTTCCTTCTACACAGTCTGTCTGTCCTGGAAAAATCTGGAACATGTCCCTGATGTTTGAGGAACATTTAGTGCTCAGAGTCCCCTACAGCTACAGTTATGTGATATAACATCAGTTTATTATTCTCTTGTCAGAATACTAGTCAGACCACATCAATATGTTCACGGCATGTGTGTGTGTGTGTGCATTTAACTTTATGTCAGGGCGGTGATGTGCCCCTGAAAACATCAGACTCAGCTCAGATCAAACAGACTTTAAGTTTTAAAGATCAGCATTATTCTAATCATTCATATTTTAAGAGGTTTGACGTTACAGAGTGAACAGGATCTGCAGGATCTTAACTCTTCGCTACATATTTTACCATAACACACTTAAAGTATTGAAGTAAAAGTGTTAAATGTGCAATAAAATCCTCTCTGATTGTGTTCAACTTCAACATCTGCAGCTGTGTTGATGCATTTATCACCACCAAAGATGTTTTGAAGAGTGAAAATTTTATCATCGCTCCATCTTTGCTCTGATTACTCAATCTATAATTCTTCCTCTATGAATCACTAGGTCAGAGAAAAACAACATCCCTGCGGGATGCATTTGATGCTAATCCAGAGAGATCTGACCGTTTATTGAGTTAAAGAATTTTCTTACGAAGGGACACTTAATCCTACAGAAACAGTCACCATATTTGGACATGTACATTTTTCACTGGACGAAACGGTTTTCAGGTAAATGTAGTGAGGTAAGAAGTGCTTTATTGCCTCTGAGGTTCAGGAGACTTTAAGTAAAAAGGAAGTCAAGTTTAACACCTTTGATTTAAACTTGGGTTAAAGTTCTTCCTCTAAATACTGTGTTCCTCCATAAACGGTTTCACATGTGAAACTAAAAATAGCCTAAAGATTATATACCCTCAGAATTACATAACTCTCTCTCTGTGTGTGTGTGTGTGTGTGTGTGTGTGTGTGTGTGTGTGTGTGTGTGTGTGTGTGTGTGTGTGTGTGTGTGTGTGTGTGTGCGTGTGTGTGTGTGTGTAGTTTTGTGCCTTTGTGTGCGCTTTCCTCTTCCCAGTAGCAGCAGGGTCAGGGTTAGGGTGATGTTAAAGTCATCAGAGAAAAAGGAAAAGGAAACTTTCTCAGACTCTACAGATTTTAAATCAGAGTTCATGTTTGCACCAGCATGGACAAATCTGAAACCTAAAAAAACACGTCTGAGCTTCAAGAGTTCAGGAGTGAGAAACGTGTTTTGCATATAAGAAAGAGGTTTTAATGTCTTTTTGTCTCTGTGTCCCTGCAGGGAGCCGTCCCACTGTGCAGTACGTGTCTTCACTCTCAGAGCTGCCTCAGGCTCTGCAGCCGTACTACACTCAGGGATACGTCCTGACTGCTCTGCATCCCATCATTCTCTCTGTGGGCCGGACTCGCTCTCTGCCCTTCAGCCTTCTCTACAGAGCCATCCTGGCCCGACCCAGACCCAGGTACTAAGAACTGTCCTTTTATCTTAAATACAGGGGTCTAACAGTGGATTTGAATCATGGATGAGTTTTCTGTTGAGTACATGCCTGACCCAGAAAGAGATGTATAGAGATCATTTATTCAGAGTGTCTGTGAGAGGATGTTCGGTGTTACCTGCATGTAGAGAAGGTGAAGAAGATTTGGTGGTCACTACATTCAGAATTACCAGAAGGATTTATATTTAACAAATCTGAGCCAATGGATTTAAAGACTGTATAAAGGACCGAGAACAGAGCCCTGTGGTACTCCAACACTGATTGTTAGTCCACTTTCACAGGAGAGGCCATCTTCACCTGAAACCTGTAGATAGCTGCTTTCAAAACTTAAAGTATCAAACACAGAGGCCATGAAGATCCCTGTAGACACGCTGTTAGAGACCCTTCCCACTCCTCCCCCTGTGCCACATGTTCACCATCACACCGTGGAGTAAAGAGATGAATGATGGATGAAGCCAGCTGCATATTTAATGTACAGCTCTGGAGGAGGTCAGACTGGCGTGCCAGGAGGAGACTTTGTTTGGGTTAGACCCGGTCCTGGTGTCTACCTTGAGTCCTATTGGCTCTAAATCCTCCTGACAACAGAGGGTCGTAAATCAGCCAATGAGGAGGAGGAATCTCTGATCTCTGGCATTTGATTGGTCTGGAAACTGTCACTATGAAGATAACAGTTTGATAAGTAGAGATAGGCATAGTTAAACATTCTGATTTTATCAGATTTAAGGAAATGAAGCTGTTTTTATTTTTTATCCTAGCTCCACGCTGAAAACAGGAGTACACAGTTTTCTCCTCTTGAGCTGTGTAAAACTGTTGTTTACTCGTTGTTTAATTGCTGCTCGTGTCCTCTCACTGAGACGTAAATGATTTATGTGCTGGTGTCTGCAGCTCTCTGATCACAGCTGAACTATGAACCTCCAGCTGGACCAGTTCAGGACGTTTGGTGTCACGAATTAGAAGAGCTCCCTGCTGACCATCCTGAGCGTGTCTCTCAGGCAGTGTAACGCTTGTTTTTGTCTGTCTCTCTCTCAGTAAGCAGATGGCGTCCATGTGTCACAGCGTGCCGATGCTGAAGGTGGAGGAGTGGCCCTTACCTGGAGAGTCACTGACAGGCGACACAGTCCGAGCACTCATTGACAGGGTCAGTGACACTTCCCTCTGCTCACTGAGTCTTTGTTTCTAACAGAAAGGATTCACAACCCTCTCTGGAGAATATTTTTGTCTTGAAAGATTTATTCATTCAGAGCCTGATAAAGGTCATTCAAACTCCTTCAAAAACTGGGAGCCCTGAGCAGTTTTGAAATTTTATTCTTCCAGGTGAACAGCAGCGCTCGAGGAGGTGTTCGATTCGTTGGCTCGGTCCTCCAGCAGGTGAGTGGGATAACGAATGGCAGAGTTCACAGTCCAAAGAGGAGCTGTCGATCCCCTCCTCACTCACCTCCTCGAACGCCACCTGGAGACAGAGAGCTGGAGGAGAACACCTACAGTCCAGGTGAGAAACCAAACCACCAGACTCTGGTGGGCCTGATGCTAGGTCATAGATTTGTTTTTTTTTTTGTTGTTTTTTTTTTAATAGTTTGTTCCGTTTCTTCTCCTTAGACCTGCGTCTCCTAGTCTTTTTCCACTCATGGGCTCCTGGCTGCGCTCCTCTTGACTCGTTGGCCTGTCAGTACCACCAGGGAGCGCTCTCCATGCGTGTTTCCAGGAAGGGTCAGGTAGTCAGCTCTCTGGAAGCTGATTGGCTGGAGCTGACTGCCGCTTATTACCGCAAAGGGTGGTCATTGGTGGACTCATTTGTGTACTGGGACACGCCCAGAGGTGAGTTTAGCAGGTAGTAGTATGTCAGCTGGCTCCTTAAATGCAGATTTCATCAGGAAAAACATGTTGTAAAGAGCGTTGGTGCTTCAGGAGGTGATGGGAGCGGGACAGAAAAGCCTTCTTTGGTTAAAAATCAGTGGTTAACATTAATGACAGCCTGAGAACTTAAGTAAATAATGGGGAAAACACCCGATAAAAGTTGTTTTTAGGACAAAGTTAAGTTATAAATTAAAAGAACGTCTACTGAGGCCGGTTAAAATCCTCCTGAGTGGTCCGGCTGTAAATAAAGGAAATGAAGACGGAGTAAAAACATCCTGAAGGGACTCGGGGATCGGCCATTGTCCTCTTTGCGTCCTCGCAACTTTATTATCATTTCTCATAAAAACAGAGATTCACACAGAATTGGCTTGTCCTGTTTCGGCTCCTCCTGCTCTATATTTGGAGGCGTCTTCCTGACCTCGGTGGCCTCACTTCCTCATCCTCTGCAGAGCTGCAGATATGAACATCATCTGTAAAACCTGTGAATGGAAATAATACACACTGACACACACACACTCACACACACACTTCTCCAACATGAGCTCAGGGGAACTGAGCCTCTTTCTAATAACTGGGTCATTAACAACTCAATGACACTCGACCTGGTTTCTTCACTGCAAGGCTCTTATTTTGAAAACCATTGATTAGAAAAAAAGGATAAAAGTAGTGATTGTTACGGCAAAAGATGGAGTAAGAAATTTCAGTGACTGGTTATGATATGAGTATAGGATGATGTATGAGGAATAGATTGTTGTGATGGATACTAGCTGAGACAGGGTGAGCAGGACAGGAAGAAGAGATCAGAAACATACCAGACTTCTCTCTGCACAAATTTCTCATTCTGTCCAAAGAAAAGAAACTCAGAGACTCTTTAAATGTTTAACTGCTGAAAAATAAAAACTTTCTTCATGAACTTTTTGAGCTCAAACTATCAGAATGACACTTTTCTTGTTCCAGGCGAGCCAGTGCCCAGATCTCTCGAGGGATTGTTCGTGTACGAGGAGAGGAGCACGTCTCCTCCTGCCAACGACACCATCGTAGTGGAGCAGTGGACCGTCATCGAGGTCAGTGTGTGTGAGTGTGTGTGTTTCTGTGTGTGTGTTAACATGGTATAATCATGCATGACCTCGTTCAGACGAAAGCACCAGGATGTCAAAAGTGCAGAATCAGCTGTGAAAATCCGTGCAGAGATGAGAGGGATGAGCGTCTTATTGTGAAAGGTTGTTTCACCCAGATTAACACGGGCTGCATTCCAATTCTCTCACCATCCATGTTTACCACAGAGATAGAGGTTTAGTTTGATCCCAATCATGTCCGGCACAAACAGCAGGATGATTTAGTTCATCCTGTAGCGTGGAGGCTACATTCACCCACAATCCTCTTTGCAGGTTTATAAATGTCTGTCACATGATTGGATAAAAAGAGGTTCTGTATCTCCAAAGCGACCAGTTTCCAAAGATATTCAGTCACCAGAAATAGCCCTGTGAGCAGAGCTGGAGGACTCCCAGATGTTTTATTTCAAAGAGTGTTTTCTTTCTTCCTCTCAGGGCTCCAACGTGAAAACAGACTACGGGCCGCTCCTCCACACTCTGGCTGAGTTTGGTTGGCTGCTCACCTGTGTCCTCCCCACACCCATCATCAGACACGACAGGTTGATAAAACACTCTTTGCATGTTGTCACGTGTTTGTGAGTCACGCTGCCTTGCTCAGTGAGTTTGTTTTTGTTTTTACAGTGATGGAAATTTGGCCACGAAGCAGGTCGTGTTTTTGCAGAGACCGGTCAGAGGTCAGACAGCTGGGCACACGAGGAACCAGGTGAGACGTTGCAAAAGTTATCATTCTTCCTGTAATAATTTAATCCCAGTGATTATCCTCATTAGTCATCATCAGCCTTTTGCTGTAGGAAGCGCTGTTTATTTGACTACACTGCCCCCTGCTGGACAAAGTTCAAGCTGACAGTCTTGTTATGGTCTTTGTGGGTCTAACACGCCCTGCTCTCTGTCTGCAGGCTCTCTCTGTGCACAGCGACGTCTCCTCTCGCTCTGTGAGTCGATCAGTCAGCAGCTCCGTCCCTGCAGACGAGCTGTCTCCAACAGCCGGCGGCATCGGAGGATTTCCCGTGTTCGGAGGAGGATATCCCAGCGCCCTGTCTCACCTGGAGGAGGGGGGCTTTGAGCAGGAGGAGGGAAAAGCTGAGGTCACCTGCATGTGAGTTGGAGGACAGACGACGGTCCTGAGATGAAGACAAGAATCGCAAACGTTGAATCAGACTGATCGGACTCATCCTGTCATCGTCTCTGTGACACCTTCCTGAGGTCAGAGACTTTGTTGAGAAGGACTCGGCACTTTTCAAGACATGATTTTAAAGAAGCCATAAATAGGAAATGAGTTATTTAGAAGTGTCAAAACTTTTATAAGGATCAGTCTGGAGGAGGAAAACTTATTTCAAAGCATTTAAAGGGGATTGAATCAATTCATCTGTTACAAACTCTTAAAGCACCTGATTTGTTTTCATTCACAGATTTTTCTTTTATGAGGGATGCACCGAGGACTTTAGTTTCAGATCTCCCAGATTCCTGAGCTCTGAATGTTTCAGATTCACTTATAGGGAACTGTGGTGTTGTCAATCTTTTTATACAGTGTACACACAACAAATGCACATCACATTTCTGGGTGGTTTTTTTGGAATAAGTTGCTGCAGATGACAGACATGGGTCAGTCTGGATGAAGTTCAGTCAGTGCTGCTCGTATCATAGCAGTGTGGAGGTATCAGTATTATTTACAGAATTGTTTCATCCTTTGACAGGTTTAGGTCCTTTGTGTATTCTGTTATGGCTAAATTTAAAGTATTTAATATTTTATTTTCAGTTATTTTATCTTCTGCAAACTGCTGCTTTACAACCGCCATGGTACTTTCTCTGTAACGGATGAAGTTGTTCAGAAAGGATCAGGACTGAATGTTTTCACAGTGGAGACTCCACGTTTGATGTTAGAGTGTTTTGAAAGTAAAACTGAGAAGGTTGGGAAGGTGGTGGAAGTAGGAGAGTCAAAGTGTCACTTGGTCTGAAGATGAAGTTTAACAAACCTAAATCTCTGACCAAACTCTGTGGCTGAGTTGCATTGTGGGTGAAGAATTTGCTGTGTTTTGAGGGTAAAAGAACGTGTAGTTTAAAAACAGGAATTATTGGTGTCCTCTGTCGGTGTGCTCAAAGGGATACATGCTGTTGTACATATCTTGTATTGTAGCATTCATAGTTGAACGTCTCTGTTGATGTGATGCATGTTATTCTTCTTTTATGGGAGGAAAGGGAAGAAGCTGAAGTATATTTTAGATATTTCAGAAATGTAAGCCTAGCTTTGATTCCTTTGTTTTAAAATGTAAGTATTGTAGCTTCATAGACTCCCTCAGCAGGGTTTCAGAAATGTCAGTATTAATATTCCAACCTCTCCACTTTGGAGAGATGTACATTTTTATTCCTTTTATTATCATCTGTGTTTTTTTATTGTATTAAACACTGATTTCCCATGGTCTCTGACTCCTGTTTTCAGAAGTTTGTGAACATCAACTTGAAATTAGAAGAAAGAAGGGCAAAAACTCACTTGATCTTGATTTTCAGTATGAATACAGACCATGAAAGCAGGGCCTCAGGATCCTTCTGACTTTTTGGGTTTTAAGCAGGAGGTGTCAGAAAAGTTACTAAATGGATAAGTGGCTTGTAGTGTTCAAAGCAACGTCGCTTTTTGACAATTTTATAGTCTAGTTTTAATTGTGACCTGCCAAGGGACTGCAGATGTAGATTACCTTAAGGCTAACTCTGGTGCAATGGATCACATGGTGACATTTATTTTTAATATTTTACATGGTCCCTTTTTTTATTTAATAATTCAAAAAGTAAATGAAAGAAAACAAAGAAGCTTCCATGAATCTTAAAATCCTGACAGAACAACACAACAACCAGATAAAAGCCATACACACAAACTTCTGAATAATAGGTCTTTTTTATTAACAGACATCATGAAAATGTCAACAGTAACAAAATTTTTTAGTCCATTTAAAAAAAAAAGTGGGTTGGATTGACAAGACTCCTCCCACAAAATAACTTAATGAGGGGGGAGGGGAAGAGGGGAGGTTGTGCTCTGATTATTAAATGTATCTGATATTCCACCGTGTTTCCTCTGAATGTTTACAGCGTTAAAAACCGGCTTACAGCAGCTCAGTCTCTGCACATGAACACCTTAAAGTTTGAATGCTAAGGAGGGACATCAGACACATTTATTACAGTATTAAAAACAGGGGCATGTCACAAAGCAGGATCAGAGTTAGCTGACAAGCCTTCCTAAATACTCCGAGAAAGAAGATCTGACTGCTAGTACACGTACGAAGCTAGAGGTTAAGTTTGTCTTTGTTCACTACCACACGAGCCGCACACCTAACATTGTGTTTAATAGCATTATTATGACGTCAGCAGGCTAATTTAGTGATCCATTTCATGAGACAACCCCCCCAAAAAACAGGCAACACAAGCAAATAGAGAACGGAAGCAGACACAGGAAGTGAAGCACCATCAGAAAACATGACAGTGAGTTAAAAGAGAGGGAGGAGGGAAGGAGAGGGGGATATATACAGAGAGAGAGAGGAGGGGGGAGGCTGTCAGTGTGTGCCTTTGTCAACAAGAGAGGTCACCATGATTACATAAGTTTTTGCAAATCCAGCTGCTTAAAGAAGATTAAAAAGGAAAAGGTTTAATTAGAGGAGTCGTGTGATCGGTGGATCTGATTGGACGAACAGAGAGGAACTAAAACCTTGCAGGCATGGCTGAACTCTGCTCCTCTTACTCTCCTCTTTGAGATAGACACAGGTGACGAGGGAGGAAGGACATGGAGGCTGAATACACTGTAGTGTGTGTATGCTGTATGTGTGTGTCTGTCTGTCTGTGTGTTTTTACATGTGTCATCTCCCATATGGCAGCAGCGTCATCTCAGGCCTCGCTCTCCCCAGCTGATGAGGTGTTCTGCACCTCCTCCTCCAGAATGGGCACGATCAGGTTGTCCTTGGACATCAGGTTGTATTTCATGACGAAGCGTGTAAACCGATGACACAGGAATGTCTCGTTCTGAGCATAAAGAAAATCAGTGAAACTGCAAACTGAGTCACATGAGACAAACCTGACATTGTGACTTCTTTTCTTTCTGTGACGTGAAAAAAACAGGGACCTATTCCAGATGAACTGAGTATGTTTTTAAGTACAGGTTTGCTTGACCAACACCCTTGTTTGAAGTTCATTTTAAAAGAGTAGCTTTAAATTAATAAATTAATGACCCTTACCTCATACTTGTCAAATATCTGGCGGTGATGGAAGTAGGCATGAGAGAATATCCTATAGATACGCCGACAGACGGAGCCCAGTTTGGCCACTGATGACTCCTTGATGCTCACCCTGCAGGAACACATAAGACAAAAGCAGATGTGTGAAATTTGTGCACCTCCTCGAGAATGATGCTATGCAAAAATCAAGAGACACCACTAGCTCTGTGGTCAGTCTGCAGGGTAGCATCATATTTCTTGGATTTAAAACTTTCCCTACAATCAGTTAGCCCTTTTCCGCCAGTGCTGGTTCAGTGCTAGTTCACTGAAAAAAGCACCTGGTGCTTAGTGGGCACCACCTCTTCGCTGGACCAGAGTGAAGCACTGACTACGTCTTGGGCCAGGGTTACCATGAACAACAATCAGCACGGCAAACAGCCATTCATAAAAAGCTGCTGACTGAGTCATCTGTTGTGTTTCCTCATCTTGAAACAGAGGCAAAATTGAAGCAGTAATGCATTACCTCTCTTATAGATCGGGTCTATACTTCATGTTTTATGTTTTGTATCTTATTTAAGTGATAGGATGTCAATTCTGCCTCATGGTTGTACCTTCACGTTTCTCCTCTGCTCTCTGCATCGCATGCTGCAGAGTTTCGCCCAATGCATGCACTCAAACACACCCACGAATATGCACACACATGCACCCATACACACACACACACACTCACGCATATACACACACACACACACACAAACACAGACAGAAAAAAAAATATCACAACTACCACAAGACACGTGAATATATTTCACAAGCACTCTCAGCACCGTCTGTGTCGCCACCCCCCTGCCCCCCAGCATCCGCAGCCAACGCCTACCCCTGCAGAGTGTGGTTCCAACTCAGTTCCTTGCCCGTGGAAAACCAAACCGTTTTTTTGGAAGAACGGGATCAGAACCAACTAAACACTAGCACTTTCACCGAACAACCACTAGCACCAACTTGGTGGAAAAGGGGTAAGTGTGGAGTCATAAGGCTTAGATCGTCAACTGTGAGCTTTTAATTGAAACATTTCAACTTCAAAGGTTTGTGAAAGATGACTGACCTGCTGGGGAAGTATTTGTTGCTATTGAGAAGACAGGCAGCTCCGTCCAGCGTGTGCCTGGTGTAATCAATGGCAGGGCACTGAGGAAGAAGCATAAACCCTTTTAATGTTACACAAAGGAAGAGGAGTATGAATCCCACTGAGGGGTTCCACACATGCTTGAGTAAGACTGACCTCTTTGGGTGTCTTGTGGGCAGCACATAAAAAGATCCACTGCTCTGTGGCTGTCATCTGGGTACAGGTGTCTGGATGGCACTCGCTCTGCAGAAGGAGACAACATCATTATTTGACATTACTGTTTGTACAAAATTCAAAGCCTTAATAATAACTTAGAATAAAGGACTGAATCTTTCATTTCTTTAAAAAAAAGTGAAATTTGACATTACTTGGACAAGTTTTGGGTTGTCAGGAAAACTATGCATTTGCATATTAAGTGAGTTAGATCTCTTACCTGCAGCTTTACAGCTAATCCGTTGAGCTCCAAGCAAAACTGCCTACAAACCAGGAAAGAAAATGCAGATTTTAAAGAAAAATACAAAAGAAATCTATATAAATGTGTGTTCAGGGTTATTATACCTACCTGAGGTGCTCGTACTTCCATACGCCCTCGTCCTGACCCTCTGGAGGCTCAAGGATTTTGTCGATATTGGAGCAATCTGATCTGATGTTCTGCTGAATGTACTGAAACATAGCCATCAAACTCACTTCAGTAGAGACCCTTACTCCATTAAGCACACGTGATCTTCAGTAATTTTAAACAGCCATGATACACTGGGAATCCGTCAATTATTCTACTTTTAGTTTAGGAAAGTACAAGGGAAATCACTATTATAACACATCAATAAAGGTTCCCGTGTTTCGATCAGAGGGCCTTAACTTTTTTTAAACAGTTTATAAACTCTGCTGACATAAGGAATGCTTTTGTTCTCCTGAATAAGGAGCACACATTGTGATAGTGTTACGAGGAGAAAGCCAAACTGCATGTATGGACAGGAGTCACGATTACAACAAGCATTCCTCCTACAATCTCAGAGTACATCGGAATAATACAGTCTCTCTTTAGTAGAAAAGAATGGGAGGATCACAGATCAGGTTTGATTTAAAGTCCTGTTTGTAGAGCTATGCATAAGGTCATTTTTGAAACTGTGGTTGTACAATAAACACCTTTAGTAATCTACCCACTGTATTTACATTGCCATGGCATACTTATTCTGTGACATACCATAACACTCCCACCCCGTGTTTAAGGATAATGTTTAATAAGATTATCTTCGATGGTGATTCATGTATGTAGTTGAGTTAGTGCTGACTAATGAGCTGGTTAAATGTATGTCATTTTGCCGAGTACGCCCAGCATGTCAGAGTCTTAAATATCGAAACTGTGACATCATTACATTACTGCTCATGAAAACCAAATAGGAAGGCCACACACACACACACACACACACACACACACACACACACACACACACACACACACACGACAACACACCTGTTGGACAGCCAGGGTGCTGTCCATCTCCTCGAATGATTCATCCGGCCAGTTGTAGAAATCCTAGACATGGAGGGCGACATTTTTAGCTTACATTTTAAAAGGACAGCGAGCTTGGTTCAAGTAAACAATGCTCCACAGCTGTCATCTGACGTTCACAAGCAAAAATCAGATCCTTCTGTCACTATAACACACCTTAAAACAGCACTACAATTGAGTTAAGAAGCCTCTGATAGTGGACAAAGTTCTGCAGTTACAGTTTTACTTTGAAGATATGATATTGAGAATGAGCAACCATTCGTTGTCAAGTAACGTTAACGTCAGCTGGGGTGCGACTATTTCCTGCAGAGCAAACAGTTCGCGAGCTGTAGTTAGCTGCAGAAGTTGGACACTGTTTGGAGTCTTATAATCCCGCATGACCTTAATTCACTTAGAGTCTCTATTATCAGCGTTAACACAGTGAGAGAAGGATAAAACCTCCCACAGCCTCCGAAGTTAGCGTTACTCCAGGAAATAGACTAAACGACAGTTAGCATTAGCTTAGCTGTCCATTTCCAGGTCAGGCCCTTCCTATAAGCTGTCAGAGACCAGAGTATTCGACGAATGAGGTTCAGTAAAACAGTGTACCTCAGATGACACGCTATCTTTAGATCTTCAGGATTATAATCCATCATGTTTTCGTGTTTCCGCACAGTGAAAGCTCACCTTCGCCTTGGTTCCAGGCCGATTCCTCCTGAGCACTGCAGTACCCTCCGCCATGACCATCTCGACAGAATACCCGGATGTTAGTCAACCGCTGGGTTGTAGCAGACTCACGGTGCGTTAGAGTATTACCAAATAAATCGGAAAAGTTAATTTCAAGTCGGTAAATTGCACTTGACCACCCATTTATATTTCAACATGGTATTAAAGTCTTAGTTTCAAAATAGAAAGCAAATTAATGTATGTTAGTGTGTTGTCTCCGTCTTCGTTCTTTGCTGAGTCTGTCAAGCTCGAAACCACACTGAAGCGAGCACTTCTTATGCTAGAAATTTCGAGCATCTGAGGAGTACTTGAATGCACCAGGGTGATTATGGGTGTCCTATGGATTGAGAGATTAATCTCCTTCTTAAAACTCGTTTAACTTTTGAAAACACCTGTGGATTATTTTGCAAATGCCTCACCACAAGGCTGAAAACAAGGACTACATCACAACACAATGCAAAGTTTTGTCATGTTTATTTCAGGTCATAATTTGCAGTAGGTCTATAACATTATTTACGTGTAGTATAAGTACATTTCACAAATCTGAAAAATCTTCAAACTGTACTAATCTGATATTTCTTCTTCCCTTTAGCTACTTTGCATTTGAACTGCCAAGCACTACAGGAAAATAGTATAGTAAAACATACTCAAAGCCTTGAATCTTCTATGAGTATGTTTATTTCATAAACGTTTAGTCTAAAGTTATGACATGAACAAAAAATAATTTATTTTAGAAACTAAAATATTAAACTAGTTTTTCAACCTTGTTAATATGTTGTGTCTTTGTGAAAAACCGATGCCCCCCCCCCTTATTTATTCTGTCATTGCTTTTTTTAACAACAGATGAACAAAAACAGACAAAAGTCAAACAGCTCACCTTTATTATTGTAACAAAATGTGATTAGAATTATTTACAATTGAAATAACATAGAAAAAAGAAAAAAGACATGAATGAGACAACATAATTTCTTCTCTCCAGGGATGACAGGACTTCTACAGCGATGAAAAAAGGCTCAATCAACGTATTTACCGAGGATATCTCCATCACGGAATAGGAAATAGTCCTACAGGGAAGAAAAAAACAAAGTTAGAAGAAGACAAAAATGAATATTTTTATATGTTAAATTGAAGAGCTGAATATGACAAAAATGTACCACACCTTATCCTCCAGATTGACTTTAGTTCCACCGTACTCTGGTAGGAGAACCTTCTCTCCGACCTTCACACTGACAGGCTGCAGATCTCCTTTCTAGAAAATAAAAGCTAATTAAGCAAAAGTTTACAGAGATATGATAGTAAATATATTTATTCATCTATTTTACCTGATTAACTGAGCCAGGTCCAACTGCTACCACTGTGGCATGCAGCACTTTGCCTTGAGCCTTCTCTGGCAGCATGATGCCACCCTTCGTTACCGTCTCTGCGGTGAAACGCTCCACCAGCACCCGGTCGAACAAGGGGAGGAACTTTCTGAAGGCCTACAGGCAACCAAACAGAAAGTAAAAAAGCCTTTAAGTTTTTATAAGGTCAGAAAAAAAAAGATGTGATTCCTCCCGTTAGATAAAAAAATAATAACACCACGAGGGGGCTGTAACAGGTCAGAGCTTGAGTTACACAAACCAACAAGGCCCTGACCCCTGTGACTTTTACCCGTTTTGTAACATCTGCAAACAAACTGATGGGACATAAAATATGCCTTTATTATTTGCACAGGCACAGTGGAGTATGTGTGCATTGGAAACTCTGTTTTCTATGCAGCCTAATAGCAAAGGCAGTAGTTTAACAACTGACTAAACTACAGTGAAAAAAGCACAGGCTCAAAGTTCAGTATTTCAAAACTTAAGTCCTCTTGTTAGAAAACAGAAATGATTACACAGTTATGGCTGCTCTGTGAGAGCAGAAGGAGGCAAGGGGGAGGAGATGGAGTGAAGCTGCTGAGACTTTAAGTACAGACAGCATCTGAGAGATAAATGTGCAGCTCTGTGACAGAGGAGGCCTTTCACTTAAATTCAGAATAATACAAGTCAGCATTTCCTTATCAAGTCAAATACTTGAGGGAACGTTAAAAGTTAGAGAGGCAGGGGAGGACTGAAGAAGGACGAAGGCTTTGTGAGATTTATGACACCAGCTGCCTGCCGTCTGATAACAGCAGATGTATTAGTAACCTTGGCTGAAGGTCGTCTGGGAGAGAGGTGCGTGGAGTTAAAAGGGGGGACTGGGAGGGGAGGGGAGGGGGACAGGTCCTTGGTTTGTTGACTGATCTGTTCAGTTGAAGAGAGGAGGAGCTATGTTTTCTTTGTGACTGTTTAACCCTGAGGCATCCAAGGACAAGGCTTCCTGATAGAGACATCTTGGTATTTCATTAGAGCAGCCACGGTTACAAAATCCAAACATGAAGCCATGATAAGAGCCACGATCTGAGAGGAAACATCTCAGAGGTTTTCAACAGTTCTACAAAACAGACGGGACAGTTTGTCCTGTTTCCCACAAGCTTCTTTCTGCAGTACTTTGTGATGTGGCAACAGGACAATGGCATAAAATAGTTATACAAAAAAACCTTCAGCTTCTCTACCAGTGAGATGTATAAAGTTCTAACATTTTGTTTTTAATGATTTGTCTCCACTTGCTCTGATCCTAAACGGCTTGGGTTTACAGCAGATTACTTTTATGCATATGATATTTCAGTATTCTAGTCATTTTATATCATTAATAAAAAACTACAACTACAACAGTGAAGTTTTAAAATAAAGTTTTCCTATTTGTCAGCAGCTTGAACTCTGATTATAACGAACGTGTTTCCGACATATTATGCAACTGTTTATACAACTGTTTCCTGCAGTACGGCATCTAAAATGAGTGTAAAGTTAAATCAGATAGTATAAAAAGCTGGACTGCATATTTTAAATAAAAAAGGAACAGGTTAACTGCAGGAAAGTTTTAAAACTTCAGGTCCCAAAAAGTAACACATTTATTACATTAACTTTAGCACACAAGAAAATGTGCACACTATACAATTTATCTTGTGAACACAGGGAAAAATATCGGTATTCTTTCCACTGCATTGAGTCTTGAATAACCTCCATGTCTCAAGGATGTCTTCTTCATTATAAAATACATATTTTAATGCTATATAAGTAACATATAACATCACTGTGGAGTCTGATTTTAGGGATAATTTGTATCAGTATCTAAAACCTGTCCAAAGACCTTAAATAACCTGGACTGCTGCTATTTAACAAGATTTAAATCTGTGGTTTTATCCCTGCTGAGTCCGCTGCTGTGCATGGGCAGGTCATTGAGGACGTCAGACCTGCGTAGCGGAACCCGGAACTGATTCAAACGTGCGTGTATCTCAATTTTATAAATGAAGGGCATTTAAGAAGAATCGAGATATTAATTTGTACCACATGTCACATATGCAAACTCTACCCTCTCTAACATAGTCTGAACACTAATCTGCTTGTTAGCATCACCGACACTTCCTTCAAGCACATGCGAGTATTGCAGTGAAAGAAGTTATGATCTATCTGTTAGCTTCACGATGTCATAATTTCCTTTTTCATTTATAGGATAACATATGTAAGTCTGTTAACATGACCACTTAAACTGAACAGTAGGGCAGGTATATGTTACTGTGTCGGCTAACAGACCGTTTGCACCTGCAGGTCTAGTAAAGATAAAATACAGTGATAGTTCTTTTACTCAGCTCGTTGTTATATCATGACATAAACACACTTGCTTTTAACATGTGCCTCCTTATTCACTCTGCTCCTGATCTGTTTGACCTTGTCAATTCACATTTAAGTTAGCTCACATAAAATTAGCCGGATGCTAACGATAACTGAGCTGCCATATGAAGCCTGTAAATGTCCTGCTACTATTTACAGGATAATGAGCAGATTCTATAATAAATACTGTTCCTTTTGGACGGAGTTTCTTACCATGTCAAGATGTGTAAGAGGTCTACGAGCCGGCGTGGAACAGCACCCCAATTTCTTCGTGAGCGTGGATCTGACACACTGAAGGGGAATCACTCCACGTGAGGAAATATCCAGAAGGATTCTGCGCATGCGTGATGCTTGTCCCTGGCTCGATTATTTTGCTGAACAGAAAGTTCCAGAACACGTAACAGTTTAAACAAACAGGAAAACACTCAGAAATGCATTTATAACCATTTAGTGGTGCATTAAGGGTGGATTATTTATTTATTTCTCCATAATTATTAATTATAAGTTGGAGTAATATTGCACAATGTCAACTTTGACCTTTGTTTTTCATCCAATGGCACACGGGAAATTTCTAGAACCGTTACTCCCGGGAACGAGCACTGCTACATAACTTTAAATAAACAATCACAAATTATTATTAAAGCAAAATATTGGAGTAAAAACGCATCGCATGTATTTTATAGTGTATCTCGATAGATCATTTGACAAGAATCGTGAAAATAAAGCAGTTACTTAAGCTCGTTTGGTAGTTATTCAGAGTCCGGGGCGCGCCGGTATATTACCCGGATGTGATAGGCCATGTGCTGTCCTCAAACGTCCAGGCGTTATATCATTCAGTCTGTCAGACCAGCAGCTCGTTGCAGCTTCAAGCTTTTCACCTGTAAAGTAAGTTCTGACATCTTATCGTCCATTAAAACTAAAGTAATAATGTAAGGGCATTGACATTTCTTGATAGGCGCTGATATATCGAGATGGTTTCTGCGCTACCAGTACTTTGATGATCGCTACCATAAAAAAGTCATTGCGAACAGATTTTGCTTATTTAATGCAAGGACATACATGAGAAAATGCTGCTAAAGAGTTACCATAGCAGGCAAATAGACCTTTAAACTGCTGCTTCATTCTATACCGGCTATTAAACTGGATTAAGCCGGTAATTAAATGTCGTGTGTGTCTAATGAAACCGCTCCTTATTACCCTGTCACAGATTTAGGTGCATGGCAGCGCAATAAGAGTCTTATAAGTAGAAACGTGTGTTCAGGTACACGGGCATTAAACGGGTAATGATTAGGTGTTAATCGGAGAGTCGATGACAGTGTGATGGGCAAACATCAGAGGCTGGGCTGTGATGGTGGTTAAGCAGTTCCGCACATGCTTTTACAATTTGACCTTGTGACGCACGACCTGGAGCGCACACGTGGGGGTAACCAGGAACTGGATCGGGCATTCATTTCATCATGTAGTCACGATCTGGGCTGATGAGAATTAAAATCAGATTCATTGTGAAAGATTTCAGAAATCGGGGTACAAAACCGGGTGGGGACGTTTGGAGGGTTTATCTTTTAATTAAAGTCTGAAATTTTCTCCTGACAGAACAACTAAGACCTAATTTGAATGGTAAAATCGGCAGAAATAGAATGCCTTGTTATAGCTGAGTAAGTACACACTCATACTCAAAGTAAAGGTTTAAATTGATTCCAAAGTTGCACCATTGTGGATAGAGAGTTAGTCCGAGACTGTCAGTAATAATTATGATTTTGCATTAGGCAAACTCTAATGACCATGTATTACACCTTTATTCAGAATCACTATGAAAGACTGTACCGTCGTTTTCCAATGGCACAATCATAAATCAAATGGCTATAATCCTGTGTAATAAAAATATGTAACAATGAGTAGATAGCAGAATACATACAAAGAGTAAGAGCTAGAAAAAATATACATGAGAAAAAAAATACGAGAAGAGAGACAAGTAGAATTAGTTAACTGGATTAATGTGTTTAAGGAAAAATATCATTATTACTGAAAACAGCTGTTAGAGGGAGGACCGAGTTTTACTTGAGTGTTCACATCTAGGCAAATGTGGGAGGGGGACTCAAGTGGCACATTAAACCAGGTTCTAATCTATTTTTGTAAATGAAAACATCAGTCATCTTTCTGGTTTGTGATTTTGTTCTGCACCCCCCCCCCCCCCCCAAGGTGACTTGAACAACTCTGCTAATGTTTGACCATCCACCTACAAGCAGATGTCCATTCATTCACTGGTGTCATGTAATACTACTTGTTTCCACTAGGGGCACAAATAACCTTTATCACAGATAATCTGTCCTGAAGTTAAGGCTAGGGAGAGGAATGAGTTTGGAGTTTGTTCTTTTGCTCTTCTCATCATTTAGTGGAGCTTTTATTCTGTCACTATATTTAAGATTCTTACTACTGGACCCTGCTTCATCAGTCATTTATTAATGGAAGATTTTTTTTTCCTCTTCATGCAGAGATGTTCCGTTTACCAACAGTCATGAGGCAGGTGAGGCCCGTGTGCCGGGCGCTGGCTCCTCACCTCACACGAGCATACGCTAAAGATGTGAAGTTTGGGGCTGATGCTCGGGCCCTCATGTTGCAGGGAGTCGACCTGTTGGCAGACACTGTGGCTGTCACCATGGGCCCAAAGGTAACAAAGAGTTTTATCTTTTATTTATCTTTAAGCTTTATTAAAGCTTAAAGCACAAATTTAAACCTGTGGTATCTGACAAATCTTGCTCTCTTCTTCAGGGTCGCACTGTCATCATCGAGCAGAGCTGGGGCAGCCCAAAAGTGACCAAAGACGGCGTGACGGTGGCTAAAAGCATTGACCTGAAGGACAAGTACAAGAACATTGGAGCCAAGCTGGTGCAGGACGTCGCCAACAACACCAACGAGGAGGCCGGAGACGGCACCACCACCGCCACAGTGTTGGCCCGCGCCATCGCCAAGGAGGGCTTTGACACCATCAGCAAGGGCGCCAACCCAGTTGAGATCCGCCGAGGAGTTATGATGGCCGTGGAGACCGTCATTAATGAGCTGAAGAACCTCTCAAAGCCCGTCACAACACCTGAGGAGATCGC
The DNA here is from genome assembly GCA_030710495.1 of Labroides dimidiatus. NCBI lineage: Eukaryota > Metazoa > Chordata > Actinopteri > Labriformes > Labridae > Labroides > Labroides dimidiatus. The sequence continues at coordinate 15,529,723 of CM061160.1, forward strand.
ACAGGTACAGAAGATGCGTAAAAATGAACACAAATCACATGGAGCAGTTTGTTAATTTTTTTTTATTAATGTTTTATTTATTCATACACTTAAAGGTTGCTACAATCTCAGCCAATGGAGACATAGAAATCGGTACAATTATCTCCAACGCCATGAAAAAAGTTGGCCGCAAGGGAGTCATCACAGTCAAGGTGTGTATAATCATAAAAGGCTTGTTTTAACTCAATAACTGTGGTTTAAAAGGTTGAATAACTTTATTAGTGAGGGATTAACTGCTCTGAGGAGGATAAATCCTGAAGGCTGATTATGAGACCAGACTAAACATGTTTTCCTCTCAGGATGGGAAAACACTGCACGATGAGCTAGAGATCATTGAGGGCATGAAGTTCGACCGAGGATACATCTCCCCCTACTTCATCAACACCGCTAAAGGTGAGCATGCTCACAGTGGCTCACAAACCACAGCTTGTCCTGGTAGATGACTGTAGAGGAGATGAGTTTAACTCTGTTCCTCTGTCTCCAGGTCAGAAGTGTGAGTTTCAGGACGCCTACCTGCTGCTGAGTGAGAAGAAAATCTCCAGTGTGCAGAGCATTGTTCCTGCTTTGGAGATCGCCAACCAGCACCGCAAACCACTGGTGATCATCGCAGAGGATGTTGACGGCGAAGCACTTAGCACACTCGTCCTCAACAGGTACAAACTTTGCTTTCAGTATTACCAAGACTACTTTCTGACAAGACTGTTTTTGCTCTCATAAGGAGGAGTGTTTGGATTAAAAGTAGTGACTGTATGATTATTTATCCTGCAGGCTGAAGGTCGGTCTTCAGGTTGTGGCGGTTAAGGCTCCAGGATTTGGAGACAACAGGAAGAACCAGCTGAGAGATATGGCTGTCGCCACCGGGGGCACTGTAAGTCCACTTTTCATCTCAGGGAACTGGATATTTCTTAACTTAAATGTGGAAACCTTTGACCCTCAGTCTCAGGGTTGTTTTAACTGGGCTTGATCTGTTTCTCTCCACAGGTGTTTGGTGATGAGTCTCTGACTCTCGCTCTGGAGGACATCCAGCCTCATGACTTTGGTAAAATCGGGGAGGTGCAGATCACCAAAGATGACACCCTGCTGCTGAAAGGAGGAGGAAACCCCGCTGATGTGGAGAAACGTGCAGCCGAGATCGTGGAGCAGCTGGAGAACACCACCAGCGACTATGAGAAGGAGAAACTCAACGAGAGGCTCGCCAAGCTGTCCGACGGGGTCGCTGTTCTTAAGGTACGTTTCAGAAACCAACACAGTCACATCCCTATCACTCGTATTGGTATCCCACAAGTTTCTGATGAATCATTTTCATATTAGATTGGAGGAACGAGTGACGTGGAGGTGAATGAGAAGAAGGACAGAGTGACGGATGCTCTGAACGCCACACGAGCTGCTGTGGAAGAGGGAATCGTACCAGGAGGAGGCTGTGCTCTGCTGCGCTGCATCCCATCACTGGACGGCATCAAGACGGCAAACTCTGACCAGAAGATTGGTGAGTAGAAACACCTCAATCTAAAAACACAGTTTAGAGTGGAAATGTTTAAAGTACATAAAGCTCATTACATGTCCTCCATGCTCTGCTCAGGTGTGGACATCATCAGAAGGGCGCTCCGGATCCCGGCCATGACGATCGCTAAGAACGCTGGCGTTGAGGGTTCTCTGGTGGTGGAGAAGATCCTGCAGGGATCAGCTGAGCTGGGCTACGACGCCATGCAGGGAGAGTACGTCAACATGGTGGAGAAGGGCATCATCGACCCCACCAAGGTACAGACATCAGGCACTTCACATTTGCTTCAAAATAAAAGTGACCAGGACTCAAGGTTCAGGCTCATTTCATTCCTTGTTTGAAGGATGTTGCAGCCATCACAGTCTGCTCTACTGTGGAAGGCTTAAACAATCCCCTAAAAATCCTTTGACTGTATCTGAATGTGCAAACAAGTTTCTCTCCACACCTGGCATTATAGAAATATAATTTGACCCATGTTCTCCTCTCTCCATAGGTGGTGAGAACGGCCCTGCTGGACGCTGCAGGTGTGGCATCTTTGCTTTCCACCGCCGAGGCTGTCGTCACAGAGATCCCCAAGGAGGAGAAGGAGATGCCCGGAGGTGGCATGGGAGGCATGGGAGGAATGGGAGGAATGGGCGGCATGGGAGGAATGGGTTTTTAAACCCAGCATCCTGACTCGCTGTACAGACTTATTACAGGCAGAGTGGTGCTAAAGGAGGAGGAGGGTGGTGGTGGCTGCTGAGGGACAAAAAACCTCCAAGAACCTGCACCCGCCTCCACTAAACTTTGCCCACGCTGACTGACGGAGCTGTAAACGCCCCGCCCCTCCCCTCTCTACGTCTGTTTCTGGAGGCATAAACTGAGATCCATCAACCATGTGCAGAAAACCCATAAGAGAAGAAGAAACTAACCTAGAAAACATGTGATGACGCTCTGTATTACAGCAGGGTGTGATGAAAAAAGAAGCATAGCCAGGATTGTGTCTGTTCTTTGTTTTTGTTAATTCTCGTTTTTTTTTTATATATGTGTATCTTTTTTTTCCCAGCTAATATAATGTGAGGTAAAAATCTGTCATTTGATTTAATTAAACCAGTTTTCTTACAGAACTCTGAGCTTTTTCTGTGACTTCATGTCCTTAAACGTCATCATGATTGGATGAAGAGTGCCTAAAACACCCGAGTTAACATCACCAGAGGCCTGTTGTTGAAAAATGTATGATTTATAAATGTTTACTGAGATATCAGCACCTTTAAACTCTGCTGGAGAGATTTACATGCATGCAGAATTCAGTCTGAATATTAATTTCACAAACATCTGATTGTATGAGGATGAGAGGTGGAGTCAGGAGTCCACACTCAAGTTACAGACCGGTCTGGACCAATCAGGGGCTCAGCGTCAAACTCTAAATGTAAACGCCTGTAGTGTCACTGTGCTGTTAAACACTGATCCTTATTTTACTCTTAGGCTCTGCTAAATGTAGGAGGTGGTACACTAATACTGATCGAAACACAGTCCCTGGTTTCAATTTTGAGAGCTGAAGGATGATGGTGAGCAGTAGAGATCATTCAGCTTGTGTTTTGTACAATGTAGACATGATTTATGGTGATTTCTTCATTTTTTTAATTTAATAAATCAGTTGTTCGGATGTTTGGGTCACTGAAACTCATTTCTAAATAAGACTTTTCTCTGAGAAGGACTAAGATCCCAGTAAGTTTGTAGAGTTCTTTCCACAAACTGGATACAAAAAAGGTAAATCTGAAGTTTGAAAATGACTGCAATAACTTTTTAAATCCATGGAAGTTTAATTGAATACAATAAAAAAAGGAACAAGAAGAAGAAAAGATGACACATTACACTTGCAAAAATGAAATGCAATGCCGTGAGGAAAAAAGATCAGGCAGCAGGCTGCAGAGCATGGCAGTAAAGTGGCATCAGATCTTCTGAATTTTTGTCTCTTTTTCTCATGAAGTTCGTCAAAGTTTATTTAACCTTACATTTCTCAGTTAAACCATAGACTTTAAATAGAAATACAAACTCTGACCTTTGGCAGCTGTGACATTTCCAAACCTTATGACCAGCGGAGCGTCCACATGCAGCTTTCTATTCTTACTTCTCACATGACGACACTATTTCTGTTCAGTCCACACGAGACACAGACCCACAGTGTTTGGAAATACAACACCCGCAGAAAACAAACAAAAAAAATACACAGGACATCATCAGCTTTTTAGAAAAAATACTTTATAAATCATGCAGCTGGTACATTTTCTAAAATCAATCAACACAAACATCATTTACACAATGAGTCCTTTCCCATAAAACAACACATTTCTCAGTGTACAGGTCCTTCTGTGAGCTTAAACCAATATTTACACTTAAAACTAAGTAATAAATATGTTAAAATGAGTATTATATTTGAAATAAAAGATAAATATGCTGCCTGTAGGCAAGGAGGCCCTCAGTGAAGGGTTAAGGGAAGAAATGAAGGTTTTCTGACCAACAGAACAGGTCCAGGTGTGACCCAGCTGCTGCAGGAACACGGTTGGGCCGTTTTGTTCAAAGAGTACTAATGCGCTGACTTTGCTCCTTTTTAACTTAACACCAGCTGATATTGCACACTTATTGTTGTATAATTTAGCGCGTCTCTACGTCCAGCATTGCTCCCTTTTTAAAACTAAGAGCAGAGCGTTTGTAACATTAAATAAAAAAGAAAACACTGCCATCCTACCAAAAAACAAAGACAAATAAAAGTCCAGAATATCTCAAAGTTTGTTTTTTTTATGACAGTTTACAGTGTTTTGCATTTATCTGCAGTCACTTCTGCATCTTTTCTAGCATTGAGATACATGATTTAAACTTTTGTTCTTAAAATATTTCCTTATAATGTACAGCATATGGAGGTTAAATATTTATACCTTAATGATGAGACTGAGTATTAGTCGACCTGGAAGGCCAATGATTTTTCTTTAAATGCTTTAAGAGCTGCAGTTATTAGTCGATCGATAAACGGTATCAGAGTCAATCCACCCACCTCAACTTGCATAGACCTGCTAAATGCTCCCTTCACTCCTGCAGCTTCAGATTCACCTTCTGTTCAAACCTGCGTTTGTTTTTCTCATCACATCACAGATTTTATGTAATATATACAACAAAAACCTGCATTTAAGCATTCTGAGATCTCTGACACGGAGCTGAGATAAATGAAAGGAGGCTTTAAATTTCTGCCTTTGTGGTCAACTCAAGCCTATTACAGACTTATTCTAGATTTGGAGGTGCTGGTTTATGATTTTTAAGATATAAGCTGTTTTTTAATGAACATGTAACTCCAGTTCTCAATCCTTTCAGAACTATCAAAGCTGCACACCTGAAAGTGGCATGAGAATTTTTGGATAAAAGATAAAGACATGTAACAGATGAACTTGTTGCCTCTTAAATTTGCTATCTTTGTGATTAAATGTCATGATGCCAGAATTTTGAACTTTGATACTTCGTCACTGGTAAAAACCAAACGATACAGATACCTGCAACACCTGCTGGGCTCCAGAATGGCTCATTTTAATATTTCTGATGTCTACAGAAAAAGTCGCTGAACACAAGACTGACCTTTGACAAACTGTTTAGGGTAATAAAAAGAAAAGAAGAGTTTCCCAAATGTGTCTTGCTCCGAGTGTGTAACGCTTGGCCTCCATTATTCTACACAAACACTAATGAAAAGTGAACATAAACATGTTTTTAACATGTTCAGAGTGGAACAGTAACCTACAGCAGCTTTCAAGTCTGTAACAGTTTCAGGAAACGGTGCTCAGTTTCTAAAAGTGACAGCATTCTTTTGCTAAGGATTGTTAAAGTCTGTGTGTTTTTAGCACCGAGGGTAAAATGAGCTCTGTGACACATAGTTCATTAAAAAAACAAAAACATGAGATATGAAACTGTTGGGAATGAATCATGTGAAAGGCACTGTGGTTTTCAGAGCACGTGAAGTCTCTTCTTTCTCTTCTCTAAACTTTGCCTCTCTCTCGCTCTCTCTCTCTATTGTCTTTCTGGCATCGGGCACCGTATTTGTGTGTGTCTGTGTTAGTGCAGCAGGGGGCGCTACGTGTGATGAACCTCGTGGAACATGAGCTCTCGTGGAATGGGAGTCTCGGCTCCGTGTATCTTTGAGGCGCGACGCTCAAACGCTGAAACCATCTGCTTCACCACCTCATCGAAGAAGACGTGAGCAAGCTGAGAGTGCAGGAGGGAGCGAAACTCAAAGGAGATCTGAGGGAGGAGAGGGAGGACAAAGTTAGGGAAGTCTCTGTAGGTGTGTGAGTTTGAAACTAATCCAACGTGAAACCTAACACCATGGCTGCAGACATGCCACGCTCAGACATGTGGTAGAGCAAACACGTGTTCACAGGCACAAAGAGTGAAGTGGAACCACAATCTTTTCAGTCGTTACAGTAAAACAATACTTACAGCAAAATCCACAGTGCAGGTCCGAGGGTAACCTGGGAGGCCAGGACTAAAACGCCAAACGGTCTCGAGGTGATTAAAGAGTTTAGCTTCTGAACAGGATGCCTAAAAAAACAAAGAGCATGTTTTTAGTTTGCTGAATGGAGCAAGGAAATGAGAGACTTCCTGATTAAAACTAAAATAAAAACTCATCACAGAGTGCTGATCCTTGTACAGTAAGGAACAGAAAAGAGAGACAGGGATGTTGAAAATAGTTTCTTATAATTTGATATGAACACGCAGTCAGTCTAAAAAAGATTCCCATCAAACTGTGTTCATGTCTGATACAGATCAACAAGTCAAAAAGGTGAATAAGACGAGTTATTTATTCCAGTTTGACTCTTTGCTCTTCCTAGATGTAACACCCTACCTTGACCAGGTGGGGGCGCACTGTGGTGACAAGAGAGGTGTAGTTCTCCACCACAGGAGGGAAGCCCACAGTCAGTTTGGCCTTGCAGAAACCGGCTCGTTTGAACACCACATCAGACTTCTTGCACCAGGGCACAAAGTGACGGTAGTTTTCCACTCCAGCCACCACCTCATAGATCTCCTGCATGGAATACCTGAGGAGTCGAGCAGGGGGGAGAAAACCCATGAACTCTCAGAGTGCACGTTGGGAGTAGAAGCAGGTCAGCAGCAACAGTGACATAACACCAAACAGTGCTGGCACGGTGCAAGATGCATGACCCAGTAAAGAAGAACTGGGTCAGAGGAGAGAGTGAAGGCAGACGGAGAGAAAGAGGAAGAAAGCGTGCGAGAGGAGAGGAACAACAAGACTCAGGACAAAGAAAACACAAATAAAAGGCAGATGGGGGATCAGTTTCTTATGTTGGAGTTATATAAGTTAAAGAGTTCAGCTCAGGATGTGTCAATGCAACAGCCTGAGTCTATTTTTGACCTCTCTATGGAACAAAGAGGACATTTAGTGCGTCATTCAGAAACACTAAAGAAGCACTGCACCACATACCATACACCAGCTGATGATTCACTGTCTTAATCATCTAAAATATGCTCACACTTGTGGTTTTATCCAAGTCTTTAATGACTAACTCTTGGTACTAAAAGCAGAAGAGGGAGAGCACCTTCTTCAAATATTTCCTGCCTAACCTATAAAAAGGAGGTCCCATAAAAAAACAGGGAAAAGTTTTGATTCAAGGAGTTAAAGAATTTATAAGGAAGGCTCTCGTTTAAAAGTACAAATACATAAAAAAAATTTAACAAATAACGGATAAAGGATGTTCAGACCAAAAGGACAGAGTTTGCAAACTTTTTCAGCAGTGAACAAAGAAAGGAAATTTTAAGATATCAAGTTGAGCTTTTCAACAGCGTGTTTGAAGTTACCCGATGATGCGTCTCTCTGAGTACTCTCTCTTCTTGGAGAAGGAGTCTGCGAGGTTGAAGAAGCTGCGGGCAGGTAACGTGATGCCTCGGCCTGGCATGGCTGCTCCGATCAGCGGAGGTACACGCGTCATCAGGATCCCGCATGACGACAGGTATCTGATCACAAAACAAACAGTGATCAGACAAAGTGGGTCAGAGGATCACAGTGAGGGTCTGAATCAATACAGAGCACTCTCAGATACCTGCATACCTGCACTGACAGTTTCTCACCTGTGTGCTCTCACAGATCTATAAATGAAGAGGGACAAAGATAATGCACTTTCCCAGAATCTACAACTGCAAACTTGTGTTCATGAGCCTTTAATACCTGGTTATTAACTTGCCAGAGACTCTTCATGGAAACCTCTTTGCATCTCCTGCCAAACATTTGACTTTGAAATAAAAACGAGGTCACACACGTACACACTCCACTCCAACAAAATATGGAACAAAGTCAAGGGCAGCAGATTTAATATTAGATGTGTGACCCATGAATACTGTACATACTGCACACAGACATATCTGCAAAGGTCAATCAGTAAGTTTTCAGATATTAAGTTATTCTGCAAATTAGATCCCAGAATCTTCAATTTAAATATTTCCTGCTTTCCTTCCTGTTTGGTGACAGCAACAAATATCCTTTAAGTTTGAGACAAAATAAAGTATGTTTTAAACCAGTTTAATACATTTACAGACCTAAAACTTAGCTATAAATAGTCAAAAAAAAATGTTTGATTCCTACCCTGAACATAAGCTAGACAAAGCCTGTGTGTGCCTCCACTTCTGCATCTCTACACAAGAACATTTAGTCTGATGCTGAAGAAACATGTCAGGAAATAAAAGCTCTGTGCTTAAAGTTGCTTCTAACTTTTAATCCAAAGTTCAGTGACAGTTAGCAACAGGTAACCACCTGAACTGAGAACTTAGACACGGTGTCAGACTGTATGCAAGGCTGCAGACAGAAAAAAGGATCAGTGCCTGGATGTCTATAACCGGTAAAATTTTTAGTGATGAGGGTCTGTTTCTTTCGTTTTGTTATATTGATTTAGCCAGATGAAGCTAAACTTGCCTGTAGCTATTCTGAAGTGAGCTTCTTAAAGAAGAAATGGGTCAGAGGAGGCTACATTTCTTGGTGCCAATGTTACAGTAGTAGAAGAAATACTTCTGGTTTGATCTTGAATCGAGGGATGTGGTGGAAACACAGGTTTTGTGTAAAAAAAAAAAAAACATGAGAAACAGCAGTTTGATTAAGAAACAGAGTTTAAGCGGATATGTGTGCTCTGATATGCGTTTACTTCTCTCTCTTTGGGTTGTTTTGGAAATTTCGCACTATGCAACAACTCCCACGTTGCATATTTTCCTCATATCCTGCAGGCCTCTTTCTTCTTATTCTCAAACATCCTGTTCTTCCCTTCTGATCAGTAACCTTTGAGACCTGATCCCCCTGATACCATGAATGGAGATGACTTCATTCATCGTGGAGGGCGATAACTGGTCCGTACTCTCCACAGACGTCACTAAGCCAGTGTGTATGCCCACCTCTGTAAGAAATGCCAGACTGTTTGATGAGTACACTGTACCCAGCTGTCACCACAAACACCTGTGGCTTCGGTTCCACGATGTCCCTGGCACCGGATAGTTTGGAAGCACAACAGAGCTCTCTGCGCAGATTTAACCAGTCATTATGTAACCTCCTAATGTGCTGTGACTAGAATATCAATGCCACTGTTAGCTTAAACTCACATAAGCTTTTCAGCACTTCTCATGACGTGTGTGCAGCTTTAAACTCCCAGTCCTGTTCAGATGAGTTCAAGAAGAACCCACACACTACTACCTGAAATATGATACACCTGACACATGGCACTGACCTCAAACTGCCAGGTCCATGCAGATATGGAGGGTCATAGCTGAGTTATTGGATGTCAGAGCAAAGGAGGAGCACAGTGTGCAAATTTAACCCCAACCATTGTGCACAGAGATTGAACCATTGAGGTGAAGAAGCATTTGCTCCTAATCAAACTCTCGCTTCTCATGTTTCTTTTCCTGAGAAGCCCTTTAAAGGTGTTCATCAGTTTTTAAAGCACTACACAAACTAACTCAGATTACAGTTGTAGTCTTATCTTTTCCAAACACCTGTCTGCTGGTTAAAAAAAAAAAAATTAAAAAAATCTTCTGGACAATTTTAAACCCATGATAAATGGGTTTCTACTGATAAAGCAAAACAGAGAACCAGAGCAGCAGATTTTAAAAGTCATAATACCCTGACAGTATGCTAAATCCCCAACTTATCACTCCTGGATTTATGAAAAAGTAAGGCTACTGGAGGGGGACAAATCCACTTTCAATATTTTCAACATGACAGTCTGCTGTGATTTTCTTTGCAAAAGCCTGTCAATGTGTCTGTAACCTGCCTACTTGAAAAAATAGCTTCTACATTTGTATTAACAGGAGTAATATGAATAGGCATGTATGCAACACCGCTCCCACTCCTCGAGCAATTCAGCTTTCTGCTACCTGCTACGCTGTTGTGCTTTGGTCTTGGTGCTGCAAAGTCAAGATTAAAGCCAGATATGCCAGTTGCTGTGTTGATGGATTAAAAAAACCAACAAACAACCAACCAACTAACTAAATTTGGTAATAATTTGTTGGTGCCAGTGTTGCCACTTTGTTATAATGGTAACAATGTACACACAATTGCATACAAAGCTGTTGCGGGTTCTTCTGGAATGCCTACCAAGCTTGTTTTGGTGTTTTTCTGCCTCTGCATCGACTGACTGTATTTACACAGGCCCTCATTACAGCGTCTGTACTCACTTAGATCAGTGCATAGTTCATGTAAGAAACCGAGAGGCTGCAGAACAGAGATGTTATTTGCAATTGAATTAGACACATTGTAGAAAGTCAACTATAACATGTTATGAACTGCTGAAAATACCATAACATGGTGCTTGTTAGGCTGTACAATACTATTACTATAAGTGACAACGGGTCCAATGAACATATAACTATGTTGCAGGATTTTAAGGTGTAGAAAGGAAAGATGCTAACTGACTGACAACAATATGCATGTCGGAAAAGACAGTAACTTAGTTTACAATGTCCTCATCTTAAAATGCAACCAGTCCCTACAACTAACCGTAGGTGAAGCGTAAGGCAAGTACATTTATAAGCCTCAATAGCTGGGGATGTTGTACGTATCTGCTTAAACAATATTTACTAACAACAAACCAAATTTCGGAGTCTCCTTTTAGGACCACAGCTAGCACATCCAGCTGTGTCACTGTGAGAGGTGTCTTTATCCAACACTTTACAAGTTCAGTCGAAAAGCACACAATAAAATTCTTTACCTGACGTTGTTCCGCGTCTTTAAGTCTCGGCTGGTTGACGAAGGAATCTGTTTTAGACACTCAGCTACTTTCCTCAGGCTCCTGCTGCCCCTCGCCATCATCCCTCCTTTGACGGATTTCTTCACTCGCTGAAGCCAAACTGACAGGAGTCACTGCCCCGTACACTTGCACCGCCCCTAGCATGACGCACTTACAAGAACTCGGCTTGTGATTGGAGTATGTATTCTCACTGAGAGTTTTCATTGGCCAGCGCTGTTGCTCATCAAACGATTTTTTTTCCTGACGTATGTATCTCGCGCCTGCGTAAACGTGCACAAGCAGGAATGTCACGAGATGAGTTGGCTCAGGTTGCCGTGTAAGCAACTGATACCGAAACGGTTCTGTGCGCTTTAAGGTTAACAGCTCGACCTGTAAAGGGTCATAACTTTAAGATTAACAAGTAAAAACATTACCCAACACCTTTTTTTGCATTATGTCCACAAAGTTTATCAATACATTTACTTTATAGATGTTTCATTTTAATAAATTCTCAGAGCACAGCAGCATTGAACACCTCCATTCTATTCATAAAGCTATATTCTTCATTACTAATATACACAAACTATATTACAATACTACTATGTTGGGCTGTAGTACTTCTTCTTACTGTATGAAAAGGTTTTTTTTTTTCGTCTTTTAAATACGAAAACTGCCCTGCGATTGACTAGCGTCCAGTCCAGGGTGTACCCCGCCTCTCGCCCTTAGCCAGCTGGGATAGGCTCCAGCCACCCGCGACCCTGAACAGGAGAAGCGGTATAGAAAATGGATGAATGAAATACGAAAACTGAAAGTGCCAGCAGGTGCAAGACTGCACTGTACTTTATAGTGTGATCATAAGAGTAAATTAAATTTTGTGGCTGTCCGTCGAATCTCAGTTAAATTTTTCGCTGCTTGAAAAAAATAAATTATAATTACTGATCACTTTATGTAGTGCATTTATCTGTATTCACGAGCCCTCAGTCGTGGATTGTTGTTCCACCCAACACCAATAGCTGGTGCTAATGCAACATTTTAGATTCCGTTCCCTCTAAACACCACCGAAGAAGAAAGCGGAGCAGAGTCGACCATCCAGCACCAAAATGGCGAAGATCGCCAAAACCCACGAAGGTAAAAAAATGAACCTAAATCACCAGATAGACATCAGGTTATGCATTCTCGTTGGGCGATTGTGTTTTGTAGAATACGTAGTATATTCTGTGGTGAATAGATTGAATACATATGCCGTATTTAGTGGTTTTTATTGCCATAAGTAGCAGGCCACGATACAACGCAACGCGGACGGTTCAGATAATGGCGCTTGATGCTAAAGGTTTAGCTTCTCTGCTAACAACAGTCATTATGGGTGATTGCCCTCCTTTATGCATTTTACTGCAGTATATCAACATTCACTAACACTTTCTGCAATTTTCTGATACAGGATTAAGAAAAACTTTTAAAACATTGTTAATTTCTCTGCTAACTGCGAATTTGAGACGGGTGTTTTCATGAATTCAGTTAGCGGTGTCTTCATTAACAACTAGGGCACAATACGCAGTGTGATGTTCATCTTGTTGTATTACTTTTCTGCTATGCTTTTCGATTTAAGCTTGTAATAATACATATTTGGACCACGTTTTAAGCTTCAGCGCCACGTAGATGTTGATTATTTCTTTTTTGTCATTTTGCACATTTTCTCATCCATATAGATATTGAGGCCCAGATCCTGGAGATCCAGGGGATGAAGGCCACCCTCCTGGAGGAGGGAGATCAGGGAGTAGGCCTCGATTCCACTGGATTTTACGACCAGGAGATCTACGGAGGCAGTGACAGCCGCTTTGCTGGATATGTCACCTCTATTGCAGCCAACGAACAGGAGGACGTAAGTATTCTGCTCAATATGGGGGTGTGATAATACTCTTATGGTTCCGTAGATGTTACAGGTTTTGGGTTCAAGAAGAAAATATACTTCATGCATCCCCTAATTTAAGATTCCCATGTATTAAGAGTTTGTTCTATCATATTCTATTCCATTTTTCAAGGGCTTGGTTGCTCCTATTTGTCTGTTGCTTGTGAGCTAGGAGAGTCTTGCCCTGTCGGCAGGATTTGACTAGACTTCCTTTTCCCTCTCTTTCTTCAGGATGATGAAGAAGATTCTTCAACAAGCTTGTTGGGACAGAAGAAGCCAGGTTACCATGCGCCAGTGGCTATACTCAACGCCATTCCACAGTCAGATGAGCAAGTAAGTCATTTTATAAATGTTCGTCTTTGCATGTGACATTTGAATTGGAAATGCTCTAACACACTATGTGCCATCTTTGCTTTTCAGTATGACCCTTTTGCGGAGCATCGTCCACAGAAGATTGCAGAGCGGGAGGATGAATACAAAGCCCGGCGCAGACAGATGATCATCTCTCCTGAGCGTCTCGACCCATTTGCAGACGGTAAATTTTGCTATTTTTTGTCTTCATTACACCTCCCCATTTCCTCCCCCCTTTTTCACGGTTCGCTTGATTGTGGCTCCTCCATGACTACCAGTGGTTTCATGACCATAGTTTTGCTGTTAAACCCTTCGACCACAATGCAATAGCTTGCCTCCCAGACTCAATACCTTCCCTGTGGTTAATCCTTTGTGGTCTAAGAACATTTGGAGTCATTCTGGATATCATCATATCTGATGTGTTTGTTTCAACTTTGAAAAACATGTTATTGTGGGCTCATTGTTTGATTTTTAGTTTTTTGGTTTGGAGAAGTATGAGAGATGTGATCTTGACTTTTGAGGTTTTGTAATCTGAGGCATGTGAAAGGAACACACTGCAGGGTTACCACACATTTCATTGGGACAGGTGGTTAGGTGTTTGATTTTCATAGGGAGCAGCTCACCTAATGAACGTGGGTCGCAGATGGTTTGTGTGTGAGTCGAAGGGTTAACTGTCCTAACTGAGAAACAGGTTAGAGTATGATGAAGGTGCAGTGACTTCTTAATAGATTGTGAGGTTGAGTGATGTAGACTTGATGACTGGCTGTGGTGTAATTCACCTGGCAGTACACAGAGCGTCAGAATGTTCTGTGATTGGAAACTGATCAAATAAAGATCTTGCAGGCAGTTGATAGGATAACAGGGTTTTAGTGTTGAAGTATGACACTGAATTTAAAAACTTGTTTGGACTTTGGGCCCACTTTAGAGCAAAGTATGAAAAGATAGTTATACTTTACCCTAAAGCAGAGTCAGCTGTCCTCATATTTTTCTTTAATTTATTGTTAAAAATCTTTAATGTTTTGAAAAAGAAGCAGAATTAGTTGTTTTATGATGTTTTCAAATGTTAGAGAATAAAGGGTCTTTGTTTACCTTTCTTTCCATTGTTATTGCATCTTCACTCCCCCTGACAACATGAGCTTAAATGACCCGAGTGTATCAGGTCTGGTCTAGTTAGGCCTTATCTGAAGCCTGCATGTAGAGAGAGCTCTTTGTACAAAGTTGTTGTGTAAATATATTTTTATTTTACAACTCTCTCTGTAAAATAGAAATATGTTATCAAGAAAAAATGTGTACAACAATACCAGAGGCCCATACTAACTGTCCTTAATTTCTCTCCTACAGCAGTACTGCTTTGCCAGTCCTGTACTGCACTCTGTTAAGGGTGCAGCAACTCATCCTGTGTAGGTTATGGGGAACACAGAGATCTGTACACATGCCAATTTGGTCAGGGTCCAGTGGCTACTTGTTTGGGGTTGAGGGGATTCAAATGCAGCCAAAATACTTCAAACCTCAACCCTCCCTCAGAGCCTGATTAGTTTTTCTTTATTTGGCTTCCACAAAATCTGGAGATTAAATTCTGTCTGCATCCAGAGCGGAAAATCACTGCCCAGATATTTAACTACACCCCATTTCATCAGTTACCTTTTTTCCTGCAAAGCAAGTCAAGATGTAGTTACATTATGAATGATCAGTAATCACTCTGGCATGTCATTCCGATTTATCCTCATTTTGATAATTTAGATGCCAAACTTATACAATGGTTCTGTAGTATGTCTTCGCAGCCTCAGAATCTTGACTTTATTCTGTTTGCTAGTTTATAAAATGGGGGAATCTGGACCAAAGGGTCACATTATTTATGCCTACTTTTATGGTTTTACTCCAAGAAGATGCTTCTATGTTTCTGAGTGCCATGAATCAATGCAACACAGGTGGTATACTGTTGTGTGTGAGTTCAAACCCTTTTCCAAAGTGTTACTAATGGTAAAGAGAAATTTTCTAGGCTTCTTTTCTGCCGGTTGAAGTCTGACTGCAGAAGGACCCTTGGCACAGAAAGTGTACGTATTCTGAAGAGCACAGCCCAGGACCCCTGCATCAGTGATGGCTATAACTTCTTAATCCACTTTAAGAAAGCACCACAAACTCAGCTCTTCTCTCTATGTATCAGCTTGTTTTTCATTAGAATGCTATGACTGTATGTAATAAAAGAATCATGTATACATGTATGTAATTATTAGGACTCTTTGTCGATCAGCTGTTAATTTGTAAAAGTTAACTTGTTTGTAAAGAGAAAAAGAGTCAGGGTTAGCTGGCTGTGTTTGTGCTTGCTGTGCTTGTAGTAAGTCAGGTCCCTGGGGTCTGTACTCATGAGTGTCCTCTGTTCTTGTTGGTGCTCTTTCGCACAGGGGGGAAAACGCCAGATCCTAAGCTGCAGGTCAGGTCTTATGTGGACGTCATGTTGGAGCAAAACCTGTCCAAAGAGGAGGTCAGTGTCTTTAAACATTTTTGTTATATTTGGACAAAAAAGATTCTGGATTGCATGTAACTGTCTAAACTTTGTTAATATTAAAACACTATCCAACTCTTTTCTTGGACAGAAAATCAAAACAGATTTTCTTTTATAATCTGGGCATTTTAACTCTTGTGATGGTATTCAAGAGTATGAAACAGTTGTAGTATTTATCCTAATACTCGGGTGATCTGTTTGTAGAGGGAGATTCGTCTGCAGCTGGCAGAGAAGGCCAAATCTGGGGATCTTAAAGCAGTCAACGGGTCCGCTGCAAGCCAAGCCGCTGCAAAACGTAAGCGCCGCTGGGACCAGACAGCTGACCAAACCCCGTCTAATGCTACACCCAAAAAGTTGTCCAGCTGGGACCAGGCTGACTCTGCCGCTGAGGTGAGACATGCTTCATAGCATACTTAAATGTCCTACATGGGGTAGTAATTACACGGTTAATACCTCTGAAGTATTCATCACACAGTAACTAAGTAGTTTGAGAGAAATTTGCTCATTTAAGTCTTGTCTCAAGTTTTGTCTTGTCTCACCTCTCTAACCTGATATTTGTCTGTTTCTGGCTACCACCAGACACCAGGACACACCCCGGCACACACACCTTCAAACAGCCGATGGGATGAAACACCTGGTCGCCCAAAAGGCAGTGAGACCCCAGGAGCCACCCCAAGCACCCGCATGTGGGACCCCACACCCAGTCACACACCTGCTGGGGCTGCCACTCCTGGCAGAGACACACCCGGACATGCCACACCTGGACATGGAGGAGCCACAGGGAGCGTACGCAAGAACCGCTGGGATGAAACACCAAAGACAGAAAGAGAAACCCCTGGACACGGGAGCGGCTGGGCTGAAACGCCTCGCACAGACAGAGGAGACGAGTCGGTGGGAGAGACTCCGACCCCAGGAGCCAGTAAGAGGAAGTCTCGCTGGGATGAAACTCCAGCCAGTCAGATGGGATCATCCACACCACTACTCACCCCTGGAAAAACTCCCATAGGAACCCCAGCTATGAACATGGCCACCCCAACACCAGGTAAAAGCTCACAAATCTATCAAATCAAACAAATGTTATTAACATTCTAAAGCTACATGAAGATTTGTTTATTGTGTATTAAATGGTTTCCTTTTGTCATTTCTCAGGTCATCTGATGAGCATGACTCCAGAGCAGCTGCAGGCGTGGAGGTGGGAGAGAGAAATCGATGAGAGGAACAGACCTCTTACAGATGAGGAGCTTGACGCCATGTTCCCAGAGGGATACAAGGTCCGCACTCCTTTCCTTTTTTTAAAAACATGAATCTCAAGTTATTTTGTTTCACTGAGTGTGCTGATGGCGTATCGTTTCTCTCCTCAGGTCTTGCCTCCACCAGCGGGCTATGTACCGATCCGAACCCCAGCCCGAAAGCTCTCAGCCACGCCCACTCCCATCGGAGGCATGACAGGCTTCCACATGCAGGCCGAAGACCGAACCACCAAACAGATGAACGACCAGCCTTCAGGAAACCTCCCCTTCCTCAAACCCGATGACATCCAGTACTTTGACAAACTGCTGGTGAGCCTCACATTAATGCGCACAACATACGTAGACCACTGTAAGATCAACAGCTGAATGTTTGAGTCGACTAAAGGTCAACATGTGTGTTAATGGCTGACTGTGTGTTTTTGTGTCAGGTGGAGGTGGATGAGTCCACGCTGAGCCCTGAGGAGCAGAAAGAGAGGAAGATCATGAAGCTGCTGCTGAAGATTAAAAATGGAACACCTCCAATGAGAAAGGTTTGTTGATGCATCCATCCCTCCAACACAGAGATAATAAAGACAGCCTCAAAAGGGTTATTCCTGTGTAAAAGCACAGAGAATGAAATTAAGCCCTTAATGCAAGATCCACACCCAGCGCTCAGCCTGAATGTGGCTGCAGTGTGAATATTTACTTGCTAAATCATCTCTTCTCTGAGGAGCTGCTGCTGTCAGTGGAGGTTAAAGTGTTAACCGTCATAATCTGCTGAGAGTAACAGACAGAAAATCATTACATCTGTTAAAACTATGTCATTAAATCTGACCCCAAACATCAGCCTGACTGATCTTCCTCTTGTTTCAGGCTGCTCTGCGTCAGATCACAGATAAAGCTCGTGAATTTGGAGCAGGACCCCTCTTCAACCAAATCCTGCCACTACTGATGTCGCCTACTCTTGAGGACCAGGAGCGCCATCTGCTGGTGAAAGTCATTGACCGCATTCTGTACAAACTGGATGACCTGGTTCGACCATATGTGCACAAGGTAAGCTCAGATGTTAAAGCTCTTTGTCTTATTCTAGATTTTGTCAGATTAGGTTTCTTACTTTCTCACCTTCTCGTGTTCAGATCCTGGTGGTGATTGAGCCGCTGCTGATCGATGAAGACTACTACGCCAGAGTGGAGGGCAGAGAGATCATCTCTAACTTGGCAAAGGTAGAGTGAAAATACGTGAAGCTCACTCTGCTTCCTGCGAACTATTCTCGCCTGTTCAACCAGTCTGTGGTCAGATCAGGGCTAGTCGTTCGCTAGATGAACACCAGCATGAGAGCCAGCAGACTTGGCCTTTTTGACTTGTCTGTTCTCACCCTGCACCCGCTGGTTACACTTGTTATCTAGATTAAAATTTTTTATTTCTTTGTAAAATAGAAATCATAATAACCTCAGCTTTTGTGCTTTTTTTTACCTGCTATTTTGCATTAGGTCACTGAATATTTAGTGTGTGTTTTTGCCATTATGTGCCCCAAACAAGATAACAGTAACCAAATCAGTGCATGATTTAAAAAAAATGTGTGTTTGAAACAAGTTACTCAGATTTTGATGCCTGTCCTCCCTTACCTCACCTCAGGCTGCTGGTTTGGCCACTATGATCTCCACCATGCGTCCCGATATCGACAACATGGATGAGTATGTGAGAAACACCACAGCCCGAGCCTTCGCTGTGGTGGCCTCAGCTCTTGGTATTCCCTCCCTCCTGCCTTTCCTCAAAGCTGTGTGTAAGAGCAAGAAGTCCTGGCAGGCTCGGCACACAGGCATCAAGATCGTGCAGCAGATCGCCATCCTGATGGGCTGCGCTATTTTGCCTCATCTCCGTAGCTTGGTGGAGATTATCGAACACGGTAAGTCCTGGTCACATGTCTGATTCTTCAATCAAAATCTGCATCCATGATGTCTGCAGGATTTTTCTTAGCCCTGACTCTTCTGTTAACTGTGTTCCTGCAGGTCTGGTGGACGAGCAGCAGAAAGTCAGGACCATCAGTGCCCTGGCTATAGCTGCTCTGGCTGAAGCTGCGACACCATACGGTATCGAATCCTTTGACTCTGTACTGAAGCCGCTGTGGAAGGGTATCAGACAGCACAGAGGAAAGGTAAGAAGTCAAGTCTGATTTTTTTATTAGTCTTTTCTGCAGGATCAGAACACTAATCATAGTTTAACAACTCACAATCTATGAGTTTCTTTTCACATTACCCTCTTCTGTATTTGTCTCCAGGGTCTCGCAGCTTTCCTGAAAGCTATCGGTTATCTGATCCCACTGATGGACGCTGAGTACGCAAACTACTACACCAGGGAGGTGATGTTGATCCTCATCAGAGAGTTCCAGTCCCCTGACGAGGAGATGAAGAAGATTGTACTTAAGGTAAAATCTTGTTAAAAGTTCGGAAGCCACACAGAAACTTTAGCTAAGTTCTTGCGACCTTTCTCGCCTTTTCAGCCTCTCAATGGTTGTATCAGGGCTAGTAGCTCGCTAGAGGAAAACCAACATGAGAGCTCACAGGGACGACTTTAGTGTTCTCTTTGTTCTCAGCCTGCACCCGTTGGTTACAACTATAAAGCACTTAATTTATGCAAAAAGAAATGGAAAGAAATCAGAAAAAGGACATTAACATTGAAGAGACATCACACCTCTGACCTGCTCTTTGTACGTTTTCTTGCTCAGGTGGTGAAGCAGTGTTGTGGAACTGATGGTGTTGAAGCGAACTACATCAAGACCGAGATCCTTCCTCCCTTCTTCAAGCACTTCTGGCAGCACAGGATGGCTTTGGACAGACGCAACTACAGACAGGTGAGCAAACACTGACAGAGGAGCTAAAGTTCTCTGCCACCTTTTTTTTCTCTCCCTGACCTCAAACGTGAACCTGTACTTTGCACCTACAACAGCAAACATCCATGAAACATGCATCTGACATGGTCACTGAAATGATTTGCTTATTATCAGTTAAAACTCAAACTCTGCTTCCTGCGAACTATTCTCGCCTGTTCAACCGGTTCTGTGGTCAGATCAGGGCTAGTCGTTCGCTAGATGAACACCAGTATGAGAGTCAGCAGACCTGATTTTTTTTACTTGTCTGTTCTCACCCTGCACCCGCTGGTTACAATCACATTAATAACATTACCATCTGTGATGGTATAACATGTTCTTGTGAAGAGCTGTTCATCTTTAAACTGTTCTCCTCCTTTGCAGTTGGTGGACACCACCGTGGAACTGGCCAACAAAGTGGGTGCTGCAGAAATCATTTCTCGTATCGTTGATGACCTGAAGGACGAGGCTGAGCAGTACAGAAAGATGGTGATGGAGACCATCGAGAAAATCATGGGCAACCTGGGAGCAGCCGACATCGACCACAAGTTGGAGGAGCAGCTGATTGACGGTATCCTGTACGCCTTCCAGGAGCAGACCACAGAGGTGAGAAGAGACTTTCTATCGTCTATCTACAGAGCTTCTGTTTACAGGATGATTTTGTTTAATTTGTGTCTTACCTGGATTTCTCCTGCAGGACTCTGTGATGCTGAATGGTTTCGGCACGGTGGTGAACGCCCTCGGGAAGCGTGTGAAGCCCTACCTGCCTCAGATCTGCGGTACTGTGCTGTGGCGTCTGAACAACAAGTCGGCCAAAGTCCGTCAGCAAGCCGCTGATCTGATCTCACGCACGGCCGTGGTCATGAAGACCTGCCAGGAGGTAAAGTAACTCAGCATACAGGCTGATATATAAACCCCACAACATGTAACCTGTTTCAGAAGGTGACTAATGCTTTCATTTCTGTCTGCAGGAAAAGCTGATGGGTCACTTGGGTGTGGTGCTGTATGAGTACCTGGGAGAAGAGTATCCTGAAGTGTTGGGAAGCATCCTGGGAGCGCTGAAGGCCATCGTTAACGTCATCGGTACGTCTCCTACATTTTGAATCATTCAGATCTCCAGAGGTGTTTGTAGCTTTATATTTATTTATCTTCCTGTGATTGCAGGTATGCACAAGATGACCCCACCTATCAAAGACCTGCTCCCTCGACTGACTCCCATCTTAAAGAACAGGCACGAGAAGGTGCAGGAGAACTGCATCGACCTGGTGGGCAGGATTGCCGACAGGTCAGTGGAATAACCGCTCTGATAAATCTCAAAGGTCTGATTGTTTTGGACTCTTTTGAAGCCTTTATTCTCACGTTTCATTGTTGTTTCAGGGGAGCTGAATACGTGTCAGCCAGGGAGTGGATGAGGATTTGTTTCGAGCTGCTGGAGCTGCTGAAGGCTCACAAAAAGGCAATCCGCAGGGCTACCGTCAACACGTTTGGTTACATCGCTAAAGCTATCGGGTGAGTGCCTCGGGAACTTCTAAAGAGGTTTCAGAAGATTTGAGTTCAGATGGAGTTTCAAAGTCTTCTGGTTTAATCCGTTAAAGCCGAACTTCTTCAGTTTAAAATGTTTCCATTATAAATCAAACTTTTTCCTGGTTTATAACCCCATGTTGTCATTCCTCCCTCAGTCCCCATGATGTTTTGGCCACTCTCCTCAACAACCTGAAAGTCCAGGAGCGACAGAACAGAGTCTGCACCACCGTTGCCATCGCCATCGTCGCTGAGACCTGCTCACCGTTCACCGTGCTGCCAGCACTCATGAATGAATACAGAGTGCCTGAGCTCAACGTGCAGAACGGTGTCCTAAAGTCTCTCTCCTTCTTGTTTGAGTACATCGGAGAGATGGGCAAAGACTACATCTACGCTGTAACACCGCTGCTGGAGGATGCTCTCATGGACAGGTGAGAAAGAAGACGTATTATTCCTGTTTATAGCATTCAGTTTATTTGCACAGTCTGACCGTGAACTGATGTCCTCCTGCAGAGACCTGGTCCACAGACAGACTGCGAGCGCCGTGGTCCAGCACATGTCTCTGGGTGTCTACGGCTTCGGCTGTGAGGACTCTCTGAACCACCTGCTGAACTATGTTTGGCCCAACGTGTTTGAGACATCACCTCATGTCATCCAGGCCGTCATGGGTGCTCTGGAGGGGCTGAGGGTCGCCATCGGACCGTGCCGCATGCTGCAGTACTGCCTACAGGTAAAGAGTGTGTTCCTCAGAATTAAAAACTTTGGGCCAAATGTTAGTTGTTAAAATTTGGTGACAATCTTGTGTTCTTGTCCTCAGGGTCTGTTCCATCCAGCCCGAAAGGTGCGAGACGTCTACTGGAAGATCTACAACTCGATCTACATCGGCTCTCAGGACGCCCTCATCGCTCACTACCCACAGGTCTACAACGACGAAAAGAACATGTTTGTGCGCTACGAGCTTGAGTACTCTTTGTAAATATGAATTAATGTCCTCATTTCTTCTCTGCACTGTCGTCTGAGTCAGGTTTGATTTAGTTCATTCGTCCTCCACCTTTACCGACCCCGAGATTAAAAACGAGCATGAAACTAGGAGAGAAGGGACACTGTAGAGTCTGTATGTATTTTTTATTTTTACTCTTATTTGGGTGTCCAAAGTGAAGAACAGCCGAGGTCACACCGACCTCCAACGCAGAGCGCTGAGCAGTCGTCATCTGGAGGTTTTAAATATTTGTTTTTTTGTTTTCTGTGTAATGATCGGCCCTTGAGCTCCTTTTACACACCCCTCTCCTCGTTTCACTCCTCCTCTGTTCTCGTTAAGTTGTTGCTTTATTTAACCAAATAAAACGTTTGTGTATAAAAGTCGAATCTTGTGCGTCTGTTTTTTTTCCTTACTTTAATTTGAGCCAGCATTTTATACATTTTTGTTTTCTACAGATGATGTAAGTAAAGAGATAAAGCACAATGATTTTCTGTAAAGGCATCTCTCTCTCTTTGTTCTGAAATTTGTCCAGAACATCTCAGATGCTGCATTAAGTTGAGATCTGAGGATTGTGCAGGCAGAGTCAGCAGCTGCCTTCTATCAGAACCAGTATTTTCATATTTTTGATGAGTTTTCATGTGAAGGGGTTAAATGTGGATTTCTCTCTGGCATCAGGATAAACCTCCCTGTTATCATGCTGCAGACATAACACAGATAACTCAGGATTGGGGAGGGGGGAGGTTTTGTCTGCTGGTGGCCTCATTCAGGATGAAGTCATCTCTCACATCAGAGAGCTGATCTCAGCCTGACATCACAGAGACGCTGCAGACTACCAGCTACGTTTCACAGACGAACTTCAGAGTCTGACTATTTTTTTTAAGTGTGATAAAAACCTTAAGTTCTGTCAGTGTTTTCACTTCAGGGGGTTTTGCATCTGTGAATTTAAGCATTTTTCTGCCAGAGTTGGAAAGCTTCCAATGACTGCACCTCTACTTCTGATTCAATTGCTCTGTTTATTAACCAGCTGACTGGTGAAAATTTCACTTTTTATACCTGGAAAAAGAATAAACTAGGATCCACTTGAGGAGTGAAAGAAGCAGACCTTTCCGATGAGCTGACTGAGTTAAAGTTGAGTTTTGGTTTCACATCAGACAAACACGTCTTAGAAAATAAACTCAGGCTGCCTTTAAATGTGTTTTGGTGTTATTGTGTTTGTCTGAAATGTGCTGAGAGTGTCTCCCTGGCCCTCTGCCTCATCGCTGATGGATAAATTAAGAGCTCACTTGCACTAAAAACATCAAACTCCCACACACTCACACATACACATATACACACACGCATGAGCGCTCAATGAAAGGAAAAACCTCCCCCACTTCTCTTCACTTCCATTCAGTGCTGCTGCTGCACAGCCGTGCTCTGACCCAGATTCTGCTGCCAGACTCTGGGTCTGCTGATCTGTGTGTGTGCATGAGAGAGAGAGAGAGAGAGGCTGCAGCATAGGGGTATTCCTTGAAAAACAGTGGCATGTGTGTGCCTAATAGAAAGTTTCAGCTCCGTGAATATTGGGAGGATTATGGGTCATATTCTTACTTTGGGTTGAGTAAAGGGTTAATCTGACCCGGTCACATGTTCCCTCTGAAAGCCCGCTTCACTCTGAGGTTTGCTTTGAGGCTAATTTGTGAACTACATGCATTTATCATGTGATGCTCATGAATCTGTCAGGCTAAACTACATGTAGACAGTGAAGAAGCTCACATACAGAGATGGAGAGGCAGGATATGAGGAAAGAGGGTGAAAGGGAGTTGTACGCTGATCTTTGGTGACAGCAAAAAGAAAACAAAGAGTTTTACAAAGATAAGGAATCATAAACATAAAAAACAACATTTTAAAATGTGATTTTACAAGTTGACTGCAAACACAAAGCAGCAGCAGAGACAGCAGCTTGTTTTATTCCTGCTCTATGTTTTCATTCAGCTCATTCCAGAAGTTATAAGAACAGGAAGCTGAAGAAGCTCCTCTTTGTATCAGACAGATAACATCAGATCTTCAGCACTCAGGAGGCTCTTTAGGAGCATGTCGGTCTGAAGGTCCAGACTCAGATATCTCAACAAGACTGAGTGTGGAACTCTGCAGACTTTATGTGGAGTTTGGAGCCTCCAGCAGCTCGTAGATTTTGGATTTACTCAGAAATACCTTAAAATTTGAATAAGAATTTGCTTTTGGGAAAAAGAATGTCATAATCTTCATGATAAAAATCAACAAATCGAATCTGTGATAATCATAGAACAGGTCCGTCTCACAGAGTCTCTAAAGGATCCTTATCATTTATTAGTTCAACAGATACACACAAATCCCTCAAATTAGATCAGTGAGAATAATTTTATTTTGATAAAGTGTTTCAATAACTAAAGAGCTTTTATAAAATGGTTAAACAATACAAAACAGGTCTAATCCTCATGCAGCCTGCACTGATCCAGACTCTTTCAGAGAAAGTGCTGTTACAACACTGTAAAAATGTTTTATATGCCAGAAAATTGAAAATGTGACTCAAATAAAACAGCATGTAATGTCCACGTATTAAAAAGAAAACCATTAGGCATGCTCAGGTTGGGTTAATATAATCCTAAACCATTCAGAACTGCAGTTGGAGTCAATTTTGTCCCTGTTTTTGTGTGTTTGTGTCTTTCTCTGAGCATCCAGCAGAGGGCAGCAGCGAGGAGGAGCTGCTTCTCGTTGATGCTGAGGAAGCGTCTCCTCCACTTCTGCATCTGAGAGGAGGAGGAGGAGGAAGAAGAGGAGGAGGAGAGACAGCCTCACACTTCCTGTGTGTCGTTCAGCAGAGTTCAGCCTGGCTGCTGCTCCGGGAGGCTTGAGGCTCTGCAGACCGGCAGGAGGAGGCTTGCGAGGGGGGAAGGAGGTGGTGTATGGGTTGGAGAGACTCCGGGTACCTCCGTGCAGAAGGAGCAGCGGAAACAGGGGTCATAAATGTGGATTGTTTACACCGGAGGGTCCCGCCGATCCTGCTCCAGAGCGGCCGCCTCGGCTCAGCACACCCGCCGAAGATAGCGTCACCGGAGCGGGGCTGATGGTGGCCCTGGTCCTCGGCCTTCATCCTTCATCACCCAGCCTGCTGTGAGCGCGTTTAGTCGCTGGAAGTCCCGCGGGAGGACCGGAGAGAGGAGCGGGGGAGCGGCGCAGCATCGCCCCGTGCATGGTGCAGCGGGGCCGCGGAGGGAGTGGATGAGACGCCGGAGCTGACCCAGAGATGGCTGTGCTCAAACTGGCCGACCAGGTAGACCCTGCTAGCTGTTAGCTTAGCATTAAAGAGGCTTCATCATATCTGTTTAGAGAAAATTATTTTTTATATCGCTTTATGTCTTTGCGTAGCCCTTGTAGGCGTTTATTTCACATAGAAATAAGACAATATTGATGCTTTCGCTGCTTAATGTGCAGAGAATCCAACCATAAAGTGGTCCTTGTAAAGCGTCCTGATTTTGGCTTTTAAGGCAATAATTTTCGGTGTTCCGTTAAAATTAGGACAGCCCACTTCTTCTCTGATACTTCCTGCTCTGTTTCCTTCCGCAAGCATCCTCAGAGCTGCAGAGAGCATGTCCTCAATAATGAAAACACAGCCGGGGAGCAGAGCTGGTCTGCTGCTGCTGCAGATGAAAGCTTATTGTGGCTGTTTATATTTCAGAGGGAAAACTTGCAAATGTTTCCACTCTGGTCAAATTTAAGGGTTTGATCAGGATGAATATTTAAGATGTTGGCTGAACCAGTGGTTCTCTTAGTGGGGTCTGTCTGGAGGCCCTCAGGGGCACATAAGGAGGCTCCCAGAGGTCAGCAGAGATTTATTTCCAATATGACTTCATTGGTGAGTAACATGATGAGTGACTTTTGTGCACTTTGGGTTCGTACACCTCCTGCTGGGGATCATCTAAAGGAAAATCTGATCGGTTTTAGGATCCTGGGACAAAATCTAACATCTAAATTTTAGTTTTGGGTTCCTTGAAGTCACAGAAGGTTGAAATGAACTGGATTGAAACTGTGATGCAGATTATGTAACAAACAATCTGTCTTAAAGATTTTGCACATACCACAAGGGATCAGGGACATTTCTAATCCTTGGCATGTCTACCTGGTTTCCAAATTATGTAAACTAGTGTGAGAGTTAACTCAGGAAAATATGTGTTGGAGAAATTTGTCCTCCAAAAATCGAATGCCTGAAAGAAGTAAGATATCCAGTTGAAGCTCCAAGGAAGAAATAAATATTTGTGATGTTCTGCTGCAGGAATTATGACCCTCACAGAGATATACCCAACAATTCCTTATTAGAATACTAAACCACTCATTGGCTTCATGATTGATGTCGGATTCAGACTCTAAATATGCAAGTATTTAACTTCTTTGATGTCTGTCCTGTTGTTACATCTCTTAGGATGAATGTCTGAAAATGTATATATTGGGATATTCAGATGTAGAAATAGATGCTGATTTGCATCTTATATACGGCTCCAAAACTGTCAGTGAGTGGAAAAGTCACATCATAAAATTACCACGGAGGGTTTTTCTGGAGCTTTCTTCTGGGTCATGAGTTTCCTCAAAGGAGTTTGATTCGCTATGGTGTATTTCAATATTTAGTTTACTGTGCTGACATCAAGCTCAGAAATGCAGCTAATTCTGGGTAAAGTCTCACCTCCAGTGCGTCCATAAATATCTCTGGGAGCTTTTCGCTTCTCTGATCTCACTCCTCTAGATACTGACACTCAGTTTGTTTGAATATGTGTTAGAAATTCCCGTCTGACCCAGCTCTGTCGTTATAAAAGATCTGCTGCTCACTTCAAGGAAGGGAAGATGTGTTTTTTTATGTAACTCTGAAGAACGGAGGGACTTCCTGTTATTTTCAGACAACATGCTGATGTAGCTGATAACTGGATGCCTCAGCTCAGCGGCTTCTTTATTCTTCTCGCTGTCTTTTATCGTGTCCTCATTGAGAGATGAGCGCTTGCAAATCTGCTGGTGCAGGTTTTTTTTTAACCTGTGGTGGTGAATTATGATCAGATGGTTTGTTGATGTGGTGAAATTTACCTGAAAGTTAAATTGAGGTCAGGCTGCAGAAGATTTGAATGGATTTAAGATTTTAAGAAACCCTGATTCAGGTTAATATGTTTTCTCTTCTGCGCTGGCTGTTCTGGATGTGCTTGCTACTTTACTGTTTGTGTTTTTTGAATTGATTGGATGTGTGTGTATTCATTTAGATCCTGTGTTTTCACTCTTTTCTGTGTTTTTAACTTTGGTTTCTTCGATTGTTTCCTGCGTCTGCTGGAGGCAGATGAAAAATCCAACTTTCCATTTTGCATCTCAGGCATGTAGAGGAGCAGACTGAGGGAATAATAAGTTGCAGGAGGACCTCAGAAGTGTGTCACGGTCCCTGAGGGGGGAAGGAGACGGGGCAGTACGAGGCCTGTCACCTCAGGCATCTGAGGAAATGAAGACATGGCTGCAGAGCAGAGAGCTCCTTCTCCAGAGTGAGGCTGAAAACAGGACATACTGTATGTGTGCTGCCTGTTAGCGTGTTAGCGTGTGTTTGTTTGGAGTGAAAACAGAGGTAATCTGATGGAGGAAGTTTGTGTAGCGTAAGAGTGAGAATGTGGAGGATGGAGAGGAAATCTGTATGTTCCTTTGGATGCTGCAAATAAAGGTTTAACGGTGCTGGCTGGACGATACGGGGCAGAGGAGAAATGTTTGTTAGCATCACTTTCTGGAGAATACGTGTGTGAATCTTTATATTAGAGACACAGAATGCCTTGAGGGACTGTCAGAGTAGAAATATTAGTCTTCTCTACAGTTTGTTGTGAACCGACAGAGGTCAGGGGCTTATGGGAAAAGTCATTCAGAAAATAAAACATTAAGATTAGTATCTTTTTTTAATGCTTCCGTCTCTTTCTAAACAAAAAACAAACAAACTGATGAGAGAGGATATCATTTTTCATCTTTATTTCCCTTTATTTGTATCAAAAAGAATGATTTTAAAGGGTTTTTTTTGCACGCAGTTGTCAACACAGAGAGGTCAGTTATTTAAATCCCTTTCTAATTCATGAAATAACTCCCTGATGTTTCACTGAGATGTGATGAAGATGTTGGTTCGACTCCCCGGCCGGGCAGTTTGCATGTTCTCTTCGTGCATGCACGAGTTTTTCTCCTGACGTGTTCAGTTCTGACGTGTCCAGGTTGGACCCTGCCTGTCATCCAATGACAGCTCAGATAGACACCCTCTGTGACCTCAGACTGGATAAGCGTTAAAGATAATGGATGGACAGAGACTATTCAATGATTACTCAAATAGTTCCCCTCCCCCTCTGGGTCACACTTCAGTAAAGGCAACACATGGAGAGACATATTGAAGAACAATGAGGCTGTCGGTCTTTACAGATTAAATATAAACATTCAAACATCCTTAAAGTATTCTGCAAAAGCTCATATGATGCTGGTAGAAATGCCTCTGTTTTATCTTTGGAGTAAATCTTGATTGAATCCTGTAAATAATTCACCACCCCAGAGAACCTGCTGTAGTTCAGAGATTTAGGAGCCGGTTTGTGTCTGAGGAGTCGTTCTCATTCATGCTCACACTCCTTAAATCTCCGTCCTCTCTGTGCCAGCATCAGCCTCCCCGTCTCCTCCTCACTGTGACGATGGATCGCTGCCAGCTGAGTTTTAGTGTGTGTAGACTCTGAGAATGTGTGTGTGTGTGTGTGTGTGTGTGTGTGAGAGAGAGAAGCACTTAGAAAGAGGGGCAGAGCTAAAGAGGCCATACGCTGCCAAACGCTGGCTGCCCCTCC
This sequence comes from Labroides dimidiatus, assembly GCA_030710495.1. Lineage (NCBI taxonomy): Eukaryota > Metazoa > Chordata > Actinopteri > Labriformes > Labridae > Labroides > Labroides dimidiatus. The sequence continues at coordinate 15,558,696 of CM061160.1, forward strand.
AGGAACACATCTCCCACTCCACGTCTATCTCCAGCTCAGAAGGCGTTTACTACTTTGCTACTCTAAATGCTTCCTCTAACCCCAATCGTTGCACATTAGGTGTCAGCATTATCTAACAGCAGATACAGATCCTCTGATCAGGATGACATGATGATGTGGCGTTAAAACCAGAATCACTCAGATGGAAGAGCAGAGCTCGGATGAGGAAGTGGAGTCATTCTGTGCGCTCGTGTGTGCTCGGCTTCTGAAGCAGAAGTGAAACATCTCAGAGCTTCCTCTCTCTGGTTTCTGAGAAGAGGAGAGCGAGTAACATGAAGTGAAGCAAGAAATGGCAGGAAATAAAGAGAGACCGTGACTGACGTCTGATTCATCATTAACGCAGCTAGCACATGCTAACACGGCTAACATGTAGAGTGGATTGATTTCTCTTTGGAGGCGTGAAGTTCAGAGTTTCAGTGTTCAAGTCGATGGATGCTGCAGATAACATTCCTCTCAGCTGATGTTAAAGGCACATACCGCTCATTTTTGCAATTTGTCTCCAGTCTCTTAATCCGATGCATGTTTGACATGACTGTTTCAGATTAAAATAATGACTTTTAATGGCATAAAAGTACTTCCATATTAACTTTTGATTTCTTTCAATATCACACTGTGATGATTTAGTTGTGCTTTGTATAAAAGATTGAATGAATCTGCAGCATTAAAATGAAATTACTGGAGCAGGAAAAGTTGTTTTTAAAAATAAAAGATGCACACAGATGTGATGTTAAAAAGGAGAGCATCTCTTCCCCACCGTTTCTGTCTCTGATGCACTTGTTTCTGTCCTCTTTGATATCAACACACCAACACTTCCATCTCAGCCTGTAGCTCTGTGTCACATCTGTCCCTCCCCCACCTGTGTTTGTCTTTCTGCAGGTATACAGTGCATGCAAAGCACCCTTCAAAAGAGAAAGATTTGCATAAAAATGGGAGTTTGCAACACATTGAAATAAAAACACACTGCTGGATAATATAAAACATACCAGGGCTGCAGAATAAATCTTAATATCTGAATAAAAACACCTTAATATAAATAATAGTATATAATATTATTTATATTTATATATACTATGAAGGCCTAGATGGTATTTTCATTCTGCCACAGTGTTTACATTGACAAAAATGAATTGTAGCAGCTTTAAAGATCTTCTTTTAAGACCTAAAAAAGTAGATCCAGAACATCTCCACATATTTACATCCTGAATAAGCTGCTCCGCAGACATTACCCTCTTTCCCTCTCTGGCTTCTGTTTCTTTAAAACCTTTACTGCTGGAGTGCTGATGGACTGATAGCGGCTGTGTGTGTGTGTGTGTGTGTGTGTGTGTGTGTGTGTGTGTGTGTGTGTGTGTGTGTGTGTCTGCAGCCTCTATTTACATCATATCTGTGATCTTGGAGGGAAAATGTGGGCTTGACCTCCACGCTGCGCCCTTCATTAAAGCTTTCTCTTTGCTCAGATGTTTTATTTTCATGATCTGTATCTCCTGAAAACAGATAGTCTGTTTGACGCCATAAGATATTTCAGTGTGTGTTGGAGTGTGTGAGAAGTTAGAGCAGATTTTAAAGTCAGGTTGTTGGTAATAAAGAACACTTTGGTATACAATGTGTAGGAGCTGCATTCTGGGTGCTTTAGCTTTGATAAACAGAGCAGCGTAAAGTCAAGCAGCTGCTCCTTCACACACACACACACACACACACACACACACACACACACACACACACACAAAAACACACAGAGCATTATACCGTGGGAAGGATCACGCTTGGTTTCCTCTTGTTTAAAATCCAGAAGCTACTCTGTCGTCTTTGAACATTAATGTCTGTTTCATCATCATCATCGTTTGTGGTTTTTCTAATCAAGTGATGAAATAATTTAACTCCGGCTCCTCTTCTGTCGCATCCTGCAGCCTCCGCTCATCCAGGCGATCTTCAGCGGAGACCCTGAGGAGATCCGAATGCTCATTTACAAATCTGAAGACATCAATGCTCTGGTGAGAACAACACATGCACAAACACTCAGATTTTATCTACGTGTTCGATTGTCACAAACTTTGGGTCAAAACTTTAAGGCCAGCTGTTACTGACCACAGCACAAGAGAGGTGATGAAATGGAGAGACGTGGTGATAGTCCAGAAGAAAGTGACTCGAAAGTAGTTATGGCTCTGGTTTTGAGGTAATTGTTTACCCGAGTCGATGACACTGCAAACCAAAACCACAACCGTACAGATACTAAAGTCTGCTGTGCAGTAAAACACATCTCTAAACGCTGTATCCAAACCCAGCCCATCCGAAACTACAGACCCAGCTCCGTGTCACTCTTCTTCTCTGCTCCTTTCACTTCCTGCAGCAGTCAGCACCCGAGGGAGAAGGGGGGAGGTCAGGAGTCAGCACAGCCAAAGTTCACAGTGTGTGTGTTTATTTACATCATGTGTGTAAAGATGCAGAACACATGTGTGTAGGAGGGCAGCACAGAATGTGGGACAGCCTGCAGTCCTGGTCTCTGCTGGATTCAGAGTCTTCTCTCTAATGACGATGTCAGGAGGACTCCCCACATCAGGGTCCTCTGGTGTGTGTTTTTTTTGTCCAGGCTGCAGTCACATGGACACATTACAGTATATGTGTGTGTGTCAGAGAGAGAGAGAGAGAGAGAGAGAGAGCGCTGACTCTGAAGAACAATGGCTGTTTTGACACACTGACAGCTGCTGTCACTGATCCTCAGCTCATCCTCTGTGAGCTGATCTCACAGACTCCTCTGTTCACTCTCAGGGAGGAATCCTTGCTCATAGATCTGAGTGAACCAGGCAGCAGTTTGTGTGTGTGTGTGTGTGTGTGTGTGTGTGTGTGTGTGTGTTTGTGTGTGTGTAAGAGGGCTGGACTCTTTAATCATGTAAATAAAGATTATTAACTCTGTTTTTCTGCCTCAGTTCATACAAGAAACACATTCCGACCCCGATGGGAGCAGAGTGATCACGTCTCGGGCAGTGAGATGGTGGTGGATGAAAAGACATCACATATTTTTGACTAACAGTTTTTACATCATGTCCTGAACTAGAGACTGTGGACACTGAACAGCACTTGAGAATTACTGATGTGAAGAATGACTAAAGGATGAAACCTGTCTTTAATTGTCACCACAAAAAAACAAACAGTAAGTTAGTGGCTTTCTGTTTCAGGATTCAGAGAAGCGCACGCCGCTGCATGCAGCCGCCTTCCTGGGCGATGCAGAGATCACCGAGCTCCTCATCCTCTCTGGTAAAATATAACAACTTCTCCCTCTTTGATTCATCCATCTTTAATCCTATTATTCTTTTATTCTCAGCCCTGAAAATATGCTCGATTTTTTATAATTGACTTAACATTTATCATGGCTTGTGTGTTAGTAAAGCTGTTTTTATCGTCGGTAAAAATGCTGTGGGGGGATCTGGGATGATGAGGAAGCAGAGGGAGTGAAATGATTTATAGATCCAAAGCCTGAGGCTTATGTTTCAAAGAAATACATTTAATAAAGAGAGTTCCTCATGAGAATATTTCACCAGGAAACAACCAGATTCTCCTTAAATATGTTCATGACTCACTTCAGAATACACAGAGAGGATCCTAGAATCAGCTGCCTCTGGAGAGACTTTTGGATTTCATTTTTATTTTTTTATGATTTCACTCCAAAGATAATGCTGTACAATTTGCTGAAATATTGGCATTATTTTTTTAGGTATTTTTTTGTATTTTAAATACTGTTACTCTAGAGTTGCACAGATAAAACTTGCAATCCTGTGATTCCCACCAAGTGCAGTTAAAATGCATGTACCTGTGGATAATTAGTTAATCAGACTTCTAACTCTTCTTTTCCTCTGCAGGAGCTCGGGTTAATGCCAAAGATAACATGTGGCTCACACCTCTCCACCGCGCCGTGGCATCACGGAGTGAGGTGAGCACACATTCATGCAAGACTTAGACTTTACTCTGACTTCTGTGTCAGATCGTCTGAAAAAAACTAAAAATAAAAGATTTTTTAGAAGCTACTTCGAAAGTATTTTTTACTAAAGGAGGCTGAAAGCTAGTTAATAAACACAACATATGCAAGGGGTAGTGCACTTCCTTTTGCAACCTGCAGGAAGACTGCTGAGCATGGTCTCACACACACACACACACACACCTGCAGGTTTCCTGCTGGTGAAAACCATAAGTACGACCTACAGGTGGTCTCAAAGATGTCCCCGCTTAGTGAATGTGGAGCAGCACAAAAGTCCCCTGTTGGATAGATATGCAAGGACACACACACACACAAACACATAGATATGAATTCAACTCCTTCCCCCTTCAGAAAACAATAAAAATCTCACTTCTTTTCCAGCAACTCTCTGTGACTCAGGTGTCAAAGAGCTTACTTCACCATGTTGTGTTTACCTGACAACACACTCAGTCATCAGTTCCAGCCTCCCCCAACACACGCTCACACACACACACAGTCCCTCCACTCTCAGCTTTACACTAAATCTGGGTCAAAATATTTCATCAGCCACGTCATCGCCGTCGGGGCCAGAACAGGTAACGCTGCATGGCTGAGCAGCTGCTGGAATTTTAGAGGTATGAAGATTGTGCGGGACAGATCAGAGGTGTGACGATCTTTTTTTACGCCGAGGAATTTACACAAGAGTAGTTTGGGTGAACAGAAACAGTATAAAATGTTTTATTTTCTTTATCTGTAAAGCACTTTGTAATCCTGTTTATAAAATTTCTGCATAAATAAAGTTTATCTTATTATTTGTTTCTTGATTATTAATTTTTTTTTGTATAAATAACAACTCTTCACCTTGTTTTCCTCAGGACGCGGTGCGAGTTTTGATCCGTCACTCGGCCGATGTCAATGCTCGGGACAAGAACTGGCAGACACCGCTTCATGTCGCTGCAGCCAATAACGCACTGCGCTGTGCTGAAGTCATCATCCCGCTCCTGAGCAGCGTGAATGTATCAGACCGTGGCGGGCGCACTGCTCTGCATCATGCTGCCCTCAATGGTCACACTGAGGTACTGCAGGAGCTGGGTTATTTCATGTTTGTAGCACGTTTCCAGATTTGATGAATTTAGAAACAAACAGGTGTGTTCTTCTTGTGTCCACTGCAGTAGATTCAGTAATAACAGGTGTGTTTCGCACGTTCCCAGCTGCCTCATGTGCATTAATTAGCCAGCAGTGATGTAACTCTGCTTTGTGGTATTGTTGCTGAAGCTATCGGGGGAAACAGGTGGGCGAGTGCAGCTGCATCACTGTTGTTATTGAGTGGGCTGCTGGTTTTGAAACCCTCTGGTCTCCAGGAGAATCATTCACAAGTATGCTGAGTCTAAAATTAACAATGAGAGGCAGCAGAATGGACGCCTTTTTCTATTCTTGCCCAATCCGGCCTCTCCTGAATGTTTATGCAACAGCTGAGCCAGGCGATGAGACGCGTTTACAATACTGTTACATAAAGACGCTCGCCCACACTGATACACGGAGACGGATTTATTTCTCTGATATTAATCTCTGGTTCCGTGTTTCTCAGATGGTGAACCTCCTCCTGGCTAAAGGAGCAAACATCAACGCCTTCGATAAGAAGGACGGCCGAGCGCTGCACTGGGCTGCTTTCATGGGTGAGAGACACAAAAGACTTCATTTAAGCACATCTCACTTTTATTCCCTTAAGATCACTGCTTACTTGCATGTAAACATTTTCCTGTCCATCATCAGCTCTTCATTCATTAAAATGCTCAACGATATAAGAATAGGTTGATCCACAGTCTGATCCCCCCGTCTCTCTCCCTGCAGGTCACTTGGACGTGGTGTGTCTGCTGGTGAGTCAGGGAGCAGAGATCAGCTGTAAGGACAAACGAGGATACACTCCCCTCCACACGGCGGCCTCCAGCGGACAGATCGCCGTGGTCAAACACCTGTTGAACCTGGCTGTGGAGGTCAGGACACACAAAGAGTCTCTGTCTCAAACAAACACTCCCTCACTGAACACAATCCCCTGTTTGACTAACACACACCACGTCTCTGTCTCCTCCAACAGATCGATGAGTCCAACGGGTTTGGGAACACGGCGCTCCACTTGGCGTGCTTCAACGGTCAGGACGCCGTTGTTAGTGAGCTGATTGATTACGGCGCCAATGTGAGTCAGCCTAACAACAAGGGCTTTACGCCGCTGCATTTCGCCGCCGCCTCTACACATGGAGCGCTGTGTCTGGAGTTCCTGGTTAACAACGGGGCTGATGTCAATGTCCAGGTACGCCAACACCTGTGCTGGAAGATCCATGACACATCAAAGTATTTCAGTCAACATATCGATAAATAAACCTGACATGATGTCTTTCTTTTATTTTAATGTGAAGTAAAATCCTTATTTCCCCTTTGCCTTCTGCAGAGTCGAGATGGAAAGAGTCCTCTTCACATGACGGCAGTTCACGGACGCTTCACCCGCTCCCAGACCCTCATCCAGAACGGTGAGACTTCTTTATTCTCAGTTTCTGTCTCTTCCTCTCTTAAAGCTGCACACACTGAGTGTTCTTTGTGCTACAGGTGGAGAGATCGACAGCGTGGACAAAGATGGAAACACTCCTCTCCACATCGCTGCACGTTACGGTCATGAACTCCTCATCAACACGCTCATCACCAGCGGAGCAGACTGCACGAGGTGTGAAGTCAGCTTCTGGAAATGAAATAACGCTGAGTTGTTAAGTGTGAAAAGAGGTTTATTGTTTCCCTTCTGCATCCTCCTTAAAGACGAGGAGTCCACGGGATGTTTCCTCTCCACTTGGCTGCCTTGAACGCTCACTCGGACTGCTGCCGGAAGCTTCTGTCCTCAGGTAGGGCACCACATACATTTTTAACCACCATTACCAGAACTTCTTCTTAACAGAAGATAATAGAAACAGTGTGTTTGAATTAATAATGGGTTTAAATGGGTTTTATTTAAGCTCCATTGATAATCGTTTCAGAGCTTTGTGTGTGCTGATACAGAGTCTGATCTGTATATAATAATAATCACACAATGAGGCCTCGGTCTGCTTGTTTTCTTGCTCCCATCAGTGAATTCCTCCACAAACACTCACATTCAGCACCGTCCAAACTCAAGTCACATTGTTCCAGCAGCAGAAAGGCCTCGCTGACTCAAATCCCTATCTCTCCCTCTGGATAAGAGTTTTCTCCTCACTTCTCCTCTCAGAATATCAACACTGAAGGCTAAAATCCTGTTTACATCTGGAGAAGTTTCCTTACTGCTTACGGCCACTAAATAATTTGTCTTTCCACTCCTCCACTGTGTTTCTGTGGGTTTCCTGAAGAGGATTTGTGGCCTCAGAGGAGGGAGGTTTATTAAACAAATGTGAATGAGGTGAAAGGAGAGAGACAGCAGTCCTCTCTGGCTCCAGGTCTCTTTAGATGATGATTTCAAAAGGTGCTGGTTCTGATGTCTGCAGGCGTGGAGGGCGGTGAATCTGGCCTCCTCATGTGGCTCTGCTGGAGAGAAACAACAAAGAAGTCATTTACATGTGTTTCAGTCTGGCTGCAGCTGCAGAGTTGCGTACGGTCAGAGCTGTTGTTTACAGACAGAGCTTTTGTGATACGTTGCAGTAAATCAGGAGCTGAAAGAAACGGTGAAGGCGGTTTTTAGCGATTGAGGTTTGAAAAGCAAAGACATAAAGTTTGTGACAAGATGACACTTTTATGAGGTCAAAGAAACAGCTTTAACACTCAGATCGAGCTGCTTGTTGGACTTTCTCTCACCTCGTGTGTCTCAAACAGAACTTATCTTTGTCGTCAGCTATCTTTCTGTCTCTGTGTTTAACATCGAGCTTATAGACTTTCTGTGTTTCCTGTGCATGCCACATCGTACACCTTCACCTAACCTCCGTCCTCACCTGTCGCACTTATACCTGTCTTTCTGTCTTTGTCTCTTTCTTCTGTCTCCCTCGCTCTCTGTGCTGCTGCTGCTGCTGCTGCTGTCTTGTCTGGCCTCCCTTCGTCTCCCTGCGCTGCCCTCTTCAGGTCGGAGGTTTAGCATAATGTGTAACGACTCGGTCCTGTCTGCAGGCTTCCAGATCGACACGCCGGATACTTTGGGGAGGACCTGCCTGCACGCCGCAGCCGCTGGAGGGTGAGCAGAGCAGTTTTTACAACACATAAACGCACCCGAGCACAAACTTCATCCTAACTCCTTTTCTGGAGGTAGAGCAGGAATTGAGGTCACCTAAAATCTCGGTCATAATCAGTCATTGCACAAGAAAATAGAGCGTGCACAACCCGGGCAAGCAGACAGGAAGATTATTGAAGGAGGAAGTTTGTGTAATTTCCCCCTGCACCATTATTTGGCCAACCTGAGCATTCTGTAAGACGTGTGGGAAACTTAACAGCTCACATTTCAGCTTAACAGCTTCCTCAGGAGAGCTGCAATATGTTTCTGAGTCTGACATTAACGTTACAGATAAATAAAATCAATCATCTGATTTCTGCAGAGTTTGAGCTCCATGGAGGGATTTCTATATTGTTTTCGAGATTAAAAGGGGTTTTTAAAGCCTATGATAGTATATTTATAGGATCTGATTGGTGATGTCTTCTGTTCTTCTTTTACCATCTCTCTGCAGAAACGTGGAGTGTGTGAAGTTGCTTTTAAGCAGCGGAGGAGAACACAACAGGAGGGATAAATGTGGCAGGTGAGATCGAGCATCATTGTTCAGGGTTTGGTTCGTTCATTCCTTTAATTCTGTGTGTGTGACTAGGTGTAAGATGATTAATCAGGGTGTGTGTGTGCGTGTGTGAGCCACATTCTCCTCACTGATTTGACTCACTATTCAGTGAGTCATCTTTTATTACAGGTCAGCTCAGTACAACCTGCTGCTCTGCTTCAAACAGGCTGTTGGTACAACTTGTCCTGTTGAATTATCTCAGTAACAGGTCACACGTTGTTTTTCGCTCTCTTTAAGTCATCCAAAGTTTCTGAGCCTTTTGAGAACAATAGAATTAAAGTTTGCTCGAGGTCACGGCGTTTACTCATGCTCAGGAGTTTCAGTTCATGATGAAGCTTTCTGCAGTTTCTGCAACACCTCTGATCAAACTTCATCTCTGCATATTTTTTCAGTGTGGACTGAAAGTCAGGTTGAGTCAGCATTTTCGCATCCATCAAAGGGTTCAATCGTCTGTTAATGGCGTGGTTTAAACAACGTAGATTTAAAGCTTTATCCTGGCTCCTTCTCCTTCTTCCCACAGGACTCCTCTGCACTACGCTGCAGCCAGCCGTCACTATCAGTGTCTTGAGACTCTGGTTGCTTGTGGGACCGCCATCAATGCCACTGACCAGTGGGGGCGCTCAGCTCTTCACTACGCTGCAGCTTCAGATCTGGACCGAAGGTGAGTTTAGAGGCTGGTTTGAAATTACAAAAGAGAGAAATCCTAAGGTTGAGCTGTAGGAAAGAAGAAGTAGAAATCTGCTCGTAGCACGTCTTACCACTGCCGCATTTAGAAAACCTGTGAGTTCACACCTTTTTGTTTCCATGGTAACCAGAGGTGACTGCAGGCATCTCAGCTCTGCTGACCTCAGAATCCGTCAATTTCCCCGTATAAAGATGTTTCTCTCTCGTTTTTTAACTCCTTTCTCTTTCTTTCTCTTTCCATCCTGCAGGCGTCGTGTCGCTCTGGAGCCGGAGAGTGAAGGAGTCCAGGCGGAGAGGGAGAAAGAGGCAGCGCTGTGAGTCCACACAGGGGGAGATAACAGATTACACCACATTTAGACCAAAACTAAAGGTTAAAGAGCAAAAAACAGAGACAAACCAAAAACAGCCCCAGTTATTTGATCTTCCTCTTTTTTTTTTGTTGTCAAGACGAGAGAAGTCAATCATTGATTCGTGTTTTTAACTTTTCACAGTAGAAAGGAAGAAAACTGACACCTGATTCACACATACTCTGTGAGCGCCACAGTTCATCAGCTCCTCGGTTTTCGGTGCACGCCAATTCACACTGGATCTGTCTCTGGAGCGGAGCGCAGCTCAGTACACTCCATAGCAGCTGGAAATGCAAGATCACAGGACAATCACATGTTCCCGCAGGAATCACACCCATGAAAATTACTTCCATCATTATTAATTAGTATGATAAACTCACGGGCAAACTCACGGGTAGCGCAGCTGTTAGTGCTGTCGCTTCACAGCAAGAAAGTCGGCAGTTCGAATCCCGGTTGGGGCTATGTGGAGTTTGCATGTTCTCCCCGTGGGTTCTCTCCGAGTACTCTGGCTTCCTCCCACAGTCCAAAAACATTCTCACTAGGTCAATTGTAGGTTTGAGTGTGAGCATGAATAGTTGTCTGTCTCTGTGTGTCAACCCTGTGATTGACTGGCGACCAGTCCAGGGTGTACTCCGCCTCTCGCCCTTAGCCAGCTGGGATCGAGCCTCTTGTGACCCTGCACAGGAGAAGGGGTATAGAAGATGAATGAATGATAAACCCACCTGGCCTTCCCAGAACTTCAGCAATTTCGGTCCTTCCCTTTTAGTTTCTGTTGGTGTCCTTAGGATGTGTCGTATCATATATAATTATAAGGTTTCCTCGTCCATGGCGTCGGATTTCCCCCTGCTGATGACTGCTGGCCCTGTCTCAGTGACGTAGTTTTGATATATGCAGATAAATTTAAGATCGGCAGCAGAACATGGTGCTTTATTTTGAAAAGACCGGATACTCTAATAGTTTTTAGTGTCTGTTTTCCTGTTTGGTACGATCTGCTCTGCGGGGATAGACGCGTTTCTGCAGCGTACTCCAGCAAAAACAGACTCGCAGCGGAACAGCCATTGGTAGCATGTGTCGGGGACAGACTGCAGCACGGTCTGCGTGAATGCACTGGTTGACTAGAAGGGCAGCGAATACAGCGTAGTGCGTGGCGCTGACGGACCGCGGCGCTCATGCTGTATGTGTGAATTAGGGATAAGGTTTTTCTAATAAATAATATAAAAAAATAAAAGTTTAATAGTTCTTCAGAGAGGTCTCAAAGCACTTCAGAGACATGGAGTGTGTTGTTGATGTCTGTTTGGATGGATTCATTTATTTAATCTACAAATATTTATTCAATGTGATTCTTCCTCTCTGTGTTTTCCTGCCTGAGGACGTCTCTCAGAGACTGAACGGTCCCTCTGCAGGTTTTTATCCTCCCTGAAAAATGAAAAAAAGAGGATATCATGAATAATGTTGGTGTTTTCTCTCCAGATGTTTGGAGTTCCTGCTGCAGAGCGGAGCGACGGCGTCGCTGAAAGACAAACAGGGATACAGTCCTGTTCACTACGCTGCAGCCTATGGACACAGGCACTGTCTGGAGCTGGTCAGTATACACACACACTCTCTCTCACACACACACACAGGAAATAGCTGTATTGTTGGAGGATGCCTGCCGGTGTTTTCTCATCTGTTTGCTGATCCTATTTTCTCTGCTCGCCACGCGAAAAAACATTCCAGATTTGATGTGATTTGTGTCGTGAATTTGCTGAAATATTTTCAGAAAACTTTGTAAAGAACTTTTCTGTTTCTGTGTCCTGTTTTCTGTTTCATGCTGCAGCTGCTGGACCGAGACGACACCCACCAGGACGACCCTGAATCTCTGAGTGCCCGGAGCCCGCTGCACCTCGCTGTAAGTTTGTAGAAACATGTTTCTCCTTCGTTTTAGTCTTTTCTCTTTGTTCTCCAGCATTAAAATAACCTGTTTGAGTGTTTTTAAAGCGTCTGTGTCTTTGTACAGGCGTACCACGGCCATGCTCAGGCTCTGGAGGTGCTGTTACAGGGAGAGAGGGAGGTGGATCAGGGGGACGAGCTGGGAAGGACCCCTCTGGCCCTGGCTGCTCTCAGAGGACACACAGACTGTGTTCACACACTCCTTGGACAGGGGGCATCACCACGCAGCACCGACAGCCAGCACGGACGCACACCTGTACACCTGGCAGGTCAGTCACTGAGATATTATCTCAAAACATCGACTCTTCCTGTCTCTCTGCTCCTTTCACATCCATCCCTCACATTTCTTACTTTTTATTCTTCATCCTCTGTGTTTCTTCTTCTCTCTCCTCCAGTGATGAATGGTCACACGACGTGTGTGCGCCTCCTGCTGGATGAATCAGAGGGTGCAGACCTCGTAGATGCTGCAGACTCTCAGGGACAGTGAGTGCTCCTCGTTTTTCCTCCCTGTGCAGTTCCTGTCTCTGATTCGCTCATCATTCTCTGACCATGTCTCCTCTGCAGGACTCCTCTGATGCTAGCGGTCGCCGGAGGTCACGTGGATGCAGTGTCGCTGCTGCTGGAGCGGGAAGCAAACGTGAACGTGGCAAATAAACACGGTCTGACCGCTCTGCACCTTGGGGTGAGCATGCAGGGAATGAACAGCTTTTGTCAGCTGATGAGATGAAAGTTAACTTTTAAAGTCATAAAGATTGACTTCTCACTAATGATTCAAGATGGACTTTGTGGTCTCAGCAATGTTAATGAAGATTAAATGTGTCTCTCTCCCTCCTCAGCTGCTGTGCGGTCAGGAGGAGTGTATTCAGTGTCTGTTGGAGCAGGAAGCCTCCGTGCTGCTCGGGGACGGTCGAGGTCGGACGGCGATCCACCTGGCGGCAGCTAGAGGCCACGCCTCCTGGCTGGGTGAGCTGCTGAGCATCGCCTGCTCTGAGCCACCGTCCCTGCCCCCGCTGAGAGACAACCAAGGATACACACCGCTTCACTGGGCCTGCTACTATGGTCAGTCTGCATTTCACTGTAGACATATAGAAACTGCTCATAACACTTTAACTTGAAATTTACTTTTAAAATGTCATGATAAACATGAGGAAGTCTATGTATGAAGCCTCTGATGGTCTTTGTGCGTGTGTGCCTGTGTGTGCGTGTGTTTGCAGGTCATGAGGGCTGTGTGGAGGTGCTGCTTGAGCAGAAAGGATGTCGCTGCATTGACGGGAATCCATTCACTCCTCTGCACTGTGCTGTGTAAGACAAACACACCTCAGCCTCATTAATGAAGGATTATTTACTGATTATTAGAGAAAAATAAAAAAATGTTTTGTGAAAAAAAAAAAAAAAAACCTTTTGTGCTTGTCCAACAGGGTGAACGATCACGAGCCGTGTGCGTCTTTGCTGCTGGAGGCCATGGGCTCAGACATCACCGGCTGCAAGGACTCAAAGGACAGGTGTGTGTGTGTGTATGTGTGTGTGTGTGTGAGAGAGAGAGAGAGAGAGAGAGAGAGAGAGAGAGAGCAGTCTGAATTCTGCAGGTTGAACTCTAAAGTGTATATCTTCGCTCTTCATCCGTACTCTTCTCTTGCAGGACTCCTCTTCATGCCGCCTCATTCGCAGGTCATGTTGACTGTGTCCAGCTGCTCCTTTCCCATGATGCACCTGTGGATGCTGTAGACCAATCAGGTCGCACTGCGCTGATGATGGCAGCAGAGAAAGGCAGAGTGGGAGCTCTCGGTATGGAGATCTGTTTTAAGCTGACAGTTTTCTTTTAGTAATAATAATAATAATAATAATAATAATTATACATTTTATTTTGTGGGCGCCTTTCATGTCACTCAGGGTCACCTTACAAGTCAAAGTATAAAACAGTAAAACAACAAACGGCAGGAGTGAGAATGATGTGGTCAAACAGAGAAAGCTAGTTTAAACAAATGATTTTTGAGTGACTCTTTATGTTGTGTGGTTAAAGCAGTATGACCCGTGTGTGTGTGTGTGTCCTGTGCTCAGAGGTGCTGTTGACTGGTGCCAGCGCCAACTTCAGTCTGACAGACAAAGATGGAAACACAGCGCTGCATCTGGCCTGCAGTAACGTAAGCGTCCACACAATCTGACCTTTGATGAGTTATAGACACATGTTGGTTTAGTCTCAAAGTTTGCACTGACCCGGTTTCCTCTGCTCTCAGGGGAAGGAGGAGTGTGTGATGTTGATCCTGGAGAAGTTTTCTGACACTGCGCTCATCAATGCAACAAATGCAGCTCTGCAGACGTAAGTTTTTAAAACAAGAACTCCGTTTCTTTAACATCATCAGCTGCGTGCACAGATTCTGAAACACCTCTTATCTATTTGTGTGTCCGCGTCAGTCCTCTTCACCTGGCGGCTCGTAGCGGTCTGAAGAAAGCAGTCCAGGAGCTTCTGTCACGAGGGGCGAACGTTCAGACGGTGGATGAGAACGGTGAGTGGTCCCATGGTTCAGGTTTCAGCTGCATGCTTTTGTCTCTAGTCAGCATGGAGGTTTTCTTCAGTTCAGCATGAACACAGCTTTAACGTGATGTGTTTTTAAGTGCTGCAAAGGTATTTATATTTCAAAAGGGTTCCCACCGGACTCAGAGTTTTCAGATAACTTCATGATTTGGAGAGGTGTTCCAGTCTCTAATTTATTTCTCTACTTTTCTTTAAGAAGTCAAATCTACCTCAACACACTGAGAGTGGGAACCCTCTGAGCTCTGTACAGGCTGCTTGTTTGTTGTTTGTTTATTGTCCGTTCATTGTTTGTTGTTGTTTGTGGTCGTCTCTGTGCTCTTTCTCTCTGTCCTCCCTCCATGTTGTGAACTGTCAGCTGGCTGAAACTAATGGAATGCTGCTCCGTCCCTCTTCTGTCTTCTGCTTCGCCTCCCTGCTTCCTCCATGTCCACGTCTCGCCCTCTTCCCTCTCTCTCCCTCTCTCGTCCTCTCTCTCGCCCCCCTCTCTCTTTCTCTCTCAGGTCTGACGCCTGCTCTGGCTTGTGCTCCTAGCAGAGAGGTGGCTGACTGTCTGGCTCTCATTCTGGCTACCATGATGCCTTTCTGCTCCCCTTGCAGCTCCGGGGCTCCCTCCCCAGGTGCCCTGCTGAGGCAGCTGCCCCACCAGGGGGGGAAGGGCCTGAGCATCAACCCCCGGGCTCCACGCAGTCCCAGGAACCCCTCCAGGCCCTCCAGCGAGGGAACGACAGAGAACGACTCGGAGGACTCAGAGACCTTCTGACACCTGCAGACCCACTCACTGCCCGCCTTCCTCCAGCTGTGCACCTGAACTTTAAGCCCCTCCTCCAGGAAGTAATGCAGTTCACGACTCCTCTCAGGGAGGGGGGTAGAGATTTGGTTTGGGACTGTTTGGATGTTTGCAGGTCTGAGGGGAGGAAATGTACAGAATTCTCCCTCCTCCTGCCATTTTTTTCAGAAGCTTTGAGCGACTGACAGACTAAAGAAGTTGCTCCATGAAGAGGATCCTGATCCAGAGCCGTCATGGTCCAGTTCTGCATGCTCGTGTTAACTCACACCACGGTTTGTTCCTCTCTCACGGGTGCTTAAATCCAAACCAACCTCGGTACTTCAGCCTCTGCACGGCGCCGCTGCCTCAGAGACTTGTTTTGTCTTAAAAAGCCATTTTTAACTGTTTGTGTAAAATGAAGTAGAAATTAAGGAAGCTTACGTGTGATTTTAACCTTTTTATGATTTAGGCTTGTTGTTGTACCAAATATTTGACTTCCAGACGTAAATAAATAATGAAGTGAACTGAAATGAACTGAAGGAAACAGGTACTTAGAGCTGGATTTTTAACATACTAACAAACTGAAGCACAAATTTGGACTCCGTGAGTTTTTATAAGCTGAACTGTGAAGTGAGCAGTTTCAATGAGAAGTTTCATAAATTCATCAAGAAAGGGTAAAAACAATGGGTGCATCTCCTTTCCCTCATTTGTGTAAAAAAAGAAAGTTGGAAACATTCTTTGTTTGAGCCTTCGTTTGATAGTGTTCATTAAAAATGAATCGCTGTGAAAAAGATATGAAGGTTAGTTTTTCTTCTTTTTGATGTCAAAATTGTTTCTGCTCCTAAATATTTACAGACATTTACTCAAAAGTTCAGTCTTTACTAAGTAAAATCACTGCCTAATCTCATTGACTTTACACAACCTTAATGAGAAGTCTTTCTTTCTACAGTATTTAAATTAAAGAGATTAAAGTGATCAGAGGTTCAAACATCCACCAAGTGAGGGAATGGAGACGCTCCTGGGAATGAAAACAGGGTTTGTGGAGACGTGAATTTAATCTGAATTGTTATTTTTTTAACGTTTGTCAGTCTAAAGAGCCTCGGAGTGTTTCCATTTAGCTGTTTTTAAACTTAAAATCATGAAGCACATTTTCTCCACAGAGAAATCTGCTAACTGCTCGACTCATTGAGGTTTTTCTTTGAACTTACATGATGGTACAAACACTGCCAGCACTTCAATGTAAACTAACACAGGGCCTTCACCTCCTCCTCCTCTTCCTCCTCCTTTTGTCTGTCTGCCAGCTACGTGCCATCGTCTCTAACGTGTCAGTGCCTTGATGTCTTCTTATTTTCTTTTATAAATCCTTTCTTTGTAAAATATTAATAATGTTCAGATAATTAAAGGATCAGTTCACCAAAATCAACAAATATTCCTGTTTTGTCTCTTAAACTCTGAAAGTGTTTCCTTGGTGTGTCCAGATTTTAAACATGTCAGACTTTTGCACTGATTTTGAGTTAATTGTAATACATGAAGTCCAAAAGTTAAATAAATTAAGTCATAAAAAAGAGATAAAAGTCAAAATATTTTGAAAGTCATACAAATGAGAGAAAAATGATTTTTTTATGAGGTAAAAGATAACTTCAAATTGTACCTCCGTTTTATAGCTCCGATAATATAATTTTAACTCATTGATATTATTTATCTCTTAATATTCACTTATCTTATAATTTTGTTTATTCAATACATTTAATTTAATGTAATTTGAATTGTTTTGAGCCTCATAAATGACAGAAATCTAAACAAATCCAACCCAAACTCTCCTATGGCTGATAAATACAGGAGAGAACATTTTGGTGAACTGATCCTTTAATGACTGAGGATGAAGTGGGCAGATTTTTTTTTACACTGAATGATGGAGTTTGAGAGATTTGTTTCTGCACTGTATGAATAACAGGCAGATGATGCCACACTTTGTTTTCTGTCTTTAAAGTTTGAGGATTCCTTTTCACCAACAATCCACGAGAAAAAGATCAAAACCAGACGTGTGTCAGAACCTGAGTAATAACTTACAATCTCTCCAGTCCAGAGGAAGAACTTATTACTCCACAGCTGGTTTTGGTCTTTTTACACGTTTTTCGCTGACGTAAAGAAACAAAATTAAATCTTCAGACTGCTCCTTTAAGTTTGTGGTGTGTATGTGTGAGAGGCAGTGTGATATCATGGGTACTGATTTTAAATTGCTTTTGTAAATAATGTTGAAATGTTTCAGAGTGATGAGTGCGTGCTGCTGATCTCAGTCTGAGTTTGTTCCTTTGACTGCAGTTAGACTGAATCAGCGCGCGCGCACACACGTTAACAAGCACAGTTGAATTTTATTTTGAAGGTCTTCTGAGAGACTGAATCCGTCTGCCAGCATTATTTTTATTATTATTATTATTATTTGAATTATTTTGAATCTAACAGAAGATGATCGGTCCGGACAATCGCTGCGTCACGTGTCTGATGATCTTCATACCAGTTCCTGATGCAGTACGTCATGCTGAGGGCTGTTTTTCAGCTTCTTTTATATGAACTGTACAAAATAAAATCTGTTTGAAGCTAGCTACTCTCTGTGCGTCTTATTTCCTCTGAACCACATAGTTATGACCTTAAAATAACATTTACACTAAGTAAAATTATGATTTAACATTTTGTTGAACTAAATATGCGTCATATCTTTTAATTAAGCCTGCCACCTCTCTACTTCCCCTACAGCATCAACAGCCCACCAACTTCCTTGCACCTGTGGCAAAAAATTAACAAACAAAAAATAATAAGTCGAGTGACATAATCAATATATGTTATCAAATTCAAGTATTCTTTTAGTTGTCCTACAATTTCATAAATTAAAAAATTTCATGTTTATATAATTATAGGATGTATTTCATCAATGAATAGAATTTTATACAATGGACTGTCTTTGTTGAGAAGGTAATGTAGATTTTGTGGCTCCAGACTGACTTTAATCCAGATGAGATGAGGCCAAATAGCTCCTTTGCTAGTACAGGTTGAAGACCCCTGACCTATGGTAACACCCTTTCTGTATCACAAAGGTGGCACCAATGTGTGGTCATATTGGGTACTGCAGTGTTACTGTAACAGGACGGGAGACTGAGCCAGGCCAAAAGCCTTTCTGGGTTCATGTCTTACGTCTGTCTGTATCTTAAAGGAGTCAAACCAAACTCACAAATCTTCAGAGTGAAAAGTCTGCAACTTCATTTTACGAAATATATAACAAATAAATCAAAAAATAAAAATAAAATATGAACAAGGGAGAACTTGAAAGTGCAAATATCTGCTCAAGTTTTTGCTCTTAAATGATGTAATAATAATCAAATACTGTCATAAATACAGCATCAGCTCAAAAATACCAAAATATTTGATTATGTAATATATGTATGTGTATAAAATAAAATAAAAACACTTAACACATGTTTGTTTTAACAAATCAGCATCAATAATCTTTTAATACATACATAATCTCTGTACATTTACAAACTTTAAATTACACAGATTAGTTTGTTATCCAAACTTAAACTAATAAACTGAGTTCAGCAGGTCCTCTCCAAACAGTAGGACCAATGGCACTACCAAAATAAAAAACACATCTGGAGGAGGATAAATTATGATCTGATAATACTGCATCACGGCCCCACCATAAAGTGATCAGAGTTGCGTTGTAAGGCAGCAGCTGCAGATTGGAGCTGCTGTGTGGAATGATTCTGTGCTATTTTCAAGTCAGAGTCAAACGTTTTCAGTGGTCTGTGTGCTTGTTGGTCTCAGGAAGGTCCATGGATCCAGGAAACTGATTAATGCATAGAGTCAGAAGGGGAGTGTGTTTCTTTACTGCTTATTGGGCCCTGAACGCACCGCTCAGCAGTTGACGCCCAGGCCTGTCCAGTGATCTGGGACCATCAGGAAGTATTTGTCCATGGCCTCACAGAACCGAGCTCGGTACAGCTCAGGAGAGACCACGGTGGGCATCTTCCCTACACGACACCAACAAACACAAACACGTCATGACAGGATCTAATTTCTCACATTCACACCTTGAAAAATAAGATTACATGGTGAGAGAGGATTACCTTGACCTCCCAGTATTCCCGTAGATTTGACGACCATCTCCAGCCTCTTGTCCCAGGTGAAGGTTCGGATGTAATCTGTGAGGAAGAGGTAAGTTCAAGTTTAACTTTCAGAAACATTAACAGAAGAAAGATCAAACCCTCAGGCGTCCCATCACCTATTATCCCCACCACCAGCTGGTCAGTGGCGTCATCTCGCCCCACCAGCAGCGAGTAGTCGATGATGAGGTGGCTGGACAGGAAGTAGGCGTCGCTGTGGATGGCGGCCCTCAGGATGGCCTTACAGTGGGAGCGGATGTACAGTGGGTTGTCATGGATCAGCTTCAGAAGGTTCTCATCCAGCAGGACCACCTCACAGCTCTCCTTCCCCGAGTCGGTTTTCACATTACGGTTCCTCAGAGAGCCTTTCAGGTCGAACACCTGCAGAGAGTGAGACACGCACGATCAGAGGATCACTAAGAAAGAGAGTGCGTCAATATTACCAGAGAGGGATGTCATACTGTATTTGCTTTAAAGTCTCTTTCAGCCTGTTTGAGAAACTGAACTCCTTCATGGACCAAAGGTCTTTTCTGGGAGTCTCACCTGAGCCATCTTGCGTCCATAGAAAAGATTCTCCATGACGAGTAGGTCCAGTTTCTTCTCTGTGTTGTTCTGAGAGTTCTTGTAGCCGATCCTGTAAACTCCCAGGATTTTTGCCAGCGCGGTCGGCCTCTGTGAGACAAAACCAGCTGTTAGTTACCTCGACATCCCTCCAACCTCTGACCCCTTTGTCTCTCTCCTCATACCTTCTGCTGAACAGCTCCGGTGATGTAGGTGAAGTAATGAGGTGCGAAGTCCAGGAAGGACTGAACCTCCAGTCTGGGCATCTGCTTCAGGATGAACCGGTCATCTAAAGGGGGAAAAAGGAGAAGAAGGGTCAGGTAAAAATCCTAAACTCTGAAATGTATCACATCTGAAGCTAAAATACTGAAGCTGCTGTGTTTCTCTGTGTCTTCAGTTTTGGTTGTGACAGTGCTAATATTAACCTTCTGTAGCATAGAAAACAGCTCCAGATTTCCCTCCTCTGGCCTGCCAGTTGACACAGTGCGACAGTGAGCGGATGAAATCCTCCTCTGGACTCTCCATGATCTCCTCACGCATCTTATGAAACTCCTCAGCGTAGTAGATCCGACAGTAAAACTTGGCGTTGGCATCGGAGAACTCTACAAAAAGAAAAATATTTACGGATTAGGAGGCATGATACACGTAAAAGTCATCCTGATGTCACTTTTTTGAGGACAGAAACACTCACGTAGCTCGATGTGTGGATTCAGGGTCTGTTTCTTCTGCTTGTCTCCTAAATCTGAATCCTCTGCACAGAGCAAAGTAGAGCATTAACGTCAAGCATGTTCCAAATAAAGCTGTGAATGTTAAAGAATCTAAAGCTGTGGTCCCCAAACTATGGCCCGTGGGCCGGATACGGCCTGCCTCCACATTGACCCCGCCCCCTGAACAATACCAGGGACACATTATGATTTTTTTTTCAGTTTGGCCCCGCAATCGAGACTGATACACGCATAGAACGTGACATTCTATTCCACCCTTCTGCAGTCTGTGCCCCTATCAGTGTAATTTTATTTCATTAATAGTGTTATTATTTATTACCTTAAATTTTTTCTGTGAAGATCTCAGAAAGGGTAATTAATATTTGGTTATGTGTGGCTTTCTGGAAAACAATAAATGTTTACGTTTAGGCACCCCTGCGATCGTCACACTTTTTCTGTTACAAACTGACCCCGGGCCCCCATCAGAGAAGGGAAAAGTTATGTGGCTCTCACAGGAGAAAGTTTAGGGACCCCTGATCTACAGACTCACTGAGAGGATCCACATCCACACTGCTCCTGCTTGACTGAGACAAGGTCGACTCGCTCGGTCTGGCCGGGCTGCTCTTAGCTCGACTTTCTCCACTGCTGAAGACAAAAAAAATAATTTCAGCTCTTCTTGCTAAATGATCCAAATGTTCCTCTTGACATGTTGGAGTTACACTTCAGACGTCTCAGGTCTTTAATGATTCAGACTTCCGGCTCACCTGACCACCTGTGCAGCCTCGTCCCCGCCTGTGTTCGACACTTTGGACAGATCATCCAGGGAGGTTTTGTACTCCTTACAGCTGGAGTTTAAAGACACGTTGACATTATAAATAACGAAACACTAACCGGACTCTTTAGACTCAGACTGAGGGATGACAGGACTCACCTGAGAGCGAAGGCGATGATGGAGCTCGGCTCCTTCTCACACACGGCGATTGGAACCCGCTCATGTTCGTACATCAGGTAGTGTTTGTCTGGTTCACTGTAAACACAGAATGAATCAGAGAGAAATCAGAGGAGCACATTTCACTGATTTGAACATTTTTGCTCACACACAGACGTGACGTCTTCACTCACAAAGGGAAAGGAATGGGGTTGTAGCTGTTGCCGGGCAGAAAGTTGGCGAGAATGGCTTTCATGGTTGATTTCTCTTTCACCTGGCTGTCAGTGGAGCCAAGCAGGTGTCCATCAAACACGTCTGAAGACACAGAAACACAGAGTTCATCCATCAGACGTTGGGTTTAAAGGAGATGTGAGCTACAAGAGATGAGTCTGATTTTACCTTCTGGGATGCTGACAGAGTCCGGCTCAGAGAATGAGGGACCGGGTGTGACGGGTTCAGCTGTGGGGTCTCCAGGTGACGGCAGCAGGGCGGAGGAGGTGGAGGGCATGGGGCAGAGGTGACGGTCCTCTGTGGAGTCAGAGAGATGGTCAGATGGATTTTAAACTGGGTAAAAACACAAACATGAGCAGTTCAATTTGAGAGCTCACCTTTGTCCCCGTTCTGCACCACAGGTGAGGGGTTACGAGGGGAGGAGTCCAGGTTACCCTGTGATATAAAGTTATAAACAAGTACAAACAGGTGAGATCTCTGTTACTACAGACAGACAAATAAATGAAGAGCCCGCCTGTAAAAGTGACGATGGAGGACGTCTCAGACCTTGCTCTCCTCAGTGTTGGTCTGTCTGCCTCCCCTGCCTGGACTGGGGGGCACAGAGAGACGCTTCCTGCCTTTCTCCTGCTGGAACAGATCCTGCAGCCTGCAGGGAGATGGAACACAAGGATAAGGAGCTGTTTCTCTACTTTATTTTCCATTCCTCTGTTTAAGGAGTCTCACCGTCCATTCCAGGACTGCAGCATCTCACACAGACTCTGTTTCTTCATCACCAGAGACTCCAGAACCGCCTGCAGCTGCTGAGGAGAATCTAACCCACAGGCCTGGAGTCGAGCCTGGAGCTTATCGATCCAGCTCCGTAGCTCTGCCTCCTCCATCTACACAAACAGAAACCTCACCATGAGTGTGAACCTGACTCCCAACAAGAGATTCAGACAAACCAGGAGAGAAACGCGTACGTCTTTCTGAGCAAACAGGTCCTCCATCTTCTCCTCTCGAGTCTTACTGAAGGTATCGGTCTTTAGGGAGGTGAGGCGGTCGTCTATGGCCAAGTACACCTGAGTCACTCTGAGGGGGGGCCACAGGTAAACAGGGTTCAGGTTAGTGTGCTTAGGAAATCTAGGAACTTATCATCTGATTCAGTCTTTCCTTTCTCTAAGAACTGAAGAGACTTATAGGAGGTCTCGTACTTTTGAGAGAAGTCCTTCAGGTCCTGCTGAAGGTTGGTTTTTAAAGGCCCCTGGTTTCTGATGAAGATCTTAGGACGGGGAAGACAAATCTCCAAAAGTCTCACAGTAGTGTAGCTGAGGAGGAGAGAGAGAAAAACTCCATGTGAAGAAAAAAAGAAGCTTTAAATTCTTATTTTCAAACATACGGTGCACATAGAGAGACGGTCCTACGGGAAAGTTTTTGTCCTTCTAATTGGACTGCAGTTATTGTGTACCTGAAGGACGCCACCATCTGGTTGTAGGAGAAGTACTGATGGTAGTCTTTGTGCATGGAGTGTCCGCAGGGCTCAGCATTCGCCCTCCTTGTGTACTGATGGCCGTAAAAGCGAAGCTCCAGGTATTTGGCAAAAGACATCGACCACGAGTCGTTGGATAGAGGCACCACTGGAGTTACCTTTGACAAGAGGAGACTAGAAAGTTAGACTGAATAACTTCTCCATGTGATGATTCAGTGAGAGGAAGAAAAAGCTCTTGTAGCAGCGTTAGAACGAACGAATGAATGTTTCTGTGAAGTGTAGGAGAGCTTTTCAGATCTGGTGTTTTGGTGTTTTATTTGTCTCTTCTTACTGACCTGTTTGCAGATGCGGCACCAGGAGTAGTTGAGAATAGTGTGCTGATATCCGGGCACAGGGGAGTCCAGCTCCTTTAACACAATCTGCACACAGCCGCTGCCGTGTACGAAGCGCCGGATGTGATGCACCATGGGAGTCTCACAGAACACGCTGGGACACTGGTATGAAGGCCTGGGGACAAAAATATCAAAACAAACCCACATTTAGAGAGCATTTTAAGAAACTTATAACACATTTTAAGATCAATTTGATTTTTTAGTTTTACCTAAAACAGTATCTTTCCAAGAAAACACCCAGACAGAGGTCGTTCTTCCCGTAGAACTCCATCGTGACAATCCTGAGAGCAGACAGAGAATTTAAAAACCACATCATAAAGAATAAAAGGTTTAATTTCTTTTTTATTTATCTTATATGATTTTCCTACCACGGGCTGACGCAGGGGTTTGGAGCGTTATTGGACTGAGCTGAGGAGCTGCTGAAGAGCACACACAGTCTCTGATGGTTCACAGGGTTCAGACAGTCCAGCTGAGGATAGAGGAGTTACAGAAGAGGTGAGATACTTTCCTCGCTCTGTGTGACACAGAGGGTTTTGCAGTGACTGAGCTAATGAAACTCCACAGGGAACCCTTAATGTGTGATTAATTTAACCCTTCGTACCTTTGGAGCCCAGCTCAGATCACTCTGTTTGCCTGGTTTCTCCTCCTCACTGTCAGCCTTTACCGGGTGTTTCCCTGCAGCCTCCCCGGTCTTACTCTGACTGCTGACAGGAGTCGAGGTGCTGCTGAAGGGGTCCGTTGGTTCCCTCTGCCGGATTCGACCCCCCTTTGCTCTGTAGTCAGCCAGCATTTTAGCCAGATCCTGGCAGCCGCTCAGCTGTTCCACGATGCGGGTGCTGGTGAGGTTGTGTGAAGGCAGGACGTCGATGGGCTTCAGCTGAGGGGCTCCGTTTGTCTGTCCGTTCACCAGGGAGGAGGGGGTGGAGTCTTTGAGGAGCTGCCGCTTCCTGCGCCCATCCAGCTCTTTGAAGTCTTTGTTGAGGAGAGGAGAAAGGTAGACCTGATGGAGAGAGAAACAGGCCAACACAACATGAATACAACACATCTAAATGTGAGGATGAATGTGGTCACTTATATTTCATTTTTTTGCAGAGAATAAAGGAAATAATCCACAAACCTGTTCAGGGAAGTACTCCCGGCTGGGACAGTGCATCCCAGCAGGTGTGAGCAGGAACGGTTTCTTGAATGTGATGAAGGGAGAGATGCACAGGATGATGTCCTTCAGCTCCTGTTTGAAGACAGCAGAGATGGACTTCAGGTGGTCGTCGGTTGAAGCCACCTGCTCGGCCACAAACATCCCAGTGTCGTCCTGCAGGGGGTCTCTGAACAGCCGGGGAGTCGGCGGCTCTTCTGCGTCCTCAGTATTAAGAGACTCCCCCTTCATGAGGCTCCCCTCCTCCCCCATCTCCCCCTCAGACTCTGCAATCAGAGTGCTGGAGTCCAGCTCCTCGTCTTCCTCCATGAGAAACGGAGGAGAGACAGCGAGAGGAGGGTTCGGAGGGCTGGAAAACGGAGAGGAGGTCATTGTCTCTGCAGTGGCAGCATCCTCTTCTTGAACTGGAGGAGATTTAGACGTGTGTTTCTCTTTTAGAGCTTCTAGATCTGTAGACTCAGAGGACACACCTTCCTCCTCAAGCTGAGCAGAGACTTCAGATTCTCCATGTTTCTCCTGACTGTCGCCGTTCGTCTCTCTCCCCGCATCTGCTTCCTCTTCCTCTGCGACGGTGGCCACCTCCAGCAGGCAGGGGAAGGTGGTGCTCTGGGCCATGCTGGGAGGCATGGCGAACTCATCCATGAGGAAGGAGATCTCCAGCTGGGAGTGGTAGGCTACACACACCATCAGCATGATGATTTCCTTCACGCGGGCCAGCTCGTAGTCTGCAGCGCCGCGAAGCTTGATGGAGCAGCCGAGGTGAGCGGCGCAGCCTTCGAAGAACATCAGAGTCTTCACTTCATCTGGACGGACAGAAAAACATCCATATTTACACAACCTGAGTTCAATAATCACACAGAACGAGGAGGAGGAGAGGAGATCAGAGGAATTCTTACTGTTGGCCAGGGTGAAGGGCTGCATGTAGAACTTGTGGCAGGTTCCCAGTCGAGGTTTGGTGAGGAGCTGGTCCATGGACATCACTAAGTCTCCCTGCGTCATACGACTGACCCGGTCCAGGACTTGCTACAAAGACAAAAAAATCAAGTTTTTTTTTTTTTAATTCATAGCGACTTAAACTTAATTACAGATTTTCAAAAAAGGTCTCAGGCTGGAAATTAATTCTCTATCATCAATTTCAGACATCAGAGATACACTCACAGGTTTGACGTTGATGACCAGTGTGATGCCGTGCTCCAGCAGCATGTCCTGAGCGATGCGGGACACAGTCTTCTCCACCAACACCAGGTTCGGTCTGACATCTACGATACGCTGAACATAATTCTTCAAAAACTCTCTCTCCTGAGGGAAAAACAGAAAATGATTGTCCAAGTGTCAGACAAACTGAGTCGATTGCATGAAGAGGTTGTTTGATCTGTTGGTCAGCCTGACCTGCAGCACGATGGGGTCGATGCAGGTGAACTTGGTTTCCTCTCTGTACAGGTACTCGATGGAGCACTTCAGCAGCAGGATCTTTGGGTTCTTAATGTAGGCGTTCATCTGATCACAGGCCAAACAAAAGTCCATCGTCCAGTTAACATTTTCAACACATTTCTTTAAATAAAAGAAAGTTTATATTCTCGAGCTGCAGGAAATCAAGGCTGCATGGCTCTTAAACGCCTGCACTTCAACATGAAATAGTTCTGATTTTGAGACCTGGAGGTGAGTTACATCGTAGATGAATATTCACACATCTTCGGAGTTGAGAGCGTGACCTTACCTTTTTGTGAGCGATGTTCTTGGTGCAGACGAAGCCGTTCACCACCGCAGAGTCAAACTTCCTGCCTCCAGGAATCTGAAACACACAAACAGACTGAGATACAACATCTGACCCACCTGAAGAGACACTCCAAACTATTTTTAAGTCTACATGCAGAATTAAACAGATGTATAATTTGTGAGGAGTGATGATGGATTAGATTTATCTAATGAGTCGCTAGCTGTGTCCAAATTCAGGGGCTGCATCCTTCATGGGCCACATTTGAAGGCCAATTACATTAGTTACGTTGAGCGAAGGCTGTCCAAATTCGAAGGCTCCTTCAAATGCAGCCTTCTTTTCCCTCTTTTTGGAGGACGCACCACTACTATCCTTCACTGCCTCCCAAATCCCACGATCCTTTGCTCACTGCTGCTCATTCCCGTAAAAGAAGAGGGGAAATGGTACAATGGTGACATCAAGTGGCGTGTATGACTTTTAAATTTGGGTTTACACTTGGTTTTTACACATCCAACACAAGATATGCCAAACTTCAGGGGAATTGGAAAACCTTCGAATTTTAACTTTCAGTTCAAATACGCGAGGCTTGTAATGCATTAGCATATGCCATAAATTAGCATTTTGTTAAGTTAAACACTTTGATTGAATAAAGAACTAAGTTTAGGATTATGAATTAAGTGGCAGAAATCGTGATGAAAGGTTAAGGGTGGGAACATCTTTTGACGCAACCAGGAAATAATCCGAAGGATAAACTGTCCAATTTAACGACAGTTGACACGGCCTTTGCAGCCTCCAAAGGACTCGCCTTCAGAAGCCAGGTCCTCCGAAGGATGCAGCCCCTGAATTTGGACACAGCTTCTCTCTGACCTTCTTGATGTGCACCAGCTGCCTGATGTCCATGTCATCGTCACAGTTACGAACATCAGGACGAACAGTCTGAACCACCTGTCGGACCACCGGGACGATGATGTCCCTCCAGGACAGAGACAGAGACTCACTGTAGAGCAGCTGCTGCAGCAGCGCCATCATGTGGCTGTGGTTGGCAGAGCTGAACATGAAGAAGGTGAAAAGGCAGATTAATATGCCCTTCTTATCTCCAAATGTGAAGAATGAAACTAGACACAAAACATGATCTGATCTCCACTCACAGCAGCCGCTCCATGGCTTTCTTCTCTCCGTTCTCCTCACGGAGCTGATCCAGAGAGCTGTGGTGCCAACCCAGTGGAGTGAACAGCATCTCTTTGGCCTTCTCCTCCACTCGACGGTTAAACAGAGACTCTGCAGAGAGGAGGTGAAGGCAGAAGGAGTCGGTTCATCCAACAAGAAACTCTGTCTGTTTTCATTAGTAAGGACATGCAGGGTTCCTACCTTTGATGAAAGCATCACTTATGACTATATTCTGTCCTCCATCCTCGGACACAAGAAATTCAGCTGACAGAAAAGACAGACAGAGAAGATAGAATAAATGAAAGAATTGGATTGAGAGATGGACCTGTTCACAGATTTCATCCCCTGTAGTAATATTTACCTTTCTGCTCATTGGCTGCAGGCACATGTGGATACTTGGACTGTTTCTTGATGTGGAAGTTGACGTTGTTTTGCTCCATGTTGAGGTTGATCGAAGCTGCCGAGTCGCTGTCCACCACCGACTGGAAGCTGCTAACAGATGTCCTCTTGCTCGGACTGGCAGAGTCTAGAGAGAGAAACAGGTTTAACCATCTCCTTAGCTGATACTTCGATCTCTTAACCCTGTAAGTTACCCCTCTGTGGGGTGAACAAATGTTTAGCTTATCAAAAAGGTTTTTCTAAAAGTTTTAGACATAAAGTTCATACTTGGCATGGTGTAGTCCGTCTCCTCTGCGAGCTGCTCGTTGTCGCTGTCGTCAAACTTGATGTCCTTGAACCAGGACGGCTCTGAATGCCCCTCCAGGGAGTTGACGCTGTCGCTGTCTGGAGACGGCGTCTCTGAGAACTCTGTGCTCTAAAAACCAAACACAGGGACATTATAATTAAAACTGAATGTAGTTCCTTCTGTTCACTTGTGTATACACACACACACACGCACGCACACACACACACACACACACATAGAGGTGATGAGTCAGTTCATGGAAAACTGTGTGGACACAGTTTTTGGACTGATCCATGGTGACCCAGTTTCTCCTCCTGGAGACTGAAATCTGGTGGAAAATGCTGAAACTGTCTGTGTAACATTTACCAATGAGACTACTACCTGAAGGGGTCGGTAGAGAGCATACTCGTCCCTGAACAGCTGATCGTGGTGGGTTACACAGTCCAGCCAGCGACCGTCAACCAACGCCTGCCCGATGGCGATCGCCTGAGCCCTGCAACATGAGAATAAACCAAACAGAGCAGCTTTCAACTTGGAGATCGATGAAGATACGTGAGGCAGAGAATCTCTTTTCACAGCAGTGACCTTCCACAACTATATCTGTGATAATCTGCAACGACCCCTCTTCTTCTTAACACCTTTGACATGGAAGGAAAGCATGCATC
The DNA here is from genome assembly GCA_030710495.1 of Labroides dimidiatus. Taxonomy (NCBI): domain Eukaryota; kingdom Metazoa; phylum Chordata; class Actinopteri; order Labriformes; family Labridae; genus Labroides; species Labroides dimidiatus. The sequence continues at coordinate 15,587,531 of CM061160.1, forward strand.
AAGTTATTTGTCACCTGGTGGAGATGGTGCCGTTCCTCAGAAGCCAATTGACAAGCTCTTTTCCCACAATGCAGTTGGGGTAAGTCCTCAGCCAGTACCTGTGGTCCTGAAACTCCATCCCAGTGCTGTTGTGGCAGATTTTCTTCCAAAGGTCTTTCAGCTGGGAGGAATCCTTCAGGGAACATATGTAAGCTTCAAATTATTAGAAATATTTGATAACGATTATCTGCACACGTTTAATTTTTCAATCCTGATCAATGTAACTCCAGGTGATGTTTATGGAGTCAGCTTTCAACAAATCTGTGTCATTCCAGTCCTGTTTGTGTTCAGTCGTAAAACGTGAGACCTCTTATGGCTTGTTTTTCATCTCAGCTCCCGACCAGAACATCCAATTCTTTTGTTTCTAAATGCGCACTGTCCATCACTGAGTCTGTCTGCTGTTTGTTGCAGAGCTGCATCTTTGCTGTGGGTTTTTAGAGCTTTCTGCAGAGAATCACTTCCTGTTGGAGCAGAGGCTATAAGGTTGCTATAAGGTTTTATAAATTCAAGAAGAGCTGCAGATACAGGAGATTAATCTCTGATCATCACTACAAGCAGAGCGTTTTACTTCTGCTCACGGTATCAGCAGAAATGCTACCACAGAAGGGAAAGAATAAGTAGCTACCAGCAGGATCTTTCTCTCCTCTTCACTGTGGTCCAGCTTGGGGCCGCTCTTAGGGCCCGACACGGCTCGGCTGGGGGGCGGGCTCACAGAGCTGTCATAGGAAGGCACCAGAGAGGATCCGGAGCGGTCCAAGGACAGGGTGGTCACACTGGCGGACCTATGTGGGGACAAACAGGAGTCATCGGCTGGTTTAGACTTCCAGCTGGAACACAGCATGCACACACAGAGCAGAGACCGACCTCTTCCTCGCAGGAGACTTGACCACGTCTTCCTGAAGCGTCGTCAGTCTGGAGCTGAGGCCGCTGCTCTGAGGCTCCTGATGGATCATGCTAACAAACACAAACACACACACACACAAACTCTGATTTATCATCTTTTCATGTTTATTAATAGACCTGTTACTGTAAAACTTGTATGTATGATCAGTGAAGCGAGCATGCAGAAGAAAAACAAATAAAAAGAGCTAGAAAGCATTGGCTTAGAGGGCTAAAGCTCAGACAGATGTGGAAAAAAAAGAATAAAACAAACAGCAGGACTCACTTCTTTCTCATCCCAATAGGAGTTTTTCTATGCCAGGAGACAGCGAGAGAGAGAGAGAGAGAGAGAGATAGAGAGAGAGAGAGAGAGAGAGAGAGAGAGAGAGAGGGAGAGAGAAAGAGAGAGAGAGAGGGGAAACAAGATTTTCTTTGAGGCAGGTTGACAGAGAAATAAAGCTGGAAAGCACACTGATTCAAAACAGCAGAACAAGAAGAACTGGATTAGAAAGGCATGCATCCTTTGAACACAGTGTTCTTGAAACTTTATTAGTTATCCTCTGCTGTGCATGATTAATGGCAAAATTATTTCATCAACAACTGGTTAAAAAGGGACTTTAAAGTAAGATGAAAGCCCTCGTGCTTCACTGCAGCTGTTCATCCTGTTATATTCTCTTTCTTCTTTTAAATGAATCTTTAATTAGATATAGTTTTTATAACTGGACAGCCAGATCACATGCTGCTGAGCTGACCCACAGACTCTCATGTTTACGTCTTACTTCATGAGTCCATCTTCATGCACATTCTTCCACATAAAGGGTCAGTCAGAGCTAGCTGACATAGATATTACTTGTTTAACATGCTTTAACATGGTCCTGACCCATGTGTCCGGACCATGCAAAGAGTCCAAACATAAAAACATAAACAGAGACAGAAAACCAAGCGAGAGAAGAGCAAGCAGAGGTCAGCAGAGAGTTTTCTTTTTGAGCAAATTAATGAAGTTCCCCACAAAAGAACATCCGCAACACAGCAAACAAGATGTAATCTGTTGGAGGTACAAACGGCTAATCTGTGGGATGTGTGACTGGTACAGGTGGAGGAAATGTGGAGGAAAGAGGGATGTAATTGAACCAAACAGTTTCAGAAACTATCGGGGAAAACTGCAGAAAACTACAGACTTAAAACTGTAAATTTGTCTGTTTGAGGTGACAGGACTGATATGTCTATGGCAGCTGTAGACTGAGCTGTTTCATTAGAACAACTCTTCATTTGCAAGTTTTAGTCCACTTTAAAGACTGCTTACATCATTTGTGGAATAAGATTTTTAAATAAAGACTGTTTAAAGATTACATGTACTTGTACGCTCCTTGTTCCTGCAGTGGTGCAGCTACTACTTGTATGTTTTTAAAATCATCAGCCAAGATTTCCATCATTTGATTTCTGTCTGTGTGTGTGTGTGTGTGTTCACCTCTGCCAGGTCAGATCTTCCTCGAGGAAAATGTTCCTGCTGGCTTTCCGTCCACCAGAAGGCGTCCGAGGCTCGCTGGGTTCCAGCACGCACACGGAGCAGGGAGAGTCAGACAGAGCGCTCAGGTCCTCTCCGATGGAGCCCGAGTCCGCTGAGTGAGCGTAGCTCAGAGCTAGCTTCCTACAGTATGTACAGGCTCTGAGGTCTCCTGAGGACAGAGAGTTATTATTTAATTTATTTAACCTTTATTTAACCAGACAGAAAACCCATTGAGATCTAAATTTCTTTTGCAAGGGTGACCTGGACAAGAGGTCTGCAGCATACGTCATACTACATAGTTCAAAGAGAGTCAACACAAGATGGAAGGAAGGAGGGTCGGAGAATGAAAGAGTAAACAAGGAAAGGTTGAAAAAAAATAAAGAAAGAAAGAAATTCCAGCAAATTCAGTCTCTGCCAGGTTTCCTCCTGGGATCAAATCCTGCGTGTGTCTCTTACCTGTGTAGCCCATGAACTTCCCGGGGATCTCCTGGTTGCAACAGCGGCTGCAGAAGATCTGTCCGCACAGTCTGCAGTGATGGCGGCGGCGGAAAGTTGTGAACTTCTCATTGCAGTCGTAGCACTCTTTGCACTGGCTGTCTGGCATCCAGTACTGCTTCAGATCGCTGTCCTGAAGGGTAGAAACAAAAAGAACATCATGTTCATCAGTTTATCACCCAACCCCAATTCCCATCAAGTTGGGATGTTGTGTAAAACGTAAATAAAAATCAAATACAAACATTTGCTAATTCTGTTAAACACACCCAATTGAATACACTAAAAAGACAAGATAATTATTGTTCAAACTGATAAACTTAATTGCTTTTTGGCAAATATTCGCTCATTTTGAATTTGATGCCTGCAACACTTCCCGAGAAAGCTGGGACAGGGACAACAAATGACTGGGGAAGTTGAGGAATTCTCAAAAAACACCTGATTAATGTTCTGCCTTCCCCTATGAATTTGACTGTGATTTGATAAACACAATTTAAAGTCTGCAGAAATAGAAACTGGCAGTCAAAATGTTCTTTTATTATCTGCCAAAAAAAATTAATTTAAAATCAAAGCATACTGTGTGTGGGGCTCCGTTTAAGCGAAGTTACTGAAAACTAAAATCCAAGAGGCAGATCTCTAGGATATTTCCTGACACTAAAATGTTTAAATAAAGCTTAGATGTTGATTTTAAAGGTGCAGGACAAACAGTTAATGTTGGATCAGGAATAAATACCTGGCTCTTTCCCTCCATGATTTCCTTCAGTCTCTTCAGTGCAGTGCGAAGCTGAACGGCTGTACGAGGGTCGTGGTTGCTCAGAGGAGTATCTGACTTCCTGCTGCCGTCTAAAATCAAACATTTGGACAAAAAGAGACACAAGTACCCACACAGAGCACATATAAACAAAACAGCTGAGGAAGATCATCTGTTCATCCTGCTGCATTGTCAAATATGCCTTATTTCAGGATTATATTGACTCCTTGGTATAAATAAATGACTCTCTGCAACAGAGGGCCTTTAACAGCTCGGAGACAAACATTTGACAATGCATTTCATCACTTCATCACCTTAGAAAAGTTGCCGAACTTTGAGTCAAACAAAACAAATCAAAGAACAGAAACATGTAGAATAAATGTTAGCATCATGACAAACATCATTCCAAATATTAGTTCCTAAGAGGCAAACATTAGAGCAAACCAACTAAGAGAAAGCGTTTCATTGAGAATGCATCAAACACAAACACACACACACACGCTTGCATGCACTCACACACACTCTAAACTGTTTGTGTAAGATGGCTCTTTCAGACCGAGATGTTATATTCAGACTAAAAGCTTCTTTAGTAAAAACCACACAGTGCAGGAGACCCTCACCTGGCCAATCCACTGTAATCAGAAAAGACATGAGAGCGCAAGTTACAGCCTGATTCATGCAGAAATCTCTTTCATATTTCTAAAACTAAATAATAATAAACACCAACACATCATTTCTAGTTTGACTGTAGAGGTACAAGTTCTGTACTGTTAAACCAGAGCCCTAATTTTAGATATTTCAGGGTCTAAAAAAACTTTCATTTTTCGTTTCTAAGAGTCATTTTGATCCTGAAATATGAAGAGAAAGGCCTGGGATTACAAATACTGTCAGGGCGGACAAAATCTACTCTTTCTTTTTGCAGATCCTTTAGAAATAACTGTAAACAGAATTCTCCAGCATAGATTGAACCATGATGATAAATAAAAACAAATATTTCATTTCAAACACACACAAAAAAACATCCTAAAACTAAGTGATGAGAAATACTTCAAATCCAAATCATGCTCAAGTATGAGTGTTTCTCTACGTCAGTTTGAGTCATTTGGTTAGTGCTGCAACTACTTATAATTGATCAACATCTAGTCTACAGTTTATTTCATTAAATCAGCTACAAATCATTAAAACTGTTTACAAGGAACAAAATCAATTCCTGGAGCCAAAGTTGAGATCTTCAACGAGTGCTGTGTTCAGAACTATATCCTCTGCGTGACTAAACCAGTAGGACAAACCAGCAAATCCATCTGAAACATGTCACAGCCTGAGATAAACATACATACATATTAGATGAAAATGTGCATGAAATAATGGGATTATGTATAACTTATTCCATTTGTTGTCACTGAATTGTTATTTTATAATCATTGGCAAAAAAACATGATTTCTGCATTGCATGTCACAAGCAGCTCACCTGCTCTCTAATCATCAGCGGCAGACTTTAAAAAAGGATATCAGTCGATCTGTTAAGCTTAAGCTGTTTGTGTTTTGACACAGCTGTTATTCCCTTCTCTCAGTAAACATGCAGTGAGTTTACCATCATTTTCTCTCTATGGTGTGGCTTTAAAGTGATGCTCAATTTGAGATCCTTTAAGAGCTCTGGAAGTGTGTGTTATCAGCGCCTCTGATTGGTTTATTCACTTTAAGACAGAAGATATAAAATCAACAATCAGAGTTTTAAATTAAGGATGATGTAATCAGCAAACAGGTAAGATAATCACCTGGTCTCCGATGTTAACTAAAGAAAGGAGTCCATGCAGCTAATGGAACATCTGATTGGTTTATAAAATTTGTGATTGTGTCGATTTATTCAAGGAAATCATCTGATCATGAACAAAATTATTCATTTTAACTACTTAAAGACCCAAAATCGAGAAGATTAACGAGATTGATTTTTTGAGCACCTTACCCCAACGTTTGAAAAAGTAGTTGAAGCCTGAAAAACAGCACGAGAGAAGCTAAACAAATGTTCCTTAAAGTGTTTATCCATCACTGTTCTATCAGAGCGAACACACACAGATTTCACCTATTGCACCGTCTGTACTCCATGTGATTATGAGTGAGTGTGTGTTGTACCTGAGGCAGTGGAGGTCCGTCTATGGTGCTCTGGATGCTGCTTCCGGTACGTCCTGGCACTGTGGAGGGAGTGTGAAGGACTGGAGGAGCAGCTCCTCCTCTCTGACTGAGGAGAGGGGGACGGCACATCTGGCTTCTCCGGAATTACTGATGGAGGACGTCCCTCTTCTGCACATATATCCACACACACACACACACACACACACACACACACACACACACACACACACACACACACACACACACACACACACACACACATTTTTTTTTTAAAATAATTACTCCCTATTTTTTCAGACAAACACCTTTTGTTTAACACTTTTCTGATTGTTTTCTTATTTCAGAGGCCAACTGTTGGGCACACTTTCTCAATCACAGCACAAAACAAACCTCTAACTTATCTTTGAATACAACCATTTCGATCTGAAAATTATGCCTGATCTGGATGCTTGGGTTGGATGGGCTGATCTTTTACATCTGTAACTAAGTCCGCTCTCTTTTTATTTTCTCTAGCCTGATAAATCTGTGATAGAAATGTCAGTTTAAGGCCTGTGCTGCTATATCAACAGGAAGAGGCCTGTCCACAGTGCAGGGCTCCAGAGGAGGGGCTTTAAACATGGGGTCATGTGGCTTTCTGGATGCTGGCACAGATCCAGACCGGCAGCTTCTCTCACATGACTGCACAAGACTGTGGTTTATTACTCTGACCGCAGTACACGGATGGAAAACACTGCTCACTCTGCGTTTCACTGTACCATTAAAAGCTTCATATATTTGTGTTATACTGTGTTTGCAGCAAAGAATAAAATAACTAAGATTATCTTTATGAACATAATAAATCAGTCACCTTTCTCCTAATGAGACAATCAATTAGAAACCTCTTTGACTTACAAACAAAAGTCATTCAGAATGAGAACACTGTTATTGTCACCTTTCACTCATCACGGCATGGCATGATTATATTCCTCAGAGGACTTTCTTTAATGATAAGTCATATGTACTTTTCACTCTTCCTCAGTTTGACCAAACTTGAAGTAAAAGCTCCCTGTCCTAAATTCAAAGTCTGTTTGTGTAAAAGAAAAAGACAATCTCCAAACAAAAGGACTGTGTAAGATGAAACTTAGATGAGCAAAGTCTTAAGACTGATTCTGTCCTGACTTGTCTCTATTGTGAAACGAGGATTTCAGTTTTGTTTGCACAAACTCTTCCTGAAGAGGCGAATCTGCCGATAATCAAACTAAAAACTGGGTCACACCAGAGTCCAAAATTCACCTTAAATAAAGCATTTGTTTTTGACATTGCTTACATAGAGCCTCTTGTTGCAAATACATAAACTGGTCAATAAACCTGCACAAGAATTAAGAAAGATTGTTTTTATAACTCCAGAGCATATCTGTGCATATTCACGTTATTATTTTCCTTCAGTACATGGTGAGAGATGGCTTGATACTTAGCAGGCCACAAACTAGAAATACCAACGACTAATTTCACATCCTTCTTTTATTTCAGATCCTTTTTTTTTATCTAAATTTGATAAAACTACTGAAAAGAGACTGGAAATGTAGGCAGTAAAAAGTAAGAGAAGACATGCAGCAAATGGTCAACAAACAAAAGAAGGCTGCTTCTATAATTTAGTCTAGGTTCTTGTTTGTCTTTGTGTATGTTTGCGTGTCTCTAACCTTTGTTGAAACGGAACAGGTTGACAAATGAGCTGTACGCAGAGCGCAGAGGAGGCTCATCCTGCTCCGGGGTCAGAGGTTTGAACTGGGTCAGGTGGGAGGGACTGGTGGGAGAGAGGACAGGTGGCTCCACACTCCAGTCCGTCGACGACGAAGATGAGGACTTATCATCAGCAGCCATCTCACTGCTGGTCCTGCTACAAAAGGAAGAATGAAAGATCTTATAGATGTGTGACTGATTTCACTACACAGTGAAACGTTTGTTTATCTGATTGTGACAGAAATGGGCATCCACAACCTTCACTTCATGTGTCAAACTTAAGATTTTCACTTCACAATAAATCATATCAAACGGTCTGTGTTAAATGCTTGATTTTGATTGCTTTAAACGCTATAAAAGTGGTGATTAACTGTTTCAAATAAACATGAACCAACTGATCTGCGCTAATTTACTTAAATTTGAGGAATCACCAATCTTATCTAAACTGTGGTGCACTTCATTTTTGGTAAGAGACTCAAAACAGGCTTGCAGTGTAACCTGTTGTGCAAATATTGTTTATTTTTTAAGTGTGTGAAAATGAAAGACAAAGGGAACTGATTTAATTTAGTAGTTTGGACAGCAAAATTCTAAACTTTTCATTTATATTTGCGAGAACTACCTCATGTGCAGTTAAAACATCAAGTTTGTATTGTTTCTTAGGTACTGTTCAATGTTTTTCAACAAAATAAGATTGAAATGTTGAAGGTGAATGCTGTCAATTAAAAAAATAAATAAATAAATTAAAAAAAATAATAATAATATTAATCAGTATCAGCCGATATCAGTATCAGCAAGCCAGGCTTTTTAAAGATCGGTGATCGGTGAACCGACAAAAATAAATAAATAAATAAAAAATAGACACCAAATAAAACCTCATGCAATTTTAGCACATTCCTTCTCTGTTGATACTACAGTGAAAACATTATTGTCTGTCTCAGGCTGGTCTTGACAGTCGGGAAAAATAATGACAGCAAGCACAAATATGTGCACGTCTTTCTGCTGTGTGTGAGACCACCTGTTTTGACCATGCAACATCAAATAAAACCTTTCCTAATGCAGGTGTCTTATTACAATGAATGCTGTCAAAAGATCAAACGCTGACAGGCAAGAGAAAAAGACAGGAAGCTCAAATAGCACAGTGCTGCTACCACCACAGCTGAAAAAGCACCATTCAGGGGCATTATCCCTTGCATGCACCACATTTCAGGTCGTGTTTGGTTTCCTGAGTTACACAGCATTTCTAACCCCAAATATTCTAAAATGAGCCATTTGCCTTTCTGGGCCACCTCAATCAGTAAAGTCTGAACCCGCCCCTGGTCGGCCGATAACGTTATCCCTGATCCGCTACTAAAATCCGCATTCTTGTTTAACTAACACTGACAGTTATAAAGCAGGGACATCCACTTCAAAGCTCCCCCAGAAGTATCAGTTAAACGATGACAACACATAATAGTTTGTGAAGAAACGGTGTGTGAAATAGCAGAAGTAGTAGGAACATCACATTCTCCAGCTCATCATGTGATCATAACAGGCCGCAGCGTGACCACTATCTCCTGACCGTTTGACAGCAACAGACTGAGCCCTCCGCCTTATCAACAAGTCTATTACACACATATGTACACAATCTAATGCTCACTATCACTGCGGTGTGCGGATCCCAGCTCCACAGTATTCACACCTTAAAGTCAATGACTGTTGCTTTACTTCGCTGGCAGCTGACAGCTATCAAATATAACGTTCGGCAGCTCAGCTAAATGCTAATTTCATCTCTATAAGTAACATGAATGTCAACGCATTTGATTTGTACATCAATTATAACATCTATATAGATTTTATTTAATAACTAGTTCAGATAATTATTGTGTCACATGGTTACCGTATTAACAAATTTACAATAAGATAAGCTATCCACTGTTAGCCTCCTATGCTAGTCAGCTACAACTTCATTCTTAGGAGAGTTGATTCTATAAACATGATTGGAATCCAATGACAGCGAGGAAAGTGTAAATTACCGGTTGACTTTATAAATTTGACATCAATGGATGAAGACGTCCGACATCCAGGACTCCTAAAACACCAGAAAGAGCCGAGTCCTTCCGATGATACCCAGACTGAATGCAACTGTTGTGATCAGGAGAGCAGGCAGCAAGAGTCACACTCAGAAACATCGATCGAACCACTTAATTCATATATAAGGCGTTATTTCAGGTTATTCACAGTACAACAATTGGTAAATGTTGTGGATTTAAACAGATACATTCAGATGACCCTGCAGAGAAGTCTATAGGTCACATTGTGGCCTCTGCAGCCACCATTAGCATGAAATTCTTCACGCACAGAATCAGACACACTGTCAGACCAGAACAAAATTATAATTACGTGTGGAAAATCTGAAATTACCATGAAATTTAATATTTCCGAGTAGGTCAGCCCAAAGAGGAGATCAGTGAAACAAAACTGCATTTATTTTGAATGTACAACAACAACAAAGGAAGAAGTAAAGCTAGCAAGAAACCAAAAAAACGGATTTAATATTTATCAGTTAGGAAATGAAAAGGGAAAAGTATTGCTTTCTTATCTTAGACGCTATTTTTTATTCTTTATAGAAGTTACTGGGAGATGACTTGCAATAAAGATGGAAGAGATGAAAATGTTGTATGAACCTTACATCAAAAATAAAGCAGAAAGCCATCAAGTTTTAGATTATGTACTTGAGGTACAAGTTTTCTGTTCTTATGTAGTTAGATTTTTTTTTGTAAGGAGCATATGGGGGAAAACATAAATAATAAGTTTACTGAAAAAAAGGTTAAAAGAAATTGGCAAGATTGTTTAATATAGTGTGATGTATGTAAAAGAGAGTTTATTGCATGCGTTCCAACTTTCAAGTACACAATTACTTTGTTTAGAGGTACACAAATTAGTTTAACCATTATTTATCTTCTAATCAAATGTTTCTGCACTGCACTGTTTCTGCACTGTAACAATCACACAAAAGTATTTATTACAAATCCTATTCATTCAATGAAATGACAAAGTATTTTTTAATTAAAATTAAATCGACTTTTGGTATTTGACTGTTTGGGCTGTCTTCACAGTATTCACATTGTTGCTGTCCTCGATAGTGACTTAAAGGCACACATTCCCTTTCTGGCGACGCACATATGACTCTTCATTACTACAATTTCCTGTCCAAATTTTTTTTAGAATAACGTCGATTGAGAACAAAAAATGATTAACCTCATTGATATATGAATAGTGAAACAGTGAAAAAATCGACAGATGTGAAAAAAGTTTTGCCTGAGAAGACTTTTACAGGGGAGTAAAGTCAGAAAATCCCGTTTCTGATTGGTCTGTGTTTTCCCAGACGCTCCTCTATGCGCACGCGTTGAAACCCGGCGGACTTTTTGTTTTTGTTTGAAAACAGACCGAGCAGCGGTTTATCACCAAATATCCATCAAATAAAGACGTTTTTAGGATAAGCTGTCCACTTGATAAGGATTTTGTTTCTAAGAAGCAAAGTCTCTCGTTGGTTGAAGTTTGTTGATGGTAAGTTTTATCCAAATTCGTAGAGAAATGCGCTAACTATCGGTTAGCATGGTTTAGTTTACATTTAAACATGTTAGCTGATTACAACATTGGCTGTAAAATTAATGACGTTTTCAGAATTTTTTCAGCAACGTTATTTACGTACCCTTGACTTTGTCACTGCAAATGGTGCCAGTGAACAAAAATCACGCTAATTTTGATTCCAAAGTCCAGTTTTGATGGGGGTTAGCCTGACATTCAAAGAATGTGTTAATACATGATGTTGCATTACGTTTGCATATAAATATAAAGGCTAGATCAAGCAGATAGCTCACCAAACATAATGAAAACTAATATATTTCTATATTATTTTTAAAGCCCTTCATACAGACCTGACCATGTTCCATGTGAAGACAGTGACACCCAGGAGGCCTTCCAAGCAGACTTCAGCTGCAGCATCAAAAATCAAAAACAAGCTTCTCAGTGAGTCTGTCAATGGCTGTTTAAACAACAAGGTGTATGATGGTTCTTCATTATGAGATGTATTACTATGTTTTCTTCTCAAATATACCAGACACCTCCTCCTCCTTCTTCAAAGTCTCTCTGAAGAACAACAACAAGGCCTTAGCTCTTGCTTTGGAGGAGCAAAAAGAGCGGCGCAGGCAGCTTGAGAAGGAGATTGTGTTTCTTCAGAAACAAGTGGAGGCCCTGTGCTTTGAGTTGGCCACCAAGAAATACAAGCACAGGAAACTGGTTGGTTTGCTTTTAGCTTACTTCCAAGAAGAAAAGTATTCCTCAAAGCACATTTGTCTGACGGCAGTATATTTTTATTTACACACTTACTGGTAAATGTTCTGTCTGAATTGGAAAGTGACGGCAGCATTTTTTTTTCCTTTCACAGCTCCTTATCTTGAAAAACCTCCACAGCAACACTTTGCAGCATCTGGACATGGTGGCTGACTTGTTCACTGACAGCGTAAAGATTTTTTGTCAGAAAGTATAAAAACTTACGGCATCATGTAATCTAATGATATTTAGTGATGACAACTTTATTTGTTGCCAGCAGGATCTTCCTAAACTATCAGAAGAAGCAGGCACGGCACATGGTGACGTCGATAAAGAAAATCTTGGAGCTAGAAAGTGAGCATATACTGAATCTGAAATTAAATGGGCCAACATCTTAGAGGATTTTGTTTTGGATGCTTTGAATGACCTCTAACTTGACTGTCTCTGTACCCCATCTCCTCCCTGATTTCATTTTTTAGACCTACAGATCAGTTACTTCCCCAGCCTGAGATACCTGGAGCTTTTTTGTTTCCACTTAAAAAAGTACCAGTAGTTTTGCCTGGAAAAGACACCTGTTTAAATATCCTCGACATCCAGGGCGAGCTGCCACTTGATCCCAGTGTTTGCAGTGGTAGGTAGCGTCATTGTAATTTGATTTGTCATTGTCCTGAGATTGATAAAGTTGATGTTTCCTCTCTTTACAACTTTGCAGATAAGACAAGTTCTTGTAGAAGGAGCCATTCAAGCCAGCATAGACCAACTTCTGAGGTTGAAATATCTCGGCCATCAAGCAGCCTAAGGGAGGAAGTGGAGCGGCTTTCAATGATAATTTCCCAACCTGGATTGGACATGAAGTCAAAACTTTGTCCTCAAAATAGTTTAACTCCTTCATCTCTAAGTGTATATGAAAACCCCAAGCAGCCTCTCTCTGACGATGTTACCCTTCCAAGTGGCTCAGTTGTAGAACCAGCACCAGAAACTGGCAGCAAACAGGAGGCGACTTTGCTTCTGAATACAACCATGGAGATAACGTTGAGTAATCCTGTGGAGATTGTCACTGTGGAAACGAAAGCCAAGAAACCTGGCCCCTTTGTCGAGCCCAAAGCAAAGAAGAAGAAGAAGAAGGAACAAGCCTCAGGATCAAAAGTGGAAAATCCTCAATGGCAAAGCTCTTCAGATTCGTCAAGTGAGGTTCAGAATGTTCCCACTGGTGCTATGTTAGAGACGGAAGTCCCTGCAGCAAAGGATGTCACATACTCAGAGATTACTGTTCCTCAACAACCCAACACACAGGGTAAAAGTCTCACTACCTCCCGAATTCCCAAACCCAGCAAGTCTGGAGCTGGAAGCCATCAGAAAAAGGCAAAGAAGAAATTAAAATCCATCGACACAGCCAAGTCCATGACAGATTCTGCTGGTACTGAGAGTCCACCACACCTTGATGATTTTTTTAAAGATCCTAATGTTAAACTCTCAGAAGTCAGAGAATGTCTAAGATTACCACCAGAGGAAGATACTGCAGAGGAGGCTAGGCCCAGAATCACATGTAGGAGGTCTCGAACCAAAAGCAGGAGGATGTCCAAATTTAACAGGTTTTTCACTCTGCCATCGCGTGAAAGTGAAGTGAGACACTCTGAATCAGAACAGATCCATAACACAGTTGAGGATGTTCTGCAGGAGGAATGTGAAGCACTCAAAGAACAAGGACAACCTGAGCTCCTGTTTTTTGCAGAAGATGTTGCACATCCAGATCCAAACACACTGCAGAGGAAAGAGGCTCAAAGTATTTCTGCAGGAAGTCACAAACCAAGATGCAGAGGAACTTTTGTCATCTCAGTTGCCAGAGAGAGCACCACAGAGAGTAGAGCGTCACCAGAGGTGGATGTCACTGAGCAGGACTTGGTGCCTTCTGCAGGATCCTCCATCTGTGAGGCAGAAGAAGTCATTGTTATGCAGGATTTGGAATCAAATCCACACAAGCAAAGTGATGAAGAACAGGCCCAGACAACACCGAGCTCTGGCAAGCGCTCTTGGCTGGCCACTCAGGATTCAGGAAGCCCAAAACAGGATTCCAGTAGCAACCACAACCAAGAAGCTGTGCAGTCCGAGCAAGGCTGCACTTTGGAATCAGAGTTTCAGAAAGCCAAAAAAGCTAGAAGAGAGGAAACTAATACATCAGTTAAAAAGAAAAAGGTGCAAAGGGAAGAGTGTGTGGAAAATGTCAACAAGAAGCAGAAAACTAAAAGCAGCCACAAAGGATTGAGACCTGAGGAGGATGTATGCCATCTTGCAGATGGAAATGACGCCTCTTCTTTTAGTGGTGCAGATCCCGAAAGAAACAAAGAACAACAAGATGATTTACAAATAGCTGACTGGAATTCTGACATAAAGGACGACTTCTTTGAATATTTACTTGCTTTGAGACCTGAAAAATCAAAGTTTAAGATGGACTCAAATCAAAAACAGAAAGGGAGAACATCCAAGCTGCACACTGTCACAAACCGAAATCTGAGGGAGACATTTGTGGTCCAAAGGAGAAAAACCAAAGACAGGGTTTCACCTCACCGCTTCAGGACATCTAATGTGTCAGACTCCTTCGGTCACATGGTGGACAGCAGTGAGGCGGCGGTTCATCAGACTGTGGGTGACCTGCTGACGGATGAGATGCCTCCATGGCTGGCTATGGATGTAAGCACCGTCAACACAGAGGCGGGCTCTTTACCCACGACCCCCAGGAGGGAGACGACAAGCAGGGCGGCAGGGATTGAGGAGTCTGCTGCTGTCACTGATGAAGCTTCTCCAGGTGAGGTGTTGAATCTTGTCCCTCTTTATTTAAACTTAATCTGCTGAAAGGAGTAAGAGATATCTCTTTAAGACCGAAAAACTGTGATTCTACTGTGGGACATCACTGAGTTCATACACATTTAACAGAAGTCTTAAATCTGAACTTGTGCTGTTGTGACACAGCGACACCTACAGTCAGGATGAAAAACCGCAGTAAAATGGTTAAAGACCCACAGTTTGGCTCCTTTATGACATAAGCTCAATGTGTTTCTGTAATGAAATTCTTCTTCTGCTGATTAAATCACTTGATGTCATTTAACGTTTTTGCAGCAGGTAGAGTCTTAACGACAGTGACCAACACGGTCTCCACTCCGGACACTGCAGCTGGAGGCAGAACCAGGAGACGACATGGTGTGGTCAGTTATAAGGAGCCACCCATCAACAGGTGATGACATGTGGTCTGTGTAGGCTGTGTCTCTGTTTTAGTTTTTATCGCACCATAAAAACAAGAAGGTAACTCTTTGTGTTTTTTTCTTTACAGCAAAATGAGGCGTGGAGATAAATTCACTGACTGCAAGTTTTTGAGTTCCCCGGTGTTTAAGGACGGCAAGAAGAAGAAGAGGCAGAAGAAGACGGAATGAACTGACTGAACAGGACTGATTACTGTTGTAGTAGTTTGTTGGTTTTTTTTCTTTTTTATTTTAACAAGTGTTTTTTTCCCTTTTATTTCAATATGTTGACTCATCTGTACGTTTAACAGAAACATACAAAGTCCTCCACACTCTTAGAAACCACGATGATGTGGTGAGTGATATGTGACAGTGATGGACGGGTCTGCTCATAATTAATTCAGCCCAAACTGTTCACCTGAGAAGTCTGCTCCACTTCCCCATTCAAGGCTTGTATTCTCAGAAAGGTCACCTGACAGCAGACGAGCGTGTTTGAGGTTTAGTGTCATGATGTAGACTAAGGGGCTGTAAGCTGTGTGGTGAGTACAGATGCTTGAATGTTTGTTTTAAATATTGGTTTTACTGATTAAAATCTGATGTTTTTCATAATCTGGACTCAGTTTGAGATTTGTTGCTCTGTTTCTTGTATTTAAGATGTTTGTTTTTTGTCTCATAGTGTTTCTAAGTAGCTCTCTGTGTGGTGTAAGGTTTACTGTCTGAGTGCTGCTCGGCGTCCTCAGCCTCTTGTTTCAGCCAAACAATGACTGAGTTTGTTTTCATTCTGCTAACCTGCTTGTAATCTTTTATAGAGTACTTTTGATGCTTTATGTGATCATATGCTGATTTTAAGAGAGCAGAAGCTTTTTGGAGTGACTGTAAACAAAATGTGAAACGTTTTTCATTGTTCTGCTGAAAAAGCTAAGCTGAACATGTAAAGACAAACATGATCCAGGTTTCTGTAAGAATTCAAAAGAAACCTCCCCAGGAAACTCCCCCATCCAGATAGTAAAGAAGTATTTTGATGCTGTTCTGTTCCTCTAAGAGATCCCCATGAAACAAATCCAGACAATGGAGGCGAGACAGCTGAAGAGAGATGTTGAGGCTCTTATGTGAGTGTAAATATAAAACCCACTGATTGTAGATAAAAGCACATTATGAGGGATAACTTTAAACCGCATCTGATTTCTCCTTTTCCCCTTGTCTTCATCACAGTGGTGATTACATCGGGCAGAGACTAAGAGAGAAGACTTTTGACCCAAAAGGGAAGGGGAGCTCTACTATGCTGGATGATTTGGTAAAAATATGAGACAATGTAAGCTCATATTTATTTGAGTAAAAGTGCATCATGATTAAAAACTTGTAATAGAAGGCTGTGTCCGTGTTCAGGCTCACTATGACCTGGCCATCAGTGTCGCTCTGTGGTGGCTGGACAAAGAGCAGGGGCGGGATGTGCTCGACAGAGACATCATGTAAGCTCCTAAAGTTTTTGATCACGTAGATTTCTTAGAGCTGTTGCTGCAGGAGCTGACAGGGAAACTAGAATCAAACTGTCGATGCAATTTCTAGAGAAGGCAACTCATAACAAGTCAGTACCAAGATGTTTCACATATCACTCTTTCCAGAAAAGTTTGCAACATCTGTTTAGATCAACCCTCCGTCCAGCAGGAAAACAGAGTCCCTGCTGATCCAGGTCTCTGTTTAATCCTTATAAAGACCAAAATAGATTTTATAAACTGAAATCCTTCCTGATTAGCTTGTTATTGGAGCGACAGGAAGGTAGCCAAACCTCAGGTACTTTCTCTAATCCAGTCTCCCTTTGCTGCCTTACACAAGTTGCTGAATTTATTTGAACTGAGATAATACCCTTTCATTATTCACATAATCCCTCTGTAACTTCTCCCCTTATAAGAATATATAAACGTCGGACTGTTTTTAAGTCCTGTTTTGAGTTTAAGCGGATAATCTCTCCAAGAGGAAAAAAACGACAGGTCTGTAAGAACCTGTAAAAATCCAAATTAATCAGTCGACAGCAGAATAAAAGAGCTTTTGTTTTGGTGATCCAAACCTTTAGGAGTTTATGTCTGAATGAGATCAAGAAAACAGCCCAGAGTGAGCTGCAGCTGCACAGCTGGTTTGCTCAGATTTAAACTCTAAAATCAAAAATATTAAATTCCTCTAGTTTCAGACATAATTTAACCCTCTGCTCTCTGAATCACAGCGGAGCAGCAAGCAGTTTAGGAGGAGCTCAATACCCGAATCGCCTGGAGCGTGAGGCGATGATCCTGTCATCATTCGCTGGAATCATCATGGTAGGCTTTAAATGCAGCTTTTATCACACTGAAGTCAAAAGAAGAGGTCTGGATCATGCAGCTGGATTGTTGTCTTTACTACAATCATTTAACTGCTCTTGAGAGTTCCTAACTTTTCCAGCTTTTCCCTCCTCAGAGCAGCCTCCCAGTGGAGGAGATCTTGGCTCTGTATAAGTGTAAACCAGCTGCTTCATTCCCCAACCAGCACACCAAGGTAAAAGAACGTATGATGCTCATGTTTATCAGAAACAGGCATGTGTGTCTTATCACTGCGTGCAGAAAATTAACCCCTCTGTCTCTTCTCTGCAGGGGGCCATCGTCTATCCCTTTACGTTGTCCTACCATCCGTTTGCCATGCTCGGCTCTTATAAGGCCGTGCACCACTCCAAGAAACACAGTAAGAGGATTAAACACGATCTGTTGTAAATTAACTCTGTGGTTCCCTGTTGTTTGTATTTGTTCAAGATTAAATGACTGAAAAAGCTGCAGGATGCATGCACAAGGACACTTTTCTTGTGATAGTTCAGCACCCAGAAAGCTGAAGGGAGGACGTCCCTCCTCTGATCGTAGTGGAAAACCGTGCAAGGATTTTTTCTTTTTGCAGAATCCTCCTGTAGAAATCCTGTGTACTGTTTTTTCCACCTGTACGTGATCCTTAAAGTCAAAATACAGGAGTATTAAAGTTAGTCGCAGTCTCCATGACTGCAGGTATTACTGATTTAAAAGAAACATTTTCATTGATTTCTAAAATCTTTCAAATTCAATAAAAGGTTTAAAGCTGAAAAGATGGCTGACTGAGAGGATGAAGGCCAGCGCTCCACCAAGACGAGTCTCAGTGAAGTCCTCATCAGGGTCCTCCTCATCACACTCTTTCCTCAGTGTGAGTAACAGCATCATGAACTATAGATTTGAAATCATGCAGTGAAGATCTCTACTGCCACCCTGTGTGAATAAACAAACTGAACATTTATCTCTGCTCTGTTTCTCTCTCAGGACAGCAATGACGGCCACGAGGAAAGAACTGAGCACTACGAGGGATCCCTAGAATCTCTGCAGGACTGAAGTCCTCCTGCAGCTTGTTTGGAGTTTCTTTAAAAATATGTCTTTTTTTAAATTAAATTTCACATTCATGTGGCAGTATATTAAGACAAGAATAATGAAATTTTTACAATTATTCAAATAATAGAATCAATGAATGAATAAAAAAATAGCATGTTCTCCCTGTGCATGAATGGGTTCTCTCAGGTTAACTGGTGATTCTAAATCTCCCGTAGGTGTGAGTGTGTGTGTGAAAGTCTGTCTCTGTGTCAGCCCTGCGATTAACTGATGACCAGTCCAGGGTGTACCTGGCCTATCACCTTAAGACAGCTAAGATAGGCTCCAGTCACCCATGACCCTGAACCGGATAAGTGGTAAAGAACACGGATGGATGAAAAAAAAGCTATGAAAAGATCATTTAGAATCATTTAATAAGTATGCATAGAATATAAAATAAACATTAGTCACAACACAACACTTTAGAAAAACGCGCTGCAAATAGAACAGGACACAACGGAAGTTTCCAGAGGACACTTAAAAGTGATGCACACATCCATTATTAGCCAGTATGCTAATATCTGAATCATGGAATCACAATTTACAGATAATTAAAAAAAAAGAACTGAAATCTCATTTTCCAACACTAGTGACGGAAGGAGAACCTTAATAGTATGACTCAAGCTCAAAATATGTGTCAACAACAAACACGAGAATGTTGTTAGGGATGTTTTTCTATCACAAAAAGTGTTCAGAATCTTCTCTTTTTCAGTTTCTTCCTCTCTGTGTGAAAGTGTTGAATCAGTTTGAACCTAAATGAAGCAGAAGAAGAGACAGAGCTCCACACTGACTGTTCCAGGGGTGTGTTCAGGCTGTGTATCTTACTAGAAGCTTTTCAGCGTCTGACCAACAGGAACAGGAAGACTCCTGTAGAGTCTCTGCTGACAGCAGACCTATTTTAAATAATAATGGGACAGACACAGGAGGATGTATAAAACCTGGACTTTACCTCTGCAGAGAAGAAAACACACAGCAGGAGGTTTGACAGCAGCTGCATCCATGATGGGGAAGGTGTGTGTCCAGAGTTATAATTCAGACATGAAGGTCAGCTCTCTTCAGGAGGGATTAATCAAACTAACTCTCTGAATGTGACATCTCTTCCTCCACAGATCATCTTCTACGAGGACAGGAACTTTGAGGGCCATCACTATGAGTGTACGAGTGACTGTGCTGACCTGCGCTCCATGTTCGAGCGCTGTCGCTCCATCAGGGTGGAGAGCGGCATGTTCATGATCTACGACAGATCCGGGTACATGGGGAACCAGTACTTCATGAAGAAGGGGGAGTACTCCGACTACATGGGCATAGCTGGCCTGAACGACTGCGTCAGGTCCTGTCGTATGATCCCCATGGTAAGACCTGCTGTGTGATAACAGATCTCTATCTGAGGGAGAAGAAACAGGAAGTTTGAATAAAATTATCCTGATTAAATCAGCTGCGTTCAGTCAGAAACAGATCACAGTAAAGCTGTATTTACTTCTCATGAGCTCAGCTAGGTGATACAGTTCAGGACTACGGTCGAGATAGAAAACCAACAACAACATCCAGAATAGACCCAGCACACAAAAGAGGACAAACAAACTGTACGGACTGAATGAAGGGACAGGACACCTGTACAGGTGTGAATTGTTTGAATTGTTCCAGACCAGATGTTCTCATGTAGGAAATACTGCAACACCAGAGGAAGCTAGAAACAGCAGGAGAGCTCAAACAGCTCATAACTATTTGGTAACTTTAATCCAGTAAATGAAAGAAAATAATGACTCATAACTGAGAGCTGAGTGTTTGACCTTTGACCCTCTGCCCACTGCAGCACCGCGGCAGCTTCAGGATGAGGCTGTATGAGCACTTCGACATGGGAGGTGAAATGATGGAGCTGACCAGCGACTGCCCGAGCCTCATGGACCGCTTCCACAACTCCAACTTCAACTCCTGCACCGTGATGGACGGACACTGGCTCATGTACGAGCAGCCCAACTACAGGGGGCGCCACTTCTACCTGAAACCTGGACAGTACAAGACCTTCAGCGACTGGAGCGGGAACAACTCCCGGGTCGGCTCCATCAAGCGGCTCATGGACCTCTAAAGATGGAAGACCGGTTCTCGTGAAATGTCTGCTCTTTGCTCTGTTTCACACGCTGAATAAAATGGCCTCAGTGCTCAAGTGTTTTCAGTTTTGTTCTTGCTCTCTGCGTTTGGAGGGCATATTTTCCCCAGAGGATGTGAGCAGGTTGTTGCCTGACATCCTGACTCTCTTCAGAGGCTTGAATAAACTACTGCGAGCGCTGATGCTGACAAGACTGAGGCTCCAGAGTTATCTGTTGTACGGCTGAAGGAGACACAAATCAAACAATACGTCTTTTTCTTTTCAAACTAACAACACTAAGCTTCTTTGATTGCTTCAGTTTAAGAGCTTCTTAATCACTGACAGCATCTGCTGTTCAAAAGTGATGCCAAAATACTGCTGATATAGCGCGTTGGTGTTGTTTTCTGGAGCCAAGACTCGATGTTCAACCTCTCCCTCTAACAAAAACACACAATTAACCTATTCTTTAAGCTTCAGGCGTGTTACTTGGGTGAGTCCAGTCCACATCAGAACAGGTTCTTGTGTGGGTTTGAAGAAGAAAGTCATGGTTATGTAAAGTTTAGTGACTCTTGTGTTAGTGTTTGTGGTGTTTTCTCTCACCATACCTCCACTGCTCTGATAAACACAGCATTGCAAGAGTCTTATTGGTTAAAACAGCTGTCAATCATGATGTCACATCACATCTTCTGGCTACTAAAAAAAAAAAAAAAAAAAAAAAAAATTATACCCTACAACACCATGACATAAATCAGCGTGATCAGAACGGACTATAATGACAGAAACAAGGTTTGAAAAACATTTCTTTGACCTGCGTTTGGATTTTAGAGTTTCCTCCATGAGATAAACACTATCTGGGAGGCAGACTATGGAGAACTGAAGCCAGTCAGCAGGGGGAGCTCTAAATGTTTTGGCTTCATTTAGGGGTCACATGCAACAGAGTGACAGCAGGATCAACATGAGAGAACAAAGATATGATGACAGCAGGACCTGGCTGCAGATATGCAAATTTAAAAAGTGTTTAATAAAGACTTTAATTTTCACTTTAAAAAGTTTGAGAAGTTTGAACATCAACACCAATTTCAAAAAAGAAAAAAACAACAACAACTTTAAAGTGCTTGAAAACAACCAATATCTTATCAGACATTTATGTGCAACAATTCTCCAAACAGCTGCCAATAAAAACCTCCCATGGCAATTTTTTAAATCCTTAAGATTAATCCAAAAAAGAGATTTAAAAAAAGAGGCTATTTGGTATAAAAATTTAAGTCACAACAGTCAACTTTCTGAGGATAAGGGAATTCTAATAGGATTCATTCAGAGTTAAAAGTCTGGGCACTAAATTTGTCCGTCTCTCTTTGGACTACAACCATCCTCTCCACAAGATGGCAGCGGTAGAGTTGAAACTAAACTTAACACAAGATGAGAACACAAATATTGTTTGTACACATCAGTGGTACAATCGGGATGATTGGAAACTCTAAATTTGATCATAAATGACTTTTAACAGTTTTTCAGTGGTGGTCACTCTAAAAGACGTGGTGAAGATGAAGCAGTCCTGGGTTAAAACAGTTTTGAGTTCATGCTGTGATCAGAAATAGCTCTGACGCTAAAACTTGTGATTACGGAAGGTTTTTGAAGCTAAAGAAGTGATAGAAAAACAAATAAAAACCTCCAGTGATGAAGGTTGAAGGGATGTTAAAGTATAAAACTCAGCTCAGTCAGTAAAAACAAACCCTTAGAGCAGTTTCATAAACAGCTCTCGCCTGTTTAAACACAACTCCTAAACATCTCTTCAGGTCGACATGGCAGCACAAAGATTCCTGCACATTTCAATATGAATGAGACCTGCAGAGTCTGCACTTCACATTCAGTATATATGTGACAGGTGGAGTCTTCAGAGAGCTGGATGGATCACACAGGAAAGGCAGAGAGCAGACCAACAGGCCAACATGGTGAAGGTAAACAGAAGCTCACAGGGCGTGAAATGCTGCATGATACACACATGACTAGAGAATCTGACAAAAGACGGCCTTCAGGTTTTACTTTTCAGTCCTTGAGCATCTCTTTGAGTCTGTTTTTTAAAACTTTAAGAGGATATAAAACCTGAAAGAAAAGCAGGAAGACAGCACTGCATGTTTCATAACTGTGAAACTCTCTTCATCTAGATCATCTTCTATGAGGACAAAAACTTCTCAGGACGCCATATTGAGTGCAGTCATGATAACCCCGACCTGACATGCGTCCTAAACCGCTGCAACTCCATCCGGGTGGAGAGCGGCAGCTTCATGATCTACGAGAAACCCAACTTCTGTGGAAACCAGTATTTCCTGAAGAGAGGAGAGTACCCAGACTTCTACCAGTGGACCGGAATCAACGACTCCATCAGCTCCTGTCGGCACATCTGTGGGGTGAGTGACCATATTAAGATATCCAGTTTTTTCTTTTTTTTTTTTTTTTTGATGACAAACTGACAGATATTTAGACTTGAAAAGGGTGTAAAAATGTGAACATGATTTGGCATTTGGGAGAAAACGCAGGAGAGAAAGCAACAAGTCATCCGTCTGGTTTCTCTTAAAGGTGCGGAGTGATTTTTTCACACTTAACTGACTGATCCCCCAACTTCTTTCACTCTGTCATTCAGAACATGATGCCCGGCTCCTTCAACATGCGACTGTATGAGCGGATCGAGTTTGGGGGTCAGATGATGGACCTGATGGACGACTGTCCCAGCGTCATGGACCGCTTCCACATCAATGAGATCTTCTCCTGCAACGTCACCAATGGGAACTGGCTCTTCTACGAACACCCAAACTACCGGGGCCGGATGTACCTCATAAGACCGGGAGAGTATAAGAGGTTCAGCGAGTGGGGCGGCAGGACGGCCCGGGTCGGATCCATCAAACGCATCACGGACCATTAATCTGTTGATCTGTTTGAGTAGATGTTAGAGCTGCAGGGAGGGTTTTAAAAGAGACTCTGTTGAAAAACTTTGTTTGCTGTCAGTAATTGTTTTCCATTAAAGACAATTTTTCTGTCCTTAGAGTATTTCAACTGTTAACTTCAGGAGAACCCAAAAGAAGGACCATACATCTTACATTAAAGATGATTTCAAACAGTTTACGTGTTTTCATAATGCTGCTTTAGCTGCTTTAACCAATGGCCACAGAACAGATTTAACCTCCTTCAGCAAATCAAGCATCTGAGTATTTTTTACTTACATTACAGAAAAGATCCACAAGGAGATGATGTTTTTATGCAAGAGTAAGGTTCTGGCTTCAGAAAGGCGTACTTGCATTCATCTTAAAGAATGGATGTCTGCAGGATTCCTCCAGAAACAAATAATCTTAGCTTTAGTCACTTCAGATGATTTCAGACGTGCATTTCATGGGTCAGATCTTTCACCCTGCATGTCTTCCTGCAAGTTTCTTGGAGAAATCTCCAGAAGAAGTTGGCATGTGCAGATCTTTGTGCACATTATGATGCTGCTGTAATGTTCTCTTTTACGCTCCTTGTTTAAACTGTGAATACTCCCAAAGCAGCATTCATCCATGACTTCTTGTGTCTATCATTTTGATCATATCCTGGTGTGTTCTGTCGTCTGTTCACCTTCCCTTCCAGCTGTGCAGAACGTGCATAAACAACAGCTGATGAAATGTTAATCCAGAGTGCATGAGTGAAAAGGTGCGATAGATGACATTAGAGCGCCTGTTGGCAGAGATTATTGAATTAAGCAACTCCAAAATAACCTGAACCTGCTCAACATTTATACACCAAAAGATGCCAGAGTTAAAGAGCTGGGGGTTTTACCTTTAAAGGCACAAATAAGGATGAGAATTATGAACCTTTTCTTGTTAAAAGATGAAACTTTGTGATGAATAAGATGAAATAAAGGAGATGTAGATACTGTAACCTTGATGTGTGTAAATCATCATCTCTACCTCTGAAATGATGTGCGTTCAGGGTTGAAGACATAAATCTCTCTCTCTCTGACAGACGGTGAAACGATCGAGTGTCAGCCTTAATATGTCGATTAAATCCTGCTGATGCTCTCTGCTCCACGCTCTCATTACAGCCTTTGTTCTGTGGCATTTTCTGGGGCTAGATTGTGATGAACATGGAGGACAGAACAATACTTCATCACACATCAGGAGCCATCTATACATAAACACACTACACACACACCATACACACACACACCACACACACACACACACAGCAGGATCCATTTGAATAACAATACTTTATGCTGTGCAATCAGACGGGCGTCCTTTCTTTCTTTTTTTTTATAAAGCTCAGTGCTTGGCTCAGAGACAGCACTGAGCGCGCTCACAGTCTGATGCCAACCTAACCATGGGGAAGGTAAACTTTCCACTTGTTCCTGCTCTAAATATCATCTTTGGTCAGACATCTCAGGCTTTGTGCAGATGTCAAACCTTTCTTTGTGCACCGATTGTTTCCGCAGATCATATTCTACGAAGACAGAAACTTTCAGGGGCGCTCTCATGAGTGCAACAACGACTGCGCTGACCTCCACTCCTACTTCAACCGCTGTAACTCCATCAGGGTGGAGAGTGGATCCTTCATGGTCTACGAGAGGCCCAATTACTCTGGGAACCAGTTCTACCTGAGGAGAGGAGATTACTCTGATAACCAGCGTGTGATTGGAATGAACGACTGTGTGAGATCCTGCAAGATGATCCCTCAGGTAGGTCATAGATTTTGTTTTTTAAAGATTATTTTTTAGGCTTTTGCACTTATTTGTGGGGGTATGGGCTAGACTGAGGAAGTATCGGGTTAGAGAGAAGAGCTGGAGTTGAACTTACGGCTTGTGAAGTCCATGAATTTGCAGAACAAGCCTCTTGGTGAATCATGTTCCATGCCTGCTCAGAGCTTGTTTGTATGCTAAGTCAAGCTGTTTGGTTGGTAGAACTGAGGAGCATCTAAAATTTCTCCTCATAAAGAGATAAATGTTAAGTTAGAGGATGTGGTGATTGGTTTTCCTGTTCTGTTGCAGCACCGCGGCTCCTACAGGATGAGGCTCTACGAACGCCCCGACATGTCTGGTCAGATGCACGAGCTGGTGGACGACTGTCCCAACATCCAGGACCGCCTCAACACCTCCGACTTCAACTCCTGCAACGTGATGGACGGACACTGGCTGCTGTTCGACCAGCCCAACTACAAGGGCCGGGTGTACTACCTGAAGCCCGGCGAGTACCGGAAGTACAGCGACTGGGGAGGAGTCAGCTCAAGAGTCGGCTCCATCAGGAAGATCACAGATTACAGCTAAACGTGGCCCCACTTTGATCATCTATGTTTGAGTTTATCTGTTTAACCAATAAATGAAACTGCCTCATCAAACTCTGTTTCCATTTGTTGTGTGTTTATCTTCCAGAGCTTTAAAGTCAGACACCAGACTCTGCAGCTTCATTAAGTTTAATATCCATCAGAAAAACCCTCTGAGGTTCATATGAACAGAGTTTTTCATTCATTAGAGGAGAACCCTCAGGTGAACACTTTCTCTCTCAGACTTTGTGAGCTCAGTCTCTGCGGCTTGCTCGCCCTGTGCATTCGCATGCATCCAAAAACAATGTAAGAGCATCCCACCAGAGAGTGTGAGAGAGAAACACGAGCTGATTCACAAACAGTTTCTGGATGCAGCTTACAGAATACGGATCAACAGGAAAAGATCAGGATGAATCCAGTGAGGTACATGTACTGTATGATCACAAACATGTACAGCACATGGCTTCAACATGTGTGTGTAGATTCACATCATGCCAAGAACATTCATCCCTTCCTTCAGCTTACATTAAAAAAAGAAAGAAAACAAGAAACTGATTTAACGTGATGAGCTTTATGTGGGGTTTTCATTCCTTACAGACATGTAACATGTCTTAAGTTAAAGAAATAAAGTCATGAGTAAAAAAATATATATTTTGCAGAATGTTTTTGGAAGAATCCTTCAAAAATTCTGTGATTAAACGTGCTGGAAAATTCACCTACTAAATAAAAATATAAAAATTTGGTACTTTGGTAACCTTACAAGAGGATTATCCTTCATAAAACCCAAACATATATGTTTTATATGATTTTATGGTCATAAACAGTGATAACAAACTTCAGCAGCAGCTTTAGTAACACTTAAACCTTCACATAGATCTAAATTTAAAGATTTTATGAGATATATTACATAAAATGTCAAAGTCTGTGATAGTCTGAACTCGAAATTTGTATCAGAAAACAACATTTTTAACTAGAGCTTATTGATGAAGATTTCTTTAAATAAAATACAGCACATGTTGAAGTTTTGCTGCAGTCAGAGCTGCTTTGAGTCAAGCTAAAGTTTGTGGGGTCATGCTCCGGATCAAACTCATGTACTATGTTTCAAGGAATACGTACATGTCACATGTTTTGATTTATTTTTTAATATACTTGTGGATCTTATTGCACCTTTTTACTTGTTGTCATCCAGTGTGTACACACAGAGAAGGTTTTTCTTCTGAAAAACTGATCACACACACACATCATAAAATAAACCAGCGCTCATTATTTTCTCCACCTGAAGACCTTAGCTTGCTTATTCAGAACAATAAGAAGGAGTGTATCCTAAGGGTCCAAGATGGCAGCAGTGCATCAGGGGAAGTGTAGTCCACACAATCAGAAAGATGGCAAACTTAGACGTGTGGATGATGATTTGATCCCACGGAGCATAAAGGTGACATACAGAGAATAAATGTTGAGTAAATCTGATCTTTAGCTCCCAGCACAGCTCACCCTGACTTATCAGCCTCCAGAGGAGCTGCTCAGGGAGCGCTTCCCTCAGACTGAATGGCTTCCTGCTCTGTTACGCAACATATTTAATGGCAAAGGGCTGTTCCATATTGTTCTGCAGCCTTTGTCTGCTGGACGTGTGGATACCATACTAGTCTTTTCCTTTGTCCATGCAAGTCAAAACACCAAACCGGTTAATTATTTATCCCCTTTTTTCAAATACAAATCCATATTTCTGTCCCAATGTTGGGCTCACAACAAAAAGGTAAACATGT
Source organism: Labroides dimidiatus (assembly GCA_030710495.1). Taxonomy (NCBI): domain Eukaryota; kingdom Metazoa; phylum Chordata; class Actinopteri; order Labriformes; family Labridae; genus Labroides; species Labroides dimidiatus. The sequence goes on from CM061160.1 coordinate 15,615,131, forward strand.
GCCAGTAGCCTTCAATTACAACTAGCAGAGGATTTGAATAACAATGCTTTGTTTGTGGAGCAGCAGTATAAAAAGGCCTGAAAACATGGGGAATCTCTCCAACGGAGACCATGGGCAAGGTGAGTGCTGTTTTTCTCTCTGCTGACACTCTGTGTGAGTCTTAGTGACGTGGTAATGCTTGACTTTAGAGTTATTTTATTCACACTTCATGCCCTCACAGATTATCTTTTACGAGGACAAGAACTTTCAGGGTCGGAGCTATGAGTGCAGCAACGACTGCACAGACCTTCACTCATACTTCAGCCGCTGTAACTCCATCCGGGTGGAGAGCGGCTGCTTCATGATCTACGAGAGACCCAACTTCATGGGCCACCAGTACTTCATGAGGAGGGGAGAGTACCCGGACTACCAGAGATGGATGGGCTTCAGCAGCTGTATTCGCTCGTGTAGGATGATCCCAGTGGTGAGTGGAGCACAGAAGGTTGTTAGAGCAGAGATTATGTCTGTCACTTTGAGATTCTGGGCGCTGAAACCTCTCCTCTTTGGCTCCACAGTATCGAGGCTCCTACAGATTGCGTATCTACGAGAAGCCAGACTTCAGCGGTCACATGATGGAGTTCGTGGATGACTGTCCCTGTGTGTCTGACCGTTTCCATCACCGCCACGTGTACTCCTGTAATGTCATGAATGGCTACTGGATCTTCTACGAGTACCCCAACTACCGAGGCCGGCAGTACTTCCTGAGGGCTGGGGAGTACAGGAGGTACCGCGACTGGTGTGCCACCTGCGCCATCGTGGGCTCCTTCAGGAGGGTCACCGAATTTTAGCCATTCATCTCTCGCTTTGCTGTAAATATCAGACACTTTGTTTATTAAAAGATGTTGAATTTTTAACCTCCTTTGTGGACGTGTTTTCATTGATTATCATCCTGCTTTGACTTTAGTAGAGCTGTGTGGTTTGATTATTTTGTAATAAACTCAGTAATGGCTGTGAAAAGAGAGAGTGAATCGATTTGTCCTGAATCGAAGAGGATAGAGGGCTGAGGAGCCCAAACTGACCTGCAGATGTTAAAAAGTAAATAAAGGAACAATGGAGAGGAAGAGAAGACATTTGTGGACTTTACTATACATCATGTCATACCTCTTAAAAATATAAAAAAACATTATATTCCATTAGAAAACAAACATCACTAAACACACTTAAAAAGGCACTGAGCTGATTTCAGTGTAACAAGAAGCTGCTTAACAATGAAGTCAATGTTTTGTTGCCTGCTTGCTTTGAAAGATGTAAGAGCTACATCAGTTTAAGTTTTTATGTAGTAAATATAAATAAATCTGAATGAAATTTAATTTTCTTTTGTGCATTTGCTGTTGATTTTATACCTGAGGTAATTTAAATGTTGATCTAGAGTCAGGCATTGCAAACTATCTGAGGCACAGCGTTGCATCACTTTACTGCTTCGCACTCATCCCTGTGCAAATAAACAAAAAGATTTAATAAACCTCAAGTGAGTAAATGATAGATCATCTCTGTGCAGCCTGTGCCCTGCAATGCAAACACAAGAGCAGGCATATCCATCATAACTTCATTATATCTCAGTCTGTTTGTTTCAGACTCAAACACACCATGCAGTTTAAAAGAGAAGTTGTGATCTCACAGCTGCTTTCCACATCAGTTTTTGGAACACTTATACATTTATGAGTGATATTTTGACTCTTTATGAAGCAGATGACCCAAAACGTTTGACAGATTTTAATCCTAGCTGTGAAAACAGGCGCTACTTTCACATGCAGTTTGAGTTCAAGCCGGTGAAGCAGAGAAAATGTAAACGACTGTGAGTTTGAGCTTGCTGGTTTCTTCTGCATGACATTCCTGCAAAACTAACCTCCTTAAAAAGTTTCAGACGTCTCCCCGAAGGTGTCAAATGAGATACAAAAGTCACATTTTAATAAAAAGCTTGTATAATCCACATTTCTGTAACTTCCAGTGTGTGAATGATCACTTCTCCGGGGCATCATTATGGTTGTTTTCAATAAAACTGTTGCAGAGGAAGTGAGTGATGCAGAGGTGCAGAGAGGGTTTTCCAGTTGAACAGTTTCATCACATCTTTCTGCACAATTATCTTGTTTCCTCATATTTATCTTTATAATGAAGCTTTGAGACGAGGAGAAACACTTCTGGGTACAGCTCACTCGTCTGTGCACATTGTTCTCCTGATAGATTTTTGCTGCAGGAGCTGAGGGACAAACAAGTCTGCTGTGTTCACATGAATTCATCTACAAACAGTTGGATTTACTTTTTGATGTTAGAAAAGTTTTTTTTTTCTTTTGTTTAAAAAGGTACAGTCCAGTTTTTAATCCTAAAAGTTGCTGAGCCTGGATTGTAGGTCAGAGATGTTGCAGCTTAGCATGCTATGCTTCATGCGGTCTCAGACGTACAGACAGTCTCTGAGAACCTCTGGATTCCTGATGTTATTAATCAACATTTCTTCATTTAAAGAGCTGATTTGTTATCAGTACAGAGGGAACTGGTGTGGAAACCAAAAAAGGCACAGTCACTGTTTTAAATCTTTATCCTAACTGAATGTTTGGACACGTTCTGGGTTTCACACGGGTCTGTGGGTTTGTGGCCTGGTGTCAGGCTCTTTCGATCGGTCGTGATCAGACCATATGCGGAGAAGCTTCTGACCCAGAATGGATCACACACAAAGCTTATGCTTTCAATACACAATGCAGATGAGTGCTGCCAGAAATGTATGGATGGAGATCCATTGTTTATCATAGGCCCCGTTCAGCAAAAGTCATACTGCTAGTTCATCAGCTTTGCACATTTGAATAACAACACATCATGGCCCCCGGGGTTCTGTATAAAAAGGCTGATGAAACATGGAGTTAGCAGAGCAAGTTTAACCATCCACTGGGAACTACCTAAACCACCATCATGGGCAAGGTAACAGGACATTTACTTATGTTTATACATGATATAAAAATATGTCAAATTTAAAGGTTTGCATGAAACAAAACACCCTCTGACTGTAAATGTTTTGTTTCAGATCGTCTTCTACGAGGAGAGGAACTTCCAGGGTCGCTCCTATGAGTGCATGAGCGACTGCTCTGACATGTCCTCCTACCTGAGCAGGTGTCAGTCCTGCAGGGTGGAGAGTGGCTGCTTCATGGCCTATGAGCGCCCTAACTTCATGGGCATGCAGTTCTTCCTGAGGAGGGGCGAGTACCATGACATGCAGCGTCTGATGAGCATGGGCATGATGTTTGAGACCATCAGGTCCTGCAGAATGATCCCCTATGTAAGAGATCTCAGACATAAACTCCTCTCAGTTTGATTCTTTTGTCTGAAATGACCCTGACCTCATCTTTCTCTCTCTCTCTGTCATTACAGCACAGAGGTCCCTTCAGGATGAGGATCTATGAGAGGGAGAACTTCAGCGGTCAGATGAACGAGCTGATGGAAGACTGCGACAACATCCAGGACCGCTATCGTATGTCCGACTGCCAGTCCTGTAACGTGATGGACGGTCACTGGCTGCTGTACGAGCAGCCCCACTTCAGGGGCAGGATGATGTACCTGAGGCCCGGCGAGTACAGGAGCTTCATGAACCTGGGCATGAGCGGAATGAGAATCCAGAGCATGAGGCGCATCACTGACATGTGTTAGACTTCTCCATTTGAAAAAATAGAAAATAAAGCAACATTTAATTCATAAACACGCTTGTTCTGCAAACGTTTCTGACTGAACACCATCACCAAATATATGCACAAAGAGAGGCTTTACAGGGTCACTTATTCCTGAACTTAAACATCTTTATCTGAGATAATTTCTCCAAAAACAGCTTAAAGTTCCTTACAGCTTTTTTTTACCTTTTGCAAAGGAATAGTGCAAGATTAAAACCACAAAACACTCAAATTTGAAGCTTGATTTTTTTTTTTTGTAGATTCTTGAGCTACAGTTAAGACAATCACATTTTTTACAAACCAATTCTCAGATTTACCAAAAAAAAAAACAGGCTGTATACACCCATCACACCTCATCACAGTTCACAAAACAGAAACGGTCCAGCTCACAGCTTCAGAGGCTGATGTTTAAATACTTGACAGAGGCCTGACTGATGGAGCAGGTCCTCTTCCATGGAGGCCGCCATCTTGTACAGTTATATTTCTACAGCACTAGTAATGTCAGTCTTTGTATTTAGTGAGGGGCTGAATATGAAGTGGTTGGATGACCAGAGTGGCTGCACAGTGGGAAAACATTTAGCGCTGCATCCTCACAGTGAGAAGGTCACCACTTTGAATCGCAGTTTCCCTGGTTGCCTATCTGTGGGGAGTTTGCGCATTCTCCCCGTGGGTTCTCTTCAGGTACTCCGGCTTCCTCCCACAGTCCAAAAATATGCTCATTAGGTTAACTGGTGATTCTAAATTGTCTGTAGGTGTGAGTGTAAAAGGTTTTCTGTCTCCATGTGTCAGCCATGCGACTGACTGGCGATTAGTCCAGGGTGTAACCAGCCTCTTACCCTAAGACAGCTAGGATAGGCGCTAGCCACCCATGACCCTGAACAAGATAAGTGGTATTGATGTTGAATGAATGAATGATGAGGTAGACGAGAGCAGCTGATGTTGCTGTGTATAAAATTTTTGAGGGTAAAAACTTGACAAATGGAGAATCTTGTCCTTGAAGACCATCGTCAGGAGGGGTGAGCAAGGGAGCTTAAACTAAAGATAACAGATAATCTAGAGTTTTAGATATCTCTTTTTTAAAACAGTGTAGCTTTAAGCTCTTAAGAAACTGCTTCTCTTTGTTGCAGCACAGCAGGAACAGTTTCTCCATACTAACATTTTTACCACAGTGTCAACAGGTCGTGGTGAAATGTCAATGAATTCTCCTTGACCTGTATGTTCAGGTCATCTCTGATCTTCTCCTGTCAATATTTAAACACCCTTGTTAATGGGTTTGATTAAACACAGCTGGGTGATGATTCTGGACCATCAGTTGCTCTCTGTTTCCTCTTAATTGTCCATCTGTATCCCTAAATATCAAAACTGACAGATTTAAGGCACTACATTAACAATTTAAGAGACATATAAGTATGAATAGTGTAGCTTTATTTTCTAAAATCTATGAATGCATTTTGCTCCCTAAACTATAATGCATGCATAAAATGCTTTTTAATTCCAGGAGTTGCCTCTATGTGTTTTAGGTCAAGTCAGTGGATCTCAAATTTACATTACACCTGAGGTTAAAGGTGGTGGATTTTTAAAGTCAGCGATGACAGAATTAACCACTGAAAAGCTGAACTAGTTTACATTCAGTCTGATCATTTTTAGCCCTCAAAGATTAAATGGCAGTGTCCGAGTCGTCTCCTCAGCTATTCGAGAAGCCTGCAGGTGTGTGAGTTTAAAGTCACGGAATAAGAAGCGGTGGAGAAGTTGTTTTAAAAGAGAATCACTACATTTTATTTAAAACTCTGTGTTTGTACACTGGTGCTCTAAGAACAAGACTCCATGATACGCCTCATGCTCTGGATCCTCATGTTGGAGCCCATCTCCCTCAGGCTCCTGTACTCTCCGGGCCTCAGGTACATCATCCTGCCCCTGAAGTGGGGCTGCTCGTAGCCCAGCCAGTGGCCGTCCATCACGTTGCAGGACTGACAGTCGGACATACGGAAACGATCCATCATGTTTTCACAGTCGTCCATCAGCTCATGGCTCAGACCACCGAAGTTCTCCCTCTCGTAGATCCTCATCCTGAACTGACCTCTGTGCTGTTAGATTAAAGAGCACACAGAACGTCACTGATACTGTCTTGATCTGCATCTTTTCTCAAACAGAACAGAAAGGAGTGAGGACGAACAGCAGACAGAGTTACTGTACCATGGGGATCATACGGCAGGACCTGATGCAATCACTCATGCCCATACGCTGGTAGTCTGAGTACTCTCCCCTCCTCACGAAGACCTGGTTTCCCATGAAGTTAGGACGGTCGTACACCATGAAGCAGCCGCTCTCCACCCTGCAGGAGTGACACCTGCTCAGGTAGGAGGACATGTCAGGGCAGTCGCTGCTGGTCTCATAGGAACGACCCTGGAAGTTCCTGTCCTCGTAGAAGATGATCTGAAATAAAAACAGAACCCATCATTCTGAGTGAACATTTTGATTTTTACATCTTTGACCTAAACTTCAGTGAAAATGTGAGAGACAAGAAGCCGTACACACCTTTCCCATGGTCATGGCTACAGTATTGACTGTTTTGGTTCTAAAAGACTGCACAGTCTTCTGGATGTCCTGTTGGTGCTTTTATACCTGACCTCACAGCCACAGGATCCATGACCCCATTGTTCAAAGTCCTGACAGAGCAACATGGAGCAGAGGCCCCCGTGTACGTTTCAATTCAAAGTGACCCTCAACACATCATGAACTGCGGTGGTTGCATTTGTGAGGAGAGGCCCCGCTTTGCTTTGTCTCTCCGCCTAAACAACAGAGAACATGTTTTCCACAGACCGCCCTTCCTTTGAAGAGCTAATTAAACCCGTTACCAAACACATCACTACTGATACATGTATTAAAGAATATCTCTGTTAAACAGGGGATCAGCTCATTTAACAGCTCAGGACAACACAGGATCCACAGAGCACTGAACAAATGTACTTTATTTATCCACCAATGAGTGAATTTAAACAGGGTAAACAAAGACAGGGGTTAATAGCTACTTTGGAGCCTTTTTATGTTTGAATTATGATACAGATTTCATATAGTCATATACTTATACTAAGAAATATGTTGTATGTTCCTAACTCTTTATTTAAAAGTGTATACAGCACAAAACTGTCCTGCTATGACTTTATTTACAAATTATTTACAATTTAAAAATGCATAAAAACATAACATAAAAGACATTTCTCTGAAAGTTTTTCATATGTGAGACAGGTGTCTGGTGCTAAGGGAAGGGTCAGAGGAAAAAAGGTTTTATCTGTGTTTTAATGTAAAATCTTCCAATGTGTTTAGAAATGTGTAATTTTTATGCAGATGTGTAGTTCCTTGTGGAACCATCTGACACATACAGACATAGTTGTGAGGTAATGAGAGACCCACTTCATGTGACAAATTTACTGCCTCCCTCTGCTGGTCACCTATTTATATGATGAGTTATTTTGCTGGTCCTTGGAATGTCCTTCCAGTGACTTCAGTCGTCTTCTGTAGTCTGACACCGGTGTTCAGAACACCTCACCTCTGCAGGTGCAGTTTGCAGAGAGGTGCAGGTGACAGGATCATATATCAGGTTTATGATTTGCAGCTGATGCAAATGCACTGATGATGTTAGCTGTTAATGTAAAAGGCAATGCATTCTAACGACAGACTCACACGTGTGTTTCGGTCTCTGTCTGGCTGTAATGTGATATGTGTGTGTGTGTGTGTGTGTGAGCCACATGGTGCTGCCAGAGAGCATCTCTGTCTGATGTGTCTAATGTTATTCCCTCTGACATGCTCCTGGGTGCTGTTTGTTTTTGCTCAGTTTTGTGGACGTCTGGCCTCAAAGAGTATGTTTTTGTGGACCCGAGTATTCCAGTTCGATTACGGTTCAGTATCACATTTTTGTGTTTGTGCATATAAACTTGTGGTATACAGAGATTGAATTATCTTTATCGATACTTTGACAGACAACGAATAATGTGTGTGGCTTCTTCCAGACTTATATATTTTATGCAGTTTTCTTGCACCAGCTAATAACAGAACAGATGACAACAGACAAAATCAAATTACAAATGAACAACAGTTTAAAGGAAGCAATGCCAAATCTTTTTATTCTTATTTTACTTCAAGTTTTATGGAGCATCTTTCTACAGTAGCTCATCTTTCTAAATTCATGATCAGGCTCCTCCTAAAGGTAAAGTTCATATCTATATTTTGAGGAGCCTTTTCTGCCTGGAGAGAGAAAAAAAGGGTACTGTGGCATGTTAGCCTGATTTTGGCAGCTGACTACACCTGCACAGGTGCAGCTGAGTGATAATCAAACATGGCAAGATCTTACTTCCTGAATGCCAAATAAACTTAGGTTTTTCTCTTTTGCAACAAACAGGCCCTGAAATATTGTACCCATCCAACATCAGCAAGGAGGGAAAAACCCGAGGCCCTTTTGTCCTGAATGTGGTGATGTGCCATGATTACTTCTCCAGAGAGCAAAACAAACATCATTATAGACTGGATTCACTCTCACATCCAACCTACCTCACTGACTTTTACTCTTTGGTTTTAGTACATAACAGAACAAAATACCCTCCTGCTCCCTTACTGTCTGTGCAGGCCCCTGGACATCTTGTTAAAACCCATTCAGCTCAATGAAAGGTGAGCAGCACCTTTTCCAATGAGCCCACATGTTTGTCATTCACAGCTAAACCCTTTTCTCATCCACATGTCCACGGGACTGTGCTTTTAACAACTGAATCAGCCAAACAGTAATATGTGACAAGACAAAAAAAACCCCTGCTCTCCCTATCCTTCTGTTGAGCTGCTTTATGAGCTTACCTCCTTTAACTCAGTCTGAAGTGATGGTTTTATTCAATTTTGGATATTTGGGTAGAAAAACATATGTATGATTTAATATTTCTGTACTAAAGACTTCAATTTGTGTGTTTTTGAGTTTGCACAGCTTTCAAAAGAACACCCCAATACCTTGCCCATTAAAGCAAAACATTTTGTTTGTGGAAACTGTGTTGTTTGTTTGTTTGTGGAAACTGTGTTTTCCTGCCATTCTTTGTCAGGTCTCCCTTGAAAAAGAGATCTGCTGATCTCAATGTGACTAACCTGGTTAAATAAAGGATAATTTTTTATTTTTATATATATAAGTTAGGTCTGAAAAACTCAGGCTTTAGTGAGTTCATCTGCACAATAACAACCAAACAATGAGGATCTCTTTTTTCCAGTCTGTATTCAAAATTTGCAGTCAGATTATACAATAAACAAATACAATAAAATCTGATTATAGATTATCAACATTAAAAATTGGCTATGCTTTGTTGGAGCTGTTTCTGTATCACTGATGTGTTTGTACAGTTAGCAGGAGTCAGTGATCCGCCTGATGGAGTTGAATCGCAGTCCGTCGTAGCCCATCTCCCTGAAGCTCCTGTACTCTCCGGGCCTCAGGTACATCATTCGACCCCTGAACTGTGGCTGCTCGTAGATCAGCCAATGGCCATCCATCACGTTGCAGGACTGACAGTCGGATATGTGGTGGCGGTCCTGGATGTTGTCGCAGTCTTCCATCAGTTCGATCATCTGACCGCCAAAGTTCTCCATCTCATAGATCCTGATTTTGTAGGTGCCTTTGTGCTGGAGAGAGAAATGTAAACATAGAGTTATGGGTTGTTCATAACTTAAGTTCAAGTTGCAGATATGTCAGACACATCATGTCATACCGAAGGGATGATACGACAGGACCTGATGCAGTCACCAAAACCAATCATCCGCTGGTAGTCCGAGTACTCTCCCCTCCGCACCAAGTACTGGTTTCCCATGAAGTTAGGACGGTCATACACCATGAAGCAGCCGCTCTCCACCTTGCAGGAGTGACACCTGCTCAGGTGGGAGGACATGTCCGCACAATCAGTGCTGGTCTCATAGGAGCGACCCTGGAAGTTCCTGTCCTCGTAGAAGATGATCTGGAATCCAACCAAGAGATGGTGAACTCACCCCTTTTACTCACCGTTGCATGTATGTAGCCTCTCTGTGCAGTATCCATTATGGAAACACAACAAAGCAATGAGTGTGTGCAAACCTAACTGAGTCTGTCATGAACCTACCTTTCCATGCATGGTGGCTGAAATAGTGAGCGATGCAGTAGCAATCCTATCCTGGATTTAAGCCTTTTTTATAGCTAACGGGAGATCCAAACAATCGATGGCACTATTGTGTAGAATCCATGAGTCAGCATGAGTATGCAATGTGAGTCGCTCAGTGTGTGACTGCTGATGAAAGAGGGTTTTTATGTATCCACAGACTCTATTATTCTGGATCAAAAGGCTCCGTGCATATATATCTGAGACTACAATTGATTTAAATCAAACTGTTCCACAAGTCATCCTAAAAGATCTGAGGTGTTCATGCAAAGTGTCCTACTCTGATTAAAGATGAGTATGCTTTGCACAGGTGCAGCAGTTACCGCTCTGAACCTCAGATCAAAGTAATGTAGAAAGCAAACCCTGTGATTAACAGCTGGATTGCATCATGTTTCCTGCAATATTTCAGATTTCTCTTCCTTCACCAATTTATATTCTATTTCTGAAGTCTCCTCTCTTGTCCTATTTGCAATATGTTCAACATTTATCCTCTGCAGCTCCAATGGGCCCTGGGACTCACTGCAGTTGGAGTGACAACACATCTTCAGTTTATGATTCATGCAACTTGTCAGGGAGCTAACAACCACTAGAAACTGTTGGTGACTTCAGTTTGTCTTTAACCCTGTGGAGAATATGACATCTTCAGAGAAAGGAAGTATTTAAAAGTAAAAAAATGGACAAATGTTACTTAAAGTTAACAGTGAGAGAGTTTTATTAAAGAGAACCTGAAAACTCAGTCTGTGGCTCTTTGTGTAGTCCTTCTACTCCTCCTCAGGATGGCGCCTGCAACACACATCCTGCACAAACCACACTGACTATCTTCCCTTATTCTGCACCGAGCTAACTAAACTGGGACTGAGCACGTTAACCTGAACTACAGAAATATGCATCAATGATAAAATGTAACAATTGGCACAACAGCTGTGTTTCATGTGTGGACACTGTAGGAGGAGACAGACATGCGTTTACAGTTTGTCTGTTTTTAAGCTGGGGTGAAGTGAAGAGAGGTTTTCTTGCAAAGAGTTGTAGTCAGTTTGTGATTTTTATGATGAGACATCTTGTAGGTTAGCAAATCTTACTGTCAGACAAACTATCACACTTAATTTAATGTGTGTGAACAATGTGCAGCGATCTGTTCAGTTTCAAACTTTCACTTATTGGCCTGTTATCTGATTCAGTCTGAAGTTTTGTGATCAGGTTGTTTCTTTGTCAAAAGAAAGGGATTGATTATCACTTTGTGACAGAGTTTCAGTACTGCTTGAAAAAGAAGATAATTCCAGATGATGGTTTGGTGGAGTTTACTTAGAAACTCGTCTCTCAGACACAGAAGACTCAGAAAGCTCACAATGAAATTACGTTTATGCACGTGAAGTGACACCAGCAGCACGCGTAGCTGTAGTCCCTGGGCCTTGTTTAGACCCATCTCTCTGTGTTTCAGGCATACCTGGCCTCAGAGTGCCTCCTGTTGAATTCTGGACAACTTCTTGGAAGCTTTGGTTTCTTTTCTCCTTTTCCTGAGCTTTGGTTTTGTTTAAATAGTCTGTTTAACTCAGATCAGGATTATTTCACCTTTTTCCTCTAACCCTGTGATTGCCTACGATCTTAGAGATTATCCCAGAGAAGTCATCTCTGTAAGATGTATCCCACAAGATGAAGTCACCAAAAAGGGTATACGTTGGAGACACTGACTCATAAAAAAAGTAAGATGAGAGAAAAATCTGAGCTTTAACCCAGCAAGTCTTAACACTAACCATGTCACTTGTATAGCTAAAGAAAGACCATTACAAAAATCTGTGATTAAAAAAAAATTACCCAAGGTTGAAAGTGACATATTTAGTATTTTGAGTTGCAGTTTTTATCTATGAATGTTTAATTTTAAATCAAATATCACCTGGTTTACTTAAAATGACTAAGATATTGAAAGCATTGAAAAAAAACAGAGAAAGGACCAGGGAGAGTTCAGTTTGGTTTCATTTTTAATTTAAAAGAAGAACATCTAACACATGTCCATGATGCGCCTCATGCTCATGAACCTGGTGCCGCTCATGCCCATCTCCCTGAAGCTCCTGTACTCGCCAGGCCTCAGGTACATCATCCTGCCCCTGAAGTGGGGCTGCTCGTACAGCAGCCAGTGGCCGTCCATCACGTTACAGGACTGACACTCAGACATGCGCAGACGCTCCATGATGTTGTCACAGTCGTCCATCAGCTCGTTCATCTGACCGCTGAAGTTCTCTCTCTCGAAGATCCTCATCCTGAACTGGCCTCTGTGCTGTGTTTCAGAAGAGAGCAGAAACATGATGTTAACATGATGTTTGTGGTGTTTGGATTCATGGTGAGGCTGCAGCTGGTTTCAAACCTACCATGGGGATCATACGGCAAGATCTGATACCACTGCTCATTCCCATCATGCTCATGTAGTCGGCATACTCGCCCCTCCTCATGAAAAACTGGTTTCCCATGAAGTTAGGACGGTCGTACACCATGAAGCAGCCGCTCTCCACCCTGCAGGACTGGCACCTGCTCAGGTAGGAGGACATGTCAGCGCAGTCGCTCATGCACTCATAGGAGCGACCCTGGAAGTTCCTCTCCTCGTAGAAGATGATCTGAAAACGAAAAGGGACATGTTGTTTAGAGATGAAGTGAAAGCTCTGTCACTTCTGATTCATGAATATTATTTAAAATTAGTAATATTTCAGATCCTGTGAGGCTTACCTTGCCCATGCTCATGTCAGTGGTGGTCATACTTGTAGGTGAGCTGCTGCTGTGGCGTCTGCTACTGCTGCACTGCCGTCCTGTCGGGTTAACCCTTGCTTTTATATCTGACTGAACCCTACAGAGCAGGTGGCCCCCCTTTGTTCAAACCCCTGACCCAGCAACATGGTATAGAGCACTGTACAGTTCTCTATTAGTGTGAAACGTTGGCATATGAATGAGCCCTCGAAGACTTTAGAAATGGCCCCCTGTTGATGTGTCAAACAAAAACCCTCTTTCAGTTCTAAATATCATATTTCAATTACTATCTCATCAGAGGGGATTCAGCTGAAGTTATATGAACTAGGTGTCATATTCAAACCAACGAAGAGATCACTGGTATGTCATGATGCTCTCTTATTAGCACCAGATGTTTGAGAAACTTAATTCATAAGATTGTTTAATCCATTAAATGTAAAAGTGTAATTTGAAGTGTATTAACACCTGTGGAACGACTTTATCAGGAGCATCTGTGCATAAGCTGGTCACAACCTTTATGTAAGATATTGGGTTTGAAGCACAGATTGTATAATTGATAGATGTAGTCACCATTTGTTTCTGATTCATAGTTTAGAAGCATATTGTCAACAGGGGCCAAACTGAAAAAAGTTGAAAGCTCTCATATGGGCATGGCTGACTTAACTTGGATGTTTATTAATGTCATAAATAATAAGTTATAATACCTCCTCCCCTGTTCAGTGTGTGCTGATATAGAAATTATCATTCAGACTACAATCATGTTTTGAACCAGGATGTAAGCATGTTTATTTCTGCAGTAAAGATTGGCTCTTTGAATGGATGTATGTATGTGATTTCTCCAGACAGCTTCTAGTAGACACGTCAAGAACTGCAGCATTTAAAGTCACCATGTAAACTTTGTAATCTGTGTCATGTTAGGGGAACAATATATGGTATATTAAATGGGGTTAACATTCACAAGATCACCACTCATGTAACCCCATCTTGTACATAATAGAACTGCAAACTCCACTACACTACTGAGTTAATAAAGTCAGGGAAGTGAAGACCTTGGGCACTTAGCTTTGCTACCTTGTTAGTACTTTAGCAGGCATCAGCCTGTTGGTTAGCGTGCTTGCAAATAAATAACCAACATTTTCATTTTTATCTTTTGAGCCTTTCGGTTATCTTTTGCAGTGACCATATCTTGTTAGTAAAATATGTTAGATTAGTCAGAAGCAGAGCCCGAATGATATGGGATTTTTTGAGCCCATTGGGATACCAATATTGGGGATTTAAAAAAGGCCTTATCTGATCCAATATAATGGCCGATAACCAATATATTGGCTGATGTATGAAATAAGAACATTGATACACACAGGATATAAACATATATATATATATATATATATATATATTGATACACACAGGATATAAACATATATATATATATATATATATATATATATATATATATATATATATATATATATATATATATATATATATATATATATATATATACTGTACACGAACACAAAGTCATATAATACTCTTAATGTGATTCAAGACAGAAGAAGAACTCCACTAAATTAAAATAAAGAACTTTAATTAGTAACTCTGTCAACATAAAGACTGTTAACCCTCTTATTTCACAAAGGTACAACTTACTGTACACGACTTTAAAACTGTATAATAGTCTTATATTAGATAATGGTGGACATGGGAACTAACAGTTGCATATATCTTTATCTCACAATGATAATTTACACAACTATTAAATTCTCTGGATCCCAAACTTGCCAGGGATCAATTAAGAAAAAAAAAAAAACACTTATTTTTAAATGACTGGCAACAGAGTGACAGTCGGACTCTAGTCAGAAGTATATCATGTTAATGAAGCATACACAACATAGGACTTTATTTTCTGTGTGCTTGGTTATTTTTAGACTTCTTATGACCAGTATCCCATAACTTTCACATGTAAAGAAGTAGAAAATGTAATTCTACCTATCAGTGGTTTTGAGCAGCCACATTTGTCTTTCATTTCAATCATTTTATACTGCTCTCTGTTATGCTAAATAACATTTTATTAAAACAGGCAGAGATGGAAGTAGTGCAGATGGTTTTTATTTAGAGGCATTTATACTCAAATGAACATTTTGTCAAAATTTAACAGGAATCCATGATACGCTTCATGCTCATGAACCTAGAGCCGCTCATGCCCATCTCCCTGAAGCTCCTGTACTCTCCAGGCCTCAGGTACATCATCCTGCCCCTGAAGTGGGGCTGCTCGAACAGCAGCCACTGGCCATCCATCACATTGCAGGACATACAGTCGGACATGTGGTAACGGTCCATGATGTTCTCACAGTCGTCCATCAGCTCGTGGCTCATACCACCGAAGTTCTCCCTCTCATAGATCTTCATCCTGAACTGGCCTCTGTGCTGTTTTGGAGAAGAGATCAAACGAACTGTTTATCTTAATTCAAACTTTTATAAGTGCCACAAACTCATAGCACATTGCATGCCGTTGTGCACCTACCATGGGGATCATGCGGCAGGACCTGATGCAGTCCCTCATTCCCATCATGGTCATGTGATCAGCATACTCGCCCCTCCTCATGAAGTACTGGTTACCCATGAAGTTAGGACGGTCGTACACCATGAAGCAGCCGCTCTCCACCCTGCAGGAGTGACACCTGCTCAGGTAGGAGGTCATGTCAGAGCAGTCGCTCATGCACTCATAGGAACGGCCCTGGAAGTTCCTGTCCTCGTAGAAGATGATCTGTGAGAAGAAGAGGTGTAAAGGTTAAAAATAAAGAGAGATAAAAATATAAAGACTTCCTTTTTGGATGCTGAGTTTAGCATACCTTGCCCCTCATGTTCATGCTGGTGTTGCTCATGTTGGCTGCTGTTGAGTTGCTGCTGTTGCTCCTGAACTGCCTGCCTACCTGCTTTAACCCTTTCTTTTTATACCCAGCTACATGTAAAGACTGGGAGGGCCCCTTCAGAGAACCCCTTACCTTGCAACTACTACTATTGACTCTATAGAAAGCTGAGGTTACGTCCATTTTTCAGGGGACTGAGTACCTTAGCGGCTTTAGAAAGGCCTTTTCTCTCATAACTGAAAAGCACTTTTAACAATGCTGCTAATGTGATGAATTGGTTGTGACTGTTGGTCATGTGACTGGTGAAACCTGTGTTAATGACTGTTTGGTGCCATTGTTTTGGTGTTTGAGTTCTGGGCTGTATATTTTTTTCATACAAAGTTTTAAGACTCAGTAAGAATATAAGTTAACATGACACACTGTATATAAATCAGAAATAGTTTAAAGATTCTTATTGTCTTTTATTATTTTATTGATGCCTGATATATTCATTGGAACTCATTAGGGTGTAAAGACCTTAAGAGCACATTTAAGGTCATGATTTGGGGCTATACACAAACATCTAACTGATTTAGTTCCCAAAATAATGAATCATACACTGTTTTAAATATTTGGATGTTTGAATTATTTCACTTTTCACAAAAAAGCAATGTACATTGTCATATTTTGAAGAACACATTATTAGAAACACTGGATGAAAGTGTTTCCCAATTCCACTGAAGTTTTTGTGCTTACTTGAGGTGATTTTTCAGCTGGATTTAAAAAAACAAAACAAAACCTAATGTTTTACTTAATCAACCTCATTATTGGAAATGTTATGTTCCTTGCTCAAACATAAATAAGTAAAATTGCCTACTTAAAGAGTGTTCCTCCTTCACACAACCCCATTACCAAAAATGTTGGGATGCCTTGTAAAATGCTGATAAAGAACAGATTTCAATGTTTTGTAAATCATTTTATTCCTGTTTTATTGTAAATAACTCAAAGACAACATATTAAATTTTTTTTTATTGTTTTATGACAAAATATATGCTCAACTTATACTCAATGTATGCTCAACAGTTGGTAGAGAAACAAAAAAAAAAAACAGTAAAAAATGGTATAACACTCGAAAAACCAGCTGGAGTCTGAACATCTCCAAAGTAACCTGGTTTATGATCAACAGGTTCGTCACCTGCTTGGGTACAAAAAAGAGACTGAGGGAAAGATTGGAAGAGGTTCACCACTCTGGCAGGGACTGCCTGAGCAAATAGTTCAACAGTTTGAGAATAAAGTTTCTCAGAGTAAATGAGGAAGAATGAGCAGGTTTCATCATCTACAGAACAAAATATCATTGAAATATTCAGAGAATAAGAAGTGTCCATGGGAGCTGACACACTGTTACTTCACTGTTACTTCAAGTTTATATGGAACTCCAAGCATGTCTAGGTCATATCAAATTCAAAAATTGCACAATAATTCATAAAAGAGAAACCAGCTCAGAAATCAGTCATGTGACGTGTACATCATCAGCTAAGGTAGTTTATTTTTGTTCTTGGTCTTTGTGTTTGTGTGTTGTTGTCTTAAATTAATACTTCCGATACATCAAAGAACTAAAATAACCAGCCAACTGGATTTGTTTTTTTTTTATAACTGAGGTTAGAGCCAAAGAAAAGTTCAGGTGCGGGTCACACTAAACAAAAGCATTGGGCCTTATACTCTGGCCAGTATAAACAACGTGTTGATGGGGTTTGAACTCACTGCTGTACTGGGGTCAGAGGTCAAGAGGTTATCCAAACCACTGAACTGACTCTTCTGGCCAAAGGTTTTGCGTGTACAGGTTTGAATCATAATTCAGTGTGTTGAACTATGAAATCATGATTGAGGTTTAAAGTTATTAGTTTTAGCTCAAATTAGAAAATCAGGGTTTCATTTCTCAAGAACTAATAGATGGTAGTTCCTGTCCTTGTCAACCTCTCCAAGGATGTTGTGTTTTATGAAACCTATTAGTCCCCATTAGCCTTACCAACATGTCACCAAGCACCAACAAATTCCCGTAAGTACATCAGATATCTTTTATTTCTTATTGCCCTTCTGGGTAACTTTGTACTGTTAGCAAAAGACCATTCCATCTTTCTGTGTGTAATATATGCACTAAGCATTGTATAACTGTGCCACTGAACATATTTTTTTACTTTTCCTTGTTAATAATGGTTCTGTGAGCCCAAAGTCACCAAAAAGCCATTCCCTAGAAAATGGTAAAATGGACACCCAGAGATGTTCACAATTTAATAATCCAACAGGCAAAATGTTTTAGTTAAAAACTTTTATTTTGGCTTATTTAGACAGATTATTCTACAGGGTTTTTACATGTCCATGATGCGCCTCATGCTCATGAACCTGGTGCCGCTCATGCCCATCTCCCTGAAGCTCCTGTACTCTCCAGGCCTCAGGTACACCATCCTGCCCCTGAAGTGGGGCTGCTCGTACAGCAGCCAGTGGCCGTCCATCACATTACAAGACTGACAGTCGGACATGCGGTAGCGGTCCTGGATGTTGTCACAGTCGTCCATCAGCTCGTTCATCTGACCAGCAAAGTTCTCCCTCTCATAGATCCTCATCCTGAACTGGCCCCTGTGCTGTTTTTGGGAATAGAAAATGGATCAAACTCAGCATTTGTGGGAGAAAAGTAGATTAATCATGGCTTTAGTTCTTTTTGAACCTACCATGGGGATCATACGGCAGGACCTGATGCAATCCCTCATTCCCATCATGCTCATGTAGTCGGCATACTCGCCCCTCCTCATCAGGACCTGGTTACCCATGAAGTTAGGACGGTCGTACACCATGAAGCAGCCGCTCTCAACCCTGCAGGAGTGACACCTGCTCAGGTAGGAGGTCATGTCAGAGCAGTCGCTCATGCACTCATAGGAACGGCCCTGGAAGTTCCTTTCCTCGTAGAAGATGATCTGTGAGAGGAAAAATAGTAGAGAGTCAGCATTTTAAAGAAATAATGGAGCAGTAAAGGGTATTAAAAAATCCGGTGCTGAAGGTGAGCTTACCTTGCCCATGGTCATGATTGTAGTGCTAGTTCCTCAGAGAACTGTGCTGCTGCTAAACTGATGCCTGTCCTCTTTTAACCGTTACTTTTATACCTGACCGAACCCAAAGAATCTGTGGCTCCCATTGTTGAAAGCCCTGACCCAGCAACATGGTATAGAGGCCTATAGAGTGCTGAGGGGCATCATGTGACTGGATCCCCTAGAAGACTTTAGAATGGATTTTTCCATAGGGAAGTTACAATACAGAGGAACAAACAATGGTCCTCTTTACACTTTTAAAAACACACTGTATGGCCCTTTGCTTCATAAGAGCACAATTTATAGACACCACTCTCCCCTTATGTGACCAGATAGTCTGACATGCCTGTATATAATATACATTGAACCTGCCCTGTTCTATATATGGCACAAATTAAAAGTTAGCTCAAAAGTGTAGTGGATAAAACCACAACCAGCTGTTCTCATTGGACCTGTCTAACTAGATATAACACTTATATTTAGACTCCTACTCATCCTGTGATTGTCATTGTTAAGTCATTATTTTCACAAACGCCACATACAGATGCTTAACAGTAGAATTTAAAAACATTTTATAACCTATTAAAGTTAAATCTAAAGCAAGCTCAAACAGGTATTTATCCTTATTTTGATAGATATTGAAGCCTGCAAGTCAAAGATTTTTTCAAAGCTCAGACAGGATGAGACAGAAGTGCTTATCATTGCTTTAAAGACTCAGAGACAGAAACTACACTTAACACATTTGGACTAAACCCACCTTGGACTAAGGCAATGAAGCAAGAACTATAAGAGTTTCATATATCTGAAGCTAATTTGATAGTAAACCTGAGGTTTGTTCCATCACAAAAACAGCATTTTATCAATTTATAGCATTTATTACTTGAGGCCATTTCTTTCTTTTAACAGTAGACTATGCACACTGTTACAACCAGCATGTAGATGTGAAGAAATTCCTCTGCTTGCTTTATTCATCCGTTTTCTTTCTTTCTTTCTTTCTTTCTTTCTTTCTTTCTTTCTTTCTTTCTTTCTTTCTTTCTTTCTTTCTTTCTACACCTTTTTCAACTGTCACCGGTGTTTGGATAAATCTTTGACAGCTTAACATTAGTGCACTCTAAAAAGATCCTTAAATTGCAATAAACCGTATCTAGCACACATGGAAGACGAATGAACTGAATCAAGAATTTTTTCCCACTGATCATATGGAATCAGCACCCCTATTCATCCTCCCAGGTCTACTTCAGGTGAGCTGTTGGGTTGGGGTTAGGGAGTTAAACAGAGTTATTCACTGAAACATATAGTGTTTCTGAGCAGGCTTGAGAGTAAGCAAAGAGTTGATCAGGGAGCTGGGTGGATGGTTAGAGAAGTGGGGGTAAGTAACACGAACAAAGTGTCTGGCTTGTGGGACTGAGGTAACTTGAGCCTGGTTGCAAGCTCCGTAAATTCAATGAAGGAGTTGTCTTTATTAAGGGTTTAACTAAAATAATCGAACATACTGGTCTCTGACCAGCCGACCACTATTGTCATCAGGTAAGTTGGCAGGATTGTCCCAGTCCATGTGTGATGGCATTCTGGGGGCCCTCTCCTTCCTCAGGCAGACCACATTGTGGAGGACAGCACAGGCCACAGTGATGTCACATGCCCTCAAAGGGCCTGACATTTAAGTCAAAAAGGCAGTGAAAGCATGAGGTCCATTCAGTAGTGGCCCTTGTCCTGAAATGGGCATAATTGTAGGCCTGCTGTGCTTCCTGGGGGTCTGTAAATGGTGTCAGGAGAAAAGGCAGACAGGCAGACCCCCTGCCCCCTAGCAGCACAGCAGAGAATTCACCTGTCAATACAAAATCTCATCATTGACAACTTCATAATAGAGTGACATTCCTGACACAAGCCATGATGTAAAAAATGTTTTTAATAGAGGTTTTGTGGCTCACCATGTGATAGGCGCTAACAGATTTCAGAAGTCCAAAAGACTCAGGAGTCATGGACTGGGTCAGGCCACTTTGCTCCGACATTGCTGATGAGACAGTCCGCATATAAAAAGCAATGCAAAGTGTTTGTTAGTTGACAAAATCAAAAAGCCATGTTCACCTTCACATTATTGCTGTGAGAGAATTTCATGTTCACAATATCCACCCTTCATGTTTAATCTACACACACACACACACGTACGTACACACTAGTCTAATGAATCAGCATGAGGGGCTGAGATAACATTTTACAATCTGATGAAGTGACATTTACACAATTTCATCTCATTCATAATCTGAGCACAGGTACATTTTCAGAGATATTAATTAACATTTTGGATTGTAACTGTGATGTTTTGGCAGAGGAGTGAGCGTGTATTTCTGCACTACTTATGCATACAGACAGTCTGCATTGCTTTGCTACACTTACTATCAACGGTGTTGCCTTTCTTTTTTATTTGGCCCTGTACCTCTTTGTAAGCCTTCATGAGGATTTCTGCTTCCTACGAAGAAAAGTATGCTGCTCTCTTTGTCATGGTGAATAGCGCAGTCTTTTTAAGGAAGTGGCATGCATGCAGTGATCCAGTATTGGTTTCACCTGGCTTGATGAATTCATGTCTGCTCATCTTGGCTTGGTCTTCGTGCAACCAATTGAGCCTGTATGCTTTTATTCTGTATTCGTTGAACCGAGCTCAGAAATAAATCCTGGATATCTGAATCCTACTTTTGTGCAGTGGACCCCTGATATTAACTGAGTTGTCAACAACTTGGTTCTTTGAGACATTATGGATTTTGAGTAGGGATGCACCGATATGGAAATTTTGGCAGACACCGATACCCAACATTAATATTTCTGTTATGGTCGGTAACCAATATTTACCAATATTGATATATCTAAAAAAAAAAAAAAAAAGTTTCTGGGATGATTATATTTTGTACAGACTGAAAATCATGCAAGCTGAATTTTTGAATGTTTTCCTTTATTTTCAAAAGGTGTTTCACTTTCAAATAAGAACATTACAGGGCCACCATAAACACAAGTGACCAACAGTGTTACTTTTTAGCAACCCTCACAACTTTTTGCAAGTGTGTAATTAAACTCTCAACTCATAAAACTGTGAAAAAGCCTGGACCATATATTACAAAAAGGATCATAAAGAAAAATTATATCCTGACAAAGTGAGGACAAACTTACCAGTATTCATGGTGACCCCCTCCCGACACAAACACAAACAGCAACTAGACGGATATAAACATCGGTTGTTAATATTGACCCAGTCTTATTCATTGGACGGATGCTGATATGTTAAAAAATGAAACATCTGCTGATACCCATATAAATGCCAATATATCATGCATTCCCTAATTTTGAGAGGAAGTCATTCAGTAAGAAGGGCCTGAAAGCTTTGAGGACTTTAGATCTATTTGGGCCCATGATGGGTGCATCCCATGTCTGCTGTCAAGCCAGTGACCCATTTTGCTAATGTTTAATATAACATTAAAAGCCCCCCCCAAAAAAAACTAAAAAAAAAGACAATAATGAAAACTCAACGGTAACAAAATCCTTCTGACTTTGAATGGGAAGGAGGAAAGTGGAATCCTCTTGGATTAACAATTGACGGTGAGAAGTTTGTTTTTATTAGACTGTAACTTCTAACCAGAGTATCTGGAGCATTGGATAGAATGTTGATGATGACTGGGATAGATGAGGCAGGATTTGAAACATACAACAGCAAATCATCTGCATACGAGGATAGCTTGTGACTGATCTATCCCTGAAAGCATCCATCACCTGAAAGCAGTTAGAGTTGACACCAGTGCTTATGACTATGTGAGGCCACATTTCAGACTTAAAAGAGAATTTTTTGTTATGCCAACAGCAAACTTACTTTGAGACTGGAATAAAAGTTTTGCAAGCAGCCTGATCTCAATGAGCAAGTTCTGCATTTTTTTGAAGTGCAAAAGCTCTTGCTCTTATTGTTTTATTGCACATTAGATGGACGCCTGTGTGGGGGCTCTCAGTTCAGCCTCTGGTCATACAGTTCAGGCTTTCGATAGAGGTACACTGGGCACCTGCGATTCAGCTTCAAATTAAACTCACCGAAGAGGCAGCTATAACCCCAAATCCAGTGAAGTTGGGACTTCATGTAAAATGTAAATAAAATGTAAATAAAAACAGAATTCAATGATTTGCAAATCCTGTTTAACCTATATTTAGTTGAATACACTTGCTCCTTTTGAATTTGATGCCTGCAACACATTCCAAAAAAGTTGAGACAGGGGCATGTTTCCCACTGTGTTACATCACCTTTCCTTTTAACAACACTCAATAAGCGTTTGTGAACTGAGGACACTACTTGTTGAAGCTTTGTAAGTGGAATTCTTTCCCATTCTTGTTTGATGTACAACTTCAGTTGCTCAACAGTCCAGGGTCTCAGTTGTCATATTTTGTGCTTCATAATGCGCCACACATTTTCAGTGGGAGACAGGT
This sequence comes from Labroides dimidiatus, assembly GCA_030710495.1. Classification (NCBI taxonomy): domain Eukaryota; kingdom Metazoa; phylum Chordata; class Actinopteri; order Labriformes; family Labridae; genus Labroides; species Labroides dimidiatus. The sequence goes on from CM061160.1 coordinate 15,638,089, forward strand.
CTAGACTGCAGGCAGGCCAGTCTAGTGCCCGCACTCTTTACTGCAAAACCACACTGTTACAACACATGTGGAATGTGTTTTGGCATTGTCTCGCTGAAATAAGCAGGGACGTCCCTGAAAAAGACATGGCTTCGATTGCAGCATGTGTTGCTCCAAAACCTGTATGTACCTTTCAGCATTAATGAAGCCTTCACAGATGGTCAAGTCAGCCATGCCATGGGCACTAACACACCCCCATACCATCACAGATGCTGGCTTTTGAACTTTGCACTGATAACAATTTGGATTGTCTCTTTCCTCTTGCCCTGGAGGACACCATGTCCATGATTTCGAAAAACAGTTTGAAATGTGGACGTGTCAGAACACAGCACGCATTTTCACTTTGTGTCAGTCCATCTCAGATGAGCTCGGGCCCAGAGAAGCTGGTGGCATTTCTGGGTGTTGTTGATATATGACTTTGGCCTTTCATGGTAGAGTTGGATGATAACTTGTAGACGTAGTGATGAACTCTGTTAACTGACAATGGTTTACTGAAGTGTTCCTGTGCTCACATGCTCATATCCTTTATACAATGGTGTCGGTTTTTATTGCAGTGCTGCCTGGCAGGCATTCAATGTTGGTTTTCAGCCTTGCTGCTAATGTGCAGAGATTTCTCCAGATTCTCTGAATCTTTTGATAATATTATAGACTGTAGATGATTAAATCCCTAAATATTTTGCAATTGTTCATTAAGAGACATTATTCTTAAACTGTTGGACTATTTGCCCATGCAGTTGTTCACAAAGTGGTGAACCTCACTCCATCCTTACGTGTGAACCACTGAGCCTTTAGGGGATGCTCCTTTTATCCTTTTATTAGTTTGAACCATAAATAATTTGTCTTTGTAGTGTATTCAGTTGAATATAGGTTAAACAGGATTTGCAAATCATTGTTTTCTGTTTTTATTTGTTTTACACAACATCTCAAGCTCATTGGAATTGGAGTTGTACATGCAAGGCAGCTAACATCTGATCTCTATGCTTTAACTCCATTTAGCTTCACAAGTTAGGCTGGCCACTCACTCAATGGTTTTAGGACAGATTATTTGTAACCTCATTAACTGGGGGCATGGCCTGATTCAGGGCTCATCGTCACCACCAACTGGATGTTGCAGCGAATGGAAATACAACTGTCCCCAGAGCCAAGGGGAATACTGGAAGGCCAGCTTTGGGATAAATCAACCACATTCTTTTCTTTGAACACAGGTTAGGACAGTCAGCTATTGACACTGATCATCCTCACTGTTTCTTTATCTTCTGAAGTCATTGATCTCATGAGGGTCTGTCAGATCTCATGTCAGTGGAATCATTACCATTAATGTCAAGTCTGTGATCGAGAGGTCTTATGGAGCTCTCAAGTGTGTTTGAAAGTCTGTGATGGTAAAAACTAGTCTGAACTTTCTGGGTGCATGTGGTCTCATGGTTTTAAACTTGGTTCAGATCTATAAACCCTCTTGGTGTTGATATCCTAAGTAGTCAGAATGTTACTGATGAACAGCACCTGAAAGAGGAAGTCTTGACTGGAGGTCTGCTCAGGCCAACTGTTGGCTGCCTGTCCCTAAAATTTGCAGTTGCTCCCATTGGAGTAACAGGGCCATTACACGCTGTACTGTATAAATATGAGCCGACTGGGGGCAGTGAATGAAATATCAGGGGATCACTGATCTAAGAGTATGATTATGCAGACTGGGCCACATACAGCTGTTCAAATAACCATCTCTGTACAAATGGCTGTATATGTTTTGTATATGTCTTACCCTTTCCTATGTGGATTCATTTTTTAGAGGTGTGTTTTTCAACACGTGCTACCATCCAATTACATTTGAATACTACAGACAGGCTATGTGGAATAAGTGAGTCATGTGGTGGCCGCAATGGACAGGGTGTACATTCATGGCACTTTTTAAAAAATTCAAACAACTCTAATAAGTGATTGAATGTCTTTCTTTAGGAGTGATACTGCTGTGATTCAGTGATACCAAAGTTTAGAAAGTCATATCATTTATTGAATTTAAAATGTACAATTAGCACATGTCCATGATACGCCTCATGCTCTGGATCCTAGAGAGGCTCATGCTCATCTCTCTGAGGCTCCTGTGCTCACCGGGTCTCAGGTACACCATCTTGCCCCTGAAGTGGGGCTGCTCAAACAGCAGCCAGTGGCCCTCCAGCACGTTGCAGGACTGGCAGTCGGACATACGGTAACGCTCCATGATGCTGTCGCAGTCCTCCATCAGCTCGTTCATCTGACCACTGAAGTTCTCCCTCTCAAAGATCCTGATCCTGAACTGGCCTCTGTGCTGTGTTTGGGTAAAGAGAAAGATGTCATAACTGCAGTTTATTCTCTCAGTTGTTATCTCCTTGGATCTGTTTGATACCTACCATGGGGATCAGACGGCAAGACCTGATACCGCTGCTCATTCCCATCATGCTCATGTTATCAGCATACTCGCCCCTCTTCATGAAGACCTGGTTTCCAATGAAGTTGGGGCGATCGTACACCATGAAGCATCCGCTCTCCACCCTGCAGGACTGGCACCTGCTCAGGAAGGAGGTCATGTCGGCACAGTCGCTCATGCACTCATAGGAGCGACCCTGGAAGTTCCTCTCCTCATACAGAATGATCTGCAAATAAGAAGTTTAATTATTTTATTATTTTATAGTTATTCAGTTATTACATTACAAACAGTTATTTGGATAAACGTTTCAGATATTTAGTGTTGATTTACATATTTTTATCCCTCCTACCTTGCCCATGTTGGTGGTGGTGGTTTCCCAGATCTTTGATAGAACTGCGATTGAACTGATGCCCTGCCAGTCTGAACAAGTTTCATTTATACCTGGTCAGATACAAAGACTCTGTGCCCCCTCTATTGTTCAAAATCCTGACCCAGCAACACACTATAGAAGCCTATAGAGTTTTGAGTTGCTTACTCATTTACCAACAGGGGCACAGTCTCTGCACAGAATTTTCCTTTTGCAGGAACAAAGCATATTTTATGCTGTAGTTGTTTTGTTATATGGCATCATTACAGTATATGTACAATTAACAAAAGAGGGGATGTAGGAAGCTTGTTTCCTCTCCTGCTTCTATTAAATCATCAGCTCCATATCTCTTTACGTATTCACCAGGATTTATAATGCATCAGTAATAACTTGATTCCAAACACTGCTGCCATAAAGTTAAACTTCATATGCAGATAATAATGATAGCAACAGTGGCTTTGGGACAGTTTCCCTTTGGGGTTTGCTTGCAGAGAGGTTTGCACTGTGCCAGTTAATTATGTGATCTAGAATAAAGGAAATGATCTAAAATATGAAATGCATTAAAAATTAAAGAGCCTTCACGCTTAGAAAGGGTTAGTAAATCTATTTTTGTGTGTTTATCGCAACTTTCAATTCAAAAGCATTCAGTATTTCTCTGTTTAGGTGGGATTATGCACAGAGTTTGGACCTGGTAAACTCATGATTAGTTATGGGTTTATGTGAGATTGATTCATGCTTTTGATGCCTTTATTTAGAGGAAGGACAGCAGATAGAGTCAGGGTCAGGGTGGCATGCAGCAAAGCTAAATTGGCACCATAGACTCTGTATTTGGGCATGCAACTTGAATATCAAGCTGACAATGTGCACAAACTCTCCTTACCATGAACCATCTTTACATGCATTGTTTGACAAAAACATGCATGCTTATCCTCAGAAACACAAAAGTGCAGCCTGGAGCTTTTTGTGTCATTTTTCTGCAAGAATGGAACACATCACTGGTGCAATTTGCAAATAAAACACTTCAAATGAATGAGCATAGTTTTACTTTTGGTGCACTGCTGGTCTTTGGTCCTGACAAACATTGACAATTCATTGTATGTACTTCTAAGGTTACAATTAACTGGTCTGAAGCTGCTGCAGTGCCAGGTCACAATTTATGTACATTATTTTACACTTTATTTGTCAATTTTCCATAAATAAAGCAATATTCTGCACACAAAGTGATGCAAAGCATAAGGCATTCCTTAGACTTGTTTTCAGGTTCCAGCAGTTCCTCAAGGATTTCTGACCCCCCAAAAGCAACTTCATCGAAATTCACAACTACACCTTGAAAACTGTTCTCACATCAACATTTTCTCTTGTACTAGCACTGGCTTCGTTTCTGCTCCATCCAGAGAAACAAATGCTGCCAAATCTTACAGGACCTCAAAGTGCATTTGGAGCAGAGAAGAGTGTCTTGTTTTGGGAACTCTGTTATTTGCAGACGATGTGGTTCTATTGGCCTCATTGTACCGTTCCCTCCAGCTGGCACTGGTTTGATTTGCAGTAAAGAGTGAGAGTTGAAATTTAGTGCTTTCAAGTCTGAGATATTGACACTAAATGTTATGAGTGTCTTTGAAACTTGTCAGAGTAAGGCTAACAGATCTATAAATGGATCTGTCTGCAGATGAAAGCACTGATATGCACATTGCTTTGAACCTAAAGTTATCTATGTTCCAGCTTCACAAGTTTTTGTGATGTGTTTTACTAAACAATTAAACAGATCCATCCATTCATCATCTATACTGCTCATCCTACTGGGTGGAGGTCAATGGGGGTGCTTATCCCAGCTGCCACTGGACCATTTATTTGAATCAGCATTTCCAATGTAATGGATAACAACAACTCTTGAGTTAAGCTGCTCATTTCAATGAGTAGAAGCATGAAAATGGCAGAAAATGCATGGGGTCAGATGAGTTCATTTGGCTTGCTTATCATGTCGGCTGATAATACAAATGGATAAACTGAGGCAGTGATTTATCTTTACTGTAACATAACACAGAACTGTGTTTATAGATTATATGTGAAATAAAATGACTGGTATTTTGCATATAAAGTCAACTAAATGACTTAAACTGGTTACCCTCCATTGTTGGATTACTGGTCAGTTACATGAATTATATTATCACAGGTTGTAGCCCAGCCATCCACCACTGGATGAAGCTCCAAATGTGAATAGTGGCAAATGATCAGACACAGATATCATGAGGGAGAATGGTGTGGTATGTCAATATGTTGATCTATTAATGGAGATAAAGTTGTTTGTAACCTACAAGGAGGAGTAAGGGCTACTGGAGCTAGCTCTGCTTTGTTAGTCTCCCTCTGCAAACTGTTTTAACATCATTCACCTGCAGACCATTGTGAAATAAATCAGGCTCAGTTATGATAGTTTTCTGAGTATCTTTTTAAATTTCAACACATGGGTTTGTCTGAAAGCATCCTTAGCAGTGACACTTGATATCACATTTTTCATACAATTCCTGTCCCCAGTCTACATGCGAGGATCTTATTGTTTATTAGCAACTCCTTTAACTATTGCTGAAATAAATAAATAAGTAAATAAATAAGTAAGTAAGTAAGTAAGTAAGTAAGTAAGTAAGTAAGTAAGTTAATGAATGAATGAATGAATGAATGAATGAATGAATGAATGAATGAATGAATGAATGAAACCACACCTTTAATTTTTGAAACATCAAAAGTCTCAGTTTTAGTCCCAGAGGCAAAATTTTAAGAATCACTTAGGGATGAGGCACTAAAATTTAATTTCATCAACATATCAAACACTTTACTCATAATAATGTTCTCCTTTCTAAATGTTTGTGAATTTAAGAGCTATGACTCCATTTAGCATTGTATCCTGTATGATTTTTTTTCAGCTGGTGAAGGTTAACTACCATATAAAGATTAAATCTACAGGATGAAAAATCTCTGTATGACACACATGACTTTTGGTCTATGTTGTATGAATTATACTCTGTATTGTTTGATCCTGTTGCTTTTATTTGCATTGAAGTCTGTCAAAGAAATTGTGCCCTGATGCCCCCTGACCTCTTCCTCCCCTGCAGCTTTGGCCTTAAAACAGTCAGAGAAACGACAGTCAGCAGAGTTGGGTCTGTTAGTTTTTTATTTAGATAAAACTTAGTTGCAGGTATCCATGATACGCCTCAAACTCTGGATCCTCATGCTGTTAGAGCCAATGTCCCTCAGGCTCCTGTACTCTCCAGGCCTCAGGTAAATCACTCTGCCCCTGAAGTGGGGCTGCTCGTACATCAGCCAGTGACCGTCCATCACGTTGCAGGACTGACAGTCGGACATGCGGTAGCGGTCCATGATGTTGTCACAGTCCTCCATCAGCTCCTTCATCTGACCAGCGAAGTTCTCCCTCTCATAGATCCTCATCCTGTAGGCTCCTCTGTGCTGCAGAGGGAACTTTACATGAGATCAAACATTCAAAGATATCAGAGAGAGGGGTTGTGCAGGGAAAGAATATCTTACCAGAGGGATCATACGGCAGGACCTGATGCAATCAGACATTCCCATCATGCTCATGTAGTCGGCGTACTCGCCTCTCCTCAGCAGGTACTGGTTTCCCATGTAGTTAGGACGGTCGTACACCATGCAGCAGCCGCTTTCCACCCTGCAGGAGTGACACCTGCTCAGGAAAGAGGTCAGCTCGGGACAGTCACTGCTGGTCTCATAGTGACGACCCTGGAAGTTCCTGTCCTCGTAGAAGATGATCTGCAAACACAAGAACACTTCATGAGCACAACTGTAGATATGAAACTCAATCATGCTTTAATGTTTAGTTATCTTTGTGGATCAGTCTGGGTACCTACCCTGCCCATGGTCATGATTGTGCTTGTTCTTCAGGGCTGAGTTGTGTCTGCTGTGTTCTGCTGTCAGTGGTTACGGTTACTTTTATACTTGCTCAATGTAAAAAAAGTATGTCAGGCTTCTATTGTGCAAATCCCTTAGCCAGCAACATGCCATAGAAGCCTACTGAGCAGTCAGGGCGCTAAAGGGTTATTATCCAGCACTATACCACTGTGGTGCAAATGCATGTACTGTATACATGCAGCATTGTTGTCTTACAGAGAGACAATAATGGGAAGCTTCCAACTGTAATATGACCTCCAGTCTGACCTGTCAGAGCGTTGGATGTTCCATTTACTGAAGTGTAAAAAGCTTTAACCTGTTAGCATTATCTCCATTAAAAGCTATAAGGAAATTTTTGGAACAAGGGAAAACATGAATATTTTTTGTGTGAATTTTTTTGAAAGTAGGACTAATGCCTAAAACTTTGTCATTATGAGTTCAGGAAGATAGTCCATTTAGAATCAGAGTGGTTAATAAGTTATTTTTTGCTAGCACACATTGCTACAAAGTCACTGATTATACAAAGCTATAAGCAACTTAAATCATCTTTTGCAACAAATAAAGTTTTCTTGGTTTCATTTTGGACAATGTGGAAGACACAGGAGCAAAAAGTCTGCAGATTTTTTGACAGTATGTGTTGGTGCCTGTGTGCACTCATTTGCCCTGATGAGCCTTTGATAAATTTACTTTCCATGGGTTTGTCAATATAACAGATTTCTGAGTATATATGATCATTTTTATCAAATATAAATCTATTTTTTTTAAATCTAACAGATTTTTTTTATATATATGTTTGGTGTCTGCTGTAAGGGTGGAAGTCACAAAGTGACAAATTTCTGAAATCTTACTCAGTGAACTGTGTGTGCTCTTTGATATTGTAGAATGATTATAATCTTTTTCTAAATGAGCTGTTAGGACTCTGAGCACAGCCATGTTTATTCTAGGGTTCTTGTTTCTTGATGAGAGTTACAACAAAGGTGATCAAAACATCAGAGAAAGAAAATCCAAACAAATGTCTTCATAATTTTAATGAATATTACAGGTACTTATCTGACTTTGAGCAAAGTTTTGAGAAAAAGGTTTGTCCTCATCAAAACTTTAACAACATGACATCTGTCCTCACATTCATACTTTGCTTTTAATGAAAGGGACCTCCATCACAGTGTTTTCAGGGACCAAATTCATGTCTTAAAGGCTTCATAGCATATATATTTACAGCAATATAGTACAGATAGTTTAATTTTTCATTTATCTCTGTGCTCTTCACCCCACTTCATGCATAACTCCTTGGATAAGTTTGACACAGTTAAGTTTTCATCCTTCGTAAAACTTTGTTTTAACATTAATCTTTGGTGTCTTTGCATGTAAGAAAACATCTGTTTATTCACCTTCTTACAGGCCAACAACAGATCCTTGCTTTCTGTAACTTAAAACAAAGGTCTTTCTCTGATGGCACATTGCAGATGTTCTTGTGAAAAATGAACTAACAATGCTTTTTTCCATGGAAGTCTTACTCTGGACCTCTTGCACCCAACACAGCACATCCAGATCCAAAATAACCATTCTAGGTTTTGGCTCATTTGACCTCATTTTTAGTCTCATGTCTAATCCCTGTTGTATTTAAGATAAAACCTTTTGATTAATTTCTTTGGGGATTTGTTTCATCTCACAGTAAAGCCATGTTTTCCCACAGCCACTGTGTTATTGCTATCAAACCATGTAGGTGTTTCAGACAGTAAAGGGAATTCGTGCACAGTATCACAACTCACATTTTCATCCTTTGGAAATCATTTTTATTGCATCATATAAGACAAAAGACATGTTATAGGCTGAAGAAGTCTTGACTTAACTGTGGAGTATATCTACTGAGATAGCAGCATCCACCATGCTTCAGGTTCAAATTTTTCCCTACGTGTTGGGACGGTGCCTCAAATTTCCTCCAGGCTCAGGGTTGGTTCATTTTTTAAAAGCTGACATAAGTGTTAAATTTAAAAACTCTTTATTCAGATTTAAGGATTACATCATAGAAGGTAGAGCCTGTTTCATTTCTCTAACATGAGTCCATGATACGCCTGATGGAGCCGATCCTCATGTCCATGGGGCTGATTCCCATTTCCCTCATGCTCCTGTACTCGCCAGGCCTCAGGTACATCATCCTGCCTCTGAAGTGGGGCTGCTCATACAGCAGCCAGTGGCCATCCAGAACCTGAGCGGACTGGCAGTCAGACATACGCAGACGCTCCTGGATGGAGTCACAGTCGTCCATCACCTCATTCATCAGGCCTGCGAAATTCTCCTTCTCGTAAATCCTCATCCTGAAGGGACCTCTGTGCTGTAAAACAAAGACACAGCAGATTATGATCATAAAGAGCTGATTATCCTGTATTTCAGTCTTAAAGTCAGGGTTTAGCTTGAGCGCTGCTTTGAGTAGCAGGACGCCATACCATGGGGATCATGCGACAGGAACGGATGCAGTCGCTCATGCTCATCCCCATCAGGCGCTGATTGTCGGGGTACTCGCCCCTCCTGGCCAGCATCTGGTGGCCCATGAAGTTGGGACGTTCGTACACCATGAAGCAGCCACTCTCCACTCTGCAGGAGTTACAGCGGCTCAGGTAGGAGGTCAGCTCAGCACAGTCGCTGCTGGTCTCATAGGAGCGACCCTGGAAGTTCCTGTCCTCGTAGAAGATGATCTGAAAACCAAACAGAGCATGATGAAAAACTTCAAGGCTGTGGATCTTCAGTGTTTTTTTTTTTTTTTTGTCTAAAAAAAAAAAACTTCACTAAAGAGTAAACTCTGCTCTTACTCTGCCCATTTTGGTGTTTAGCGGATCCCTGATGCACTGCTGCTTCCCCCAGCTGAACTCTGTGCCACATTTATACCCAGAGTGATAGCTAAATGTTCTATAGAGCCTTTGTGTAGAATATCTGAGTCAGCGGCTCAGCATACAGGCCTATAATGTGTGTTAAATCAGTCTGTAAATGGTTATTATTCCAGACTGTATGCATATGGTGCTGTGCCAAGTACAGCTGCCCTCCTGCGGGGGGACAGGTGGGTCACACATCAGCTGGGGTCCTTTGTGCCATCAGATTCAGGATGCGCTTTTTGTTCCATTCACAGCACCGGAACCTTATCCGAATGCATGTATAAATATAAAATCCTTAGCTCAAATTTAATCTTTATATCCCATTTATATAAGGCGATATATGAAACAAAGAAAGCAGGTATTCAAGATACTTCTATTATTGAAGTTTGCAGCTTAAGACCTAGATTTCACATTTTATACCAGGTAGTTACTCAAATTGATATGTTTGCATTTTCCCCTATTTTAACAAGTCTTTTTTTACACTCCACTTTAACGTTAAACAATTCATTAATCAGCAACAATGAAGTAGGATGAAATCTTTTGCATGCAGAAAACAAACAAATAATGAATGAAAGTTTCTCAAAGTTAGGCCAAATCATTTAGAACTCCCCCTATTGACTACCTGTGGTTCAGGTCATAAAGTTCACCTCCACCATGTTAACAGATGGGACAAGGGTCATCATAGTACAGCAACACTGACGCCATGTTGGTAGTGGCATTCTGGAAAGATGCACATCCACATGTCTGTGGAAACATACCTCCTAACTGTTGATTTCTGATCACACTGGTCAAATTTGTCTCATTACACTAGCAAAGCTTCTAATCTGTATGCAACAAGAGCCTCTGCTTGGTTTAGTTTACAGAGCAGACCTGCCACTACCAATATGGCAGACATGAAGCTGCGTCACAGCTAAGAAATTTGACTTGTCAGACTAACATGTTGACATGTGTCTTACAATTTCAGTTTTGTTGGGCAGGGAAGGGTGTGTGTGTGCCTTATCATGTAGGGCTTAAAAATACTGTGTTTATGATGTCAGTGTCAGCTATCACTCACAGCTACATCACCAGGGAATTGGAGCAAAATAGAGATGCAATAAAGTCATCTTAAAAGTGAGCTGGTTCTTAGTTTTCCAGTATAAGATCCAAAGAGAGGGGCCAAGTTTTGACAGGTCATGGGCAGTGGGTCTATACATGCCTTACAAGTATTACAGCTTCTGTAGGCTGAACTCAACTACCAAACGGGTAGATGTCAGGGCGGCAGGTGGTTCTAGAAAGAGCTACACACGTGCATAGAAACCACACATTGCAAAATGCAACGGAACACAGTTTAGAACTTTTTCACTACTCTGTGCAGATGTAAAACAAATCTGATTGAGTTTTAGTTACTTATTTCTACATTTTGCTGATCACACCATCATTAACAGAAATGTACATAAAGTATGGACCATGATATAAGCCCTGCTATCTGAGAGTTTGGTCTGGAGAGAAGGGACAGAGCTGCAGGTTTCAAAATACGTGCAGAAAGTGTCTCTGGAGTGAGACGAGCTTATGGTTGTGTGCAGGTTTGGTCAGCTCTGTTTGCAGCTCTGGGTCAGTCTGCCCTCACCTGTTCAGCTCTCCTTCACACAGCCTGTTATTATTGAAACCTCAAAATGAACTTTGATTCCTGTTTTTAACAACAAGGTTTGGATTGGTTGAGTTGTAACACTGTTCTATAAAAGCTTGCACTAATATTTTCCTCTAAATGAAAGGCACAGAGCAGCTTGCATACTCAGATCATGTTGGTTCATGTTTACATCTGTGATAGTCTTAGAAGGGGTGCAGAAACAGGTATGGGTTCCTTTTGAGGGTTGGTTGTGCAGGTGTTTAGTGACAGTGTCTGCTGTATGATTAAAGATGAGGCAATGACAAATTGAAGTGCGATTCCTCTTTGATTTTATTTATCTACAACTTTCTTTCTTTCTGCTTTAGCAGGGATCCACGATGCGCCTGGCAGAGCTGAGCCTCATGCCGCTGTATCCCACATCTCTGGGACTCTTGTACTCTCCGGGCCTCAGATAAACCATCCTGCCTCTGAACTGGGGCTGCTCATACATCAACCAGTGGCCGTCCATCACGTTACAGGACTGGCAGTCGCTCATACGGTAGCGGTCCTGGATGTTGTCGCAGTCATCCATCAGCTCGTGACTCTGGCCCTGGAAGTTCTCCCTCTCATAAATCCTCATCCTGTAAGAGCCTCTGTGCTGTTGATGGATGCACACAGAGGGTTTAGAGTTCAATTTGTGCTCCTGAAATCTGAGTGTGCCATGCAGAATTTATGGAGCATGCTCAGAGAGAGTTTTTGACAGCACAGCAAAAAGTTTAATGAAAACAAAACTTTTAGAGTCAAAGTGTGATTAAAAGCATTAAATCTTTCCAGGATATGATTTCCCACCATAATTAATGCTGTCAGGATGTTTTTCCTTCATACCTGAGGGATCAAACGACAGGACCGGATAGAGTCACTCAAACCTAGGTTTGTGTAGTCTGAGTACTCCCCCCTCTTCAGGAAGTACTGGTTCCCCATGTAGTTGGGTCGGTCGTACACCATGAAGCAGCCACTCTCCACCTTACAGGAAGTACACCTGCTCAGGTAAGGGGACATGTTGGAGCAGTCACTCATGCACTCATAGGAGCGACCCTGGAAGTTCCTGTCCTCATAGAAGATGACCTGTTTGATGGAAAAAAAAGCAGAATGTGATCAGGATCAGCTCTCAGATTACCTTTAAGCTTCACCTTTCCTCCCTGTTCACATCGTATGAATTCCAGATGCAGTTTAAGAGCTTGCTCTCTGTTCCACCCCCAACATACCTTGCCCATGTTTCACGATCTGTGTTTGTGGGAATCTGTCCAACAACCTGCAGCTGCCAGCCGGCTTTTATACTTCAAACACGCTGTAACCATGTTTTGTCATTCAAATTATGTGGAAGCTGATGAATAAGCAGCTCTGTGATCGCTTTTAATTTCATTTCGCTATCATGACTCTGAACAAAGGGAAGAGGGAAATGAGTGGAGGTCAGATGAGAGAGAGGAGGGGGAAGAACAGAGCTATAGATTTTTTGCTTCTCAGAGGGATGAAGATCAGCTTGACTACAATCAGAACAAACCATACGAGAGATCATGGACTCTGGTTCCTACTACTACTTTATTCTCATTATTTTAATGTTTAACACCTAAACGAGAACTACCCTTTGGGTAGGTGGTGCAAAAACCTTAAATACTTGTTTCTTTTGGATCCTCTAACAAAAACATGTAGATTATATTTTCCAATTTTTAATAACTGTCAACGATACTTGAAACCAGAAGCATATCACACCTTAAGAATGTTCCACACTTCCACACTTAAACAGAACAGGTTACTGTGTGAAGATTTTTGTCAGGGTCAGCAATGTGCAGTTTCTGTGCAGATGTGTAGCTTATTCTATCAGCTACCTGTATCTGTACGGTGCCTGAGCTGGTTACCTGTAGTCTTCAAATTTGAAGTCTTTCAGTCAAAGCTGCACTTTGTTACAGTTCTTTTTTCTTTTTTTTTTAAATCCATTATTGACCTTAGTGAAGGAGAATAAATGCCTGAGAGAGCTCTAGTGGGAGTTTTGTATCAAGCATGTTTTGTGCAGCTGCTTGCTTCTTTTAGCTTCATCTTCTGGGTAAACAAGCAAACAATTAAATAGGATGTACCACAAGGGGCCTGTACTGGTACAGTGGTTGCACCGGTAGGACATAGTATACTTACAGGAAGTGTGTTCTATACAACAAATTTGATGCAAGGGTAACACTTCATCCTGACAGGAAGCGCATGCTAGCTTCTCAAGCACATACTGACTGTCCAGTAAGACCAAAGTTAGCAGATATGAGGACCCCTTGACAGATGGCAAAATAATAATAATAATAATAATAATAATAATAATAATAATAATAATAATAATAATAATTTTAAAAAAGACCAAAAACGCAAATTAAGATTCAAGCTAAGAAAGTTTGCATTTTATAGTCTATGACCAGACAAAGGGTTACAACATCTGGTCCAACCAGGTGGTCCTGGTAAGGTATTAAAGGTAGGATGTAGTTGTACAAGGTTTGCTGTCAGCATCTCAAAGGATCCCATTGGGCCTTTCCTGATTATGCTTCATCATAACATCACCCTTTAGAAAAGACAAAGAAGAAAACATATGTTGATATTTCTTAACATCTGATAGGAAATATCGTTAAACCAGGTGAATCTCAGAGGAAACAATGCACACACCCATCAACATGTGTAGCTGTTGGCCTTCCCGGGCATTGTTTGATGTCAGTTTTGGCAATTCTTTGATAGGGCCTATCACATGTGGACAAAGGGAAATCAAACTTGACCAAACCATTTTGCTGATATGCAAATCAAACTAATTTAGATGACAAAAGCTTGCCCTCGTCTGCACATTCTGCATCTCAATATAAACCACAACACAGTTGTAGCTGGCTGGGAGGCAAGCGACACCAACAGCAATGGGGAAGGTAAGGAGCAGAGGCTATTTATCAAAGGTTTTCAGGGTTTTAGAGCCAATCAAGCGCAAGTAGCTCCAGAGTTTGAGAGTTAGTTCACCCTAGTTTGTCCCCTCTTTTCCCATCCAGATTGCATTCTTCGAGGATAAGAATTTCCAAGGGCGGAGCTTCGCGTGCAGCACTGACTGCTCAGACCTTCGCTCGTACTTAAGTCGCTGCAACTCCATCAAGGTCGAGAGTGGCTGCTGGGTGTTGTACGAGCGCCCAAACTACACTGGGAACCAGTACATCCTGAGCCCTGGGGAGTACCCTGACCAGTATCAATGGATGGGATTCAGTGACAGCATCAAGTCCTGTCGTGCCATCAAAAACGTAAGTTACAAAACCTTCAGATGCTTTGTTGGACATAGCAGAAGCTTTGAAACCTGTCCTCAGCAATGATTGTCTGACTGTGAGAATAATGTTGTTGCAGCTGTTTCATTAACAAGAGTTGAGCTGACTGCACCAATGCACCGAGCAGGTTGAAAGATAAAAGTCAAAATGGGAGGTAGTTTGAGCTGAATCTGGGACCTGACATGATTTTGGGTTAATTATTTGCAGCAGAGTTTCCAGCTCCAGTAAAATACCGCTGAGTACACCAACCAAGCCATAATCAGTCAAAGGCAGACAGAGAAAAAGGAGAGATAAAAGGCTCATGAGCTGGCTGCAGGGTGCTTTATGCCTATGCCCATGCACATCAATTATCGAGGGAAACTAGGACAACAGCCAAGAAAGCCATTTGTGGAGATGAACTCCAGAAAAAAAAGAAAAGAGATCAAGCACATAGAGATTTCATTGACCTCTGTTTCTTTTCCAGGTCTATGGAAAGTCCTGGAAGATCAGATTCTACGACAAACAGGACTTTGGGGGTCAGTCCGCAGAGTGTGCTGATGACTGCCCATCGGTGTACGATGCCCTGAAGGTCCAGGAGTTCTACTCCTGTGTGGTGATGGATGGTGCCTGGGTCCTGTACGAGCAGCCCAACTACCATGGACACCAGTACTTCCTGGAACGTGGCGAGTACCACAGCTACACAGACTGGGGTGCCACCTCCCCAGCTGCAGGATCCTTCCGCATGATCAGAGAGTTCTAGATCAACGGTGACCATCCTAGGCTCTGCAGTTTTCAATGCCAGCCAAAGCTAGAGCAGTTCTAGAACCATAAAGAGAATCCCCTTCAGAAACCGGAAGCCCAGGTTTAAAGCTCCAGGGTATACAAAACTCTAAATTCATTTTACAGCCAACAAGTCTCAATAAGTTCACGTTCAATGTCCAATAAGTGCTAGAACTAAAACTTTCAGCCTCCTATCCACTCTTCTAGCTATCCCTTCCCTGAACCCTGATGATCCCACTCCAACAAATAAAAGCATTTCTTTCCCTATTAGTGGTGTCTGTTTCTTATTTCTCTTCAAAGTCACATAGAAACTGAAGTCTTCATATCATCCCTCTAATCACTCTGCAGCAGCTTTACATACAGCTAAAACACTCTGATCTCAGCTTACTATCTTTCAGCTACTGTTTCTTTAAAGCCCCCAGTACTCTCAAAGCTAGCTCTCCATAAGCCTCCTCCACTTTTGCAATGCTACAAAGTCCACAGTGTTAACTGTTTGAAAAAAGCATACTGTTATCCACAGACAGGGAGCGGATTACACATGCTGAGATCTATGATGCTCATGAGAGGTGCTTGTTTGTTGTCCTGCTGCACTTTTAAAACATTTTACATGACTGTAAGCAATTTGATCTGACTTATCTGATTACTCGTAGCCAGGAGTCATGAGGCTCCAAATGCATCTCCAGTGATCACTTTTCAGCCTCATGCAAATCAATATGGTACCTTATACAGCTGATTTGTTTAAAAAAAACAAACAAAAAAAAAACACTGATGATACTGAAAAACAGGGTCACACAGACTGCTGACAGCACAGAGAGAAGTCTCCTTTCTGTCTCCTCACTGCATGAAATCATCATGGTTTGTCTCTCTGAGATATGTAAGGTCTTCCTGAAGAAGTCATTGTCTGGATGGTAGCATCTTTTGCTCCTAAACTTGTAGAAGTTGTTCAGCATTAATGGAGCCATCACAGATGTGTGCTTTGAACTGTGATCTGAGAACAAGCTGGGTGTTCCCGCTCTACTTTAGAGCCGAGGACGCAGCGTCCATGGTTTCCAAAAATTATGTCAAATTTGGAATTATCAGACCACAGAACAGTCTCCCCCCCATGTCTATTTTAATGCAGTGATCTCACTACAGAAGGCAGTGCTGACTGAAGGCCTGAAGATCTGGTCCATTCAGTCTTGCTTTTGGTCCTTGTCCCATTTGATTTCTCCAGATTTTCTGAATCTTTTAATGATATTATGTTCTGTAAGTGATGAGAAACAATTAGTGGATTTTGTTTTACTCATATACTCAGCTAAGGTTGAGAGAACATGCATTAAAATAGCTTAACAGCTGTTGGCTTTATCTGTCTTTAAATATTAACCTTTCATATTTGAAACTCCAAACTGCAGTGAAACAGTAAAATCAGTGAATCTGAGTGGGTATAATCAGTCGGTGTATATGTGATGGGAGCAGTGGTATCTGTGTCAGCGGTTTGTAGCTCACAGAGGCCTGAACATAAGATTGTGTAAATCAAACACAGTTAAAGCAACGTTTGGCCTGAGCAGTTGTTTAGGTACTTGGCACTGCTCAACAACCATTGTGTGTAAATGGGCAATACAGTGAGTAAGAACAATGGGCAGACTCTAGATGAGATCTAAACTGTAATAAAGGGTACACGCACTGCTACGCATGCATATGGTTTATTGTCTCTGCCATCTATAAAGAGTTCTGTGTTTGTTACAGCATCAGGTGCATTAAGCCTGACACATGGAGAAGGTGAGAGTTTAGCATTTTCTATCAGTGCAAATACTGAAGGCTATTTTTCTGAAGGTGTTAAATCCTGCTGCTTGTCTTTCAGATTGTGTTCTTCGAAGACAGGGACTTCCAGGGGAAGTCTTACGACTGCAAAGGGGACTCGGCCGACTTGCACAGTTTCATCCGACGATGCAACTCGGTCAGAGTCGAGGGCGGCTGGTGGTGTTTGTACGAGCGCAACAACTACATGGGCTACCAGTACATCATTGGTCCAGGAGACTACAATGACTACCGCCGCTGGATGGGCTTTAATGACTGTGTCCGGTCCTGCAGGATCATCAAGACTGTAAGTTACCAAGCAGACTAGAAACAGAAAATAAAACCTTCTGTACTCACCTTTGGATTAAACTCAGACCCTTTACTTTGTTTGTGTTTCAGGCCAAAGGGCCGTACAGGCTGAAGCTGTTTGACCGTCCAAACTTTGGAGGACAATCCTTCGAGCTGACAGAAAACATGACGTCTGTACAGGAAAAACTGCTCAGACAGGACGTGCAGTCCTGTAGGGTCTTGGGGGGCTGCTGGGTTTTCTTTGAACACCCAAACTTCTCTGGTCGGCAGTTTCTTCTAGAGAAAGGTGACTACTCACAGCCATCTGAGTGGGGTGCTCTGCAAGCTGTTGTGGGCTCCATCAGAAAAATCATGTAGCTGCATACGGTGATGCAATAAAAAATATGTTCATTTAATGCTTTTTGTTACGGACTGTGTGCAGTTTCTTTCAGATATATTTCATTATAAGAGATATATTTCAAGAATTTATCAAGTTATGAAAATTAACAGTGATGAGTCTTTTAAAGTTCCCAAGACTTTTGAAGAGTCTCTCCTGAAAGTTACCTTCAGTCACACTCGCATGGGCAAGACTGACCAGTAGTCAAACTACAAGAAGGGACTTTTGTACATGCAACAAACATAAACATCAATCTCTTCACTGTGCATAGAGTGACAAATAAACAGCTGTAAATCACGTCATATTTCTTCAACCTCACGTTACGGTAAAACAATGAATAACAACAGAGTTTCCTTCCTTTTAAACATGCAATTAAACCAACAGATGGACGCAGTAAGTTTTGATTTGCAATCCTGACTTCAAAAACTGGCACAATTACAAGCACATCAGTGTTTTCCAAAGCTTTGGTTTTTGAAGTCCACAGGTTTCAAAGGCCGAAACTGAACTCATCTGACACCAACCCTGCTGCAGTGTTTGCAGATGTGAAAAATAACCATATATAGATAATAAATTTTATTTCTTATGGTCTGGTTTGCTTTTGTAGGTAATAAAGAGGCATTGGTGTTGACTTGGGTCTGTTTTAAAGCCAGATAAAAAACCCTCACAGGAGCCTTAATTGAATCATATCACATCCCAAGCACAGAAAGACGCAAATCCATTACCATATGTCTTTAATGGTGGTGGTGTTCAGGTGTCAATTTTTCAAAAAGTAAGGGATTTCTGCAACTATTGAACTGCCATGAAGCCGAACCACTCGCACACAGAGCAGCAACTTTTTATCATCTTCAAAACTAACAACAATATAATGTAAGACAAGAAAACGCCACTTATTTTCTTTTCCTTTTTTAAAAAAACTTTTTTCTTCTTTTATTCAACCATCTCTCAAACAGCAGACTAGTTTGCTTGTTCACAGTTGGATTCATGGAGCGGTAAGTTTAGTATTTTCCTGTGCACAAAGCAGGAGAACTTTCTGATGGATGATGTTTTCCGTCCGTTTGCACATGGAGCCGCTGATATAAGCACAGAATATTGAGCTTGTGCACAGCAGTTTGTCAGAGAGCGGTCAGCTGACTGAGGTGTGGATGTAGACAAGAGGGTGGAGCATGGCACGCTGAATACACCTGTCCTCTGCTGCACAGATGTTAAAACCTGCACCACAGCTCCATGTGGCCACAAGCCAACTTCACCCTCAGCCCTCAGCCTCAGTATCAGCTGCGCAGAGAACATTTAATGAATCAATAAAATCGTTTCTGGAATCAGGGTTTGGCAGATCCAAAGGTCAGCGGCTGCAGCAGTGAGTAAACACTGTGTAAAGCCCAGCTTCTCTCTAAAACAATTGCAGCATCAGCCTTTGTGCTCATATAAACGCTGAGGCTATTGAAATGACAATGATGAGCCTGGCAGTGCACCTCAGTGTGACCACATACTCTGTATATATAAATCTGAACCAGGCCCCGAGGAAAGATTGTGTGTGTGCAAGTTATCAGACGGTTATCAAAAGGCGGTGTGAGGCCCAAACATGGACCGTGTGGGAAAGGTAGGAGACGGGAAAATCAGACTTTGACTGGATTTTAAAAATAAGATGAGCTTTTTAAAATGTAAGAGGCATCTGCATTTTAAAGAACAGCTCTACCCTAGGCTTGATCAGGTAGTGACAGACTTTCTTCATCTGAAATGGAACCCTTCAGGATTCAAGACGTGCTTTAGATTCTGTTTTTAATATTTCACGTCAACTTTCTTTACCAACAGCTGGGTGACGTTTGGTGCAGGACAGTTTTTGCACAATGTTTTATCACTTTTGTACAGAGTGTTTATATTTTTGTTAAATTTATCATACACTCTCTTCTTCCAGATTGTGTTTTACGAAGACAAAAACTTCCAGGGTCGCTATTACGAGTGCAGCAGCGACTGTCCGGAACTCAACACCCACTTCAGCCGCTGTAACTCCATCCGTGTGGAGAGTGGGGCCTGGGTCCTGTACGAGAGGCCAAACTACCTGGGCTACCAGTACATCCTGATCCGGGGCGAGTATTCAGACTACCAGCGCTGGATGGGCTACAACGACAGCATCCGGTCCTGCAGGATGATAAGATATGTACGTTTCCTGAAAACAGGAGAGGAGCCTCAGAGCTCGGGATGCATTACATTTATTTACATGCAAGCACAGACAAATCATTCAACATCTTTGCAACTTCAGCAGTCTGCTCAGCCTTAAAAAGTTGTCTATGTACTGGTTTGCAACAGAAAATGAAATTTGATGCTCAGTTTTTAGGGTTGCTAACTCAAGCAATGCAACTTCATGATCAATGTAGTTCTTACAAAGTAAAGCAGAAGGAAGTGTTGCTGCACAAATGCAGACCCTGGGTACACATACTGTTCTCAGTAGTTCAGCAAATTTAAATTTCAAAGAGTTTCCAGCTTGTACACTGCAGATAAGTAGGCATTTACGGCATAATACTGACAGAAAAGTTTCAAAAAGCTGTTTTTTGAATATAGAGCCGAATGGTTATAGAGCCGAATTTTTCATGCCCTTACTCATAACTCTTCAACCCAAAGGGCTCTGGTTCAAATCTAGGCAATAAATCGAAGTTCAAGGCAACAAAGTTGGAAATTGAATAAAGGTCACCAGGTTTAACCCTGCTCTTTTTCTTTCAGGTCACCAGCTCCCCTGTAATCCGAATCTACGAGCGTCCTGACTTCAGCGGTCAGATGTACGAGGGCACTGAGGACCTGAGCAACATCTCCGAGTACTGGCACTTCAATGAGGTCCACTCTGCCCAGGTGAAGGAGGGAGCCTGGGTCTTCTATGAGCTTCCAAACTACCGCGGCCGCCAGTACCTGCTGGAGAGAGGAGAGTACCGCCGCTACACTGAGTGGGCCGCCATGAACCCCAACGTGGGCTCCTTCCGCCGTGTCGTGAACTACTAGACCGTCTGCCTTTGCGTGTGTGTTTAACATTATTGTTGTTTGAGAATGACTTAAGAAGATTGTGCTGCGTACGTTCATCCTTACATGTTCTGCTTTTGTATTTGGTTGCTGTTTATCAGAGGAAGTGTAAATTACTAAAATGTTGTGCCAGCTAAGATAACAATGCCTGAAGAGCTTTAAATAGATTATACTGAACACGTTTTGGCTTTTGGACTCTGCAAAGATTTCAATGCTTTCAAAATAAGTGAATAAAGCTGCACCAACTAAAGAAATTTCTTGTGTTTTATGACTGAAACTCTTTTCCCCAACACCAGGTGATGTTTGGATAAGTCATATTTGACAAGTCATAGTGTTTCTACTTAACGGCTTTCTTAAAAATAAATAAATAAATCAAAAACGTTTGATTTCTTGCAAACTTGACCACCAAACTGGTGCAATGACCAATGGCTTGTGCACAAAGTCTGTAAAATCTTGAAAACGCTCAACTTTTTTTCAGCATTCTTAAAGAGGGTTTGAATGATTCCGCAACAGAAATCTTGAAGCTGTAGTTGTGAAATGTTTTCACTGATCCTTCACAGTTTGAGCACAGAGAGTGTGCGCAGAAGGTACGGGACATAGCAGAGATCCAGGGTCAACAAACAGATTAACAAAAGACAGAAAAGATAAATAAAAAAGAACTGCTGACATGACGGAATTTGAGAAAAATAAAAAAATGTGACTACTAATGTGACTTTCTCTGCAGCGTAGCAGGCCTCTGCAACCAACCAGGGGAAATATTTCAAGAGGTTATAACTTCATTAAATGCACAATTTTCTAACAGATTTGTGTTATAGTTGTAAACAGTTTCTTGCAGCATGCAAATGTTTGCATGCTGTAATTCAAGCATAACTTATGCTGTAGCTTTATTATGAGGAACTAATTCCATTTTCATTTGAATACACTAAATACATACAGTGGTATGCATGGATCTTCACTTTTATTTATGTACCATATAGTCCTTAGTAGAATGTACATAATTTATACTTTATGCTTATATTTCATTTTTTTTTATGACACTAATGCTTTTATTTTGTATCCTTCCTGATTTTGAACACTTTTTAATGGGAGTAACTATACAATGAATAAGCAGTTTCCCCCATGGAATCAATAAAGTATTTCTGATTCTGATTTCCCTCGACACTATCATTAAGTCAAGCTCTTCTGAAGTGGGATGCAGCTACAATTCATTTAACAAGAAAAATCCACACAGCATGGTTTCTCATGAGAAAACTGGAATTATTTTTAAAGCTAATACTCAAAATCACATTGAAGTTATGGTTTTGCATCAGTGTCAGTTACATTAGCTCTAAAATGACAAGAATCTGAGACACCACCTGGGCCTCTGCAAAGAGTAGGAACATCCTGGCTTACATCACAGTTCTGGCTCTTTCATGCTTACAGAGAAGCAGAATGTGTTTCCAAGTGTAAGATGTGTTTTTCCACATGATTTATTGCACCTACTGGTCATTTTTGTGTAAATAAGAAAGAAATACAACATGAATATAATAAGGAGTCAACATCTAATGAGTTTCATAAAAATTCTGTATCGGTCCCTGTCTCCCTGCCCGTCCCACCGCTGTGAGTCCCTCTGTGGTTCATCTGGACCTGGATGCAGACAGCCCTCTGACAGACGATCAGCACAGAGGTCACAGAGCTCAGCTAAACCTGCAGACAAAGAGCCGCAGCGTGCTGATGACTCAGTGGGATTTGCCGGTAAGAGCCGGGAGCGTGCCAGCTGCTGTTAGTGCTGACGCCCGGCTCACTGGAACAACAGTGACCACAGAGAGCACAAAGAGATTCCAGCCAGCACGTTCCCCCAGCTGGGGTTATTCACCCCTAAAGCCTCTTTGTTTACCACCAGATCTGATGCTTTTAGAGAGACAGGAGAGAGAGAGAGGTGGTTTCAGAGCCAGGAGCACACCACACCGGGCTGCTGTGCCCCCTCTAGTGGAGGATGTCTGAGCTGCAGCCTGTTTGTGTTTGCGGCTCTGAACTGTTCTTCAGTTTTGGGGTTCTGTAGCAGCTTTATTTCAGCTTCCACCTGCAGAGGTTTTCTTCTGCTCTCTTGCATAAAATTCAGCTCCTTAAATATTAAAGATTTTCAGGTTTGATGGAGAGAATTTCAACAGGATTGCACCTGACCTCTGACCTCTGACCTCTGACCTGCACCAATCAGACGAACTTGAAAGCAGAACGGACATTATTGGAATGAATGCTGTTAGTGATTAACATGTGGGGCTCACAGAGACCACATGACTTCGATCCAGATCTTCAATCTCTGCCTGCTAACCTTTACCTTCCTTCCGTTCTCGTAGTGCTTCTGAAGACCTGACCTGGGGGGGGGGTATATAGCAAAACAGCAGTCACCTTACTTCAGTTTGCTTCAATCACCTCTGGATATCTGTCTGTAAAAATATTTTTGAGTGATATAATCTCAGACAGAAACGTGTCATGTGTTGTCATGTGTATGTTTGATGTGTGTTCTCGTGGATTTGTGTGTTCTTTTCAGTGGTCCTTGTCTTGTATGTTCTTCGTCGTGTTTCCCGGTCAGGTCTTCTTTGTTTCCTGTTTTATTTTGTAGTTTTTCTCTCACATCTGTGTTAATCTGTTCAGTCTCTGTGTTTCTTCAGTTTCTTTGTGAGCTTGCCTCATCTTCTCGCCTCGTCTTCGCCTCGTTGTGGGCTCCAGAGTTTTCCCCTGTGTAAGTATTCTTGGACTTTTGAGTTGTTGAGATTTTATTTCTTGTTATGTTGTATGTGTCTTTGGATGTGTGGTCGTTAAGGTGTTCAGGTTTGGTTTGAAGATAATTAAAAAACAAACATCGACTGGGTGAGGAGAAGAAGTCAATATCTATGTTTGAAATGGATATGTGATGTTGTCACACAGATTACTTGTACTCCGCTACAGTAACACATGAGGAAAAATATCTATTCAATATCTTTACTGGATAAAATAATCAATTTGTATTGATCTGTTAAGATTTTATGATGACAAAAGCTTATTTTATTGATTATTTTGTGACCTAAACAATGTTTACTGTCTGCTCTAAGACCATTTCCCAAAGCTGGGATCAATAATCATTTTGCAGTCTTTCAATCTGAGCTGCTTCTACCTCATGCTGATGTTTTGTTGTGTCAAAGTCCATCTTTATGGCCTCTCAAGGTCGAGATTTTAAACCCTCCTCATTTCCTCTGGTGGTTATTTTTGTTGTCGGCGGATTTGATGAGTCTCAGAGGCCGAGTGGAGCTGTGTTCATCCCAGGAAAAGAATGTTGTTTCTGGCTGCTGGAGTTTCCTTGTATGGGAGCGATGGATGGATGAGAGAGGAGGGATGACTTCATGAAGAGAGACAGTAAACTAAATATACAGCAGGGCTAAAAATAGGACAGAACTAGAATTATCCGGTCCGAAAGTTTACATCCATCAGTGTTTCCCACAGAGAGGCCATCAGACTGCAGCTTGATCTGTACACTATGACATTTAAAGCATATTAATCATCCCTTAGAAACAGAGCAGGCCTGAATCAAACAGCCACAGTCAGACTCTGAGGAGATAAATTTGCTCTCGGTCTCTTGTCACCCTCTCGTCCTCTGAGGAGACGTCTTGTAGCGAGGTTGTGTCCCTGTGATGTGGCTCCCTGCCCACATAACCTCACAACCTCCTTTACACACCTGCCACTCAACACACCCACACACAAACTCCTTGGCTCACACCTTTCCCAACATGCACCTCACCCACAGTCAGACCCGCTGGGACCTTAATTTGGAGCTGAGGACTGAGCAGGGAGACCCAAAAATGGACCAGAGGAGCTGAGAAGAGTTTATTTTTGTGGATCTGTTTCCTCCACGATGATTATGGACCACTTACTGGATAAACTCACTCCCACTTTTACCCAGCTACAGTGCATCACTAAATGCATTCAAAAAGAAAACCTTACCTACATAACTTTTCTTTTGCATGTTTGAGTATTTTTCCCTTGAACAACATCTGCGCTATGAACCTGTTAACAATCTTCACGCAGAAGCTTTTCTGCAGCCACAAGATGGCAGAGTTGCACACAGAGTGATAAAAGTAGGGTACAGCTCGGTTTATACAACCACATTACCTCCACAGAATGAGTGAAATACAGCACAGAGAGGAGAGGAGAGAGAGGAGCAGGGTTTGGATTCATGCTGATGCTGTGTGTTTTTCAACATCAGCTGAGAATAAAAAGATGTTTCCGTTTGAATGAAGAAGGTGTTTTAAATAAATCATGAGAGATGAGATAAATGTGAGACACACGGTGGTTTCAAACTGACACATGATTCTCTCCTTCCCCCTCATCTTCCCGAGTCTGGATCTCTGCACTTGCTCTGCTTTGCATTCGTTCCTTTCTCAAACACACCTTTGTGCTTTAGGTTTACCGGGAGCCTGATGTGACGTCAAGCTGAGGAGAAGGAAAAAGAAACAGCATTGCCATGGAAACCCGTCTCCCTCAGCTTCTCTATGATCTCTGATCCATCGTGGATGTGAGAACATGAATGCTGGATTACTGCACAGACTGCAGCCGAGCTCAGAGAGAAGCTGAGTTTTTTAGGTCAGAGTAGAAAGAAGGAGAGGAGGAGAGAGACTACACCAGCTCTATGTTCATATTTGATGACAAACGGCTTCATGAACTGTTTTTACGTCTCAGTGCATGGATAACAGTGGGTTAGCTCCATTTATAGACTCATAACGTTGATGTATGCTCATTGTTTGGGGAGCTGTGTTGCTGTTTCACTGAATCAGTTTGATGAAAATCTCAAAAAGGACCACAGAGGTCTAGAACACATGCCATCCTGTTGATCCCTGTGCTGCACAGAGCTGAGCTGTGTGCTCTCATCCTGACCGGGATCAGTTGTATTCACATGCACAGCTTTTTGCATGCTTAAGTCACGCAACACTTCAGGGAATCAGGGATTCAGGCTCTGAGTGTGCAAACCAAGAGCAGAGGATGAGGAGTTTATGTGGAGGTGGATTCTTATCATCCCTTTGAACGGCTGATATGACAATATCTGCACCTCTGGTTTCTTCGGAAAATTAAATGAGATCTGAATTTGTCAACATACATCCTTTGATTCAGAGTGTGTTGAAGCTGCTCTGTTGTTCTTCTGATCTGGATATATTAAACCTCATCTGGTCTGAACATACAGTTGTTATCTCCGGGACGTTCCTCTGACTTTACCACACTGTAGAGCACATGTCATTCTCTCCTCTCACGTGGATTTGTTATTGTGTGTGTGTGTGTGTGTGTGTGTGTGTGTGTGTGTGTGTGTGTGTGTGTGTGTGTGTGTGTGTGTGTGTGTGTGTGTGTGTGAGTAATTGTTTACATTGGTGATGTCATCTTGCTGATTTCATTAACATGGGGTATAAAAAGGCCCTGATGGAAAGAATCAAATGCTGAGCGTCTGAAAGCTGAGGAGAGAAAATGTATGAACAGATTTTTGCACCTTCCTGTTTCCATGTTGACTGTGAGGTGAGCAGGTCTCTAACCTGGCTCTTTGTCTGTCTGTATGTGTGTGTGTGTGTGTGTGTGTGTGTGTGTGTGTGTGTGTGTGTGTGTGTGTGTGTGTGTGTGTGTGTGTGTGTGTGTGTGTATGCAGACTTTGACACTGTCTGTTCACACTGTAAAAAGCAGACACCCTGTTGTGCAATAAGACACCTCGTGATGAAGGTGTCTGCCCTTGAACAGCGGGACACCTTCTGTCCTCCTTACATAAAGTCCCCATTTTCACCTGGATTTGTGCCTCCCTGGCAGAAAGACGGCTCGAGCGTAGAAATAGCGAGGCGGCTGATGTGTGTTTGCTGCAGAGCTGTGAGGCGCTAACACTCCCCAGACTTGTTCAAGGAAAAAATCCCACAGATGGCTTTAATTGTACAGCAGCTCGATGGAGCATGCCTGCCAAACCAAACACTGCTTTATGAGTGTGTGTGGGGGGGGGGGGGGGGGGGGACTGCAAAGTCTCCAACACACACTGAGACACGCACGCACACACAGGTCCGGTTGGTGCTGCCTGTCGCTGGCTTTCTGAATGTTTACTTGCCGTATGAGGGGGGATCCTGGGAGGCGGCTATTTTTAGCTCTGGTTTCATCATTCTTCTCTCTGCGCTCTGCGTGCAGCTGCAGGCTGGAGCTGCATCCTAATGAAGAGACGAGCGGATGGCAGTAAAACACCTTCTGTTTGCTTCAGAGGAAAAACTCCAGCAGCTCGGTATCTAAACCAACACAGGGTCAAACCCAGAGAGAGAGAGACGTGTGTTACTGAAATAAAGCTGGTATATATTAATGTATGGAGTGGGACAGCGCAGGTAGGAGCAGGTGTAAACAGATGTGCATGTTATCAGATGTTACTGGAGCTAGAAATCCTAATCCACATCTAGTTTTATTCTGAAGGGATTGTTGTTTCCTTTGCTGTTTGCATGCTCACAACTTCAAGCTCCATGTCCAAAGTCCTAACAGATGTCTCTAAAGCACAAACATGTCCTGGTTTAAAGAATTTAAAACCCAATGACAATGCACCATGATTGCACCATATCAAGTCAAAGAAAGCAAATCACAGCATCCTGCAGCATCCTGACTCCTCTCCTCCTGTCTCGATGTGATTTTTGTCTCAAGGCTGTCACTCAGCCGTACACACGCCCCGTTGAATAAACTGCTTTGTGCAGGAAGTTTTAAATTTACATGAGGTGCAGGCAGTCACACGCTTCTGTCCTGACCGGGCGGTGAACTCCAAATCCAGTCTGTGGTGAAGGAACAGGAGGGACTGTTAACAGGAGTGTTAAGGAAGCTGGACTCTGTTTCCTCTCTTGGTTGCCACAACAAACTTAATGTCTCATTGTCATGTGATGCATTGTTCAACCCCCCCACCCTCCCAACCCAGCCTGCCCCCATTTTACCCTCCAGCCCTGGCATTTAGACTTGTTTATAGCTTCTGTACCCTCCGAGACAGTACAGTATCACCATGATCATGATTTGGACAACACCATGTTCCAGAGACTAACACGGTCATGTCCTCAGCATTGTCTCTAGCTCTGCTGCTATTTTATGATGGCGTGCAACAACTGACCACAAAACTGAGCAATGTGCTTTGCTTTGCAGCACGTCAGGACTTAAACTTATTGTCTTGGTTTTGCAGTTGCAGTAGAAGCTTTTTCAAGACACAGCACCAATTTTTTTATGCTCAAATGTTTCCTCATATTTCTGCAGCTGCTTTCCGTATTCCATATTTCTGTCCATATGCATGCTTTTAAAGTGCAGGCAGTATACATCTTAGGGCATTTTACAGTTTGCAAAGCATAACGTAAGGGCTCATGTATGATGAGTGGGTAGTTATGGTAAACTGAACCTCTGCAGGGTGTAACAAGACCCAACATCACCCTGCTCACCTGTCTCTGCTCAGTCCAGCTTGATGCCTTAGTGTTTAAGTCAAAAGCATTTAGAGCATTTTGCGTTCTCACTTCTTAAACCTCGTCCTGCAGAGTCTCAGTGAAAGACCCCGGATGTGCTGGAGACGAGGAACAACAATCCTCAGGAAATGAGGATTGAACCAGGAGACCTCTGCTGCCATGACAGTCCCGGCTTTTGAAGGCGAAGATATTTTTAGAAATTAGCTGGCTGTAGCTTTCTGTTTGAGGAGAAATCGTCATGGAGACCAAACTGCAAAACAAGCTCTTAAAGGTATCTGAGGTTCCCAAAGCTGGGTCTATTGATAGCCTCTGTGGATGGATGGAAAAGGGACATATCTGGGATAAACTGAAGTGTTTTCCTTTCTCCAACCTTTCATCTCTGCTCCCCTGTGTCTTTATGTAACTTTGGCCCTCTGTGCTACTCTTAAACGTCACATTTTCTTTTACATGCTAGTTTCTGCTTCTATTCTGGGAGGTATAAACTATAAAATTTTGCTCCAAAGCAATGCAGAAAACTGTTTGCAGAGCATAGAAACCTCCTAAGTGGAGTCTGCTGGGTTTAACAGTTGTGCTTTAAAAGGAGAGAAATAAAAACGGTCGTGTTTGAGTTTTATTTCCAACGATGAAGGTCACTGCTCTCTGATTAAACACTCACAGGTTGTTCAGAGATAAAGACTGACCTTCCTCTTTTCAGAAATGACAGGTAGTTTCAGTTTCGGACTGAAAAATGAACACAGCCTCTTAAAAACAGATCAGATAGGAGATAAAGTGGATTATTCTGCAGTTTTATCAAAGGCTCTGTGAGGAGTGTGTCCATGGTGTTGATTCTGGCGCCCCCTATGGATGATACCAGTAGTGTTTTTCTGCTCCGCAGTAAATCGCAAAAGAATAGAGGTTATAAATGATTGCCATGAACAGGTGTGCCAGCGTTTCCTCAAACTTTTAGGGGGGTTTTCATGAGGATGTCAATAACCAATCTCCAAAATACTCACTTTAAAATTTGTTTTTGAAAACTTTCATTTTATGTCTATCAGCATGTGAACACAACACTAAAATGCTAAACTGATGTAAAAAAAAATTCCACATCTTTTTGGAATCAGATATGACAAGTTGAAACATTTGAAAGAAAAGCAAAATGATGGCGAGCCTGCTCAGGAAATCACAACATTTCTGTTCCTCATTTTCAGGGTCATGGACGACCAGATGAGAATTTTTCGCTGCTTTTAGACGTCATGTCTTCTTCTCAACGATATGAAATAATCTCCTCCCGTTTCATTATTTGTGTCCCATTCTTGAGCTGAAACTTTGAGTGAACAGTTTCTGTTACATGTCCTCCTGTCTTTGATTTATCACTCTCTGTCGTCTTGTTTGAGCATATGTTAAACTGATATACTGGGTGTGATGATGTACTCGCTCAGAAGAAATGAGTCAGCTGCACTAAAAAAAAAAGTCTGCTGTGTTTATAAACGTCTACAGGAAGATGGATGAGAGCTGTTTAACACTGTCTGACTGTTTTATTCGCTCAACTTGTGAGATTCTCTCAACAAAGTGTGAATGAAAGATCAACAGACGAGCTGCGGAGCCACCTGGCTTAAACATACAACACAGGTAACAGATTGATGGTGGAGGAGATGAGAGGTCCAGTTGGTGCCATTACTCCAACATGACAGAGAGGAGAGGAACGAGCATCTGCACAGAGCTGTTTTTCTGCAGGGAAATAACAAGGCCGCGTAATGCAGCGATGGCGGGACAGGAGGTTAATGACGACCTCCTGGAGAGAGAGTAACGACCAGAGGAGCGGCGGTTAGCTACATATTCTTCTCAGAGGAGTTAGCCCCTTAAAACTCACGATGGATGCCAGGAGAGTGTCTCTCATGCTGCCGGAGTTGTTCTTTTTTTTAATTTGAATTAATGACCTGCTCATCCTCCTTTTAAACTTCTGTTTTTGGAGTTAAAGCCTGTTAACCATGTGAGTGAAGTGAGCAACATTTTGCTCCTGTCTACTTTTGTTTCATCTATCAGATGACTGCAGAGGTTTTTGTCTACATTTCAAGGACCACAGCTACAGCTTTGAGCTCAGATTTGGATTACAGTGAGCTGTCTCACTCTGTATTCAGATAAATATAACACTGTACATACATCACTTCCTGCACAGATTTTATGACCACTAATGTGCAGCGTAAGCAGCTGCTAAATATTTATGCCATCAAAAGTTTATGAGGATATTATGAGTGGAAATGCAGCAGAGATTTCATGCATAGCAGGATTTATTTTTTAAGCAACACCAGGAAGAAAAACTAAACGATTGACTTGGTTATCTTATTTCACTTTTAGTCTTAGATTCTGATCTTAAGATAGGGTATCAGTCCCAGAAGCCTTTATATGCTCCAGCCGGGTGGAAATCAAGATTTATTCGCTGTATTTCTGTCAGGCAGATGGATAGGTGGCACAAATGCAGCGTTTTAATTAAAAACTGCTGAGACACAGCGATCACGGGACAAGACTTGGCAGACGCCAACAAGTCGTCTGAGACCTGGTGTGTGGGCAGAACAGACTCTATGGTGCTCGTCATACAGAGAGGGAAACAATAACAGGAACCTCATTATGACCTTTACAGGGAGCCCACCATCCCTCCAAGACCGCTCATCATCTACCGTCACTTTATTTACCTCTCTGGAGTTATTAAAGGACGACACACATCGTCTGCAGCAGGTGTTTGTCTCCACGTCAACAGGACAGATGGGCCTTTTGACGGTTTCTGTGATGTTTACACTTCAGGACAGTAAATCCAACTCTCTCTCTCTCTCTCTCTCTCTCTCTTTCTCTCTCTTTGTGTGCATGTGTGTGTATGAAACATGACTCTCCCTCTTTACTGGACTCAGAGTAGCTTCGGCAGGGTTACAGGATTTCACAAAGTGCTGCTTATTCCTCAAACGGCGTTTACATCCTCCTCCTCCTCTGAGGCACTTATGGCTCACTCACATTACACTC
The DNA here is from genome assembly GCA_030710495.1 of Labroides dimidiatus. NCBI lineage: Eukaryota > Metazoa > Chordata > Actinopteri > Labriformes > Labridae > Labroides > Labroides dimidiatus. Next base: position 15,669,248 of record CM061160.1, read on the forward strand.
CAGTCCTGAAATTATTCACTTCATGTCTGCAGCACTTCAGCTGAAGTCCGGCTGAAAACTGAGGAGACGTTTACTGTTTTGATGCATCATGGTGGGCTACAGGAGGAAGTTTCTTCTTTATTTCCTGGGGAACTTTCTCACTCTCAGTCTTTTAGGGAGGGTGTGTTTGGTCCAAACTAGAAGTTAGTGTCACAGAGATGTTAGAGATGATGGGGTGTGCCCTCTGGATTCTGGTCCTTAAGCTCGAGCATCTATTCCATCACTGTTTTTCTTTCTCTCCTCTTCACTGTCTTTGACTCAGTTTCTTCCTGGAAGTGTTTTGGTGTCTCTCAGGAGGGCCACATAAGGGGATTTTAAACCAGATTTAGGACCTGATGTGCAGAGGCTGGCATCAGGCTCAGGCCAATTCTCTCCATGTTCTCAAAACAAGCTGATCAGAGAAACACAACTTTGCCAAAGCTCTGTGTCAACATCCAACATGCCTTGTACCATCACCAGCACAACATAATCACCTTCATTAGCATCTTTTTGTCTTTGTGATGCTTAAAATGTTAACAGCATGTACACAGGAAAATTTAATCTTTCTGGAGTAAAAATTATTTTCCTCTGGGAGAGTAATTATTAACTAATTTTAGAGTATAAGTGTCAGGTTAAGTGGCAAGAGTTGGAGCAAAAACACTGAGTAAATTCTCTTGGAGTAAACGTGAATAACCTGCATAATCCTTTGGGAATAACTTAACAGTGTTTATGGCTCATAACACCAGGCAGTGTTACTTTAAACATCCGGGTATCCAACGCCCCATTCACTCCTCACTCATGGTTGCAACAATAGTTGTTTTCACAATAAACCGTTCTTTGATCTACACTGTTCACCCAGAAGCTAACACTATCCATACTTTTCAATGGAATATTCTTTGTAACAAAACTTCAAAAAACTGCTCCTTTGCATTTTAAGAAAAAATGGTTTTAAATGGTTTTTTATAAAATGAAACTCAGCTCTTTAATGGTTTAAATGGCCTCAGTGTATTTTTTTTTCTGTTTTATACTTTTTGAAGTAAAATATCATCATGTACAGTTAACTATAACCACTAAATGGAGTAAAAATTACACTAAAAATAACTGCAGCAAAAGTAAATTTTACTCCTTATAGACTGGGACCAAATATTATCTTTTTTAAGAGTAAAATTTTATTCAATTCGAGTAAAATTTACTATGACAAATTTGGTGTGTAGGAAGAAAAGCCTGCCTGTCAGTTTTCGTGTTTCAGTAGATCTCCATGTTGGTGACTTCCTTTCTGTAATGGGTCATTAAGGTGTCTACATCTTTGTACATTCAGTCGTATTAATTTCATTAAGAGCACATCTGGTGTCTCCGTGAAGTCGAGCATCCGAGTGTTTGCTCCTTGCAGCTGCAGCACGTCTAAGAGCAGCAGCAGGAAATGAAGGAAAATGATGCTGGAGGATCCCATAAGAGCACGATAATCAGATGACCGTTCAGCCGAGGATTCACTTATTCACTAATTCACTAATTACCCATCAGCCCACATTCTCCTTTCACAACACAAAGAACTCAGTTTTCATGAAACAAACAGAGAGAGACTCATTTGCTTAAACTTCACTTATAGGGACAAAAGTTTGCTGTAAGGTCATAAAAAAAGGATCGACTTCTCATGAGTCAGACAGGGTGTAGAACTGGTGACATTCAGGTTTAATTTTAGAAATTTCTCTCACTTACTCAAAAAAGAAAACATGGTTAATTTTATATGAAAGGATAAATTAATAATCGAGTTAGTTCAAGTTTAATAGTTTAAACTGACTGGGTGTCTCTAAAAACATGAATAAACACAGACTGGATTCATAATTTACTTGAATTTTACAGAAAGAGCACTTGACTTTTAATGTAAAGTGTTTAAGAGGAAAACAAAAGATTCAGTCAATATTCAGATGGATTTAACTAAACAAAGATCATCTATTAGAGTCGAACCCTAACCCGTTTTAAATCTCTGCCTCCAGCCTCAGTTTGTGTCTCATATCATGGAGCCGGTCCCTGTGGTTTCTGCTCAGTCCACAGGGGATCAATGTGAAAAATGGCAGTGACTGATTTGAATGTCAAATTGTGAGCACAAAGGTCTGGGTGACATTTCCATGTGAGAGCAGTGACTCCTCTCCCCCTGTATCCCGTCTTTATTCTCTTTCACCGTCTGCTAATGTCACAGATAGAAATCTCAAACCTCCTCACATCCACTCATCTCACTTCATTTTCACTTTGCAGAGCGCTCACAGCTCCTGCAGAAAGGTGAGTTTTATAGGTGAGAGATCGAGTCAGAAAACATCTCAGGCTGCAGGAACAAAGCTTCATAAAACACTCTGATCTGCTTCTTCCTCCAGAATGACCAAAATCTGTCTGGTCTTCCAGGTTCAGGCTCAGCTCAATAATTTATCACACCTTCTGTGGACAGCCTCAGAACGGTGTTTCACAGGAGTGAGAGGAAGGTTTCTAAATGCTACAAAGCTTGATGAAAGATAAATGACCTGAAGGAAAAACTGAATCTGTGGGAGAGTATGTGCTTTTCTGAATCCCTGGAGGCCTTTGAGCAGATTTACTGAAAATAGTTTTTCCCAAATAAACAACAAAATATTTGTTCATGTTGAAATAAGTTCAAACACGCAAGGTATCAGACTGTAGAGACATTATCTTCTCTTTACAGGTCAGTGTTATTCCTGTATGTACATTAGCAGCAGCGTCTCTGGAGCTCTGATGCATTTGAATATTTTAAATCTAATCCCTGCTTTTCTTTTAAATTAGAAAATGAATTATTGAAGTGATGCTTAAATAATTCAGACACTGCTTGGGAGTGAAGGTCAGCAGGATCAGGCCACAGATGTTCGATATGAACAGATGTGCTGTACATTTACACACATGCAGTGTTCGACAAACAGCAGAGAACAAACCACAGAGGAAGATGACGAGTCCGTCTGGGCTAAACCAAGGCTGGATGGACAGGGAGTAGTTCATATCCTCCATCCACCTGCTCATCCTGCAGGATGCTGAGGTTCCCAGACCTGTTTGGCTCTAAATTTCCACAGTGACAGTGGACAATGATCCTAACCCTGCAGCTGCAGATGCAGCATCTGGTTTGTCAAAGGGAAAGAGAGATGTGAATGGTTGTTTGGCTACACAACGAGCTCTAAACACATCGATTCATTTTAATCTCATAAAGCTGATGAGACAACTAGTTTGCAAAAAGAGTGTCTCTAATTTATCATCCCAGCAGGCAGAGAGGAGCATCATGCTCCACTAAGAGTTTTGCCTCTGGTTATCTTTCTCTCTTTAAGCTCTGTGATTGGTCTCTTGTTTCCACAGACAGAGAACCTGTAAGGTCAGGGGTCACGGTTTGGGAAACAAAAACTAAGAAACAAAAGGGTCACCACCTCATGTGGTTTTAAATCAAACCCCATAAATACAACAATCTGTGTTTTTGAACGTTTGTTTTTATGACAGAGCTTCAGTGGAAACAATGCTCTGATATCCTGCTCATTAACTCTTAATCTTGAGCACACACTCTCCTGAAATCATCCCAGATGGAGGCCTCGTGCAGGTGGAAGAGAGAGTGGGGATGCAGAGGAGGCAGGGAAGGATGCTAATATGAAGGATGGCTTTGATCCTACAAGGTAAATCCCTCTCTGATGTCACTGAGCCCCTCCATGCAGCGACAGTTCATGAAAACACACCAGCTGGGATACTCTGACGGCTGCAGCTAATTTATGGACGCAGTTAAAGAAGAAAACTGTACATATTAGGAGCAGAAATGAACTGTGTAATGATTCAAACTGAATAAATATCCATATAGGGATGTATTGTATTTAAAAACAGTTTAATAATTCTCTGTGCAGCTTTCAGGAATGAGGTCAGCTTAATAAAAACCTCTTGAAGAAAGAGGCAAAATAAATCAAACTGTTTGTAATGATTAAAGAAATAACGGGAATAACAGCTGTAGATAGAAACATTAAAACATACCGTTTTTATCTTGAGATAAGATTTAGAGCTTCTCTTTAGACCAGCATGTAGGGGCTGAAATGAGCGATCACAGTGCTGGGATCTAATCTGAACCAATTCAAAATCCTCCTTTCAGACCTTGAATCTCTAAAAGCAAGTCTCAAGCAGGTCCTTTTACAAATGCTCAGTTTTACAAGTCTCTCTGTATGTGAACTCATCTTTAGCTTCCTCTGACTAAATCCTTATTCAAAGCTTTAGATTTAAATTTTATAGACATTGCTGTCATTTGCAGTGAGAGTTGCGTAGTCTGCATGAACAGGCAGTGTTTTTAATGAAGCATGAGCAAAGAAAGTCATTAGTTACTTTTCTTCATTTCATGTTTTATTTGTGTATGATATCCTGTTTTATTTTGTCGGTCTTGCCCCCACTGTGTCTGTTTCACTTTGACTTCCTGCTCTTGTGTTCCTTCCTCTCAGTTTCACCTGTGTCCAGTGTTCACACCTGTTGCTGGTGACTTGGTGTGTGTTTCCTTTCTGCTGGTTTTGGGTCTTCACATTGTCTCTTGAGCTCTTTTTATTGGATTGTTTTGGATTTTATGGACATTTTAAGGTAAGTTGTGTTTAATCTTTACAGGGTGATGTGCTACTGCAAGATTCAAGGAGCTGTTGGAGAGTTTGGTGGTTGGATGGTGCTAAAACAACTCATTAAGGGTCACAGAATGTTTACGGTTTGAGTTAAAGCACCAGATAAAAATGTAAGACCATCCCACTTGAACAGAAGCTTTTTTTAGCTTTTGTGTTTGGGTGAACATAATTAAAATTTGCGCCCAAACATGTTGAAAAGCATTAAAATGCTCAGTTAAAACTAGTGTAAGAGCCGTCTTAGAGCCTATTATCCGATGATGATAAAGTTAGAAAATGATGAGCAAGCTTTCTCAGACTTTGTGCAGCAGTTAGCATCAGACGTCCAGTGGCAACTGCTTTTCCCATGACTTGTTTTTGTTTACTGTGAGATGAGGAACTCCAGAAGCTAGTTTTCTGACACACTAAATATAGAACTGCATGCACATTTATTTTCACAGAGTTTGATGATAAGCTAAATCATAGGATGTTGACTTGAAATCCTTGTAGATGACAAAAACTTCCTACGAGGTCTATTTCTGAGCAGGATTTCTGTGCAGTGGTTAAGATAAAAGTCTACCTTCCTCAAACCAGTGCCAGAGGTCTCAGTTGGGTTTTAGAGTCTGGTGTTTGTGTGTTGGCTGCAGAGCCATCAGCAGTCTGAGTCTCAGCATCTCAGAGTTTGACCTTTGGAGTGTTTATGATGCTGCTGTCCTCCCTTCAACTAAAGGAGAAAAAGACGCTGTGAAGGCCTGTGAGCTGCAGAGTGTGCTAAGATGATTGATGGCTAATTGAACAGATCTGCCATCTCTCTGCCAGGCATTGATCTCACCTATAGAGGGGACATTTTCAGATTGATTATGTGCAACCAGACCTGTCGCACCGTGCTACTGATTTGTGAAGGGCTGGTAAAGCAGCAGCTGAGAAAAGTGATACTGAAGTTTGAAAGTTAGATATAACTCCAGACATCAGAGGGTTTTAATGTTTGTGTATGTATTTCTTTATCAGCTGAGGTATCGTTGTCCCTCCACTTCACACCTGAGATTAAAGGAAGTGCCATGACCTCCATCCTCGCCTTCTTAATGTCCCTCAGCTGAGGCTTCCTCCATGTCTCCCTGCTGTTCAGAGCAGCTGCGTTAACACACTCTCGACAGGAAGTAATATGTCTTGATATAATAGGACGAGCAAATGTCACGTCCTTCATGAGCTACAGCGGATCAATAAATGGATCCACTTTCTCCCCTCGTGGTAACACATATGGAGCCTGTGTGAGGGTTCAGAGACGAGGAGGATGTTTGAGTTCAACCACTGCTCTGATGGGACATGCTGGCTAATTATTGAATAAAATCCGCCTCAGAGAGCGTCCTAAAAGGAAAACTCTGCTGTCACTGCACATTTTTACACACACACAGGGATGCTTCTGGAGCTGGGCTGTGTTTGGGTTCATTACAAAGACTCATTCGCATGGACTTCCCTTCAATCCAATAGATTTCCTTCACCATGTATCCAAAAAGAGACACTGCAGACACTGAGGGGACTTGGAGTGATAGTTCAGCATTAACTCCTCCTAATGCCTCTTCTCCCTAGAGGAAGTCCAGGCTGCTCAATATTCCAAAAATAAATCCCATTATTGGCCGACTGTGATGGATCTGAACCAGCTGCATATATTACAGCACTTCAACCTCCAGAGAGCAAAAAGCCAGAGATGAGAAGCAACTCTACTGTCCTTAAATCTTGCCCTTGGACCGTTTTTTTTTCCACTGCAGAAACTGTTAAAGTTAGACATAAATCTCTGCAGAGGCCGTCAGACATTTCGGATATTCCTGAAATTTACCAGACCAAAGCAGCTGATTGGGTCGTGATCGTCTCTCATCCCCCCTGGATGCTACACGTTGCAAACAACACAGGAAACCTTCAAAATCAGAAATGCATCTCATAAATCAGGTCAGAATCAGGCTGAATTCATGACGGTTTAGGATGAAAACCGTGCAGAGGAAAGGAGAGATGAAGCCAGGCAGTGTGGAGGTGGTGTGATGCTGATGAGCAGGAGGTAAGCAGGATTGAGTGGCAGTAAGGTGTGGATCCATACCCAGCTTTAGATGATCACAGACACACATGCATGAGAGAAATAATAAATATAAAATGAAATGAAGCAGGCTGAAAAAATACAAAACAACGGTCAGGTTTTGATGACAAAGTAGCGGCTCACTCGTTGTTCAGAAGAGTTTAGGAGATGCAGGTTCGACATCAGCGTGCAGTTTTTGTTAGATTTTGTGTTTTGACTCATCACTTGATAAATTATAAAGGTCTCTTGGGTGTTTGTCTTTTCTGGAATAACTACACGCTGATGCAGAATAAAAACATGATGTCTTGGTCAGTGTGCGGAAAAACAGTCACAGCTTTATCTGCCATTTATCAGCCGTGAGTGAGACACGTGCGTGAATCTCTCCAGCAGCTCTCAGAGCATCTCTGCCTGTTTTTGAGAACTCTTTGATGGGTACACTGTGGAGGAGGTGTTGGTGCAGATGAATGGAGCTCAGATGAGAAGGCTGAACAGAAGGAAAGAATGAATGAGTCCTGCTGCTGTGGGTTTATTCCCTGGTAGATGTAGTGATCATTTTTCTGTGTGACTAAAGGCCGAGCATGCTCTCAAGCTGCATCAGGAAGAAGGAAAATCTTTAAAGTGTCTTGTTATCGTCCCACCGCTCTGATGCTGGTGCGTTTGTCACGGCCTCTTGCTTCCTGTTTCTCCATCCAGTTGTTTGTAATTTTGTGTGAAACATGGCCTGTGTGGGCGGAGGGAGAATTTCACAGCAGAGACCTCGTTGTGAGGTGCACACAGTTTTTTCTCAGGTTTAAACATCCAAACCTGAAACCGTTAAAACTCTGAGGGTGAAACTGTGGGAGGACGTTTTAAAACCCTGCCCAGTGAAGTTCAGAGGAAGAGGAACAGCTGACTGGGGAGAGCACACCACGAGATGACCTTTAAGATTTAACCGCCACTTACAAATAATCTGAAGTATGGAGTTATAAGGCTGCAGATGAAACAAAAAACTTAAATGTAAATATGGAAATATACAAAGGAACAAAAGAAAGTTAGAACATCTTAAAAAAATATGTAGGAATGTAAAGTTAAAGGAACAATATTAAAAAGCTGGGTTTTTTTTTTTTGCAGACTTTTAGATTTTTAACCTACAGATTTATTCTTTTAACTCATACAGTTTTATCTTATCAGATTATTAGTACCACAGAGGATTAGGGCCACACTGAGAACAAAAGACAAAAATATGGGACCATAAAGTCGAATGAGACAAAAGCTCAAACACTACAAGATTTAATCTTCCTGTAGGAGTTTTCTGTTGTCATAATAAATTGGATTAGGAGTATACTGATGTCTCTTTTTATGACCTCCAAAAACAGTTGAAATTAACGCCACAAGGTGTGATAACGGGCCCTAGCACATGTGTACACCTCGGGAGAAAAACCTCTAACAAGTTTGTTCAAAACTAGACACATTCAACTAAAATTTCTGGGCGTCCTGTTGGAATTTCAACAAGACTTTTCTTAGGTCTTGATCTGAAAGAGATGCATGTAAAAAAAAAAAAAGTTAGAAAGAAAGAAAGAAAGAAAGAAAGAGAAAGAAAGAAAGAAAGAAAGTCTTTGAGTCTGCTCTTAAAGTGTTCATACTGTTTAAACTTGTGATGCTGTATCTGCGGTCTCTCCCTCATCCTGAAACCAGACTGACGTCCTCTCGTCTCATCTCTTGGACAGTTTCAGAGCCACCTGTGTCTGAGCCCACACAATGTGCCCACACACTACAGTTTTGTTCATGGAAAAAAAAGAGTCAATCTGGGACTCTGAGGAGGAGGAGGTGTCATATTCCTGTTCAGATTTGGTGTCTGTCAAAACTGAAGATTTGAGTCTGAAGTTCACTCAGGCCTTGTACACACGTAGCCAGGTATTCTCAAATGAATATCTTCCCACATTTGTTTATAAAAAATACTTTCTTCCACACCTGATCGTTTACGAAAAAAAAAACAACAAAAAAAGAAAACGTCCACATGTAACTGGAAAAATCTGCAGAAGAGCGCGGTTCTAAGCATGACAAACCTATACGTGGCAGTGTTTTTCAGACATGAAATCTGTGCCAGCCAATCAGAATGAATCCCTGTCATTCGATCTCTTCTGCCAGAGATTCAAACATGGTGCCGGATGCCCATGGCATCTTTTGTTTGGACTGACAAAGAGGTCGAATTACTTTTAAATGTAGTTTTGGAGTATAAACATAACAAAACACAAGAAAAACTAACACACATTCATGCTCGCCATATTCATGCCTGTCATAAACAAGCAACACATATATGTGACATTAGTGAATTTTTTGTCGCAAGTTGTGATGTTTGAGAACCAAAAACTGAGAGAAACCATGAAGCTGGAGTTTTCCAAATTCTTCACTTCTGCTGGAGTTTGCAGGAAAGATTATTTTTAGTGACATAAAACTGTGTTTTTTTGTGGATAACAGGCCTAAACATATGAAAAATATATGCTGTTTTCCAGATACCTGGCTACGTCCGGGCATATCCTCATATTCTAAGAGGATGGACTAACTTGAATGCTCGTAGAAATACGTGTACATGAAAATCATGCTGTGCATGCTCTTTCATCCATCCTGACCTTCCAGCTCTCAAAGAAACATTCCCAGCAAACGGAAGAAATCCGGACTGCAAACAACTTCAACTTTAGAGTCAAACGAGGAGAAAGTGGTTGTGTAAAACATGAAAGCTCTCTTTAAGTCAGCCTGTAATTGAGTTATTGTGAGCTTGATGTCAGTAAACCGGAGGAAAACAGTCTACTTCAGATCTGACAATGAAGCAGCACATTGTTCTATTATTATCCTGTTTGTCTGCTGCTCACATCAATCTGACATTAAGCTCTCTCCGATCACTGATTTTCAAGTTTCAATTAGCAGCGTGACTTCAACCCTGTGTTGTGACCTTTGCCTTTAGAGTTACATCATCCTCTGACATTCAACAGGCTTCCTCTTGCGGCCTTAAAATACCTCCAAACCAGAGTCTGAGAGTAATCACTGAATGGCTGACATTCTTTGGGAAGTTGTAGAAACTTGGAGCGATTTGTGTTTTCCTCTCTCAGAATATTCACATTCCTCTGAGCTACTTAGAGGAACGATGGCAGCAGGAGAGGAGAGACAGATTTACCTTAAAGATTACTTCATGCTCTATAGATTTTTTCCCATCGTGGGGACTGTCTCCAGCTTTGGGCTGTGCTTCTTTTTTTCAGCCACTCGAAACCTGAATCCAAAGTTTCATCTAAAATCAAACTGCCATCTATAGTTTTCTGATTCTCCTGAATCTGGACTGAAACTGGGCGTGGTTTCTTCTGAATATTTATTTTGGTCTCATTTTCTTTGTGAATGATGTGCTTCTGTTGATGATAAATAAATCTCCAGTATTTGATCTTGTGTTTTCATTCGCTCTCTCTTCAGTAACATACCCAGAAGCTGTAAGACAAGCCTCCTCTTTGCTCGGCTATTTGTGTCAGATGGTTACAAACCAACAAGAAGAGACATAAATTGTATTAGCTGAAATTGAGCGACTGAGTGAAGAAGAAGAAACATCCAGGCGACAGGAAGACGGAACTGTGAGAACAAGAGGAGAGTAACACTCGCTGTGCTGGCTCCTCTGGGATCAGCCTCTTTTTTAGCTCCAGAGCAGCAGGAAACAAACACACGAGGAGAGAAAAAGAACATTTCTGTGTTTGTGAGAGAGGACAGAGAGACACAGACGCGGCTGGCTTTATTCATCTCTGACTTCACTACAGAAATAGCCGGCAGCACAACAACAGGCCAACACATTGCAGTGACACCTTAAGAGTGGTGTGACATACTGTGCAGAATGCTCTGTGTGTGGGAGCGAGGGGGAGGAAGAGAGACACTCAGACATAATGTGATGTTAATGGAGAGAGGTTCACTGTGGGAGAGAAATGTTAAAAACCAGCAAATTGAGCCATGTTTACAACGTCAGCTTTCTCCATGAGTGAGAGAGGACTTTATTGGTTTAAGGCTGTATAATTCAGGATGATTGAGTTTAGATTGCTGTTTAGAAGCTGCACTTTGTGGATGAAAACATTTAGCTTCTATATAACTGTCTCTAAAGCAAACACAAAAACTACACCCTGACCATACTCCATCTAAAGACAGTGGTACTGATTTGTAAACCGACCGTTTCAAGCCCGGAGTTTTTAGTTCCCTGTCTACTGTTTTTGGACAACACAGTGGGACAATGCTCTTAACGAACCACCCTAAATACAGAAGGGCTGAACTCTCTGTAGCTGCAGTGGCATGTGCACAGAACTCCTGAAACCTTCACAACATTTACAAAAATCTCACCAACTTAATCTTGAAATCAGCCTCAGAGTAAAAATCTGCAAGAAGTTTCATCGATATGAAATGTCAGACTTTTCATTCTACTGCTTTATAGTTTCTTGTTCTGTAAATACAGGAATGGCAGTAACACTTAAACTTAACTTTTTAGCATTACGGTTTGAAAATAGCAAAGAAAGTGCATCAAATTTGGCTAAAAAAATACATTTAATCCAAAATCTTTTTGTATTCAGGATATTCCTGACAAAAAAAAAACCTTTTAATTGAAAATGTATATTTTTCTTCTGTAGAAATTACACGAATCCCTGAGATGAACATGTGACTCCTGTGTTCTGTTATGTAAATGTTCCATAAAGTAATACTCAAAGTTTGACACTTTTGGGGGGTACATTTCATGTTCTGCTGAGTTAAACATTATAAAGGCTGTTTACGTTAATTTCTACATTACCGAGGGAATAAAGGGACCCATTTTCAGCTCGATGATCGGAAACACAAAAAAGGAAGAGAGCACGAGAGCACACGAGGAAGCAGCAAGAGAGAGAGAGGGAGAGTAGGGGAGAGAGATGTGCACATGAGGATCAGAGAGAAAGAGCGAGAGAGAGAGAGAGAGTGAGTGAGAGGAAGGAGGACAGCAGAGGGAGGAAAAAAGGCTTAATGAATTCAGGGTGGATGGGAGGGATGTTGCTGCCGTCCCTGCTGAGGCTCCAGTGCCTCTGTTGTCGTGCTGCAGGAAGCAGCGTGTGTGTGTGAGCTGAGAGGACGACTCCACGGCTGCTCTCGGCTCTGTTTACCGGGAAACCGACACCAGACACCGGCCCAGCCTCGACTCCACACCCCGGAGCCCCCCTGCCCCACAGTCTATGAGGATCTGTGCGTGAAGCCGGGATGTTACTCGGAGGATAGCGGGATCAGGACCGAGCTGAGGTAGGAAGACTTTCTTTGATCACTCCTCCTGCCTCCTCTTCCATTTCTTTCCCTCGCTTCCATGTTGATCATCATGCTTGCTGTCGTCAGAATCACCTCTCCTGTTCTGAAAGTTTGGATGTCTAACCTTTCCCTGAGGACAACTTTTATCTGAGCTGTTTTTGTCTGGGGTAGAGAGATGCTGTCAGGGATCTGTGGAGTGTTTTTCCCGCTGAAATGTCACCAGAACTTGTCCTACTGTTAAAGAAGGTTATGAAAACAATAAAGGAGAGAGAGTGATTGTGTTTGAAGGTGGGGACAGATTCAAAACATGTTTCAGGGGCATTCTAGCTCAGGGAAAAAAGCTGGAAGCAAGACAATCAAGCACTTTTAGTCCATAAGGTTTGGGTCGTCCTTTCTGGTGATGAAAAGAAGCTTCTTCCTGGTGCACAGATCCTAAACATGCTTTTCCAGTGGGATGACCTTTACTTGGAGAGTTGCAGACAGAAGGACAAAACTCTGCACATTAAATCCACATATTCAGATGCTCTAATTCAATCATTTGCAACCACAAACTTGTGATTTCAAAAGGAGAAACTGAGCTGATTGTGTACCTTTGTGTCACTTTGTTCATCCTGCGTTTTGAGGAGAGGAGTGAGGACACAGAGGTTGAAATATTAATCTTGAGCAGCTCTCAGAATCAGATTTGGAGTATATGTTGCACGCTGTAATGTCACTCCCTTCTCATCCCATCCTGCCTCCTTTAGAGCCATGCTTCAGCTGGAGTCGATCGACTTCTCCTGATTAATGTTCACGCTGAATGCCTAATTACATATCATCAAGCAATCACCAAACGTGATGCTTATTTATGCCCCGACAGCATCCACTTGAGTCTCTGATAAACATACGAGATCCTTTGCCCTGAGTGTGTTCTGCAGGCGAGCAGGCGAGCAGAGAGGGCAGAGCTGAGAGCCTGAAGGAGAAGAGGATCAGCAGAGAGAGAGAGAGAGAGAGTGAAGAAGAGGAGCTCTGATATTCAGCTCACGTTCTCAATCCCAGAAAGGATATAAGCTGCTCTCTGTGTTTTCATGTCCGACCCATGTCTCAGTGAAAGGCAGGCTGGAGGGTCAGAGTAGGTCTGCTGTGAAGATGCTGCTGAAAGCCTCCTGATGATGATCCGTGTGCTGTCAGACAGTAATTCATCACTCGGATTAAGAGCTGAACAATGGCCTGTCTGAACACGGATCTGTGTGGTTAGGATGAGAGCGTGCTCAGAGCCACTCTCAGATTGATTCCCTTCATTTCTCATCTGACCTGAATAGAGGACGGTGTCAATTTCTCCTCTTTTATAACTCGGAGACTTCTTTTGGAACTCTGCATCATCCATGAGAAAGAAATCCTTTCGAAGAATCACCAGAAAGCTCAATCAGAGAGTTTAGGACATCAATATTTGACTCCTAATCCTGAGTGTCGTGACTCATTGTTATGACTGAATCAGAGGCTGTTTTTGAAGCCATCCCTGCAGGTGATTGCAATTTTTAGCTCAGCCAACTTCCTTAAAGGCTGAAAAATCAGATGAGAACAACATGATGTGATTAATTCATGGAGGAGGTTCAGGTTAAATGAAAGATTTTACCTCTGTTTTGGTCTCCACCAGCATGAAGGAAAAGATCTGCTGCTTCCCCCTCCTTTGTTTTTTTTAAACAAAGATGCATTTTCACACTTCTCTCACTTCCCTGCGTGCATGAGGTGGTCTGCAAGAGCCACAGCACTGCAGTAACTCAAGTTATTTTCAGAAACATCCAGAAAAGTGTGTAAAAGTATGAAACAAATGCAACAAGTTTTGCTCCAAATGAAAAGTGTCCACACAAGAAAGGTGTAGCAAGTACAATAAGATATGCAACTTTTGGAAAACATGCAAATGGGAAAGCTGCAGACTGTGTCTGTGTTGCTGCTGCGAGAGTGTATCAGGTGTAATTTTGATGGTGGTTCATTTTTTTCAGAGTTTGCAGAGAGCACATCAGGATGGAAATCATTTAGGTTGATGCCGTGTGATCGCTCCTGTTGGACGCTGTACATGCTGTCACCAGTATTTGCATGATGTACTTGTTTGAAAGCAAAAAAAAGTTCAGCTAAATTTAACGATCAGGAAATAAACCTACGGCGAGAGTTCAGGTTGGAGGAGTGCTCTGAGGTCTCTGTGGCTGAATTGTATTTACACCTTTGTAAGATTTGGTCAGGACAGCCAAACTACCTCCAAATGTGGTCACACAGACCTGATCACGTTTCAAATCATCGTGAGTCACTCACAAGATTGTTGTAGATGCTGGACTAGGGGACTTAAAGAAGGGTAGGCCTCACTCACAAACATTTGATTTCTAAAGAGTTTGTGAAAAAAGTCTGAGACTAATCCATGAAAAAAAAAGATTTTGATCAAGCTGATAGCCTGTCTGAGGCCTTGGCTGTTCCCTGCTCTGTTTTTAAGTAACAGGCTCAATCTGGGCTAATATTGTTTGTGGATGAGGAGCATTGGAGCATGCAGACCGCCTCACCTCTCTAATCTAATATCACAGACGGTCTGCAGAGCTCCTGTTTGTGTCACAGTTACTGGCCTGCAGAGACACGACATCACCGGCTGTGATTTTACACGTTTTTTACATGTGCAGCATCAGGTCACATAGATGTTTAGTATCACATTCAGCTTAAAATCATAGCATTACATATTCTATTTTAGTCCTCGGTGATTATTTGCCCTGCCCTTTTTCTGTCTGGTTACCCTGTGTGGATTTCTCTGTTTTCTCCTGTATTTTTCAGCTTGTAGATGTCTGACTTTTTTTTGTCTTTTTATTTGTAAAAATCTAGACTTCAAAATGACTTTCTCTGCTTCCTTTTTTTACTTTGACAGTCATGACCCCTCAGACCTTTTTTAATCCCTGTGGGGTATTTTGTCCCTTTCATTGGTGACAAAGGTTACGCCAGAGAGTCCTCTCTCGTCTGATCAACTGATGGAAACATTTGGTTGTAAAACAGAAATTGTGTGAAGTTCAGATCCTGTCTTCTTTAGCACCTCTGCAGACGTGCACGTTGTGGGCGGTGAATGTCGACTCATGTGTTTTGCAGAAGAAAGAACGCTCTCCTCTCTCTCAGGGTTTCACTTTGTGTACCGCAGTTAAATGGCTCCATGCTGAGAGCTTCAGGTTTGACTGACTGGATCTGAATCACTGAAGTCTGAGCAGTTTTCACCTGGTCAGAGAAAAACTGATGCTGATTCAGTCTTAGAACGGAGTTTCTCTCTAACTGTTCTCTCCTCTCCTTTAAAGTCAGTACAGTTGGCCGTCGGGTAGTTTGGCCTCTGTGCATTTTACACACAATCCCCCAGTTGCCATGACACCCAGCCCTTCCATAAATACTCGTGGTATTTGTGAGGCTTCGTCCCTGCGAGGTTAGAGAACAGAAAGCTGCAGGCCGATGTGGAGCTAATCGCAGATCAATCAATCCAGAGAGAGAGAGAGAGAGAGCGAGAGAGAGATGGAGAAACAGAGAGGGAGAGAGAGAGAGAGAGAGGGCTGTTATTGGCTGTATAATGGGGAGGTAGGGGGGTGCTGGTTTGGCTAAATCTCGGGCCTCGTGTTCAGAGCTCCTCTCGGTGGGCAGCCCAAATCCGACCTGAATTTCTCTCCAAATGTCTGCTCTTGCTGCTGCCCTTTCCTCTTAGTTAAAGTATAAAAAAAGTCTGAAAACAAACTTTAGATAAGAGTGAGGTAGAATCGAGCAGATGACTAACGGTGCTGAAGAGATCTGACGCTCGGAGAAAACAGAGCTGAGGTCTGAGTGATTCACCGGCTGAGACGATCACACCCTCAAAGTGGAAACACTGAGTTCTGATAAAGAGGGCGAGGGGTGAAGAGTGTGAAGGATGGTAACAGGACCGGAGTGTGTGTGTGTGTATGTGATTTAGTGTGTGTCTTGTCAGGTCCTGACAGCAGATCAGCTCCTTTTAAGGCTAAAGATGAAGCTCAGTCTAAGGTGAGCCGTGCCCCGTGCAGACTCTCCCTGTGGAAGAATCTGAGCCTCTAAATGTGTCTTGAACTTCTTCTTCGCCCTGTGCTCTTTCCTTTCGCCCTTTGATGCCCCCAAACTGGAAATGTCAGACGACAGAAGTCCATCCTGAGAAAAACACTTCAAAGAGTTTGAGAATTGATCTAAAAGTTTTCATTAAGACAGAAATCTGGATCCTCTAAACCTAAAGAGATTATTTCTGCAGAACCAGAGAGCATGTTTACGGCCGGTTTGATTGGATTCAGCAGTTTCTACTTCGTCAGCAGAAGCGTCTGGTTCAACTCCGATCTTTAATAGCCGACTGGAAACATTGTTTTGCAGAGAGGAAGCATGAGGACAATCAGAACAATGCAATAAAAAGAGACAGACTTGATCTACATTGTCATTTATACACCTCCACTTTATTGAGATCAGTCCTGCTGGGAAGAAGTGAGTGTTTAAGTTTGAAGTATTCATGCAAACTCTCTACAAGTCGACAAACCTGGAAGACTTAACACCTTTAGTTTTCTTTCCTGTGTGAAACCTGTTTTATTTCCTCTTTGGCTCTAAGACCTAAATTTACCCTAAAGTAATGAAGACAGGCCTCTCTTGTCTTATTGTCATGTTCATTAAAACATCTGCAGTATGAGTTGCCACCTTGACTCGTATCATCCATTAATTACAGACGGTGAAGGAGGGACTCTGAATCTGGGCCAAGTCTCTGTTGCGATCCGTTTGGATAGTTTAATGTCATCACAGCGCTAATCTTAGCAGCTTTTCTTTATTTTTCAAGTATGTGAGTACGTCCTGAAGCCTCTTGAACCAATCAAAGAGCCTAATGAGCCGCTGGAGAGGCTAATGTGTGAGAACAAAGCGGAGGAAGCTGCCACAGGACTCCTGTGATGGAGGTGATTGAAGTGTTTCTGAAGAGCGAGCCCTCTTTGGTTTCAAGGATGAAAGAATTAAAACCTCTGCCCTCACACACGCCACACATACACACTCCACACACCAGCTGCTTGATTTCTTTACTGTTCAGAGCTCTGAGAGTGCAGAGCGTGAGGATGATGATGGTGGTGTTAAATCCAAACAGATACACCTCCCTCATGTAAAATCTGTGTAGAACCCGCTGCTGGATTCACTCGCCATATGCACATACAGAAACTTTAAGAAACTTTAAGAAACTAAAAATTCTCAGCATTCACACATGGTGCATACATCCCTGTGCAGTGACCCTGTCTGCAGACTGATGTCCTGCAGCAAAGTCTTTCAGGGTGATGATTGGAAGTAAAACTCACAAGCTTCATGTCATGTAACCAAAACCAAATTTATATCACTGACCTGTTTTTACAGAACAGAGCTGGTAGTTCTGATGCAGGAATCCACCACACAGAGAACACTTTTTGGAGTTTTTGGGAAAGGATTTCATGTTTTGAAGGAGCAGACTTTATTTCTGATTTCGAAACAGCCTAAAGGTTTGGAGTAGATGCAGGTGCGTGTTAACACCTGGATCTTTTTAAAAACTTGTCAGGGATGACTGCTGGCTGCAAGACAAATCTATTTGTATTAACGTTTGTTGGAAAATGAGACTTATTCTCACTATAAACTGTCCAAAAGGTGGACATAGTTATTTTGAGCCTCTGGTGCCTTTAGAGAACGAGCTGACGAGGAAGCTGTGTGTGATTCATCTTCTCACCCTGTCGGTGTGATTGAAGGATGTTTAACAGACATGTAGAAACACTCGATATGGTTAACAGGCTGTTCTCCCATTTCTGACGTCCATCTGACTTTAAGCCTCATGTTTGCTGCACATAAAGTTTAGAATAGAATTTGAAATTCTTCTTCTGACTTACAAAGCTCTTAATGGCATCGGGCCATCCTATCTGAAAGAGCTCCTATCTGTCTAGATCGCTGCATTCCCAGCATGCAGGCCTGCTTGTCGTACCTGGAGTCTCTAAAAGTAGTCTGGGAGGTCGAGCCTTTAGTTATCAGGCTCCTTTTCTCTGGAATCATTTACTGGTTTAGGTTCGGGGGGCAGAAGCCCTCTCTACTTTTAGGAGTAGCTTATAGTCAGAGCTGGATCAGGTCTGAACCAGCTCTCAGTTAGTCTGCTATAGGTTTAGATTGTCGGGGGGAACTGACACACAAGGCTCCTGTTTCCCTCTCTCCTCTATCTGTCAGTCTAACTTCTGATCTTATTGTCCCATTAAAGTTATTGACCACAGATCTCTCTGGGACTCTCTGAGTTTGTCTGTTAGGTTCCTTCGGATTGCTGTGGACGGCCTGCTGCCATGGACCTGCCAGACTCCAGCTGCTACGGCTTTTTACAGTTTCTCCATGATCATCACTTCAACACAGAAATATGGACTCTGTATTTGTGTCTCCCTGTGTCTTGGTCTCTCTGCCCCCGCCTCTCTCTTTTTCTGATTCCAACACAGTCTCCTCAGATGTCTGTCTAACATGAGTCTAGTTCTGTCCGAGGTTTCTGCCTTTTAAAGGAGAGTTTTTCCTTGCCATTGTAACCTGCTAAATATTGCAAAGTGCTGTACTCATGGTGGGTTAAGATGAGATAAGACTTCTTATCTTGTCTTGATGTTGGGTCTCTATTAATAAAATTTATTATCATTTACAGGTCTAGACCTGTTAACGCTTTTGGAAAGCATCTTGAGATAAGGTTTGTTATGAATTGGCGCTATATGAATAAAGATTGATTGAGTGAATGATTGATTGATTGATTTGTTCTGCTTCCCCCTTTAGTCACCTTGCTTTCTAATCGTATGCCCCAAGAGATCATGCTCCATTGTCCTCAGGGTTTCCTGCACAAAGCAGGGTATCGAATTGTAAATGTTGATCATATTTAAATTTCCTAAATCAGTGAAGCTTGAGTGTATTGAAGGAAGTAAAATCACTCTTACAGACCTCATCCCTCAGGAAAATCTGATTAGATGATTTTAAACCCCTCAGAAAATCCAGCCTCAGTCCATTCTTTGAGAAACACCTCCTGAGCGTCATTAAGTCTTTGTCTGTTTTTGCCTAAAACTCTTCTACAAGATGAATCTGTTGTTCACTTTCAGCGTGAATCAGGACATGTCTGTGTCTGCTTCAGAAACACTTAGACAGTTCTGGTTCCCGCCTGATGGACTAAAGACTGAAGATGTTTCGTCGATTTAACGCTGCAGAATGTTTCTTCTTGAGAAGCTGTGACTCCTGGTGACGTGAGCTTCAGTTGACAAAGAGAGATGAGTTTAAAGGAGATGATGTTTCTGCAGCTCTCTTCTCAGCTCAGGTGTGAGCTGGCGGCTGGTTTTTGAGGTTTCTGGAGTTGTTCAGTGAGCCACCGACCCAGTTACAGCAGAGGTCTATATTTAGCATAGCTTGGATGATGCAGATTATGTGTGTGCTGTAAGTGACTGATGTTTGACGCAGAAAAGCTGCTGCTGGATGCGTTTAATCGTACGCTCGCACAGGCTTCCTGCAGCAGGCTCGAGAAAGAGAGAGAGAGAGGGGAGCATGACAGAGTCGAGAGCTGCTATCAGGTCTGAGACTGTCTTCCTGTAGAGAGGAGCTGTGGGCCCACAGCATCCTGCTCACATTGCTGCTTGGGGAATGTCAGTTAGAAGCATCTGCTTGACATTGTGCCCTCACATTAACACTAAGCCTGACTCGTCTGAGTGTCCCTCAGACTTCTTCCTCTGAGAGCATAATGAATTTAGGACTCTGGTTTCTGTTTATGGTCCTCCTCTTCACTCATATCGCTGTAATCATCATCACTCTCCTCATTTGGCTGCTCGCTCCACACGCCTTATATCTTGGATCACCTCTTAGTGTACGTGCAGACACAACAACAGCAGACTGGATGCTGTATTGGACGGATTAAATGATCTGGCTCCGGCTCCCTGCTAATTTGGGCTGAGTCAGAGGAATTTATAGACACGCACAATATGGATTTAATTCAGCTGCAGACACAGAGGAATGATTGTGACTTATACAACAAATCCCTTTGATTCTGAGTTTGTAGATAGTAAAATAATAAACATTAATGAAGGAGTTCAGTCATGGATTAAAGTTTGATATCAAAACACAAGTCAAGATCAGAGACGTGAACGTGCCCAGATACATTCTCACACCATGCACACACACTCTTAAATGTGACGCTGATATTTCAGGCGAGCAGGCTGTAACAGATGGACGAGCCTGTAATGACTATAATGAGTTGTGGAGGTGTAAATAACTCTTCTTCTTCTCTGCCTCTCTTCTCTCTGCACATCAAGAGGCTCCATGAGTCACCTCAGCAGAGAAAGAGCAGATTTTTACAGTGACTGACCTTTCGGTTGGATTATTTTACGTCTTTGAAACTTCAGGAACATTTAAAAGTCATTTTCTGTGATCACATCAAGGCTGATCTGAACGTCAGGTGGCTGCCTTGTTGCCAGCAGCAGCAGAGATTCTTCAGACAGCCTCAGCTCCGACTCACTGCCATTTACGAGATTAACTGAAAGTTAGGCTGAGTCAGCTTTTCCAATGTGGTGAACGCCATCTTTGGGCTTCATAACACTTCTCTAGAAAGTGATGAGACGACACCCAGGGCTTATGGGGTTTGTGATTAACTCCTTTGAAGCTCTTCGTCAGTTCACAGTGCATCCTGTTCGTCCATTTAGAAGAAAGACTGGGGTGTGAAGAGGATGGATTTTGCTTTTGGCAAGTGGATTTGCTGATGCATAACCCTTTTGTATACAAAAGTTTTGCTTGCACACTATTGGTGTATTCATACATGCACAAATGCCAGTTCAAGTATTCTGCATGAGTTACATGTGTGAATGCAAAAAGTCAGACTTTTTTCCAGCCCAGAGTTTTTGCAAGAAGTCTGTGTGAGCTGACTTTGCAGAGCAGATGGATTGGACAGGTTCCAGGTCTGTTATCGAAGGGATCTATCCTGCAGAGCTTCAGGATAAAATTCCTGCTTCTAGTCAGAGAATGACTGAACCAATCAGCATCATTTTAGAAGAGGTGGCAGCTACAGCGATTGAAATCCTTGAAAGAGGAAAAAAATGTGAATGGATGCGTCTGTAGAGTCAGTTTTATCATGGCTGGACATTTCTTCATAAAAAAGGAACAACAAAGGCCTTTAATGCACACATTTTCTTTTCATCCACTTAAGTTTTCCTGAGACCATCTGTGAGGTGTCGTCTGGATGTGTGAAAGGGTTGAAGTTAGGTAACGGATGAGCTGATATGAGGATGCAGCAGAGAATATTTGGCAAATTTTGCAATCCAAGTTGGTGGGAATGATGAGGTTTATATCCTGCTACTCATAACAGGATGAATAAAAACACCTTGTGTATTATTTTCTAGTTGAGAACAGCAAACATTTGTAGCATGGATATAGAACTGCCATCACAGTGTAGCTCTCTGTCGCTTCATCTGACATCATGATCTAAACTTGACTCTGTGGCTTACACAGCGGGATTCTGTCATTTCCTGCCTCCAGACAGAGAGGACTTCTCACTCTGTGGAGCAAGTGTGAACAAGTAACTTTGTAGAAGTTCTGCATATATATCTCTTTCTCTCTTTTCAATAACTTAAAGAGCTCTAGCAAGTTTGGAACATTTTTAGTTATGCATATGTGGAAGAGACATTTAATTTTGTTTTATACGGAGCTGCTGTTCCACGTGGAAAGACCGGGACTCTTTGAGGAAAGCCAAGCTCAGAGCTCAGATTCAGCTCAGTGTCTACTAGACCACGTTTGACTTCCAGCTTTGGCCCTTTGCATCGTATCACCCCGCTCCCACCTCACTGTTTTCATCTTTATGAAATGTCCTGAACTCTCAGAGAAGGTTTGAAGAGAAGAAATTAAAGAACAAAAGAAAGACATGCTGAGCTGCCTGGAAGTCAGCTTCAGCCTTAAAATTGGACTCTAGATCTGTGTCCGAACCGTCTTTGTCACTCCTCTGCTGACTTTTAATGTCTGGATTTTCGGATTGCAGCACGAGGCAGAGATTTCCTGTTTGTGTCTCCAAATATCACTGCTTCATGATACTCATCAAATTTTCTAATCCTTAACCAAGTCCTCAATCATAACTGCACCGTTTTTTATTTTCTGTAAGTGGATATTGTTTGAACGATAAATGAATCATATTACACAGTTTTTATGTATACAGATTTTCAGAGCTGGAAGCTGCAGCTCGTAGAAGCAGAAAGAAACCTCTCTGTGGTTTGTGGTGCAAACAAACACACACACACATTGATGCATATCATGGAGTTACATCTGTCCATTGTGTGCAGCTCTCTCTCTCTCTCTGCTTCCTTCTCTGCTTTTCTGTCGCCGAGCTTCTCTTTGTCGTGCTCGCAGTGACGTCAGAGTTGCCGGGCAACCTCATGAGCAAAACAGAATCCCTCTCCGCACAGAGGGGAGGCCCCGTACGGCTGCTCTGCACGTGCTCCACTCTCTGTGTCTCTGTCAGGCGCTCACAGCGTTTACATATAGATCCCCTCATTGTTCCCTCCGTGTTAGTAACATCCCTAAAACATGTGCTGCACATTAGTGCGAGCCAGCAGCTGTCTTCATGTCATCCGGGAGGGGAGAGAGCAGCTGAGAGTAGAGAGAGAGAGAAATGATGTTTAAACTCAGAGCAAGAGCTCTGATTTACTTTAGCAGGCTGATTTATGTGTGAGAATGAAAGCTTGAAGGGTAAGACTTGTTTTTGTTTTTTAAAAAAAGGTTTATTAATGTGATTTTTCTGTTTGTGGTGAGTCTGAGGCTTCACTCTGTCTTATGAAGCTGAAACACAAACTGATTTGCTTGTGATTAACAGATATCTACATGTCGATATCTGCTTATAGAGAGAAATTGATCCTCCTCAGATTACCAATCATGGGACTGGTTTTCCTGCTGACACCTGATTGGTTGATAATTTTCTGACTACAAACAAACACCAGAACACATCTCAGACTAAAATCCAGAGGCTGTCTACATTTTTATGAATCTATAAATAGAGAAAAACGACCTCCCGCCTGTCAGCAGCGTTTTATTAGCGGCCTGTTTTCCCTTCACTCCGTGTCTCCTCCATGTCTGCTGTAAATCTTGTTTTGTTCACATCTAGCTGTCATCTTCAGACGCCTCTCTTGTCTTCTCTTCTCATTTTCTGTCATGACTCTGAATCTTTTGTTTATAATTTACATGCTGTCCTGAAAAAGTTGCTGATCATGAAGATTAATGTTTCCTCCCTCCTCTGCTCTCTGTCTCCTCTCTTTCAGGTCACTGAAGGTGTGTTTTTTTGCTCTGAATAAACCGAGAAACCTCGTGCCATTTTCATCACAAACTGTCAAACACCTTTAAGTTTGTCCACTCTATTCATTCAAAGTGAAGACTCCTGCTATCTAGAGCACCTCAGTGATCCTCAGGACGCTCTGCTTCAGCTGAAAACTTGAAAACCCAGTTGAGCTTTTATCGACTCCACAATCCGCTGCCTCCGTCAACGCTCTTCCTCCTGTTAGCCTGAAGACTGAGGCCGGGATGACACCACAGAAACTCTTTAGGATCGTTTTATTTCACCACCTGACTCAAGGATAACCATCACTCCTTTGAAAGCGGTTCGTGAGGACGACAGACTCAGTCTCATAGAGGCTTCTTCTGGCTCCAGGCAGCATGGGGGACGGGAGCTGGGTCTGCCTGAGCCCAGCTGAGTTCGGACAGCTGCAGAAATACAGCGAGTGTGAGTACTCAAACCGTGTTTGTTTCTGTTTCATGGGTGTGTGGGCGATCGCGGTGTAGAAGCTGAATCTGCATCCTTAAACAATACACTGTGTGTGTGTGTGTGTGTGTGTGAGTGTGTGTGTGTGTATGTGATAGACAGTGCGTGCAGCTGATGCGGCTTGTTTGCAAAACCAAATAATGTGGTCTTATTGCTCTAGCCTCCCAAAGGTTTTATGCAACTCACATTCAAAAGAGGACTTTAGTGGTGTAATGACGTTCTGTAGAGCTTTGTGAGGAGTTTACAGACGCTTATTAAAGAGACTTTTTTTAGTTACTCTTCAGTGTGACCTTCCAAACAAAACCAGATTATCAGCCACACACTGACTCTGTTTATATACTTATTTATAATACCTGTAACCACAGACTAGGGCTGAACAATTTTGGAAAATAATCTAATTGCAAATTTTTGAACCAATATTGCGATTGTGACGTTCATCCTCTGCATTATTCACTAAACCCAAGCAATAATTCATCCTACAGTATGACCAACATGACAAAGTGTACTGTCAACATATAAACACTTCTTTCTTTGGTGGTTGAGGTTTTAGCCATGCAGTTGTCACACATGGCCTTATGGTTCTTTCTTAAATGCTGGAACAGGTTTGTAGTGTTGCCCCTTGTTGTAGCTACGGTAGCCAGGAATGTTTTACACAATACCTTACGCTGTGCCGATCTTCTTTCCTAAATCCAAAGTAGGTCCAGACAACCGACATGCTATTCCTCTTTGACACCAAGGTCGCCTCATTTGTGTCCTCTCTTGGTTCTTCCGCTGAGGCCATTTTTAAAGATGTCAACAACAACACAACAAATCAAAACTTAGCGACGCTGAAGTTGTTTTTTTCATGGTTATGCACATAGAATCAGGACTAGTGCACTCAGGCGAAATTTACGCGCAGGAGGCGGGCAGAACAGCAGGATGGGATTTGATTGGTATAAAAAATTGGATGCCAAACGCTCACATTGGTTGATGTTTTCCCAGGTTTATACCTGCTGTAGACAGCATATATTTTTCACTCTATTTTAAGAACACATCATCTAAATTTGATAATCAAAACTGCCTTTTAAAGAGTCAGAGATCATGCCCCGAAAGACAATGTTCTCTTCTTTCAGGAACTGTTTTATATCTTTCTTGCTGAAATGGTCTACACCTACACAGTGAGGTGTGTGAGTCACTGTTGTCTCTACTTCATAGGGCTCCAGGGGGGACATGTTTGTATCTGGGCTGTTTCAGCTTCTGTTTGGTCCAAAAATAAGATCCTCTGTATTTTTTTGTTGTTGAGCTTTTGAAATTTAAGGCAGCACAAGCTTTATGATGTATGATAATTAATGGTAGTGCAGCTTTTGGCGTACAGAAAGTATCCTGGTAATGACATTTTAATGGGCTAAATCCTCTGTGATCAGGGGTCATGTTCTTGTTTGTTGCTGTATGATAATCTTCCTCTTCAACCCAGAATAACTTACACATATCAAAGGATGTCATTTTCGTCTCTTCGCTTCTTAACTTCATGCCCATCGTGTATATCAGTTTACTGATGCAGTGATCGTGACATTTGTTGCTCCTCTGTCGAGGTTCAGTTGTTAAATCTAAAGGTGAATGGGAACATGTGAGCAGCTCTTCTGTAATCTGTGTCATTCTGCCTCTCATTAGCTCACTGGATGCTTATCTCCCCTCCTCACAACCATTTGTTAGTCAAAAGAGCGTCTGTCCGGTGGTTCCTGCTGGATTCTTTGTCGTGGGAGATGAATGGAGTCAGGCGAGCTGCTCGGCAAACAGGATCATTATGAATTATTGTTTTTTTATAGACTCCAATGAGATAAAACCATGACGGGCAATCAGATCTAGTAATTAGTTCATGCAAACTATGATGTGAGCAGGACAGATTCTGCCTTCAGTGTTTACTGCAGGGCTCAGTTTTCCTCCATGTCTCCTGTTCACCTTTAGACTTAATCAGATACCAGATACCTTAAAAACCACAATTCTGATCTTTGGAGGATTGTTTTCTTCTTAATATTGTCATCATACAAACAAAACCCTCATCCTGTCCACAAATCTATTAAAAACAACCGAGACTGACTGAGCAGGCTATGTGGTTCCTGCTCTAAATAAGGATAAATATTGATTTCCTGTTAACTCTGACAGATCTGGGTTAAGGCTGATTTTACCTGTTCAAGGCCAAGATCTTGACCCAGAGCTGCTGAAGTTTCATTAACTCTTACAAAGCCAGAACTCTGTGTGTGTGTGTCCTTCTGGAAATTAAGGACACATTCATAAACACCATGTTTGGACGGATCATAACTTTTATTCTGCTCTAGAAATCTTTATTTTTAATGAGACTATCTTCAGAAGTCAGCACTCTAACAGGCAGTCTGAGGTTTTTACATGAACTTTTAAACAAAATAATCCAACATTAGGTGTTAGTTTGATCCAGAGGAGGAGGACTGTAATAGCAACACGATGAATGTGCATGCAGAAGACGAGGAGATCTCACTTGTCACTGATGAAAAGGAGCAGAGCGGCAGGACGGCTCGTGTGTCTGCAGCCGATCAATCAAGGACTTCTGAAGGACACTGTCTGTGTGTTTCCAGAGAGGACTGTGAGAGAGGACTAGTTTCTGTGTTTCATGATTTTAACTTTATGAAAATACAGAAGAAAGGGTGTTTTTATGCTCATCATTCAGTTTAACCCAGTAAGATCAGGAAGAAAAAAAGAAGATGAATCTGTTGTTGGATTTTTAAATCCTGTTTCCATATTTTTTCTGTTCTGTAATCTGATGTATCTCATCTCAGCAGCAATAGTTCACTGCTTGCTCTCTCTCTCTCTCTCTCTCTCTCTCTCTCTCTCACATGGAAAGCAGACGAGACAAACTGAAGCTTTACAGGCTGAGAGCTGCAGAGCACTAAATCTAATGAAGTAAAGTGTCGTCCTGAGGTTGATTATGAGAGCTAACATGATTGGTAAAACCAGGTCTGTGGTGTGTGTATACATGATGTGTGTGTGTGTGTGTGTGTGTGTGTGTGTGTGTGTGTGTGTGTGTGTGTGTGTGTGTGTGTGTGTGTGTGTGTGTGTGTGTGTGTGTGTGTGGATATGGGATTAGCATCTAACAGTGAGAAGACAGCGTGTCCTCTCTTACTTTGCACTAAACAGGGTGACTCAGAGGCTCAGAGCCTGTGATGCAGCACTTCCTGGTACAGATGAGTATTTATCAGAACACTCTATAATCAGATGCAGCGTGTTTGTTCAGTTTATCCAAATGAGACGTTCAGACCTGCAGACATGATTAAAACTAAACCCGAACGCCTAAAGATACTGCAAGGAGCTCATTCCATGAAACTATAAAGAAAACTAAGAGAAACTGTAATGAAACTATATAAATGTCTATATAAATGTTTATAGAAATAAAAGCATAGGTATGGTCAGTCTGTGAGACATTTTAGGGGGTTAAGGTTAAAAAGCTTCAAAAATTGTTAAATGTCCATCAGATGATGCAGGAATAAGATAAGTTATCTTATGAGCCCTGAAATCTTGCCTTAATATATTTATTTACAGCATGGACTTTTTATTTTCTGGATCCACAGCTGGAAAGAAATACACTGATGTATGTCAGGACCAAACAGAGATACTGACGCTTGTTTGTGTGACTCACCCAGCAGTTGAAGCCTAAAGCAGCATTGCTAAAGGTGTCTTTAGTGTAAAGGTGTCCAGAAAAATTTCTAAATTCAACATATTAAAAGGCAAAAATGACACCTGAATTGTTAATAAGAGTAATAAATAATCTGACAGTGAGGTGAGAAAAATATACCTTTTTTAGTTTCCTGTATAAGGCCTTATTTTTATTTGACAGGGCAGATTTTTCTTTCCCCGTTGGCAGAGGTCTTATTCATTATTAGTCATTTTTCTCTTTTGATGTATTATATATTATAAAAAGACAGTTTTCTGGACTTATTTGCCTGTGGCTCATGGTAATCAGATTTAGATAGACTATTTGTTATACTGGTTAAAATGATCTTTGTGATGACAATCATTGCATGATGTGCTCTTAAAATAGAGTGAAAAATTATCCGCTGTTTACAGCAGGAGTAAACCTGGGAAAACACCAGCCAATCCTAGCGATTGGCATCCAATTTGTTACGCCGATCAACTCTCGTCCTGCTGTTCTGCCCGCCTCCTGCACGTACATTTTGCGGCATGCACTAGCACCGATTTAAAGAGCACAACCAAGAGGGATCCAAGTACGCTGGAGAATGGCAGAAAAACTACCTAAACCCCGATAACCGGTAACGTAGTGTAAACAAAAATGATGTGCTGAGGACCGGTTTGAGTCTGTGGTTTAAAATCAGCCACGGTCATATGATCGGGAATCAGCGGCAACCGTGCATGTGAGCAGGGACGTCGTTTTGGAGAAGCCCCGAGTGTGGGAGGGCGAGGCTAAACGGAGTCCTGATGAGATGCTACATTCAAATTCATGCTAGTTTTCTGTGCTTTTGCGTGCCTTTGAGTCTAATAATACAATTTTACTAAAAATAAAACATCAACACTTTATTAGATTTCAGTTTTTGCAGAGTGGAGACTCAGAAAAAGAGATAAACGTGGGTTCATCAGCTCCCTTTAAAGCCTCCGAATTAGCTTTTTGGACGTCTCTGTGTGGAGCAGAAATGACCATATTTGGGTAGAAGCGAGACGTTTGCAAATGCCAAACTATCAAACTCAGACAGTCAGTCCAAGCTTTCTGTCGGCTGGTTAACAACAGAATGAGATTTTACATGTGAGGGTAGCTGAGTGGGTTACTGTACGTCTTACTCCAAAGAAACTAAGAGCGTCTGTGGACTCGAGGAATGACTCCATGAACTAAACGGGCTTTTCATTCAGCCTGCTGTCTTCTCTGCAGCAGGAGACATGCATGCATGCGGTACCTTCTTACTGCTGAAACATTTTGGTTTAGTAATCACAAACCTTCTTTCTTTGCTTTGAACAGAACACCAAATGATACCCATGCAGGTACAATGTCAGGTGATTTTAAGTGGGACAGGCTGCAGGTAATCTGGTGATAACATCTCCTGTTTTTCTTCTCTGTCCCTCCTCAGACTCCACAAAGAAGCTGAAGGATGTGCTGGAGGAGTTTCACGGTGAAGGAGTGCTCTCCAAATATAACCCTGAGCAGGTGAGTCTGAATCACAGCTCTCATCCTTCACCTGCCTTTCTTCTTCCTGTCATATCATCTGATGGATTTTCTGTCCTGCTCTTATTCCGTCGCCTGTGCTCATGCAGGCACATGGCGTGACGTTGTCAGAGGCTCGCTGAGATCCTCTGATTCAGTGAAATATCAGTCACTGAAGTGCTTAGTCACAGCCAACAGTTTTAGACGGAGGCTGTGGTGGAGACACACCCTCAGCATCAACTTTGGCACCTGACGTCAGCAGACAGCCGACTGCAGACTGCAGCAGCTGAGGCAGACTCTGTTCTCCTGTCAGCTATAATGTCTCTCTCCCTCTCTCTCTCTCTCTCTCTCTCTCAGGAGGAGTTTTGGGTTCATGTTTTAGTGCTTTAACTGTTTTATGTGTCCTGTTCATCTTATTTTGTCTCATTGTTTGAAGGCAGCCTGTTAATAACATTTAGAAGAAGATTTAATGAAGCATTAAAACTTTAGTGTTGAAATAATCTTTCTGTTCGCTGTGGGGAGTTTCTGAATATTTATGATCAGTTTGATGCTGACCTCAGCCAGAGGACCGACTTTTTCCATTTTTATTTTACTTGCTTCATTGTTTCAGCAGAATTGGACTCTGAACACTTTAAGAAAAGTGCTGCAGTCAGATCTCTGAGGAAATAAGACTGAAGTGAATTAGGCCCATCGTATGCCCGATGAGGAAAACAAACTCAAACTGAAAGAGTGACTCGTTTTGACAAGATCGAAGTTCTGGAAAAATTCGCTCAAACTGTGTGTCTTAAATCATTCTTCATCCTCAGACTCCTCTTCCTCTTCATCCTTTGACTCCTCTTCTTCTTCATCCTCAGATCCCCCTCTCTCTCTCTCTTCTTCATCATGTTTTGTGATAACTAGCTGCTCGGCTGGACGTTCGGCGCCATGTGATCCAGACTTTATGTCCATATTTCCTTTCTGCCTCCACACTGTCACCTGGCGCCGAGATGACCGGTGTGATGGCTCTGCCATCCATCAGTGTGTGTGTTTATGTGTGTTGAAGTGTGTTTATGAACCTTTAATGACTCATCCCTGTGCCGTTTGTAGTGGAATCTTCTCCTGCAGCTGACGACAAAAGCAGAGAGCGACCTCTTTCTTTCTTTCTCTTTCTTTCTTTCGTACGCCCTCTCTCTATGCTGTACCCGGGTTTATTTTGAGCCTCTTCTGCTGAGTTTACAGACCGAGGAAGAAGAAGGGAGAGAGCGCTGAGTGACGCGGCTGCTGTCAGGACTGTCGGGGTTTATTCATTGAGCAGATTAGCAAACAAACAATAGCTCCATAATTCTCTGTGATTGATGGGAAACAGATGCTGTACCTTACACCCACAGGGTTTCCCTCTGCGTGCTGCGGCTATGAGCCCCATCAGGAAGCGGGAACTCATCAGCACGTCTTTAAAGCTCCTTTTTTCTGTATCATGAAGGATGAAAACATGAGTTTGTTAAAGAAGACTGAAAGTGTGTGTTTGTGATGCTTTTTGTTGTGAGAGAAGATATGCTGACGTGACAGAGATGTTGTTTTTAGGAGAGAAACATCCGAGGAGGTCATGTGAGTGGAGGATGGATCCGTGTTCCCAGGGTCACGTGTTTCTCAGCTTAATATCCTCTTCATAGGAAAAATTAAGACAACCTAACCAAGATGGTTTTGTTGACAGGATGAGACGGGTCAGTCTCTCCGGGTGTTTCAGCCTCTCCTCATGTCGGAGTTCTGGTTCACAGGTGACTTCGTCATTCCTCCTCTGATACCACTTCAGATCTAATCTGGGATGGAGACAAGATGGCAGGTCCCTGAGTGTTACCTGTTAAAGCCACATAAAGCCAATCACATCACGCTGTCAGCCCTGCTGGAATAAAAACCATTACACCGAGCATAGAAATGTGTCATCGCCGCTCAGGGAGAGATTCGGAGATTGGCAGACGGGAACATGAGCTCATTCGCTCATGCGCTCGGGTAGACTCTGAGGGAACGTGTTTTCCTCAGGGACGAGTTTTCCTCAGACATCTGGGTGTGCTTACACTTCAGGCCGTCACTCAGATTTGAACACTTTGTATGATTTCTACATTTACTGCACAGAATACAGAGAGGTCTGCGCTCATTTTTATGACCTGATCTGCAGCACGATGCAAACTGAAACTCTGGAGGTTTGTTTCTCCAAATAAGGAGAGGAGACCGATGTCAATCAAAGCTGGATTCAGGAGCTTTCAGGGTCAGACAAACACTGATGGAGGATCTTCATCATGCCGTGTTTTTTCTCTGATGGACGTCACTTTCAGCAGCTTTAATCTGACGAACAGAAACACCATGGAAACTTTTTCCACGTGCTGAACGGATCAGCTCGACTTTGTCCTAATTTGGTGTGAAGCGAATGTTCCCCTGAGAGGAAGGGTTTAGTTTGACTTCTGTTTGCTCTCTTTATTTGTTTTGAGAAGGAGCGTTATACAGACTTAAACTGATGAAACAAACACTGATGAGATCTGGAGTTTAAGCAATCTGCTTATTAAATAAAAATGTTTTTTTGCTGATCGATTGTTTTGTATGTCCTCCTTTTTGAATAAAATCTCTCCTCAATTAAAGCAGCTAACCCCTTTTCTTCCTCCCTTCCCTCCCTCCTTCCTTCCCTTCCTTCCTTCCTTCCCTCGTCTCCTCTCTTCTCTTAAACAGAAGCAAGACGTTCTCAGCCAAGTAAGCCTCGCTGGCCGGCGGCTCTGCATGCTGTGTGGTGTCTGTGTCGGCAGACTGCATGTCCACTAACATACATGACCAGCTTTATCTGCTACAGATGGTCTGTCAGTGGGTCAGGGGGTGAAAGGTCAAAGGTCACAGGGTTGTTGAGTTGAGTTCAACGCTATGCGCCTGCCACATGGCACTGTGTGGAAATCAGAGCAGAGAGAGGAGGGAGGGATTCGGTACTTCAGCTCAGGATTGATGATAAAATCTCGGGTTCTTCACGTTCTTTTCATTTCTTTGAATCCATCGAGCATCTAGAGGTTTGTCTAGATTCAGTTTTTGTTTACTGATCTTAAAGTCAGGATGAAAAAAATCTCTGGGCGTCACATGGAAACATATTAAATCAAAGATTTTACATCTAAGATGTTCTTTAAGCAGCTGATGCTTCCCTCATGTTATAAGTCCAAGGTTAGTTGAGGTTTTCCAACTTTTCTGACTGATAAAAGTTCTCCTCAGGTTTGTTTTCACTCATAAATCTGTCACCAGATCCTCTGGAGACGTTTCAGTTTAAAGAGAGATTCTCTGATCGTCCTTTTTGTTGGGCCTCTGACCTTTAAAGCTTCATTTAACCCATGTTGTCATCAAGCTTTAACTGTTTCGCCTCAGATCAAACCTTCAGACTCTCATTTCAGGCCCGACCAACATGAAGTCCATCATACACTCCTCGTTCCTCATCGTGGTTATAAATTAACATCCGTCTGTGCTCGGTGAAAGCTTTATTCATGAGTAAAACTCGGTAATCCTGTGAATCTTCTCTCCTTTCTCCCTGTGCAGCCCATCGACTATGAAGGCTTCCAGCTCTTCATGGCCACATACCTGGAGAACGACATCCCAGAGGAGCTGTGTCAGCATCTCTTCACCTCCTTCAAGAGCAAGACAGGAGGCTGCTCCCCCGAGCCGCCACGAGCAGGAACAAGCTTACTGGGTAAGTTTAACCTTTAATGATCATTCACCCAGGACCTTTTTAACGATGACCAAACACAGAAATGATCCAGTGTGCTGGGTGTCAGCTCTTCGGCTGGATGAGCTTTAGTGACTGCTTTTAGGAAAAAGATCAACTCAAGATTGATCAGATTTAAAGTATGTAAATTAATCCGTCTGCGTCTTCCTCTCTGCTGTGAAAAACGTCCAAACACTCCGTTGTCTCTTTCTCATGAACAGTTGGGTTTATTCACCAAAAAGCGGTCACTCCGGAGCTTCTCTCTGCCCGGAGCAGAAGCCTGAAGTCCCAGAGGGTTTTAGGTCGGTTGCTCTTTGCTCTGAACAGTATGCAAACTGCCTCCATCCCTCGGTTCTAGTGCTGCGTGGGCTCTGGCACCGTCTCCACGGTCTGCTCCTCGGTGCGGAGCAGCTGAGCAGACAGATGGACCGCTGAATGAGAAATCTATTTCTGTGGCTCAAAAAGAAAAGAGGCAACAAGTGCAGGGCTGAGACTGAGTTCAAGGAGCTGGAGTTGACAGTGTGTCTCAGTTTGTGACGTCTCAGCTCCATCCAGACCTCTGCTCCTGTTTCTCTGCAGGTTCCTTTGGGCTTCCTCTGCTGTGAATCCTATAATAAAGTCTAAGTGAGAGACGGATCTTCTTCACCTGCAGAGTCAAGAGATGCTCTCCACAGAGAGGCTTTATGTT